>OZ024895.1:7790000-8390000 GCA_964017195.1 Siderastrea radians | reverse complement strand
TCAGTGATGTAATGTGTTAAGCATGTAACCAAAATGACAGATCGTCACCTAACTACTTACCAACCCACTTTCCATTAACCCATTAACCCAACCTCATTATCTAGTTATTAACATACCTACCTTTCTACCTACCTACCTGCCTGCTTGCCTAACTACCCACTTTCCTGCCTTCTCAATTTATATTCTAAACTACCTGCCTAAATATGCAATTATATGTTATACGCTATTATAGTGCTATTCTGTAGTCAGGACAAGAAGTTAAAGACTTACCAAGAACGCACTCAAATAACATGCTTCAAAATTCCGGACTTTTCTTATGTGTCCTTTGAACCCTTATCGCCTATATAATTCGAGTTTTGTTTCCGAGACATATAAGCAGAACGAGTTTGCTTAACGGGCTACCACTTTCCCTTCACATCATTAAAAAACAGAGGAAGAAAAAAAGTTAATAGCTCAATTGCCACTTTCACAAAGACAAACATATAACGGGCGGCAACACGCAGGCAACATTACATTGCTACCCACTCAAAACTTTTGGCAGGAAAAAGTTCTTTGCTTGACGTCATGTGTACATGGATCAGCCGATGAATGCAGGTGCTGTCTGTTGACGAACTCCAGCTATCTAGCAAGGTCATTTATAGATCCTTCAGCTAGCCTCTCTAAATTCCTCTAAACATTATGCACTTTGCACCATCAACAGCGTCAACTACAGTCTAACAGGCCTGTTTATATTTAAAAATCTAAACAAATTATACCATCCAATGGTAAGTAGCTAAAGATCAAAGCAATTATATACACAAGCAAAAAATTGTTTGTCCGCTAACCTTGTACGGAATGGGGATGGGATATGGATAAAATGCGAAAAAAAATTAAGGAAAAACTGCGGGGAGATAAGAACACAAGAAAATTACCATAAACGGAAACAAGGGAACAACCACTTGAGTTCGCAGCATTTGGCAGCGGTCCCGACGCCAAATATAGCAGAGTTTGTGCCTTCTGGATTTGTTCTGTCCGGTAGCCATGGTTTTTGTGGCGGTACGAACACATTTTCCCAGGAAAACAACTGTGTTCATGATCTAACAGCTGGCATCTTTTCACATGAAGAAAAGTAGGTGCAATAACTAACACCAGCCTTACAGTCGTTGCTAGTGCAGCACAACGGGCATGGCAAATTTCTGCGTAGCGGGTGGTGCGGGATTTCGATTATCAGCGCTTGATATAAATTTTGTCTTTTTTCACGCTTTTGACGACCATTTACGCCATATTTAATGACTTCAATGACAGTATTTTCAGAAGTTAATTAGTACCAGCGGAAAAAAAATATGGAGCTCGGCTTTTTACGCTTGGCTTAATCTATATGTTATTCATCGTCAGGACCGCGGAACCCCGTGGAAGAAAAAACTAATACTTCATTATCATCCATCAACTCTGGGACTGCGAACCAGAGTGGCAGGAAAAAGAATACTTCACTATTTTTCATCCACTACGGAGCCGCGTTGGCAGAAAATTATTTCATTAGTATTCATTTACTATGGAAGCGACTATGGGACCGCGGACCGCAGTGGCACGGAAATTTATGTTCATTATTTTCGATATACTTTCATTATAATTTCATCCATTCTTCAAAATGTGGGACCGCGGACCATGCTGGGTAACTAACTGTTTCAGAGTGGCCGGGTATTGTAAAGTTTTTCGTGCAATAGATAACAGAGTGATTAAATACTCGGAAGAAGGAGAAGATAGATGTATCGGTTACTAACTCCAAGGAATCCCGACCTAATCTTTCTTTTAAGTGAGTGGAACAAGTAACTTAACGGAAATGTGCAATTTTCACCAGGGCTACAGAAGCGGGAAATTTAAAACAGCCAATGTTCCCCGGTGAGTGGGTGAAATATTAAATTTGACACCGTGCAAATGTTAAATTTCCCGCTGTTTCCCGGAGTCGGCGGGGGTGGGGGGGGGGGGGAGACTCTCAATTGACTAGTGCAGCTCACGTAAGCTTGTACCCTAAAAGGGCGAGTTTAATTAAGCTTCTTTTTTTACGTAGTTAGTCATATCCAAACAAGCTAAATTCCTCTAACAAATAATATTCACTTACCCAACGTTTAAAAAACCTCAAGCTTATAATTTTTGCGTAAGCTTAAACTCACTCCACTGTTACTTTCTATAAGGCAAGCTTAAGCTTCTTAGAAGTCAACATAACGTCAAACTAATTAACAAGGCGAATCTAACATCATCAAACTTCAAACTCACCTGCCTCATGAGAAAACAGTAGAATTTCAAGCAGTATCGATGTAAAGCACAAAGTTAGTAACATGACTACTCACTCATGTCCAATACACCCAAACTAAATCGAATCGTCTTAAAGCAAAGACGATTCGAGTCAGCTCGAGGATCAAAGACTTCCGACTCACCGGAAGTCCGTTTAGCGGAACTCGACTTACCGGAAGTCAGGTCGCGAATAAATGCGCAGGGAGGTGAAAAATTTTGACGAATCGACTCGAATCGAGATTCGTATTCCTAAAAGTCGATTCGACTTAACGGAAATCAGGTCGTAAAGTCCTTCAAGTATGTGCGCGTGACACAATAAGACATAACAAGCAACGCATAACATGGACCTTTCTCGTTCTTAAAGCGTCACTGATGCGACACTAAACAGGAACATTGTAATGAACCTTCTTCCTCGCTTGTGTTGTCGATCTGAAGAATTTGCACACGGAACGACAAGAAGATAACATGAACCTTCCTCGTTCTTAAAGCGAGTCGATTCGGCCACTTTTCCTACCCTCCCTGTTCGATTTCTTGTGTAATTTTTTTTCTAAGTGTCTCGCAAATCGACTATCCAGTTGGTCGAACCGACTACACAACGGACGATTCGAGTCGAATCGACTCGAATCGAGTCGATTCGACCACTTTTTCTACCCTCCCTGTTCGCCTTCTTGTGTGATTTTTTTTCTAAGTGTCTTGCAAATCGACTTTCCAGTTAGTCGAACCGACTACACAACGGACGATTCGAGTCGAATCGACTCGAATCGAGTCGATTCGACCACTTTTTCTACCCTCCCTGTTCGCCTTCTTGTGTGATTTTTTTTCTAAGTGTCTTGCAAATCGACTTTCCAGTTAGTCGAACCGACTACACAACGGACGATTCGAGTCGAATCGACTCGAATCGAGTCGATTCGACCACTTTTTCTACCCTCCCTGTTCGCCTTCTTGTGTGATTTTTTTTCTAAGTGTCTTGCAAATCGACTTTCCAGTTAGTCGAACCGACTACACAACGGACGATTCGAGTCGAATCGACTCGAATCGAGTCGATTCGACCACTTTTTCTACCCTCCCTGTTCGCCTTCTTGTGTGATTTTTTTTCTAAGTGTCTTGCAAATCGACTTTCCAGTTAGTCGAACCGACTACACAACGGACGATTCGAGTCGAATCGACTCGAATCGAGTCGATTCGACCACTTTTTCTACCCTCCCTGTTCGCCTTCTTGTGTGATTTTTTTTCTAAGTGTCTTGCAAATCGACTTTCCAGTTAGTCGAACCGACTACACAACGGACGATTCGAGTCGATTCGATCGCTTTTTCTACCCTCCCTGTTCGCCTCTTGTGTGATTTTTTTCTAAGTGTCTTGCAAATCGACTATCCAGTTAGTCGAATCGACTACACAACGGACGATTCGACTCGAATCGAGTCGATTCGACCACTTTTTCTACCCTCCCTGCTCGCTTTCTTGTATGATTTTTTCTAAGTGTCTCGCAAATCGACTTTCCAGTTAGTCGAATCGACTACACAACGGACGATTCGAGTCGAATCGAGACGAGTCGTCACTACCTTAGACGAATCGAGTCAGTTTGGGCGTATTGGACAAGGGCAGCAACAGGGAAGTTGTCAAAGCATATCATAATTTTATCTGGGGACACGAAACATCGACAGTGTAATGGGACAAAGTTACACGTAAACACTTTTCCGTTTTATTAAGGCGTTTTGGTTTAAAATCTTTTCAGTTTGATCCAAAAACGTAAAAAACCACCGTTTAGACATCTAAAAGAACTTTAAATATCTCAATCTTGTCTCAAGTCGTGATTCTTTAATTGAAACAACAGCTCTTACTTACTGGAATAATGTTCACAAAAATAGCAATCAGCAGTAAATATACTTGAACCGGAAACTCCGCTTTTATCATAACCGCTAATTACATAAGAAGTTGCTGTTGAAGGGAATATTATTCCTTGGCCTGAAATGACTGAAAATAGCAATGAAAATTACATAACCGTCGCATTTAAATTGATTAATTGCGAAACCTAAATTACGAGGCACAATAAAGGTTACACGTTTTTAAGCGAAGTAACTTTCTGAATGTCCCTCGAAACAGGAAACCAAAAGTTAACACACGTTCGAGCTGACTAAAATCCTGTACGTAGCTTATGGTTCCTGTCATTATATGGCGGAACACTAACGAAAATGACGTTCGGTTTTTTTGTAGCCCAGATTTTCCCTTTCCTTCTCTACTTTGCACGGAGTGACTTCCAACCGCGGCGAAAGGCTAGTACTGTGGTATTACTCTACAGAAGATAACAGAACCATTTTTTGAAAGATGGTTATAAAACAGTGAGTAAAACGCAGTCGATGTGACATTTTGTAATAGAACCAGGAATTATTAAGTGATACGATGGAACGTACTTAATTACTTGCCGCTTGTCATGATTTGTAGTTTTTAGCAGAGACTAATATAACGTACTGATTTAGTTACTCCACGAATTTTTTTTATACAACATCTGTGGGTAATGTCAAGGCGATCTCGATACAAAATTGTCGGTCGCTTCGTGTGAGGCCTATCGGCCTTTAAATAGCACCGTGAATTTTCTTTTGTTGATTTAGCCATAATAATGACAATGATGTGGAATACAGTCACCGCCAAATACTGACACCACAGTTAGTCACCAGAGTTTCATTTTCACATCACTGTCGCAGTTCTAAGGCGGAAAAAGCGGAAGGTTTAAGTCAAACCAATACAAGGAAGCATACTAAAAAAGCAAGCAAAATCCATCAAAACGATTCGAAAGTTGCAGAATTCCGTAAATGAAATTTACCGTTAATCAAGTACCGTAATACAGATGGATTTCCCTGCCATGTTTATAACTTCCTCGAAATTCTTCAAAAGGGTCGATGACGAGAGGTAGACGTTTACCTCGCCGCTTCGCGGCTCGGCAAATATCCTCCAGTTTTCAGCTCCACTTCGGTGAATAATTGTTAATTAATGCTTAATGGTGCAAATTCTCTCACACTCAGACGCTGGGTGGTAACTTCCTTTTTAGCCAGGATATTATTGCTTGCTCCAAGATCCTTTTCCTCTTTTGGCGAGCTCACTGTTTGTCAACCAATTGTACTTCCTGCTTGTGACGTCACGATGGCCATAATCACCCGCTACGCTAAGGCAATAGCAATGGATGCGCATTTCACCTCACCCCTAGCCTCCCGTCCGCATCCAAGACGAAGGGAAAGAAGGGAACGGTGTCTTATACTATCTAATAGAACTCCTCTGTACTCTGTGGTACAGTGTACCCCCTTCCCTCTCTTACGATGGCACTGCCCGCCTGGGATAATTTTGTCTCAGTTTCCTTTGTTCCGCTTGTCACACGTCAACGCGAATTAAGATAGTATCTTTATATACGTACTTCGATTATAAATAATTATCAACGCTGTTGAAGTTTATAAACTGGATGGTATCCGCAGTATTAATTGCGTCTTGACAATGGTCGGTATTCTCTTTTTGTACTTCATTACTAACTTAGCTTTCTCAGGTAAGTGTACACTTATAACGAGCAGTGCAATCGGGCATTTCGAAACATGATATGTAACATCACAAAACTAACATCACACTTTTGGACGGAAAATGGAACGAAGACCTTCACTAAACAATTCACCCGACTGATCCCGGGCTATACCGAGGCAACAAATTAAAATACTTAGTTAAACTTGGTCACTCCAGCCCAACAAAAGATTTCTGTCCAGACTTGGTCATATCCCGTGCAATCTTCTACTAGAAGCACTAATGATTCGTGATCTATACATGTTGTAGGTTTAAGCTTCCTTGACGCAGTTATTAATTAGAATTCTCTTTCTATCTCTGATCGACCTCGTCATTTGTGGATTAACCGAAAAAGTTAAAAATAAACGAATGTCTACGTTTTAAGCTTTTTCAACTGAACCATACATGATAACCAGCAGTACTTCGCTGATATACCTTACTGTGGGTTTTGTTATTGCCCTTTGTCGTTACAAACGAGCTTTCATTTCCGGTTGACACGTAATCTTGTGGTTGATCATAAGCGAAGTGACCCCTTTCGCTCTTTTCAAACTGGCCCAGGCCGTTAGCGGCCTTGAGCGCCGTCTTCAGTTGTAAAATAGTTGCTGTTTTTTGTTTCGTTTTGTTTTGTCTGTTTGTTTTCTTGTTTGTAGAATGGCCCCCCTATTAGGGCCTGTCAAGGAAGAAAGAAAAAGGGGGACTTGTTTGGGGACTTGATTGGGGACTTGATTGGGGAGAGGGTTCATCGGGTCCTTTCTGCCATTTTTTCTCGGACATTCAGCGAAAGTTGTGTTTTTTTTGTAAATCCGATAAAAATAAGCTAGAGCAGCTCGACTGGACTCGTCTTAAACTCCAGGTGCACGTGAATTCTAACCGCTATGAAAACTCTTTAACAATAGCCATGCATAATGAAAGAAACAAGCAACAAATAAAAACAGGTTCTCTGCGTTGAAAATATGAATGGAAAAGTTTTCAGACTGGACGTCAATGCTTGACCACCTAAAATTATTTCAATGGACTTGAAACGTGCAGGTCATTCAAAATATTTATTGGATTAAAGAACAACGGAGTTTAAAAGAAATCTTTCGACTGGTTTTCATATTATCGCCTTATATATTATCGACTTATTCATGTTCATATTGTTCGAAATCAAACGAAGCGATTTCTGTTAGCTTTTCACGGTTTTTCACTGATATGCAGTACAATAACAAAAGCTAAAAATTTATTTTCCTCAGGTCCGGTAAACATTAGTTGGGGCCACTGAAATGAGTTCCTTTCATTTTTATAGCTAAAAACTTCAGCCGCGAATTTCTCGAAAACTCTCCCATAGATTTCCTCAAACTCGGTACACATTTAAGACAACTATAGGAATTACAAGAACCGTGAACCATTCTGAACAAAAACCTCAAGAATTCAAGAAAATCGACTTTATGTAAAAATGTCAATGACGTCATTGTGTTGCCATGGTAACCCCGATCGTAATAAAACTCAATGTGGCTGAGACTTTAATCTATTTCTAGCAAGGGTGTGGCAGATGATCGCCCTATTTTATTACTGTTCAAATTTTGAAGGTATCACCACTAAGAAATCCAATCGAGCCACCTAAATATGACAACTTTACGAGCTACAAGTACTGAGAACAGTTGTTTACAAATACCTCCAGAATTAAAAAAAAAGACCTACATGTAAAAATGAAAACAATGACATCATTGCGTTGTTACCGTAACGTCAATTGCAATGAAACTCACCTCAGATGAGATTTCAATTTATTTTTTAGCAAAAATGTGGTCTGAGGTCTGATCACCCTGGTTTTTTCTTATGATAGTGTAATTAACCTTCATAGTTGGAAGGTATTGCCACCAAGAAATCCAATCCAGCCGCCTTGAGGGACCCTCATTGTTTATCGCCTGAGGTGGGGTTAAAGAGTCGGAGGATCTGATACACGCTTGCGCATTTCGCGTAAAGGCAGAAATATCAGGAGTGCTCTTTCGATGTCAATGTCGGAGAAAGATACGTGGTCAGAAGGAAATGGGGAGATCGAGGGCCATCTTTGGGGTTTTTGCTTGCCGTTTTTATCTTGTGGTTGTAATAGCAACCAAGAGATTATGTGGCCACATTGATGTATTCCTGTGGTAATTTCCATAAGCAGTTGTGTAGATTAGGTGTCGCTGGTCGTGTGATGTTCGGTATTCCCAAGAGAGTAAGTTCGCTGTGTTTTCGGGACTTGTCGGAGATGTTTTTGTTATTTTTAGGCGCCGATGTATCAGATAACTAGGGTGATAGAATTCCTGCTGGTGACAGGGATTACTCGCACCTTTTGCGGTTGGCGATTGTTATTTAAAAGATACATGAAGAAGGGGTTGTTTTAACGAGAGAAAACAGGAAACACGAATGGAATAATTTGTCAACTAAGAGGAGATCAGAGAAGGCGTTTTAATATTCTATTTTGATGTCGCTAATGTTGAAAGTGGCAATCGAAGATTGACCACAGAAGGATAACGTTTATGGAACTTGGGTAACTAAAGAAAGTGCCTGTGTTATTAAGAAGTCTACACAGCTAATTCGTATATACGTATAGAATCAAATGAAATCTATGTTCCATTGACTCTTATGAAGCCTGTTGTTTACAAGATCCTACTGTTATCTACATCGATCATCCAGACAAAAGTCATCATTGAACTGATCTCGCTTGTGCCTCTTGAAACTGTAGACCAGATAATAGGTTTAAACTAAAGAGTGAGTGGTAAAGAAGATGCTTTCAATTATCAGCCCGACAAGACATACGAGTGATGAAAAACCGACATTTGTACGTAAAAAAAAATCGCGAGAACAGAGATTGTCAAGAGAAAGAAAGTTATGGACTCTGAGATCAAACTTCACTGATGACTAACGGAGAGTAACGTATTGGTGAAATAAATACAAAATTCTTCTTGCAGAAATTTAAAAAAAAACTAACAAACAAACAAGCAAAAAAGCATCAACAACCACGCGATCTCTCCGTCCGTGGGATGGTTAGTGTATTTTACCTACCAAAATTATTATCATTATTATAACTGATGACGCCGATTCAGTTCGATTAGATCGACTTAGTTCCGTTATCGAAGTCAGCCCAAAGTTCCAGTTCAATTATGTTCGATTACGGAACCAATCGTAAATCAGTCGAGCAGACTGGGTTCCACTGAGTTCGATTGATTTCTAGTTCGGTTTTGTTCGACTGATTACTCGTACGCGGGGGTGAAGCTCGGTTTTAAAACATCTGTATATCGAACTATGACACTGAAGTTTGGTTCCAGATTGAATCGCTACCCAAACGTAAAGTTCCTCAGTTGTGGCCAAATTTATACCGACATTCAACGTTTGAGTGAATTTGCGTTTTTCAGCAGAAATAACAGCGATAAGAAAGATAAGCTGAGTCATCAGAGTTTAAACATTACGTCATCCAGTAACGCTATAGTCAAAATATTGTGTCACACAATCACACTTTTCGTCACGCCGGTTCGTATAAACACAGGATCGCGCTAACATTTGTGAAACCTAAGGGTGGGGAGGGTCAGAACAGCCGGTTAAAATGCCCATTCGGCTTTCTTGTTTGAAATAAAATAAAACAAACAGCACTATTGCAGAGTAACATTTAAATGCATGCCACCGGCTCTGTCATTTTATACAAACGGACGACCGTCGTGCAAACGGCTGGAGTAGACGGATGGTACCGCTCTTTTAATTCACGCCAGCTCATGACAATTTAAAGGCCGTTTATTGGTGATAAAAAGGCTGTTGTGTTCTATACGACTTATAATATGGTTTAGTATTCAAAGGTTGCTGCAGGGGACTCGTCGGGCTATGCAAGATGGTGGCGTTGTACCTTTGTAGCAATATCTGACCATTCATTCTATCGACAATAGAGCTGCTCTTCTCCACGTTATTTTTCCTAAATCTGCTCTCATCGTTTGCCATCCTCGTTTATATTTTGCTCCAATTACCATTTTTGTGTGCGCTTTCCCCCAATTCTATTCCCTAATTTGTTTCTTTAACATGTAAGGTACCTTCAAATCGGTATGACTTTTTAACCGTATAGTTTGCATGCTTTAGAATATGACGTCTCGCAAAAATCTTTTGTTGGATGAGTTGTTAAGCAATTGTTAGGGCACCATGTACGCGTTTACGTTTTGCAGTGCCTTATTCAAATTTTCGATAGCTCTGTCTGCTTTATCTCCCATGAAGTAGTCAGTACATGTAAAGCAAACCCCGTGTGACAAAACATGGTAGGTCTAACGGGCTACCGGTCTAGGCAACATGAGAAGAAAGGGTTCTGGGAGCGTGACTGGTGTGAAATTGGATAGCCGGGTACTCGGATTTGTTACGAATAAATAAGGTACTTGCAGTCTGATCTGATGGTTATCATTATCATTGCCCGTTTCTACATTTTCATTTATCTTTCCATGTATTTCAACAATACTTATTTTTAATAGGCGCTACCATCACATGGACTGCTCCTCCTCCTCCTCAACGTGGCCCACTTCAGCAAGATGACGGGTCAACAAGAAGAACAATCCAGCGACTCTTAAATGGTTCCACTGAGGCGCAATTGACATGGAAATTTACCTTGTCAGGAGAAATTCTTGATCGCGTGTCTTGGAAAATAGATGAAGTTCCAATTGGCAGGAAAATATCTTCAGGGATTATTCTTATAGAGCCCACATCCAACTTTCAAGAGCATTTTAACATCAGTGCAAGTGATCCAGCAACTTTGATTATACACAAAGTAACTGAAGCTGATGAAGCAGTTTTTAAGTGTCTCGTAGAGAGCAACATAAGGACCTGGGCTGATGAAATTCAACTAAAAATTGGCGGTGAGTCTTTTCATGATAATTACATTTCTATAATTCAATCGAATCCGCAGTATATGCTTCTTGTCAGTGCCATTATAAACTATACAAAGTAATTTCACGATATTCGTCATCTCTCATAACGTCACCTACCGTTTATTCTGGCCTGGCACTTCGTACTTAGTAGGGTGGTCTGGCTTGGTTCTTCTTTGCCTACTAATTTAAACCTGCCCATCTGAAGGAGCTACAATATCAGTTAACAGTGTTGTAGTGGACATGTCTTTGGACTTTCTATCAGACTTTTGATCGGAAGGTCGAAACGTCAGTGGTTCAAGGCCTGGTCGCTACATATACATACATAAACTTTATCTAATCTCGGATTTACATAGTAGCTTAAGAAAGCTAATATCTTCGAGAACAAGAAAAAAACACAGAATCAAAACGAAAAAACAAAACAAAACAGGAGTACAAAAGAATATTAAAACGTATACAGTAAAATTACTGCAACAAAACGTGGTCTGCTTCAATGTAAACGTTACATTGGCGGACGGCCTTTCTGAAGTCTTCAAAAAACGTGATAGCTCTCCCTGAACTGTGCCGTATTGTTACCTGAGCAAGTACAAGAAACTTAACTCTGCAATGAATGTCTCTCTCTGCCCAGGTGTATACGTGGGTACCAACGAGCGCTTGGTGAATCCTAACAAAATGTTGGGGGTTACCACGCAATGAACAAACATCCCATCCAAGAGGAAAGTAATGCTCCTAGTCACTTTATGCTGGGTAACCTGTAATGGACTATTTTATGCTGCGTATCTTGTGATCCCATCCAAGAAGTAAAGTAATACTCCTACTCAATTTTTGCTGGGTATCCTGTGATGGCCTAGCATCCTATCCAGGGGGGGGGGGGAAGTAATGCTTCTAGTCGTTTCATACTGCAAAAACCGGATATAAGCCTGGCCTTGGTACGGCCAACTGGGTCGTTCAGTACAATGGAGTGGACAAAAAGACCTTTTTGCCCTTTCTTCTCATTAACTGGATAACTATCGACTGTATCAGTACTGACAAGCACGCCAACACTTGATACATACAGTTCTTTCGAGCCTACTACACGAATTGATGAATTAAAAGAAACTGCAAGTGCTTGAATAACCACATTATCAGCCCATGTTTCATCTAGCGTCACGCTGTTTAAATAACCCAACCAAGAGTTGTCTACATGAACTTTCACTCCGATAATGTCTTCCGCTCAGGTTGTGGAAACGTCAGTCATTGCATATGACATCACAAACAGTCCTTCTCAGGAAAAAACTCACTTGGACGATCATACTTCACCGAATTATGAAACCTCTCTAGGTAAAGCCTAAACTGACTGTCAACACCAATTAGGATCGCCGCCCTTTGATATGAGACGGCTCTAAAAAACAGCTACACCCTGATCCAACAACAAAAATGGGTCTTGGACGAAATTTAGCTAAACGCTCCCATATAAGTCAATAATCAGTTTGTTACAACAAATCACGCAATCAAAAACTAAATAAAGATTGTTCTTAAATTTGTGCTTTCACGGTGCCAGTGAGATGTGTAGAACACTCTAAGGTGTCCCTCAATATCCCGTATTTGTTATAGTGACGACAAGTTAAGAATCATTTCGTAAATTAGGCATACAAATTTGTTTCTAAAGTTGGGGAGTACACAAAACCTTTCAGACAGAGCAGGTGCTTCGCAGTTGAAGAGCGTGGGGTTTAGAGGTGCCGGTTTGTGTAACCAACGTAGTCTGCAAACTAGTTGCGCTCGTCTTGTCAAGGTCCATACAGTCACTGCTTTGTATTGTATAGTAGGGTTGGAAGGTGATTGATCGAGTAGTCTGTCGGTATATGTGGGTTTTCTGTAAATTGTCGTCCGTAGTTTGTTGCTGTCACAGATAAACTCAGCAGTCTAGAAAAGGTATTTCACCATTATTCACCGTGAATAAACTATACATAAACGCTTTGTCTGTTGAGGTGTTCGTGATAATCGTCAATTTCGTCTCTGTGTACTGCAAAGGTAGCGTGGACAACGTACCATAGCCAGGGTGGTAGTGTTCGTTTGTAACTAGAAGTTGCAAGGGCTCGTTCCCCGATGTTTTGCTCTCGATTCAGGGAAGGCGGTGGCAGTTAAACTTTGTCCATTTTAGAAATGCATTTGACAGTGTTTCCCGTGATATACTGAAGATGAAGTTCAAACGAGACTTTACCATTACTGGCATATCCCGAACTGGATGAAAAAAAGTTATTCAAGTGGAAGGCAACAATTTACTCTACAAAATGGAGGAAAGTCGGACTTGCTATCGGTGTCCTTTGGCATACCCCAGGGATCTGTTCTAGGGCCGGCGCTTGTTACACTATTTATGAACGACCTACCATCTTTTGCTACGTCGGGTTCGCTTTATATGCACGCAGACGATACTACTGTCTACTGCATTGGAGAAAACGCAGATCTAGCTATTGCAGAGTTGAATAAAGCACTGCAAAAAGTAAACACGTACATGGTCCCTTAACAATCGGTTAACACCGCATCCAGGCAAAAGAGAGGTCGTGCTGGTAAGCAAGGGAACCCAGTGGGACCAATTGCTCCAGCGTTATCAAGGAGGTCAATTCTTAGATGGGTAATGAAAACAGGCTTGTTGGGCGTGACTGTCGACCATAAACTTAACTAGGTACCACACGCTCTAGCCGAACCAAAAAGATGGCTTTGCTAAAAAGGTGGACTTACTGAAACGATAAGGGTTTCTTCCACGGTTTAGGTTTGTGGGTTTTGTACGGTAATCCAGATATACTTAATTCTACACAAAGATTTAACACATTGTAGGACAGCTAGAAGTATTTTTAACTTACCGGCCCAAGGACATGGCGTCAAGTGACGTGCTTATCATAAGTAAGATATCTTAAGCATACAATCTTTGCGATGGTCTGCCTGCCAATCTCTGTCTAGGAGCATCTTGACCACCCGTTGTAATGGCTACTCTCTAAGGAGACAAGACTGCATGTTTTACTGATACCCAGGCTTTTTGAAAGTAGGTAAATGAAAGACTCACTTAAAGAACGAAGCTCTGTCCTGTGGAACACTGTCTACTACAATGAGCAAGAAGCTGGACACTTGAGTTTCACTGATTTAAAATAACGCCTACCTGACCCTACATAAACTCGATGCTTTTATAACTATCGTGTTTACTCAAAGGTTTTACTTAATTACTAATCATTAAGTTCCAGCCAAACTTACCAAGCTAAGTCCTGACCAGAAGGTACTTGAAGGTTCAACTCTGCACTTGGTCTGTGAAGCATCTGGTAAACCAACTCCAAACATCACCTGGACCAGAGTATTTAGGAATGGCAGTGAGAGTGAAGCACTGCACAGCCAGCCCAGTTGGAACATTACAAACATCAACAGAAGTCATATATAGTTTTGAATATGAAAACTGTTTTTGTTTATTTTCATTGAAATTGATTAATAAATTGCTGGCAGTTGCTGTTATTTGTAGTACACAGGGCGCTTTCCACTAAATTAAAGATGATTCTCTTTCTTCAGTCATAGCAAGCAAGTTGATCAACGTGACAGTGGTTATCACAAGTGAAAGCTGTACTGGTGGAAAATACGATCAGCTTTTGACGTTGTCGAGCAAACTAACTGAAACGGTAAAGGGTACAATGTACACTTTGTTTTCGTGTTGTGGCGTTTTGTGAAGGGATTATTCTGTATTTAATATTTGGCCAGGGGTTTAAATCACCTGCTGGCAAAGCTGCAAAGTAAATGCCAATAGCAATAGGCCATTGTGAAGAAACAAAACTGGTCAAGCGAAAATAAGAAATCATGTTTAGTACACACCTCGGGTTCAAACCCAGAGTACCTAGATTAAGATGCATCGAAGCTATAAGTTGCTATATGTTTGTACGTGTATTAAAAAAGCCGTAGAACTGTGCATGCAAGGTTAGCTAAAACTACAAAAAAAAAAGATTACTGTTAACAAGCCTGAAATTCCCACTTTAAATAATTTAAGTACTTTTGAATGTTTTACGGTGTTCATAATCTAAAATAGTCACACTCTACACCACCTTTGATTATCCACCTTAAGAGAAAGGTCCACCTAAATAGAACTAGGTGAAGTGCTG
The DNA here is from genome assembly GCA_964017195.1 of Siderastrea radians. NCBI lineage: Eukaryota > Metazoa > Cnidaria > Anthozoa > Scleractinia > Rhizangiidae > Siderastrea > Siderastrea radians. The sequence goes on along the minus strand of OZ024895.1, from coordinate 8,375,224 downwards.
ATCTAAAGCCTGAATTTACGATGACTTCGCTTGAGCAAAAAAAACTTACCAATCCTTTAGAATGCTGTAGACAAAACATCGCCAAAAATGCATGGACGCACTCTGTAGGAGCTATCTATGCCCACCTCAGAAGTGTATGAGATACGAAGCTGGGGAGCATTACTCTATGCACGTCTGTTTAGATTGTGCTCCATCAGGAGATAGCTCACAACGATCATACTTGATTGCTTTTTTGTTGCTCATGAACCAAGTCAACGGTCTTTTCTTCTCTCTTTCCTTTCATGATGTCATGTTTAGATGAGCAAGATATTTAATGAAAGTATCTATCGGAGCACAACATTGAGAAATATCAGGTATGCAAGCTACTTTAAAGGTTAGCTGTAGAGGTAGATATGACATAATAAAGTTCACAATTCTTCTGCGCACACGACTAGCTAAGCTGCGATATCTGGCCTGTAGTGATGAAATCTCCCAAAGCATCCAAAGACTGTATTCGTAGTCTATAATTCGAAATCCTGGGACTCCTTCCGAACCTTTTAAGGATACCCTCAGAAATCCTACACCTCCAGGAAATCCTACACATTTGTCTCAGAGAACTTTGGCAAGTATATTACGGCGTCCCTTCTTGCAAGACGGCCATCATTGGTTGTAACCTGTAAGTGATGGTCGGACTGACCCTGAGGTTCGACGTTATTTTCAGCAACTCCCATCGTCCTAGAATACGAGTATTCTGTAAATTCCACTGTTTTTCTTATTCACCTTTAGGTGTGGAAGTTTGATTGCCGACCTGACAATGGCATTTAGCACCATTATTACAGAAAAATCAGTACTCGCTATTCTTCAAGAAGCTACAAAGGATGGGAAGCTTGGAGAATTTAGTGTGAACGCTTCATCTATAGTGGGAACTCGATCTTTTATTGATGACACAACCACAACGCCTAGCAAAACTACATCAAGAGTGACTCAGGGTACGTTTCCGCTATCTACATTGAACAGACTACTTATGTTGTTGGATCATCGCTTCAAACCTAAACAACAGGACCAGTCGGTGATATATGAGGTCGCCACTTGACGCAAAATGACGTCTGAGTAACGAGCGGAGAAATTCCATACTGATGACGTGCACTACCCATATCTTCGTAGTGCTTCCGATTGGTTGAAAGAAAATTCCCTCGCGGTACAACCAATCGGAAGCTCTACCAAGATCTGGGTAGTGCACGTCATCAGTATGGAATTTCTGCGCTTCTTACTCAGACGTCGTTTTGCGAGGGCTCAAGTGGCGACCTCGTGAAACGTCGGCTGTTTTCTCAGGTTGCTCAGGCTACAACTTCTCATGCAATCTTGATTTACCGGTCGAATTACCCGCTAGGCTTGAATAGCTGCGTAATATGTTTTGTGTACTTTTGCTTGTCTTGAAAACTTAAATAATCAATTTCCAACACTTAATTCATAGCCAGAGAACAGTAAGCAGGTTTTAAACACCCGGCATGTTCTCCACCAGGTCCTGACATGTCCCGAGTATGACTATGGGTAATAAGGGTCGGTACAGAGGTGTTTCAATGCCAGAAAATGTTATAATCAATTCAGAGGCCTAAAAACTGCCATTTCATTGGTAAAATTATATAGTTGTATAAACTGCGACGGAGCTGTTGACGTCGATTCTGTGTAACCAAGCAACATTTCACCTGCTTGTTGATTGCAGTACATATTCCAATGGCCGGATACTTTGAATCCGCTGAGAGAAAATTAATCTCGCTTGGGTGTGAACAGGTGAATATTATCACGAGTACGAATCATTAACCTCATTTCAGAGTAAGCTAGTTTGATATCGTTTTCTGTTATTCCAGTTGAAATATACAGAGGATGTTCATGTAACTACACCGTATTAATCTCTGTGGTCTGCATACTTGTTGCAATCATCATTACTCTTATTATCTACATTATCTGGCTGCACAAAAGAGGTAAGCATTACGTCAAAGAAATGCTTGTTTTCTGGTAATTAAAAACAATATTACAATTATAATACACTTCCCAGAATCTTTTCACCAGAAAATTTCCAATGCCAAATAACTTTGTGAAGTTTAACTCCAGAAGGATTCCACACCATATGGTATTTAGTCCTCCCCTAAAATTTCTCTTATATCAATCTTGATTTGATGACGTGAGTGGACATGTGACTTTTTCCGAAAAAGGCATTTTATCTCATTGTGAGAACAGGTTACAATCAGTTCGAAAGCAATAAACGCGGCCAGAAGACTTATCGTATAGGTCATGTGAAAATGGCCATTTGAATTATGGGATATCAAAACTCATCATAAATTACCTCTCACTTTCTTCTTCTGTATTCCTCTGTTTGTTCATTCAATGACCAAATTTGCTACTGTAACATACACATGGACAGTCATTGTTCTAGTTTTGCCGGGCGTCACCACTTTATTCAATAGTGATTGATTTGAAAACTGTAGGAGCATGCAGGAACACGTAAAAGAGCTAGCCTTAGAAACAGATATATTGTTAATTAAAATCAAGGTTCGCCGAGAGAGTTAAAAGGACATTCAGTTGACTATATTTACAGACTCTGAATGTTATTTTTTCCCGATGCTTTTTAGCGGAGCTCGCGGAGCACCATGGGTAAGAAAATTTGGTAACCCGTTGATCCGAAAAATTTTGGTTCTGACGTCAGCGTACGTCCGTCCGTCCATACAGACTCTGAGGGAGGGTGACGGGAGTCCCAAGACAGCCTGACCGGGGGAGATGGAATGACAATTTTTCTTGTAGCTGAAGTAAACAACATGGCGGCTGGTTCGTCGTACGGTCGTCTTTCAATACGATAATTGTAATACATTCTTGGAATGAAGACTTGTAGCAGTTCATCACGAAAAGGAAGAGGATTGCTATGATCTCAATGGCGCATATAGAAGATACTGGAGAGCTTGAAGGCAAGAAATCCTTGTTCGCGGACATACTTGTTTTTTTCAAAGCTACGGAGATCTGGAAAGGACCCGGCGACTTTTGTTTAGATTTTCAAGGCCTTCTTTCAGTTCAGTGGTAAAGTAAATTATAGATTTGAGTATGGATTTACATTGTAAAAATTGTTTAATTGAGCGACTTTAGATGTTTAGTAAATTACGGTAATTTTCTTGAAATGTTTTAAAAACTTGTTTAAAAATAGCTCGTAGTTCCCGTTTGCCGGCTTGCGAGTAACTTCACTCGAGGGGAAAATTGAATGCAGTTTGCTTTCCTAGGCAAACGAATGCTTCGTATGTGAATGCCATTTCATGTTTTTGAAGGTTTCTTGTCCTTTTTCTGTGTTTATGCATTAAAGGAATTTTCATTAGTGAGCAATCTGATATTTAGGCTTCAGTTAACTTAAGCTTAATTAAGCTCAATTTCCTTTTGATCTTTAGTGCGTAATTTTCAAGATTTTTCTTAGAGGAATTCTACTGTATTTTATTCGAAAAGTGGAAATCGTGACTAGTTCTAGACTGAGTCTGTGTTGTTTTTTCAATGTAGGTTGTTTTTCTTCGGCGACGCGTATTGGGTTGTTTTGACTAATTCGTATTTATCGTATTTATTTAGTATTCAACACCTGAAGAGTCGCTCTGTCGTCATTTTTAAGTTTATAGTCTTAGTGTAAAGCTCCTTATGTTTTTTGTTCAGTTGTGGAATATTTTATCTTCCTTATATTGTTATATTTTTTAGCTTCTCCATATGAAGTGAATGACATTTCTGTCCCAATTTAGCGACTAAACTTAGACTCGCCGTTTCAGTGAGTGAGTTCAGTGTGGCATGTTTTCGTGATCGTTTTGTTTTTTGTTAAACCGCTAAGCCATTTCAGTGTGTGTTTAGTTACAGGTCGAAATGAAATCTTTATTTAAGTAACTATAAGCAAAGCATTTCTCGGTTTAAGTCTACATGTATTTTGTCTAAAATGAGACTCTAAAACCTTCCTAAAATTTAATAGTTCAGGGTGTATTCTTGAAAGCGCCCGATTAATACTTCGCGGTTGAAAAACTTGTGCCATTTTCTCTTGATAATTATACGTGTGCTTGAAAGTTTCCGAAAACATTTTTTGGAGAATTTTTGCCAGTAAACGGTTTGATGCCGGGAAAATATTATTTATTTTAGCAAGATAGATTTCGAGAAATGTTTCATGGTTAACAGAACTAAGCAGCCAGAGGGATGCATTGGAATCAGTGAGAAATGTGTATTTGCATGGAAAAGTCTTTAAGTGGGTTTTCTTTAGCAATTGTAGTCTTATAGGTACTCTTCTTGAACTCTATAAGCTAGCTTTCGAAAGAATGCTACAAGAAGAGCTGTCGGTGAAAGTCGTACTGAAGTCTTCTCTTTGATGAAAAATAAGCCAGCTCACAGTTTCCTCAGCGGTTCGCATGTTTTCCTTTCCTGTTTTTCACCTCTTGGGGAATAACTGCACAACTAAAATTTACTGTATTTTACGGGCCAATTAGCATGAAAGAGAGACGTGGAGCTCCGCTTTTAGGCTCAGCTAAATCTATATATTATCTTTTCTTGTTTCTAGGAACAGGAAGAAGAAAAAGGTGTGTTCATGCTTGCAGATAATGTTATTTTAGGTTGCTAGACAGCTTGGACACTTAAAGTTTGGGCAGCATTAATTGTGACCTTCAAATTAACACCTTTTCGAGATGGTGCCGTGTTTTCCTTAACCCTATTCTGCCTTGGGGAGGGGGGGGGGCGCTGACTTTAACGAATTATAACTTTTAAACGGCTTGACGAATAATCACCAAATCTTAAAACTTTTCCTGAAATTTATAGGAGCAAATTTTCCTGTGTCAATGACGTGTCTATGGTGATTGACGTTTCCATAGCAACCGTCTACTTTGGAGGTGTTTTGACTATTTTCTGTCTTTTTTCAGGCTCTTTTCAGTTTTTTGCCCTTCGCTTGTAAGAAAAAGATGATCCTGTACTTTTTTGCGCTTGTTTTGATCAAGTATGTTTCTTAGAACAAATTCATATATTTTTCGATGTCGTCATTGTCAACTGTATGACTGCATTCTCGGGATTCAAGATGGCGGTTCAAAATTCAAAATGGCTGCTTTGTGACGTCATTGTGAAAAAGAACATAAAAGAAAACTTAATAAGGTATTTGGTGATTGTATAAAGCGTTAGCTAAAAATTAAGTAAGTTGCAAATATGAAACTACGTCAACTGGTTCACCTGGTTTGTCAACTTGAAATTCTTCTATGACTTGGGAAAAGTCAAAAAACCAAAAGAAGCAATAACTAACGGGGAACAGAAATGTAAGAAAAAGCGAGTTCTCTGTTACTCGAAATGTTGGCCGATGCATATAAGAAAAAGCGTAAAACCCTGATTTGTACGACACACTTGATTCATTCCTTAGTTATTTGTTTTGTTACTTTTTTGTTTTCTTTATTATTTAGGTCATATCAAGGGCACGTGGACGAAAAGGAAAACGTATGTTTTACCTTTTCCTGTAGCTATAATCCGTGTGGAAGAAGCGTAATGACTTTAACACATTAGATCCGTGCAACTTGTCTACATTTTAACTTTAAACCTGTTCTTCGATTATCTTCGAGTTGACTCAGCTAGTCTCCAACTCTTCTGATCCGACCAACAACAATGAGTTGCTCCAAGTTACGGAGTGGCTCCACGTTCAAGCAATTAAGTGAGGGAGCGGTTTAGGAAATACCCTAATGTTATACATAGTGCAAAATCATTCTTTTAAAAAAGCACGTGCAGGAATAGAAATAGGTTAGCGTAGTCAAATTCATGACCATTCAAAACTACTCAACTTATCTTTTTATGGAATTATTTCTATTAGACTGCTGTTGAAATGGAGGATCGTACACTCTCAAAACAACAAACTCCTGAAACTTCACCTCGAAGCCAATACATGCCACTGGATGGAGCCCGTCGTTCGCACGACGTGCCAGTGGCCTCTTCAGGAAATACTTCACAAATCAGTGAGCAATTTGAACCTCTCCATCCAGCAACACTGTCTTGGGAGATTCCTAGACATCACGTGACTATTGAAAAGATCATTGGTAAAGGTGCTTTTGGTCAGGTTGCCAAGGGAACAGCCATGGGACTCCGAGGAAGACCAGAGAAAACAGTTGTGGCCGTTAAAATGTTGAAAGGTGGCAATTACATCCATATAATCCGCTATGTAGCATTCTTGAATTGAGTCTGTGGAAGAAATTTTATAAAGTGACATTCAAATGAAAACCCTTTCCAGTAGAACTTCTTGGAGATTTTCGATTTGCATAAACGAAAAAACAACTAACAAAACAGAAGAAAAAAATGGCTGATTTTTCCTAATTTTTGATCTAGGGAATTTTTGAACGCAATGGTTAAGAAAAACCTCTTCAAATTTGAAAGAACAAGAAAAGCTTTGGTTTAAGTCAGGTATGTCCTCTAATAGTTTTCTTGTTCCATTCTAAGTATAAAAATTGCACTCATGATGCCATACTGCCACGTAAACAAAAATTTCCACCAATGTGAGTGCACATGTAGAATTCACAATTACTTATACGACTCATAAAATCGATAATCGCTAAGTAATTTAATATTTTTCAAAAAAGAGTGAAATCCTTTTTTGTGGAATTTTGCAGGTAACGCTCCCGAGTCAGACAAGAAAGACTTGTTATCAGAACTTGAAGTGGTGAAGACGCTTAATCCTCATCCACACGTCATCAAACTACTGGGATGTGTCACAGAATCTGGTAAGACATTAACATTATGGACATTCACCGTAGCATATATCTCAGGTACATATCTGATTGCCTCAATTATCATTGTCTATTCCCTACTAGTAAACATTTAGCGTGATCTATTGTGAAATACGTGAGTCTGATTGGCTCAACTGTCACTATCTGTTGGCTAATAGCACACATTCAATGTGGTCTTTTAAGAATACGCGCATCTGATGGGCTCAATCTAGCTACCGTCATAATGTCTATGCGCTTTTAGTAGACATTCACTGTGGCCTATTGAAAATATGCAAGTCTGATTGGCTTAACTGTTATCGTCTATAAGCTTTCTTCTTTGTTTTTTTTTTATTTGGGTAAAAACGTCCTAAATATTTTTGTGCTGCCAATATAATCCTTCATATTTTTACTGAAATTTACTGAAACAATTATACCACTCGTCGGCGCTTTGTGTGAACGACGGTTATCTCGGCTGCGCCTCGAACAGCAGTCTTAACTTTGTATTTGTTATTGGTGATTAACTATGTTCCGTTTTGAGACCATGAAGGTTCACGTGTGTGTCATATCTTTGTTAGAGCCTCTGTTGGTGTTGATCGAGTATGTGCCTTATGGAGATCTTGGGTTACCTGAGAAAGAGCCGTGGATTGAATGACACTTATTACAAAGACCCAGATATCAAACCACAAACCAGTCTGACGTCACAGCAGCTGATGAAGTTTGCTTGGCAAATCGCAGATGGGATGAGTTACCTCTCATCAAGATCTGTGAGTTCAGGCATCTTAATCTAGAATGTAGCCCCTACATTGAATATATTCGTTCCGTGCAAAAATAACGCAAAACCATAGGTTGATGTCTTATTAAAAACTGTAGTGTGATGTCCTATTCCCACATCATTTTTAATAATAACAATAATATTTCAGAAGAAGATATGGAATATTCAACATGTCGCGAGTGTGGGACAAAGAAAAAATCTGAGTCCCCCGACGGGAATCGAACCCATGACCTTCATTAACACCAGTCGGACGCTCTAATCACTGAGCTACTGGGAGACTCGTAGGCTCAGTCTCCAGCCGTGAGTGTCTCGATGCACCCGCGATTCTCGCCACCTTCACGGCTGGGCGCACGGGTTTGGTTGCATGTACGTGACTTCATTACAATTTTAATAATTATGCAGACAATCCACACGTCATTTGCTTAAATTTTCTCTCTTTTTTTATCGTCTTGAAAAAAAGCGAAATGCGAAAAGTATGCCTGGAACGTCCTCCTATAAGTGTGAAAATTCAAGAGGAAGACGAAGTCCCGCTAAATTATGTGGCGCATTCTGCCCCGCAAATTTCAGGGGGCTTGTCTCTGATTGGTCAGTCTAAACAATAACCAAAACCCGTGCGCCCAGCCGTGAAGGTGGCGAGAATCGCGGGCGCATCGAGACACTCACGTCTGGAGACGGGCGAGTATAGGTCACATTTACTGAGTTCGTGGTGACACGCGTCCTGCATACTGCTAGGATCATCAATGTTTCAGTCTTAGGAGCACTTAAACAGAGTCTCAGTGCTCGCAGCGCTCTTACAATTATGCAAATTAAAAACACTCTAATACTAATACTAATTTAAAACGAAAGAAATATACTAATTTGCAATAATTATTCAAAGCTGGAACTAAACATAACAATAATAATAATAATAATGATTAATTCTTAAAAAGGAAGGTTTCCAAACTCGTTTTGAAAGCGGCTACAGATTCAGAGTTTTTGATCGCAGTAGGCAGTTTATTCCACAATGTAGGGGCTGCAACTGCAAAGGCTCTTTCTCCGTACAATTTTGTTCTATATTTGGGGACTACGAGTAGATTAGAGATTCCAGAGCGTAGACAGCGGGATGGCTTATAGACAGTGAGCAGTTCCGATAGATATGTGAGGCCCAGACCGTGAAGCGCCTTGTAAGTCACCGATTTCAAACTTAGATCCACTGTACACTTTACAGTCACCTTATGGCAAAACAATAATTAAGAAAAACGTTCAAGTTTTAATTTTAATTGAATTTCTTGATTTTAATTAAACACTTTCGTGCTATGTGACTTCCAGTGGCTTTCTTCTCGCATTGCCTGTGCTGTTCGCCTTTCTCCTTTTCGGTAGATCATTCACCGTGACCTTGCTGCTCGTAATGTGCTGGTAGGAGATAAAGAAACGTGCAAAGTGACGGACTTTGGGATGGCTAGAGATGTGCAACAAGAAAGCATTTACGAAAGGAAGACTAAGGTATTAGACAAACAAAGTAAAAGATGGAGAGCATTATTGTCGTTTAATTTACACACAAGGTGCGTGCATTCAATTGGACGCACGCAACCTGTAGGTGTGTGTGTTTTCTTAAGTAACTGGACTTTCTGGATTTCAAAATATGTCCTGAACATGGCATATTGTGTTTAAAAAGAAAGTTAACTGATGCTTATTCTTAAATATGTTTAATACACAAATTAAGAGGTAATTTCGTGCATTCTTTTTTCTAAAATGTGGTTAATGGAACACGTTTAGAGTAGCATTAAAATCGTTACTGAATAGGATGGATTCCTTCTTGATGCAACATTTATTTTATTATTATAAAACTTTCTTAACGTGTCTAAAAAAGCGTCTAGCAGAGGGAAATACCCCTGCTAATAGGGGACAGCGACTTCTTATTGACGTTACTGTTTAGTTGTGTGGCAACCCTTAATATTCCAGTCTGTTTTCTTCGTCTCACGTTTGTCTGCCAAAAGTTTTTGAAGAGAAATTTCTTTCATCCTATATGCTAGGGCCGTTTGCCGGTAAAGTGGACCGCGTATGAAGGATTGATGTATGGAACGTATACCACCAAGAGTGACGTGTAAGTATTTTGAAGCGCACAAACACATACGGTGTTTGCTAGTGATCTCTATGTATACCACGAGAGTAGACTTAGTGGTCCTGTATGGGGTTAATCGAAAGTCTAATGTTCTAGCCGCCAAACTGTCAATAACATATATGCAAAAATAAAATTGCCTCAGAGCTCGGTTGTTCAGTAGGCGATTACCAGAAGTGCAGGCTTGAAAGTTAACCAAAGTTTTTGTTTTAGTTTGAAGAGTAGTAATGTGGGCCCACTAGGGCAAATGAGCCTCGTTTTGATGTAAGAATGACGTCATAACCGGAACCGGAAATCACATGACCGGAACCGGAAGTGACGGGAAATCACATGATCGGAACCGGAAGTGACGTCACCGGAAGTCACATGACCCAAACCGGAAGTGACGTGTTTTCGAATGGGAAACCGCTGAGCAGTCGGAAAAATCGATCGTGGGCTCAGGAGGAAGCAAAACCGCTGAGAAAACGCGGGCTCAAAGTCCAAAGTCCAATGGGGGCAACGGGGGCGACCCAGATATGGGTTTGATATGGTCCAAGTGGGTTAAATATAAAAGGGGGTAAACCCTAAGGTGAGGGGAGTAGTCACCATGAGTGTTTACATCACGCTCCTGAGTGATCAAGCCCAAGGCACGGGTCAAAAATTTACGGCACGATTGCCTCGTTCGTATTATTTGGTGGAAGATGATTGGGAAGTGGCGTTGGTACATATGTCCCACCCGGGGTTTAATCAATCCTTGGAAGATCAAACCAAACAGAATTGGACGCAAGAGGATAGTCAAAAACATTGGATGAAAACAGATATCAAATACATACCAAAACGGGCGGATAACACGGCGCCCCTGAAAGTCACCAAACAAATGTATTTACCGCCCGGGTATTACCACAATTTGAAAGAAGCCTGGATTGCGATTGGGTACGAAATGGAAAAACAGCACATGGAGGTCATGATGGATATAGCCAAAATGGATGTGGACGATCAAGCCAAACGCAAACAACTAGCCGCGCTGAACCTGGCTCAACCCTATGTGAAAATCACCAATACGGGCGTCGCCCCCGAATTAGATTCGTTGTATGTCCTCATCCCAGCCAATATGGAATTTGAAATGGAATGGAAATTCGCTGGCTTGATGGGATTGGTGAAAGATGGAACGGCAAGTGAACGCGTGGTACAAGAAAAGAATTATCTGGTGAAACATATTGTGGATTACAACGATCGCCATAAATGGGAAGTAACCACCGGACCTGTGGCCAAATATCCCCCGTTGGGTCATGTCTCCGTCAGCTTTACCCACCCCGATTTCGATTATTACTTCTTCTTGGGACCGAATCTGAGTCGACAACCCTTTCCCAGTACGCCGACGGTCAAACCGCAACAAGGACAACAACAATTGATGATTTACACGGATCTGGTGTCCCAGAGCATTGTGGGAAATCAAGAGAAAGGATTTTTACGTACCTTGGCTGCCGGTAATACCGATCATCAATTTGATACCAGGCAACGGATGTATTTTCCTCTTGGCAAAACCATCTTTGACACCATTGCCATGGATATTCAAACAGCTGAGGGGCAGCCGGCTCCATTTAAACAGGGGAGAACCATCATGACCCTTGAACTGTCCAGAAAAAGTCAACGATGTATGTAGAGAATGAATAAAGATCACAACAAAGTGTCATGCAACATCTTTTATTTGACAACAAGTAGGAAAAAAAAATCCAAACATGGGGGGTGTCCTTTTTTACGCGAAGCTGATACAGGTTTTCATCCGTCCAATGGCTATGCTTTTGGTGCAACCCAGAAAGTAGAGGGTTTTGCGGTGAGGCTCATAGCGATCGCACAGTTCTCCCCAGAATCCTTGCAGGGCATAGCCTTCCTCATAGCAAATGCCGTACCAGATAGGATTGTCTTTCCAATCGGTCTTGACATGCTGGACAAACTCCGGGTCTTCTTTCCAGTCTTCATGGAGGACTTCCTGGACGACAAGAGGAACGTAGCAGGTAGGGCATAGGCGGGGCTGACCATTCTGTTGGTTGGCACAGGCGACATGACAAGGAAGAGCACAGCACTTCAACGTGGTATAATTGGCGAGAGGTGTCAAACAGATCACACATGGTGGGGGTTGAGCCATTAGGCGAAAGGATCAAAGAGTGGATTGGGTGAAAGGATCGGCCAAAGGATCAAACAGTGGATTGATCAAGAGTTGAAACTCGACGGTGGTGATGATCCCTTCTTTTCGGAGTCGGCACAGTTCTTGAAAAGTGAGCTTGTAACGTAAAGGTTGAACCAGGTGATTGATTTGTTTTCGGATCTCTGCCAAACGTTCAATGATTTGCAGGGCTTGAGGGCTGACCTTGCCAGGAGTGTCGGCTTTATCACCCATTCACCACCGGTAGAAGTTTTTCAAAGTTAATAAAGCCAATTCGTTCCGACTGAGATGCTTGGTACTGTGAAGACGAAGCAGTTCAAAATACGAAGCTTTGAAACGGATCTGTTCCAAGTCTTTTTCGAGTCGAGATAACAAGGCTCGTAGACGATCAATCACTTGTTGGGCTTCTGGACTGAGGACTGGATCATCCATTGAGTGTGAAAGATGGAATGGGACAGGGGGTTTTTTATAGAGAACCAAAAGGGTCACGTGGGAGGGAATAGACCAATGAGAGAAAGACCCATCATGCTTTGAGAGGGGAAGAGGTGGGGGGACCCCCCTCCCCCCTCCTTAGATAGACCATGGTGCATTGCGCGAAACAGGGTATATAAGTCAAGGGAGGCCACAGGACGTCACTCTTAGCTTTGAGCCGGTCCTAAGTGACTTATGTTTGTGGTGTGAGAAGAAAATGTCAGAAACAAGAAAGCCCTTGGGCTGTCTAGCCAGCGAAATGAATGTGGGTGGACGAGATTACTTGAGGAGGAGAGCGGGGCCAGAGTTAACCCCATTGGATCGGCAGACCAGACTGATGAGGGAGAGACGACAGGAAACCTGGCGCCCTCTGAACCGTAGACGCGTGGCTGCCTTTTTCGAGTTATTTTTAAACTGTGTGGTGTGGACTGAAAATGGCGATCGGGAGGGCCGGCCACATCCACAGATCACCGAAGTGTTGCTGGGAGCCCTGGTCAACCGCATCATTCCTTGGGTGGACCGGATGCGACACCGCTCCCGATTTGAACGTCACTGGCCCATGTCCCTCGAACATTTTCATGAAATCGATAACGAACTTGAACTTTATTTGCCTTCTGTGTATGCGAGCCGACCATGGCAACGAATTAGGGTTTATTTCGGAGATATTGAGCGGGAGCGGGAGCAGCGGCGGCGGGAGGAGTGGGAGAGGAGGCAACAGGCCATCAGATTAAACCAAGTGCGACGTATTTTATTTCCTTGAACATTTTGTTTATTCCTGTTGAGATTATTGTGAGTCAAGGCAACTGTGAGTCAAGAGACATTTATTTATGATCCACGTGCAAACTCAGTGTTGTCAGTTTTTATTTTTTAATTAAAAAGAAGAGTTGATGTTACAATGGGTGGTCTGTGTTCTTTGCCACGCGGGTGGGGCGTTCCTATGTACAAATTGAAAAATCTACAATTTTGAAAAACTAAAAATGACTATGTACAATTGGAAAAAATAAAAATGACTATGTACAATTGGAAAAAATAAAAACTAAAAGAAAAGCTATGTACAATTCCAAAAATAAAAACTAAGAAACATTACAAATGAAAGTCTTCCAGTTCCATACGTAATTGATCAATGTTCTCGGGGAGACAGAAGGTGCGGTTGAATAAGGCTTGAATTTCGGCTCGGGTTTTCTCGTCCACATCCCGGGATCCCACAATAGCACTGCTTTGATGTAGGGTGGGCTTTTTAGGTCCCCAAGGGACAAATTGACTGCCAGTGACCAGGGTGGCGGCATTCTCATTGACTTGGTAGTAATGGTCCGAGCGGTACCATGATTGACTGGGTATGTCAAACAGGTAGACGGGTTTGCCTTGATCCATAGCCAATTGCACAGCCCAACCAGTGCCTCCTTTCACGCGTTTATGATCCGGTTCCAAAATGCCAAAGGCATAGAGGGTATGGGCTTTCTTGGCCAATTGATAATTGCGTTGTAGCAATTGCAGGGTGTAAAAATGACTGGGCATTTGTTTGCCTAGTTTCTCTGCCGCCTGGTGAAGATGGGGGTTGGCCAACATCAGGACTTCCACCGTAGAAGGGGTGATGAAAGTGGCTCGAGGATGGTTCGGGGGGACCAGGACTTCGAGTTGCATCCCAAAGTGTTTGGCCTGTTGTTCGACGAGGGCATCGGTACCTTTGGCTCCCCCTGTGTAGACCACATGTCCATGACCAATTTGGAGTTCCAAGGCATCCACATCGTGTTCTCCAATCATGTCGATGTTGGGGGGCATTTAAATACGTAGCCGGTGTCTGGGCCTACAATAGCTAGAATCTCCGTGGGAGTCAACTCTAAGGCCAAACCGAAATCAATGACGTGGTGCTGTCGGCACTGTTGGAACGTGAATCCCGCTGCTAGACCTCGTTTGACCCGTTCAGCCAAATACTCTTCGGTGGAAGCAAAGTCGTCTCGGTTGAGATCTTGGTAGTAGTCCATCTACTTAGAATGATAACTCAGGGACCAAGGGAGCTCCTTAAATAGGGACAACGGACCAATGGGAAGACAAGGGGACCTTATTTGGATTGAACAAGCTGACCAATGGGACGATCACAAGTCCTTATATGGGCAGGAGAAGCTGACCAATGACAGTCAAGGGTCTAAGGTATAAAAAGGCAGGGTCGGTAGGGGTGACATCAACCTTGGAGTACGATGTCTGTCGATCGGAAGAGAAAATCAACCCATCCCCCAGAGGGGAAGAAGAAGAAGAAGAGCATTCAACATATGACGCCCGTGGACTGTGATCCTGTGGTAGGGGAGGTGGTGGAAGACACCCGAGCTGCTGTGGAAGATATGATGAAAGAATTGAATGACATGGTGGAGCAATCACCCCCATCACCTCAATTCACCCTGATGACCATGTTTGACAATGAGGTGGACTATCATCAAGTCAAAGGCAACCATGAAAAGGTGGACACTATGGTATGTCCTTACCATGAGGTGCGTTTGGAGGCCCGAGAATCTCAAAAAGGATGGAAGTATGTGAAATGTCCCATGCAACCGTGTTTGCTGTTTTGTGGACAAGATCAAGCCCTGGAGTATATGAAAGCCGTGTATAGTCAACCTCATGTAGAAGTGTTGGACATGTGGGGTGGTTTACAATGTTTTTGCCGTGAACCCGCTACGCTACAACAGAGTCATTCGACCCAGAACCCCGATCGGTTGTTTCTGACTTGTTCCAAGAAAACGTGTGGCTTCTTCCGATGGGCCGATCAACCGTTGGGTCCCAAGTACTGGAGTTGGTTTCATGACAACCCGCCCAAAAAAGCCGACCAACAAGCTGAATCTCCTTTGTCTACCCGTGATGCGCAAGGATATCCCAAGCGTGGCGTGACACATCCCTGGCCCACCCCCTCGAGCTCCAAGGAAAGAGGATCGACCCTTGACAGATTATGAGAAACAATTGTTGCGAGAAATTCAAGAGCTCAAGAACCGTCAAGAAATGATGGTGGCCCCAGCGCCGCCACCCCCCAAGTACAGTGACAGTGTGGACAACTGGCAGAAAGGTCTAGAGACCGTCAGTTACGGCCGTCTAGGTCTCTTTTAAAATGAGAGAACGAATAAAATTTTTTATCAATGTCACCATGGAGTCTGCTGTGTCGTATGCGTGGGAGTCTCTCTGGTCCCTGGGACAATGGCAATGCCATCAATCCCTGTGTCAAGTCTTATATGATCATCAACCCGGGTCCAAGATCCCTATTCCCGCATGTCCCGAGGACACGCACCCTCTCCACGTCTTTGAAGAAACCCATGTCGATCGTAACCTGTATCGATGGGTAGTGTTTGTCGTATGGTTAAAAGCCCACCCAGAGGCGTGGCGATGGTATCGAATCATTCAAAAGGCGCATCCCCACACGGTCCCTACCATATTGACGTTATGGGATGAATGCCAGAACGTATGGCCCCTCGAAAGAGAACCCAACGCTGGTCAACAACAACAAAGTTGAAGAGAACCAAACGCCCTGTGTCGTCAACGAAGAAGAAAAGCAAGGTCTCGCAACAATGGTTGAAGCGTTACCACGATCCTAGTGCCCCGGGGAGTTTAGGTGGGGTGCAACGGTTTGCCAAAGCCCAGGGTCTCCCTTTGAAAAAAGCCCAACGGCTCTTGGAACAGGATGTGGGCTACACCTTGCATAAACCCCGACGTCGTCGTTTTGCTACCTTACCTGTGGTCGTAGGGGGATTAGATGATCAATGGGCCGCGGATTTAGTGGAAGTGCAACGTTTGGCCAAACATAATCGGGGTATACGCTACTTGTTGACCGTCGTGGATGTGTTGTCCAAGTACGCGTGGGTCGAACCGTTGAAAACCAAAACCGGGGTGGCCCTCGTGAAAGCCTTTGAGAAGATTGTGAGACAAGGAGGACGTCACCCCAACCGATTGCAAACGGATCGAGGGAAAGAATTTTACAATCGGACCTTTCAACGATGGGTGGAGGAGCAAGACATTCACCATTTTTCCACCGAAGGGGATGCCAAAGCCAGTGTGGTGGAACGATTTAATCGCACCTTGAAAGAACGGTTGTACCGTTATTTGACCACGGCCAACACCTTACGCTTTGACGATGTCTTACCCGAGTTGGTGCAAGGGTACAATGCCACCCGTCATCGAAGTATTGGTATGCCCCCTGAAAACGTGACATGGGACAACGAAGAAGCCGTGTGGAAACGATTGTATGCCAAACGATTGAAAGGCTACAAAAAACCCCAATTCAAGGTGGGTGATCGGGTCCGTCTCAACACGATTCATCGTACCTTTGAAAAAGGCTATCTCCCCGGTTGGACCGAAGAAGTGTTTGTGGTGCATCGTGTGATCCCAGGCCCCGTGCCCACCTATAAGATTCAGGAATGGGATGAGACCCCCATCAAAGGCACGTTTTATGAAGAGGATTTACAAAAAGTCCAGGTGTCCGATGTATTTCGCATTGAGAAGGTACTTAAGCGTCAAAAAGGTCGTTGGTTGGTCAAGTGGAAAGGGTGGCCCGACAAGTACAATAGTTGGATTACTCGTGGTGACGTGACCTCCCTTCGACCGCGCAAACGACGCCGACGACGATGACGTGGGTGCCCAACTCGTCGTTTTACGTGACGCTGATGAGTCATGCGAGTACCAAAGAGTTTCCTGGGAACAAGAGTCATCATTTCAGAAACCGATTGCCCAAACCCATTCGATTTATGGGACGAGGATGGATGGTGGGTATGGTCAGTTTATCCTTACCCACCATTCCCGTGCTCGCGGAAGAAGGAGGCGTGGGCGATTCCCATCCTTTGTTGTACGTACGATGGCACGAACACGACTTTAAAATAGACGATTGGGGACAGGAGGCCTGGTGGTATGAAGAGCAGGAATGGACCGTGAAGGCTCAAGACATGAGAAAGGAGATGAACTCGTTGACGGGAGTTCAATTTTTTCATCAATTGATCTACCGTTACCGGCAAGAACGGGCGAAACGAATCAAACCCAAAGACAAATGGGTGGGACCCGATGGCGTCAAAATGTACCCGACCTTTGAATGGACCCCCGAAGGGGATTTGTTATTGAATACCAAGCCCGTGGATTACAAAACCCATGTGGCACGTGTGTCATGGGGCAGAACCTTGGCCCTGAGAATGGGATGGATTGAACAACCGTCCCCCGGCCAGTATCGATTGGGGCCCAATCTCTTGCCAGAATTGGATGGCATGTCTACCATTCCGAACCCGACGGATGTCCCCAATTTTTGGAAAGTGGAGGGGGATTATCTGAAATTGAGTCTATCGTGTCCTTGGCGGTTTGTGAATTTGAACGGGACCTTTCGTGTCCCGTCGGAATTTCCCGCCGTGCGTCCTTTGCACGTGTATTGTGATGTAGGCACCAGCAGTATGGTAGGGGGTCGTATCACGGATCTCTTACGAGAAATCAAGTACCACCCCAAAGAAACCACGCACTTTGAACCTCGACATATTCAATATGTCCCCGTACGCAATGAAGTGGTGGAAATCGTGGAAACGCAGATGGCCGAAATCAATGGGGATCTCGTGACATTTGGCGAAGGGCATACCCTCCTAACCCTCCACTTTAAAAGGGAGGTCGTGGTGTGAAGCAGACGACAACATGTCGTTCTACGTGACGTTACCGAGTCATTCCAACCGACGTGAATTTCCCAACAACCAAGCCAATTCCTTCAAGATTCGTCTACCTCAACCGTTACAGCTCACAGGGGGTGGATGGCAAGTGGGGTTGAGTGCCATTTCCTTACCGGATGCGCGCGTCAATTTGTATGAGTTGGTGAAGAAAAATGGGTACGTCATGGGGGTGTCCTGGGACCAAACCTATCCCAAACCGAATGGAAAAGACGGGGAAATGACCTCGCGAGCAGACTTTGCGCGAACCATCATCAATGACGTGAAAGATTTGGATTGGGTGGTGGATGGCGTGAGTTTCATGAAAGCCATCATTGTTCACTTGGAACAACAACGTATGGAATTGGCGATTCAAGGGGGTCGGTTTACCAATGATCAAGGCAAACACACCTACATCAAGTTCAAGTGGGAAGGCGAAGATCTGCTCATTGACAACACGAATATCTGCCATTGTGGCCTCAAAACACCAACCCTGACCATCTACACCAAGTTAGCACTCAAGATGGGATGGTTACGTGAAATTGACACGGTGTTGATGTTGGGGCCAAACTTACAACAAGAATTCATCGGGGATCAAGTCCCCAACATGACAAAACCAGCCGTTGACAACGATTGGAAGGATGTCACCGACGGTCAGGGGAACGCGGTCTTTTGGACGGTGCGTTCTATTTTACCGGATTATTTACAATTGAGTATGAGCTGTCATTGGCGTTTCACCAACTTGAATGTAGCGTTTCGAGCGGTGGTGGGGGAACCCACACGATCCTTGCACGTGTACTCCGACGTGGCAGGCAGCACCGTGGTGGGCAATCGCGTGACCGATTTGTTGCGTGAAATCCAGTACAAGCGACAAGCACGTGGCACCATCTACTTTGAACCGTTGCACATTCAATACATGTCTCTTCGTAACGAGGTGGTGGAAATGATTCATGTTCAAGTGGCCGAAACGATTGGTAGAGGAGGAGACTTGGTCAAGTTTGGTGAAGGTCATACCATTGTCACGTTACACTTCAAAAAGACATAAAAAAGAGAGACGAGAAGGGACCCCCAGTCAATCATGCCTCCGAAACGACGACGACGACGACGACGCCGACGACGTCCCCAAGAGGGCGAAGGGATTAACGCGGTGATTGCCGGGATTCCTAAAACCGCTTGGTCCATCACCAAAGGGATAGAAAAGTTAGCTAAAAAGAATGCCCGAAAATCGCATTTGAAACGCATGGAGGAAATCCGCCAAGGAAAACGAAAACGCTATGCGGGGGCATCGTTTACGTGCAATCTCATGTGAGACGGTATAAAAAGGGGGCCCCATGAAGCACAGACAAAACGTTTATCCCTGGTGAAGAAGACAACCATGCGTGGGGGAAGTTTGACACGATTTCGAACCGACGAGTGGTATGATCAACAAGTCAAAGGATTGATGACGGATCTGATGCGTGGGGGGTTGCAAGGTCTTATAAGGACGCGAAATCCTTTAAAACTGCCTAGTAATATCAAGAGAGGTTTGACAACGGGGTTATCACGAGGTGTCAAACGCAAAGCCGAACAAGTCATCAAAAAAGAAATCACCAAACAAGCCAAGAAAGCGTTGAGTCATAAGAGCGTAAAAGACGCCGTGCGGGTAGCCACGGCCTTATTTCCCAAACAAACCAAACGGGCGCGTGATATTTTGGGCGTGTGAACATGGATCCCGTGCATTCACGACCTCGACGGATTCGCAGTAATCGAGGGTTGTCTCAATGGGGTGGCCTGTATCCGTTTTGGAAACTCATGCCACGACGACGACGACAACGTGGTGGTTGGTTAAGTGCCGAGGTGATGAGACTGCCCGGGTTTGATTTGAGACAACGTTTAGCACGACGACGACGGTATAAAAACCCCTCACGACGACGACGGGGTACCACTCGACGACGACGACGACGTTAAACATGCCTGACGTGAGTACACAAACCGCCCCGGCTCACGAGCGTTCCGAAGCGACCGTCAACCCGGCGTTACGGATTTTCAAGGTGCCACCGACCGACATTAGCATCAATGCCTATCGCATGGTCACCATTCAACCCACCACCACGGGTATCAATCCCATGGAATTCATCATTCCTGGATTAGACGATTTTGTGGATTTGGGACGCAGTTACTTTACCATGGAATTGAGTTTGAAAAAGGAGGATGCCGGGAACTTGGTGGCCAATCAGAAATTGTGGCCCGTCAACAATTTGGCCCATTCCATCATCAAACAAATTGACTTGCAGTTGAATGGCACGTTGATCAGTCCTCAATCCGACACCTATCATTACAAAGCTTACCTAGAAAACTTGCTGAATTTTGACCGAGAAGATGGCAAGACCGTGTTAGGACCCCAAGGATGGTACAATCAAGTGGATTTCCCACCCCAATGGACCAACAACAACACAGACAAAGCAGGAGACCATGTAGCCTGGCAAAATCTGAGTGCCAATCACAAAGGGGCTTTTGAGGCGATGGTCGCTGAAGTGGCCAAGTATGCTGGAGGTGTCACCCACAGTCTGGTGTTTACTCCACACCTGGAAGTGTTTCATACCGGCAAACTGTTGGTGCCTGGCATCGAAATCAAGATGAAATTTCATTTCAACAGCCCCAGCCTGTTTTTGAATGGAGTGGCTCTAGCTGGTCGATTGATGGAAGGGGATGTGAAACTACGGTTTCATCTCTGCCAACTGCGTTTGAATGATGCCATCTACCACAGTTTGTCTGAAAAAAGACACAATGAAGGCCAAGTGGCGGCTTACCCGACCGTCCGCAGTGAAATCCGCACGTTCAGCATGCAAAACAACCTGGTCCGCTTTGATATCCCCAACCTGTTTCAAAACAGAATACCGGACCGATTGATTGTGGGGTTACTGGACAGCCGAGCCTTCAATGGAGATGTGACCCGAGATCCTTTCTGTTTCCAGAAATTTGGTTTGAGCTCCATTAAACAGATTGTCAGAGGCGAAGAATACCCTTATGAAACCCTGCAGTTAGTGCACAACGATGGCACCCGAGATAATCTAGGCTACTTCCGTTTTCTGCAAGCCAGTGGTGCCTGGTGTAAAAAGAAAGGCAATATGGTAGAACTAGGAGATTGGGGCCAAGGTAAAAATTGTACCTTGTTCATGTTTGACAATGTGGCCAATGGATGTGCTGACAGTCAAAACCTCAACCCCAAGCAAACGGGCGATTTACAATTGGTCTTGGAATTTGGAGCTGCTCCCGGTAACAATATAACCGTGCTCGTGTATGGAGAATTTGAGAATTTGCTGGAGATTGACAGGAACGGAGCTGTGTTGTACAACATTTACCAGCACTGAAGATGGAACACGTGGCCTTGAATAATGTGCAATTGGATTATTTAGCCCGAGACGACCCCCAATTGAAACCTGTCTTTTACGGGACGGTGGCCTGTGATCGTTTACCCAAGAGTCCTATCAAGACCCAACCTCAAGGGTACATTGTGAATACCGACCCACACGATCAACCGGGACAACATTGGTTAGCGGTGTGGACAGATCGAAACGTGTGTGAAGTCCTCGACAGTTATGCTTTACCCCTGGACACGTACGTGCAAGCTACCCCGTTACGAGATTGGATTGTCCACCATTGGAAGTATGTGGTGACCAATGGCAAGTCCCTGCAAACCATTTCAAGCAAGAGTTGTGGGGATTACGCCTTGTTGTACTTGAAAGCCAAAGCCCGTGGACGAACCTTGCAAGACTTTTTAAATGAGTTTTCGGATCATGATTATGTTAGTAATGACCATCAAGCCGGTCAACGCCTTCAACAATTGATTGTAGGCCAAGAAGCCAAATGGTATCAACTCTGTTGTCATCCGTATCATCAATGTAATCATTAAATAAAATATGTTGGAAAAAACGTGTGTCGGAGTCGTAGCTCAGTGGGTAGAGCCTTTGGATCCCCCCTCGAATACATGAGGAGGGTCGTGCGTGGGTTCGAGTCCCACCGATTCCAATAAAAAGGTGCCTTTTTTTTTTTCTAAGGGTAGTATCATCATCATGCAAACGGGGAAACCGTTTCGTTTTCATACCCCCTCCTCTATCTTGGTGGTGGGTCCTTCGGGATGTGGTAAAACCGCGTTTACGGAAAAACTCTTGGTAGACAACCCGGAGTTGTTTGAAACCCCACCGACCCAACTGCATTATTGTTATGGGGCCTGGCAAGATCGATTTCAAGGCATGCAAGATCATGGGGTGGTGTTTCACGAAGGGATTCCCGATCATGAGGCGTTGGTGCAATGGTTTCCTGAAGGACAGGGGGTCCTGGTTTTGGATGATTTAATGGATGAAGGGAGTCACGATAAACGCGTGTTGGATTTATTCACCAAACATTCGCATCATCAAGGGGTGACGGTGCTCTACTTGTGCCAAGACATGTTTCCCGTGGGTCGCTATGCCAAAAGTATATCCCGCAATGCCTATTACATCGTGGCGTTCAAGAACCCCCGAGATCAATTAGGGGTACGCAATGTCATGCTGCAATCGTTTCCGACCACTTGGAAAGACACGTTGGAGACGTTTCATCAAGCCACCACACGACCGTATGGGTATTTGGTGTTGGATTTACACCCCGCCTCCTCCGATCAACAACGGTTGTTGAGTCACCTGTTAAAAGACGAAGGATGGACGCGCACTTATCAAAAACGAGTATAAAGGGAGCCCCTTGGAACAGGAAACAAGAGAGTAATCATGGCCGATGATGACGACCGTCAACCTCCGCAATCGTACGATACCGTGTCCCCGGCGGGGGTGGGGGCGTTCAGCAGCAATGTCATGTCCCCAAGGGCCTGGCAAGATTTATTTATCTCGGGAGACCAAGGCCTTCTCGACGCCGCCCAGGAGGAAATGGACGCTGATCCCCTCTATGAGTTTATGCAATCCCTCCCCCCTGCCGACGTCATCGCGAGTTGGCCCAATGTGACTGGTGGACCCCTGCCCAGGCCTCTTCCCCCGCGGGGGTAGGAAGTCCAGGAAATCAACCATCTTCTGGTGCTCGAACCCCTGCGACTCCTCCAAGCGTACCCCGGGCAGCGGGTGCTCGAACAGCAGCGGGTGCTGGGGGTAATGGTAATGGACGTGGTGGTGGACGTAGTGGACGTGGTGGTGGTGGACGTGGACGTGGTGGTGGACGCGGTGGTGGAAGCGGTCGTGGTGGTGGTGGTGGTGGAGGTGGTGGTGGAGGTGGTGGTGGTGGTGGTGGTGGAGGTGCTGGTGGTGCTGGTGGTGCTGGTGGTGGTGGTGGTGGTGGTGGTGGTGGTGGTGGTGGTGGTGGTGGTGGTGGGGGTCGTCGTGGACGACGACCTTTTCGAATACGAGGACGACGACGAAATACCCCCACTTCCCCTTTGACACCTGCCTCCAATCCAGCTACCCCTCGAGGATCTTGGACGTCTGGGAGTTCTGGCAGACAGCCTCGTACCTTGCGTCAAGCGGATTTACAACGACGTTTACGGATGCTGTTACAAGATCAAGAACAGTTGGCCCAAGGACGTGAAATTGCTAATGTCACCATGACCAATAGCATTGTGACCAGTTATAAACAAGGAGGAGCACCGAGTGTACAAACCTCGTCGTCCCGGGTATCGCCGTAAAGATGAAAACCGTCGTGTCGTTATTGAATGGATCGAAACAGCATGGACTTCCCTTCCCGCCGGAATTATTACAACGCATGGATTCCTTGTATGCCTTTTACCATCAACAATGGTGGTGTTATCGCAAAATGTTAAATCATTACAAGTGTATCAATGCCTTGTTCAATGGCATGGCCTTACTCCTGATGGCCGCCGGCATGATTGCGGGCCCTCTGTTGGACAACAGTACCTTGGTAGCCTGTTTGGCCGCGGTGGGCACCGTGGTCAAAGGATGGAACGATTTTAAACAATACCGATTTAAAGTGACCATGAGTCGATTTGCGTTTACCACCTATGCCAAAGCCTTGACCGAATTGAAAACCCATGTGCGTGGTATTCCCTTGGAGGATCTGGAACGGTTTTTAATCAAGATGCAAACCTTGGATGATACCATTGTGGATTTCACCCCTCCGTTACCCAAACGATGTCTCCAAGATTACCATGGTCATTTTGTGTACCAACCCTTGGAAGCCCTATGCTATGTAGACGGATGTCCTCGTCCCTTGAGACCCAAAGACTATTGGATCCATAAAAAGCCACTCCCTCCTAGTCCTACACTCTTAGAACCATGGCCCCCCGAAGAAGACGGAGAAAAAGAAGAACCCAGCAAGGAGAAGGCATACCTTGGCTCGTCGACGTGAAAAAGGGGTATGAAGTCACAAGTGATTTGGTCAAAGCCTTGAAAAAACCGCAAATGAGTGCTGCCCAAGGGAGAAAGATGGTATCGGGGTACAAACAACAATATCAAGCGTATAAAAGACGAGGGGGTACCAAAGGGTACAACAGTTGGTTGATCGACAAAGGCTATGCCAAAAAACCTAACAAGTGTTGTATCCAATGAAACGTCTTCGACGTCAACGCAGAAAAAGGAAACAACGAGGAGGCGCTTTAATACGTCGCAAACCCCGTTTGGTGGATAAAATTGCCCATGGCATGAGTATGTTTCTCTCGGGCCCCGCGCCTGGGTTTGGACTGGCTTTAGGCAAATTAGGGGGTCAAGCCTTAAAAGGCATTACCGATAATGTGCAACATGTCCGACGACGACAACGAGGTGGGGGTTGGTGGTCCGATTTCAAACGCAATACCCGTCAAGGCTATAAAGAGACGCAAGACCTCATCAAACAAGACAAAGCCCTTCAACGTTTCTTGACGGGTCGACCATGGTGAGGAGAAGACGACGACGACGCCGTCGTCAACGAGGCGGTTTTTTAAATCTATTGGTCCCTGCCATGGTGGGATTGGGGAAAGCCGTGGCCTTGGAAACGGATAAACGTATAAAACGCACGATCCAAAAAGCCAATCAACGCTATCGTCGCCGTCATCGATAAACGATGCAACGTCTTCGACGTCAATTACCGTTTTTACGGTCCATGTTCCAAGAAGCCAATGGTTCCAAACGTCAAGAGTTGTTACAACATGCCAATGCCGATCAAATCAATGCTGTGAGTGAACTGGTGTTGAACTTTTTAAAAAACAAGATTCCCGTCACACCCCCCATGCTGGCTAAACTTCAACCCTATAAAAAGGTACTACGCGATTTGGGACGTCGTCGACATTCCGTCAAAAAACGTCGTCAGTGGTTAGTCCAACAAAAAGGACGCGGCTTGTTTCAAGGACTTCACGAGGTGTTATGTCAATGTGCTCGACCGACCCGTTAACCCTGGCCACATGGATGACCCTGTTACAAGAGGCCAATCGGACCACCGACCAGTGGAAAGAGGCCTGTTCTTATTGGAAGCATAAATATCACCTGTTGTATCGCGAGTACCAACATATGTTGAGGTCCCGCCTTTGTGAGAGCTGTCGTGAGATAGAAGACGGGGAACTTTGCGCCGATTGTAGTCAACCCCTATGGACGAGGTCTACATGATTCCCCAGAAGGACTTGGAACAACTCGTCCAATATTACAAAGGAGAACTCACCGAAAATGCCTTGTTGAACAAAGCCGCGACGCTGGCCGCTAAAAAACATGTGTTGTTGGCCAATCCCCAATTACCCCCGGCCCTGGTTAATGCTCAAACCAAACCGTTGAGTCAAGAATTAATCAAGTTAACCAAACGCATTCGTCAATTTCCTGGCGGGGTGGGGGTCGGTGCCCCGGGGGCCCCGCCAGGCGAAGACGACGAAGAAGAAGCCGGGGATTTGGTGACGGGACCCGTGGAACAATGGTTGAAGCGCATGATAAAAGGAGGTCCGTCGGCTCCCAAACCCACCATTACCCCTGCTACCAGGGAAGGCGCGAGAGAACCGAGACCTTCTACCAGTCGAGGAGAAGAGAGACCTTCTACCAGTCGAGGGGATACCCGGACTCGTTTACAAGTCATTCGAGAACAGCGCAAGGCCTTGGAAAAAAAGTTAGCCGAAAGTGGTAAAGGCAAAGGCAAAGGCAAAGGCAAAGGCAAAGGCGTCTCCCGTGAAGTACAAGCATTGAAACCCTTACCCGGTTGGGAAGATTGGGCCAAAGGCAAACCACCCCGACGGAGACGTTTGCAGTACGACAGTGAGTAAACCATGCCCACCCACAGGAGGAGAAGGGGTATCAAACGGAAACGCACCCAACGAGGAGGGGCCGTGGATGTCCAAAAATGGATTGCTAAAACCGGCAAAGAATTTCATTGGCCCGGGTATCAATACATGGGCCCTGGCACGCATTTGGCCAAACGTCTGAAACGGGGGGATCCCGGCAAAAATCGCTTGGACCGGATTGCTAAGCAACACGACATTGATTACAGCCGTGCTAAGAATTTGCAAGATAAATGGAAAGCCGATACCAAGATGATCCAAGCCATTGATCGATTACCCGGCAAGAAAACCAAGACGGAACGGGTGGTCAAGAAAATCATGCAAGCCAAGAAACGTTTAAAATTGTAAACATTTAATTAACATGTTGAGTCAAAAAATGTCACATTGTTATTCTGCAGTTCGGTAGTCTCAAGCACGATTGGCGAGACAAAACCCATTGTGATGTAGACAATCCAGATAAAATAAAAACAATGTCATTTTGATTGATGAGTTGTCATTGTTCTCTCACAAATACGAATGTTCTGCCAGAGACGAGGGGGGTTAAGACATGAAATCAAACAATAAATCCACGCCCTCGTCGTCGTATGACATGTCATGAACGAGGTCTTCAGGGGGTAACAATGCCTCCAGATCAAACTCCTCGACATCGTTCATGAGTTGCTGCCAATCATCGGGTGACATGTCTTTCAATAACTCCTGCAAATACGAAACATTCTCCCAATCAGGGGAGTCCGCAACTTGCACGCCCCCCGAATCCAAATCAATGAGAGTATGAGAGTCCGTGGGCGGTCCGTTTGTATCCACAGATTCCAGTGAGTCACAAAAGGCTTTCACATACGTCGCCACAGGAACGGATTTCAAATAATCCGTCAGGGGGATGGTTAATGTCCAAGGTCCTAAAGCCCTCAATTTCTCTTGAGTTCTCTTTTTCTCCACCAGATTCTTTTCCCGGTAGCGCCTTTGGGCCTCCCTCAGCTTGGCTCGATTCCTTTCCCGGTAGCGCCTTTGCTTCTCCCTCAGCATGGTTCGATTCCTTTCCCGGTAACGCCGATCACACTCAGCCACGCGCTCTGGATACTTTGCCTTGTAGCGCTGGCGGCCCGTCGCCTGTTGTTGACGACGTTTGTCCCGGTAACACTGGCTGTACACCGCGATGAACTCTCGATTGTTTTCTCGGTACTTTTTTTTGGAGGTGGCCACTTTCTCTCGGTGTTCGGCCCGGTACCGTGCACATTTGGCCATGTTGTGTAGTCGTTTAGCCCTGAGGACTGCCCGTTCGTACTCACTGTCGTCGTCGTCGTCGTGGGGGTCATAGTCGGTGTCGTCGTCATCGTCGGCGTCGTCGTCGTCGTCGTGGGGGTCATAGTCGGTGTCGTTGGTGGAGTCATCGTCGTGGGGGTCATAGTCGGTGTCGTTGTCGCTTTGATGGTAACTGACTGGGGGTCTGTGACGGCGGCTGCGGAACTCTCTTACGCGGAACATCGGGCGAGGGTGGCGGTGCTCGGGGAGGTGTGGCTGGCCGCTTAAACTGGTACCGCCAATAGTCACAGCAATAATCCAGGCCCTCGATGTACCAGTCACAGGTCATTTGAGGGTAGCACAGGGAGTGGAAGTGGGCGGCTCGTGCTGTCCGGGTTGCCTGAGCTGCCGCTTTGAGCTGCTCCCTCTCTTTCAGCTTCTCCCCAAACTCTGTCACCGTGTCGTCCAGCACCCACTCCGCCTCCACTTTCTTCAAAATCTCCTCGACTTCCAAATCTAATGCAAAGTCTTCGAATCTTTCCAATAGCTTCTCATGGCCAGCGTCCATTTTGAGATGACTCAGCTCGAGGGTCGATCTGTTTTATAGTCTCTCATTCGTTCCCGTCATGCACCATGGACCCTAACTAGAGAGGGGGGAGGGGGGTCCCCCCACCTCGTCCCACCCCTCCCTAGGGCACCCCCTCTCAGGGGGGCACCCTGTTTAGTGATTGGCTCCTTCCCCTCCCACGTGACCTTTTGGTTCTCTATAAAAACAGACCCCCCGATCTCCAGTCAGTTCATCTGATCATGTCCTCTCGCCAAGATGAAGAGGAAGCGGGGCCCAGTGGCCTCGCTAGAAGCGAGGTCCTGGCCCTGCTTGGCCTAGAGATGACCGATTCTGAGAAAGAACAAGAAGACGAGACGACAACTTCCTGTGTGGGACCATGTATCGAAGACATGCCGGACAGTGATGAGATTTGTGAAGAGGCCTTGGATCGCTTCGAACGCCAACGTGCGTTTCAAACCCATCTTCTTCAACAAACTGGGGGAGGTTTGGATGCCAATGCGGAGGGTGTCTTCGACTTTGAACTCAAACCCTATGTCGATCGTTTGAGCAACCGTCTGGGAGTACGTGAACGTCATTTCAACACCCAGTTGCACCAAAGGGGGAATTTCATTCCCAATCAGAGCATGACTCGAGCTCTAGAAGAGGGGTTACGTCGCGCGGTGAATCAAGTGTTGACCACCACCACACCACCCCTCCACGATCAAGATCGTCTGTACTTTACCATCGCCTCCAACAGACTCCATAATAATTTTCAGGGCTGGGGATTACGTGCAGGAGAATGGCGCCAAGGCGGCGACCGTGTCGAGGCTTTATTTCAACGTTTAGCCCAAGCCCTCAACAGCAACGAACAATTTGAAATGGACGACTCCTTTCAAGTCTCCATTACTCAAGTCCATCATGCCCCTCAAGGCACCGGTAAACCACGCCGGACCAAACCCGGACATCAACCTCTACGAAATTTAATACCCAAGAAACGTTCCATCATCCAGATCCAAAACAGGGATGACCTCTGTTGTGCCAGAGCCCTCGTGGTCGCCAAAGCCAAAGTGGACCAACCCCCGAAATGGTCATCCATTCGACATGGAGGGAAAATCCAAAAAGAACTCGCGTTGCTGCTCCATCACGAGGCCAACGTACCCTTCGGCCCTTGTGGCTACGATGCCTTGACCCAATTCAGTACCGCTCCTTCCCTGACCGGTTACCAGATCCTGTTGGTGGATGCCGACCGTTCTTTTCACATCACCACCTTTGGTCCCCTTCAAGACAAACAATTGATCCTGTTGCACGAGAAAGGCCATTATGACGTGATAACCAAGTTGCCAGCCTTTTTCGGGGCCAGTTACGTCTGTGCCCATTGCTGGAAACCCTACAACACCGAGGGACAACATCGATGCAACAACAAACGTCATTGCAGGGCCTGTTGCCAAAAAGAGTGTCCTGATTTCCTGGAGGCGTACCCTCGAGGCCAGAAAGCCACGCAACGTTGTCAACAATGTCATCGGGACTTTTTTGGAGACACCTGTTTCCAAATGCATCTGGTCAAGGACCACACCGGCAAACCCGTGACCAACCTAGACTCCTCCGTCTGCTTTCGGCGCCGTCGCTGTGCTAAATGTCTCATCCTAATTCCTGCTCACCACATGGACAACCATCAATGTGGTTACATTGACTGTCCCTGCTGTCATGAGTACGTGGACGGTGCAACTCATCGTTGTTTTATTCAAATAGCCACTCAAGACAAGAAAAGAAAGAGGAAACAGCAACGAGGGCCTCCCCCTAAACGTAGGGTGGATGCCCCACCCGAGGACGAGGAGGACAGCATACCACCCCTTCATGTCTTCTTTGATATTGAAGCCATGCAACCCCAAGAACAACACATTGCGAACCTCGTGGTGGCCGAAACCGAAGACGACGACCAACCCATGTGTTTCCCTGGCAACCATTGCGTCCGAGATTTCCTGGAATGGCTGGATACCTTGACACTCCATGATACCCGCCAAGTTAATGTCCTGGCTCATAATTTCCAAGGATATGATGGATATTTTATCATTCATCAATACTATGGGGACAACAGGATCGTCGAACAGCTACGGAACGGGTGTAAACTCTTGCAAGTCCAACATGATCGTATCCGCTTCATCGACTCATTGAGTTTCTTCCAGATGCCTCTGTCCGCCTTTCCCAAAACCTTTGGATTGACCGAACTCCACAAAGGGTACTTCCCCCACAAGTTTAATCATCCAGATCATCAAAACTACGTAGGACCCATCCCAGCCCTCGATTACTACATGCCTGAAACCATGTCCCCCGAAGGCAAGCAAGCCTTGGAAACCTGGCATAAAGAGCAACGCGACCAAGTCTTTGACTTCCGCAAAGAACTGGTTAAGTACTGCCAATCCGATGTACGTCTCTTGAAACAAGGATGCTTGACATTCAAACGATTGTTTGAAACGCTGACGGGCTTCAACCCCTTCGACCACATCACCATTGCTTCTGCCTGTAACCGCGATTTACGCATGAATCGCATGATCCCCAACAGTATTGCCAGTGAACCCGTCCGAGGATGGCGCAACTCCATCAACTACTCCAAGGTGGCCCTGGAATGGTTAACCTGGTGTACCCAACAACAACAGAGCCTTCAACATGCCCGTAATGCCGGTGAGTATTGCATCCCTGGCACTAACTTCCATGTCGACGGTTTCGATGCCAGTACCAACACCATCTACGAATTTCACGGGTGTTTCTGGCATGGGTGTCCTCGCTGTTTCCCCATTCGTCACGAAAGCCATCTACGTCACTATGATCGAACCATGCAAGATGTCTACGAGACCACCCAGCAAAGAATCCAACAATTTAAAGAGCTCGGATACCATGTCGTGGAAATGTGGGAATGTGATTGGTCCCATCTCAAAGACACCTCCTTGGACATCCGAACGTACCTGGGGACCCTTGAGTTGACAGAACCTTTGAATCCCCGTGACGCTTTCTGTGGGGGTCGTACCAATGCCGTCAAACTGTACCATCACGTGACACCCAGTCAACAAATACATTACATTGATGTGACCTCCTTGTACCCCTGGGTGAACAAGACCTGTGTGTACCCCAAAGGCCATCCTCGTGTCATCTTCAATCCGGGACACACCGACATCACCACGTACTTTGGCCTCGTCCAATGCAAAGTCCTGCCGCCACGTCATCTTTACCATCCTGTCCTGCCTTACCGTCATGAGTCCAAACTCCTTTTTCCTCTCTGTGCTGCCTGTGTGGAACAAGAGATGGTCAAACGACCCTTAGACAGATGTGCAGAATGTGTGCACACCGACGAACAGCGAGCCTTGACGGGAACATGGTGTACGCCCGAATTATCTAAAGCGGTGGACTTGGGGTACGACATCCAGTACATCTATGAGGTCTGGCATTTTGACGAAACGTGTGAGGGCCTCTTTAAGGACTACGTCAACACCTGGTTGAAGATCAAGCAAGAAGCCAGCGGGTGGCCATCCTGGGTCGGTGACGACGAAACCAAACGTCAGCAATACCTTCGAGAGTACTTCGAGCATGAAGGCATTCAATTGGAGTACGACAAGATCCAAAAGAATCCGGGGTTGCGTACCCTCGCTAAAATGATGCTCAATTCCATGTGGGGCAAGTTTGGACAACGTCTCAACAAAACCCAAGTCCAAACGTTTCACGACCCTCAAGCCTTCCACCGTTTTCTAGATACCAGTACGTTGGACGTGCGTCACGTCTCCGTCATCAATGACCAATTAGTGGAGGTGCATTACCAGTACCAAGACGAAGACATCCCCGTGTCACCTAACCTCAATATCTTCGTGGCCTGTTTCACTACCTGTTGGGCCCGGCTCCGACTGTATACAGCCCTGGAACAGCTAGGGGAACGTGTCCTCTACTACGACACGGACTCCGTCATCTACTGGACAGAGGAGACTCAAGCAACCCCGGTCTTGGGCGATTACCTCGGCGAGTTTACGAGTGAATTGGGCGACGACGACTACATTGTGGAATTCGTGTCGGGCGGTCCCAAGAACTATGGCTACGAAACCCAAAAGGGGCACGTTGAATGCAAGGTGCGAGGGTTCCGTCTTAACAGCGAAGGCAAAACCCAATTGAATTACCACATCATGCGACAGAACGTCCTCGACGAAATCCAGAAGCCCCTTCTACGTCCACGGCAGACCCAAGTCGTCAAATCATATCAAATTGTACGCGATCCCAAACACTATCAACTCTTCACCTTCCCCGAGTACAAGCAGTATCAGTTGGTCTACGACAAGAGAGTCGTGGATCCTGTCACCTTTCAAACCTACCCTTATGGATACCAGTGAAAGCCCCAACAAGATCATCGACAAAGTCATCATGGAACCCTTATTTTTTTTTTCTCACTTATTGTGAAAAAAAAGTATGACAATAAATTATTTTTTTTATTTTCTTGTTGTTGTTTTTCAGTCAAGGACCACCCCCGTTGCCCCCATTGGACTTTGGACTTTGAGCCCGCGTTTTCTCAGCGGTTTTGCTTCCTCCTGAGCCCACGATCGATTTTTCCGACTGCTCAGCGGTTTCCCATTCGAAAACACGTCACTTCCGGTTTGGGTCATGTGACTTCCGGTGACGTCACTTCCGGTTCCGATCATGTGATTTCCCGTCACTTCCGGTTCCGGTCATGTGATTTCCGGTTCCGGTTATGACGTCATTCTTACATCAAAACGAGGCTCATTTGCCCTAGTGGGCCCACATTACTACTTTGAAGGCAGCAAGAAAACAAACAAACAAGCAAAAGAAAAAAACAAAAACAAAACGTAGGACAGAAGTAATTGATAGGACTGTACATCTTTTGCTATCAAACTATTTTGTATTCAAAATTAAAGCTAATACTGAGTTAGTGAAGGCTAATTTGAACACCCGGGACCAGAGTTGAAGGCATCAATTTGTAATTTCAAGGTACGTGCTCTTTCTTTGCACAGGTGGAGTTATGGTGTTCTCCTCTACGAGATTTTCGCAATAGGTAAGCTTATACGTGAGATAGATTTAATTTAATGCTTTGTCTGTTGTCTGTTATCAAGAAACACTGTATTTTGTTCGCAGGAAGTCACTTTTGGGATTGGGGGAGAAACGGAAAAAGGCCTTAAAGATTTAGAGTTTTTATTTAGTGTGTGGTATGTTCAAAAATGTTCATTTTAAAAAGTAATTACTTACAAGTCAGCAACATGACAGTAATAACAATAATAATCATGACAAAAATAAAAGTTTTCTCACGTCAGTATAACGTCACATGACGTGCCATTTCGTCATGATTTCTGAACCTGCCTTCTTGGATCCGCCATATTGGATTCCTTGATTTCTTTTCTTGACGTTGGAGAGCAACTTAAATTCAATGAAAAGTAATAAAAACCAATAGCATGATTCCCAATGATCTAAAGGAGTGAAAGGTAACTTTCACAAAGGAACAAAGGAAGTACAAAATTATTACCAAGATTATAATGATACTGAAGAAGCTGTTGAATTAATTTAAGATTTAAAAACCTTTAATTAGATTTCAAAATCTTAATTCAGGTGGATTTCAAAATCGTAGGTCTAAGATTTCAAAATCTATTTCAGGTGGCTCGCCATATCCACGGATGGATGGCAGGAAAATTGCAAACTTGCTTCAGGAAGGATACAGGATGCCTAAACCACAACACGTGGACGGTGAACTGTAAATAACCTTTCGTTTTTAACCTTGTGCTTTTATTTTTCTGGTGGTTATGTCCCAACCCTGTTCTGAATGTCGCACTTGAGAAAGACGTGCTATAATTTAAAAACAGTCACAGAAATTGAGTTTTTTCTATGATCATAGGTCATTTAGCAGCCGTGAAACAGTTAAACAAAAGTGATGCTATCTACCAGCCTGCCGGTAGCAAATGTTTCCGTAGGCTTTTCCTCCCTTTTGAGGCATTTTTGCTTCTCGCAATTTTTTTTTTTGCGCTCGCCCCAATTCTTGTTTGCCCAAAAAGGGAAAAATGCTTTAAACCTGAGGAAAGCCCTACAAAACCGATGGCTACACGAGCTAGTAGACAGCCTCACTTTTGTTTAACTGTTTCACGGCTGCTAAATGGCCTATGTTCATAGAAAAAAATATATTTCTGTGAATGTTTTTAAATCGTAGCACGTCTTTTTCAGGTATGACATTCACAACAGGGTTGGGACATGACCACCAGAAAAATAAAACAAAAGCAAAAAACTCAAACAAATAAAGCCAATAAAGTGATGAGCGTGCAAGCAGTAATAACAAGGATCTTGTTTACTACAGGTATGAAATAATGATGATATGTTGGCAGAATGACCCCGATGCAAGACCAACATTTGCTGATTTGAGAAACAAACTGAAGGAAATGGAACGCCAACACAATGTACGTCTTTTAACCTCAAAACCTTTATTGGATAAGGATGTGTGTACATCAATTTTATACCTGATACAAAGGCAACATTAAAGGGCCTATTCTTTAGTCCTTGTATTATGTAACATATATTTCAAAATTTAATGAAAAATTCTTATTCAGACGAAGAGCCTTGGTCTTGTGGTGTGGGTAACCGAATCCCCTCTTGAAACCTCAAGCTTACTTCAGTAACATGAGGTCATCATGCCACAGGTGTAGAATAACGTCAAGCCGGATTGCTTGGTTTGTCTGTGAAGTTTGAAAAACACTAAAATTGGCTTAAAAGTAAATAAAAGCAATGAAACGTATTTTCAACAAAGGTGTTCCCACAAGCAAGCTAAATTATTTCAACTTAAAACAGAAAAAGCTTCGCCTGGTAAACACGGTTGCCATGGAATCATCAAGTCCAGCTGTCCAAAATAAGGATGTCATGCTAAAATGTGTCGAGTTAAATTTCAAAAGGCAAAATCCCAAATTCCACAGGGGCCGAAGATGATTGCAAAGTGTTAAATTCTTTGCTATAAGTATTCTAACTAAGCTTTTGTCCGTACATTGATACATGGAATGTCAAACGCTACTGTTTTCTTTGTTTTTAAATTTTATGTACATTGACAAAAGTTGAATTTACATTTAGTTAAATTTAGCTTCCTTTTAAAGTCGACTGAGGCACAGAGAGGT
Source organism: Siderastrea radians (assembly GCA_964017195.1). NCBI lineage: Eukaryota > Metazoa > Cnidaria > Anthozoa > Scleractinia > Rhizangiidae > Siderastrea > Siderastrea radians. The sequence continues at coordinate 8,340,263 of OZ024895.1, read as the reverse complement.
AATATATCTAACTAAATAAGGGAGCTCCGAAATAGCCCGTTTGTTCAAAGAGAACAAAATAGACCAAACAAGTTGACAAGGAGCAATACCCAGTAACTAATCGCAGCATGGCCCACTGCGTTCTCCCAGCGCTTGGCTTTGGCTGCATGTTTCTCAGATTGGGTCATCGCCTCGTTTTCGTACCTTGTGATTATAGCCGACTACAGGCATATTCTGATGACGAAAACGCTATAACGTGACCAACCATTTTTTGCTCATTTACTTTTTTTTCTCTCTGCAGAGGTTAATCAACATGAAAATATACGATAAGCAGCTTTATGCAAACGTTGAAGACTTGGTCGTGTAGAGAACCAAAGGTCATTTGGGAGATGCAGTCCCGAAGTGTAGCTGAATGTACAATCGACTTGTATTTGACCGGAAATTTAAGGTTGAACTGAACAATTCTGCGGCTAGTGTGTAGAGAAGTCGGTGATTTTGGTAGTGGTTATATCGATATTATTTGCAAATGAATGGTAATTTAATATTTAGGCAACACTCTTCATAGTCATGTAAGAGTACAATCGAACTCCGTCTATTTACGGACGCCATTAACCGGTTTCACATGAGTGACATCACTTTAACATTAAGCAGTTGTTAGTCTAGGTGGGCTAGTCATACATCAGTTGGAAAGCAGTATTGTTTTTGTTATGAGAATAACCAGTATAGTGACAGTGATTCGGAGGGCAATTACAAAAAGGTGACAGTAGTGGGCAAAAAAGAAAATCTAAAAAAACAAACAAACAAAGAAAAGGACGCATTTTTGCAGATTTTTGTTATTATTTCTTTAGTTCCCTGTTTCTTAATTATCATTGGAGTTTTAAAATGAGCTAGAATATGAAATTTTTAGAAGGAAACAAAGGGGGTTGTTTCATCTGCAGAGAAAACAGTCAGAACGGATGTGTGGAACTCAGTCAACGTACTGTCTTTAGGTGTAAGCACGTTTAGAATATCAAAGCATTTTGGCGTTGAAAATCTACTCAACATGCATGCTGAGTGGTTTCATTGGCATTATTCAAAATTGTTTTAAATAATTAAAAGGAGGTTCCAAACAAACACGTGAAACTAAACATCAAATGTCATAACCCAAAGAGTCAAGAGAGGAGTAAATAAAGCGCAACTTTGATAAACGACACAACACTTTTTTAATTTTAAAGGCATGTCTCGATGTGTCGCACATCATCGTCAGTTATTACAAAATTTGAAAGCTGTTTGAATTACGAAGCATGCAAAATTACTTGAATTAGGGGTAAAGGATATAGGGGTATAGTGGGGAAGCGGCGGTGAAGGTTGGTGGTTCGACGCCCAGTCCCTGCCATCGTGTTTTTTCCTTAGCCATCTCTCTTTCCACCCAGGCGTACAAAATGGTAACCAGCGACACACTGCTGGGGGTAACCCTGCAATGGACAAGCATCCCATCCCGGGAGGGGGCGGTAGGAATACTCGAAGTTGCTTCATGCTACAGAAACCGGGAGAAGCTCCGACCATGTTGGCCTGTTTGGCTCGTATCCAACTTTACCTTTTTACCTTACGGGCAAACCTGCTCTCCCATTTGTTCCAAAATCCTGGATTTTGCCTTCACCAATTTCCAGCTGAAACTCAAGGAGGTTATGCACACCAGTTTGGAAAAGCCTCAACTGAGCCAAAAGGCTGATCATATTAATTTAACACTTACGCTTTGGTATTTATGTATTCTAATTTCATCACGTATTATTTTTGTAGCGATTAATTAAATATGCATGCTTTCTAATTCAAACAGCTTTCAAATTTTGTTTAGATATAACTGATGATGATGTCAGCTACATCGAAAAATGTCTTTAAATTTAAAAAAAGTGTTTTCTTGTGTTTGTTAAATGTCATGATTGAAAAAAAAACGTTTGTCAAATTATATATAAATTTCTCGATATTCTTGCATGACGACGAGGCATATTAACGTATAATACGTTTAAGGGAATGAACTGTAATAAAAGTCTTTGTTGCTAAATGTAGCCACGGCAGACGCGTGTTTTTTTTAATTTAACTTAAACAAATGTTCTTAAATATAATTAGATAATTACTGTCATTCCTGGTGGAAAATGCTTCATGCAACCTTAGTTACTGCTGTAAATACTTCATTGATGAAGAGTGTCTGGCGGAGGTTGGAAGTTTTTCCGCTGCACTTCGATTTCTGTTCAAACTGTCTTGACGAGGACCCACACAACTTAACAGAGCATCCTTCCCCACTGATGCTTTATCCTTGCCTCTCCCCTGAGGGTAATTTATGTCACGGGCAGGTCAGTCTGTTTCAGCCACTTTCACTTTCAAAAATGCACACATAATTGCGGTCAGTGACCTAAGACCATGTTTATATATCCACATATACATGCACTCCGTTTATGAATAGATTAGTAGTGCCGCGGAAGTTCATAAGCTGAATGATATCCAGTGATGGTTGGTATTGTACTTGCGTTCTTCGTTTTCAACTTAGCTTTCTCAGGTAAGTGTAGAGACTTACTACAACCTAGTAATATGTCACATCATACACCGTAAATGACTCAAACCGACGAAAATTAGAAGGAGCCTAACTAAACAATTCCACCGATTGTTCTTGGTCTATGAGGAAGCAATTTAATGGAAAACGAGATAAACCTACACCCGTTCACTTCCTAGAAATGCCGGTAAGAAGTCGCCACTTAAAGGAAACTAAGGTTTTGCATAATCCACAACGACGGCGATGAAATCGACAGGAAATCCTAATATATACGTACAATACGAGGAAGCTTTTAATAGGCACATACATCTGATACATCATGCGTCGTGTCATTGATGCTGCAAATAACGGTCTGCGATAAGACCTGGTTTCGGCAGAAATCCTTTGTATTCGGAACAGGAACTAACTCGCTTACACCGATTTTTTTTTTCTGCTTTTAAGCCTTGTCAATAATCCGAATCCATGATTGCAATCGCGGGAGAGCTTTCGTTTCCGGTTGACTTGCCATCATATATTTTAAAAAATTGATTGCAATCGAGATCCGTTTCACTTATTTGCAACATCATTTGCTGATACAAAAAAAACGTACACAGAAAAAGTACATCACAGATTGTGCTTGGCAGTGTTCGTCAGCTGGATTTTTTGTTGATGGCCAATAGACTGCTTTCCATCAATTTTCTTTTTCACTAATTTGCAAGTTTATTTGCTTGCTTGTCTGTGTGCAAGTTCGGTGATCAAACAAACACATATTATGTGATTGTTTCAATATATAGAACGAGACGAAATTCGCCAACTTCGCAATATGTATTATTTAACAACTTATCTAATATAGAACCACCTCCTCGCCGATTTACAACGGCGAGGTAGATGCGTCTGTATATTGCGACATTCACGCGAAAAAAGCCGTTCTATATATTGAAACAATCACATAATAGAGATCTTTCACATAACTCCAACAAGAGCCACTATGGTGCAAAAGTCCACTAAATATGTAAAATACACGGTTTGTTTTCCCATGGGTAACTTTTCCTTTGTTTGCGGCACGCACGACTAGTACCAGCAAATAAAACACGAATTGTGTGACAAAAAGGATTTTATTTTCAGCGTTTCGTTTACAACTGAAAAAAGAATGAACAAAAGGACATTGGCAGTTCAATATTTCGCTTGTTTAGTCTTCGTCGCTACTGTCGCTGTCGAATTTATCTAGGATGCGTTCTATTTTACTCATCATTTTCACAGCCTTGCCACACACCTCCGTGTGCGCCTTGTGGGCCTCCTCCGATTTCCGCTGTCGCTTCCTGGAGCGCTTTTTCTTAGGTTTGTCCTGTTTTGGCTCAGGCGATGTGGGGTTGGCTTCCCCTGGGAGATCAGCATCGTCATCGGTGCCTGAACTATCTTCGTCAAGACATGCTGCCTGGCTAAATTTCGCAGATTTTCGCTCTTCTGTTGAGCACTTCTTTGCGTATCGCATCCTGTTATCCACAATAGTCTGTGACATCGCCGTCTCGCTTGTACTTGTCGTGGCAGTCAGCTGTTTAGCTTTTTGGAGGTTTTGGGAAACAATTCGTCTAATCCTTTTTATCGATGATTCTCTTGGGGTAGAACGATAGTATTCCCTGTTGCTTTCGTTCTTCATAAAATTTCCACCCATGGGTTGACTTAAACGTTCCTTTATTGCCGTTAAAATTTCATCCCAGCCCGAGTTTTCGCTGTAGGCTTCTAGGACTATCTTTTGCTCAACTCCGCCGGGTTACCTGGTAGCGACGCTTTTTGGTTTTCTTAGACTTAGGCTCTATTGAAATTTCTGCACAAAAAAATAAAATAAAATAAAATTAGAAAGAAAGTCCGGGGAGATGTTTTAGTGTTGTAACTGACGAATGCCTACCTTGTGTTACAGGCAGTTCGTCGTCCTCATCAAATGGCCTCCAAAATGAACTCATTTCTGCGAATTGAGTAAGATCATCGAATTTTAAGCGCTGTCTTTTATAGCTCTTTTCAACACAAAGATATTTTACACCACGTCCCTCGGGTTTTATTATTGGTTTACAATTTAACCTCCTTTCAGGCAAGTCATGCAGTGACAATAGAGAATCGACTTCATTATCGTATCCAGTGTCTAAAGTCTAAATGCTTTGTGTTAAGCATCCATAAATATTCTCGAAGGGAATGTAGAGCTAATTATAAATAAAAAATAAAAAAGGGAGAGATTATCATGACATGATTTACATATGGTTACCCACTTTCTCACGCTTTTACCATAGATATCTGATTTGCTCCCAATGGTATGAACGCGGCTTTCATGAAATGGACTGGGAGGGTCATGACTGAAAATAGTACAAATTAAACTCTTCAAAACATTCAGATGATGTAACCAGTTTAGAAATCGAAAGTAATCAATCTGGTAGACATCGTGCCGAGGGAAATTCCAGATCAACGTTTTTTTCGGCTAGTTGGAATTGTTCTTGCCTTTCTTACAGAGCTCCCATCACCGGTTGCAAACCCTCAAGTCGATCAGCTAATGCAGATTTTGGGAGTAGTGTTGCTGCTCCTGGCATCATTTCCCATCGTTCCTCACTTGCCTAACCGAATAATGCAACGTCTTGATCCAGATTTCCATGGCTTTGATTACAGAGGGCGAAATGTTTTTGTAGAATATGCGAATCAAAAGCATCTGTTTGGGCTGAATACAGGAGAACTTCCAGAGACCATGATGCATATCGCTACGAGAATCTCTGCAGAGTTATCACGTCTTAACAGAAGGGGGAGACTGAGACAAAGGGGAAGAAATTTCTAAAATTTCTAATGTTAACAAAGTACTCTTGACATTCATGTGGCTCAGAAAGTACCCCTGTCTAGACACACTTGCATTAATGTTTGACATCAGTCCATCGACTGTTTGTAGTATTATCTATAGGGTGGTGCCCATTTTATAGAGATATTTTCGCAATCAAGTGTCCTGGCCAAATCTAGCAGAATGGAATTCTATGCGAGGAAACTGGCGTTATTTTCCAAATGCAGTAGGGTGTATCGACGGGACTCCGCATGAAATTTACAGACCCCAGGTCGAACCACAGAGAGACTTTTTCAGTGGCCATCGTCATTACCACATCATCAACACCCAGCTCATTGTAGATAATGTAGGAAATATAGTTTTTCTACAAGCTGGTTTTCTCGGATCTCTCAATGATGCAGGTAATTTTAATTTAATGGAGAGAATTGGACCAGGTACAGATAACGATATGCCTCTAGATGTTGTACTGCTAGCAGACAAGGGATATGGGGATATCCCTCCTCTGTTAACCCCTTTTCGGGCTGCTCAGATTAGACGTTTGCCGAGACATGTGCAAAGAATGGCAAGAAGATTTAACCGAAGGCTTTCAAGATGTAGAATAATAATTGAACACACGATAAAGCATGTAAAAACCTATCAGGCTGTAGGGAGCATATGGCGTCACCCAAGATAGTTTCAACCAATAGTCGTAGAGCTCTGCACTTTCCTGGCTCAGCGCCATGTGGTACTTTTTGATGATGTGTGATGGCTGATATTGATATATGGAAATACACGCGAGTTGCATGTCTCTGAAACAAGTAATTTACAGATAAAACAAAAGAAAAATTTTGCCAATGTCCTTTTGTTCATTTTTTTTTTCAGTTGTAAACGAAAACGCTGAAAATAATTTGATGGTACTATTCGTGCGTGCCGCAAATAAAGAAAAGTTACCCATGGGAAAACAAACCGTGTATTTTACATATTTAGTGGACTTTTGCACCATAGTGGCTCTTGTTGGAGTTATGTGAAAGATCTCTAATAGCGGAGCTCCATACCTATACTTTAATAAGCATGCTGGTAATTTTTCATGGTCATGGAAGCGGAATCCATGGCTCACGGGCGCGTGTGCCGTCGGTACGTACGTCGCATTACATGACATTCTTACATGAAGCAATTTTGGCCCAGCTTCTAGTCAGTGGCATGCGAGGAATCACGTAAGTCTTTTCACGGGGCAAATTGGATGTTGGCAGACGTTGGTGTAATCAGCTTTGCATTTTTCATGTTAAGTCCATTTATATCATATTTACATAAAATGGAAAGAAAAAGTTCAAAACAATACAATAAGGCGAAAAGTTCAACGAAAGTTGCCCTCAAGATTCATCTTTATTTTCCTCGTGGCGGAAAGATTGTCCTGTTCTGAAACACAGCCCAGTAAGTGAAGTTTTTAAAGGGTTTAACGTACATGATTTGGAGCATTACGGTCAAAGAAATTACGATTTGAAATGGGAATTTAGTTTATGTCATTAGATCTGTGTCGTTTACGATTTATTTATGTTGACGTTGAAAAAACTGTTAGAAAACGCGTTCAGATTTGAGACAGATGTAGTCTTGAATATTTTGTACTTAGCCGATTTTACTTGCGCGGACTGATGAAGTAAGTGTGACGCGAATTTCATTTTAATAAGTATAAACTGATGGGTTTTCGAATAAATCTTTTCAAAACTGATTTCTCTGACCATTATTTTTGTTTGTTTACTCAAAACATTTCGTCAAAGTAAAGTGAGGGACTGTCAACAGAACAGCACTGATCTAATTTGTACAAGCATCACTTCGGTGATTTCGACCAAACGTTGTTTTGAATTTTGACTGTCGGGTCCACCTCTTTGGGCAATTGTCGATTTTATTGTTGTTTTTAATCAATTGAGCGTTTTTACATGTTTACGGTAATTTCCTTGAAATGTTTGAAAAACGTGTTCAAAATAGCCTTCAAACCTGTTTTGAAAGGAATTGTTTGCGAGTAACTTCACTCAATTTAGGGGAAACTTAATTGAATACTTTTTGCTTTCCTAGGCAAAAAAGTGCTTATCTGAATGAAATTTCATGTTTCTAAAGGTTTCTAGTCCCTTCTTCTGTGTTTATTCATTCAAGGAATTTTCATTAAATGATCATTCTGATAAGAAAACAAGAACTTAAGTTATGTTTTGATATGTACGCCATTTGAAGTTTAGCCGTGCATAATTCTCAATGTTTTTCTTTGAGCAATTCTTTTTTCCCATCTGGTGTATTTTATTTCAGTTGTGGAATATTTTATCTTCCTTACATTGTTATATTTTTAGTTTCTTTATTTGAAGTGAATGATATTTCTGTCGTAATTTAGCGATTAAACTTAGACGATTCATTGAGTGAGTTCAGTGTGGCACGTTTTCCTGTTCGTTTTGTTTTTAACCTCTAGCCATTTCAGTTTGTCTTTAGTTACAGATCGGAATTAAAAAAAATTCTTAAGTAACTATAAGCGAAGCATTTTTCAGTTTAAATCAATTTTGTCTAAAAAGAGACTCTAAAAGCTTCCTAAAATTAGTTGAGTGTGTGTTCTTGAAAGCGCCCGAATAATACTTCGCGGGCGAAAACATTTTCTCTCTACCATTTTACGTGTACATGAAAGTTTCGGAAAACATTTTTGGGTAGTTTTTGTTAGTAAACTGGTTGATGCCGGGGCAACATTATTTATTTTGGCAAAAATGTTTTATGATTGACAGAACTAAACAGCGAGAGGGATGCATAGGAATAAGTGAGAAATGCGTGTTTACATTACAAAGTCTGTCGAGTCGCTATCAGGAGCTACCGTAAGCGGTTCATTAGAGCGATTGTAGTTATACAAGTACTCTTATTGAACTTAAAAAGCTTTCAAAAGATGCTACAAGTAGAGCTGTCGGTGAAAGCCGTGATGAAGTCTTCTCCTTGAAGAAAAATAAGTCAACGCACTATTTCCTCAGTGGTCCGCATGTTTCCCTTGTTGTTTTTCACCTTTTAGGCAAATAACCGCACAACTAAATTGTTATGTATTTTAGGGGCCAATAAGTATGAAAGAGAGGTTTCAATTTCGTCTTTACAATCCACAAATGCACTCCAATATCTTCAAATTTAGGAGCGTTAGGAGGACCAGGATAGAAAAATAAGAAAAATAAGTTCTATGATCGCTAATAGAATGCTTTCAAAATGAAAATCATTCGAGTGTTTTTAGATTTTTAATACATAGAAAGACACTGTATAGAGGACAACGTCGATGCAAAGAACCTGTTTAGTTTTAGATTTAGCCAATGTTTAACCTAATGTGAAACCGACAGTTTCAGTCAGACACTCGGAAGCAGTATTGTATTCTGATCTTTCAGGGGCACCCAACGAGAAAATGTTTAACAAAATACATGAAATGTCATTTCCTGCTTTCTAAGGTTTTCTTAGTTCTTTTTAAAGTCATATTTGTGTGAGCTAAAAAAAGTTGATCTTTTCGGCGTTTTTAGCGCAAAATTTAGGCCGCAGAAAATGTTAGGAAACAGATTCCTATCCGCCGAATTTCTGAGCTGCTCATGGCTCTCCGAAAATACTAGCTGACCTTACTTTATACGGCTAAACGACATATTTGTCCCTCCGAAAACAAAAGGAATTAATAAGTCCTCTTGTTGCGAAAGTCCGAGGTGATGTTTCACCAGAAAAAATAACTAGTTTTCACTGCAATTAAATCCGAATATCCCAGGTGATTTTGGCCTTCCGAACAGATATTCCCCGAAACGAACCGTTGGGTACCCCTGATCTTTTGCAACAAAATTAAGTAATCGCTGCTATTTTTAACTTCACGTTGCCCTTTTCACATAAGGTATTTTCTTTTAGGGGGAAGGGAAACTGATGAAAAACCTTTCCCTTTCCTGGCTTTTAATTTGTAATATTTTTGTCCTTCAGGGATTAGAAGTAAACAAATTGTGCAGCAACTTCGTGGAAGAAAAACAAAAACAGCACCTATTAACCCCACCGATGGTCTGTAAAATCTAAAGAGAAAACCTACTTCCTCTCGGTCTGGAAAATTGTCAGTAGCTGTTATAAACTGCAGCAACAGATGGATTGAAATCCGGGTCGACTAAACTGGCACTGAAGCAAACGAGTATCCGATTTTGACATAAACGGCCAAATGGCAATCTAGCCAAACGAAAAAGAGCAACAGGAAACCATAACGCGAAATTTTGACTTTCGGTGAGGTTAGACAAAAATGAGGTTAACTAGAAACAGCATTTTTGCAATCGGAGTTTACGATTTATTCCCCATGAAAACTTCGCCGACTTCAGTGAGAGCAGTTTCAGAGGTTAATAAGTACTAGCGAAAAAAATGTGGAGCTCCGCTCTTAGGCTTGGCTAAATCTATATATTATGTGAATGGATATACTCCCTTGCAAGTTTATTTCTGCCGGAAAAGCTTTTTTGGAATTGGGTTGTCCGTCCCTTATTCCTTTCGATATTTTTTTTTCCAATGATGTTTCTTTAAAGAAATGCTTACGATTTAATACACCACGTCAAAAGTGTGAAATCTTCAAGGATTGTTGAACTTTGAAGGGGAAACTATAATGTGCCAGTGATAATGCATTATGTTTGTCTAGCAGGTAATAAATAACGTGCCGAGTCTGTTATTACCTTATAGCCAACAAGTGAGAATGGAATAATTGTTTTATTAAATTCTTAATAAATAAATAGATAAATAAATAAATAAATAAATAAATAATACAGTCAGCTTATATTGCGCATGTTCCATGTGAATATGTTCACATGCGCATTACGTATACCTATTTTAAAACAATTAAAATCGGCTATGCTCACAGTTACTACATGCTACAGAAACCAGGTTAAGCTCCAGCCATGAGAGCCTCCTTGGCTCGATTGCTACTTTATCTACCTACATACCGACCTATGGCAATATACCGGGACTGTCAGTGACGAACGGAGCGAGCCATGTAGGGAATGGGCTCAAATTCACCGAAAGCAGGACAAGTTAAAATGTTCGTTAGCTATCCGCTGTTATCGCTATGGAGCCCTTACTAGATGATAACATGAACATTACAACAGTCATCCGATAAATGGGGAGATTTTTTTGCCATCAAATGTCAATGAACCGTAAAGAGTCAAGAGTCAAATGGATAAAAATGTTAACTGTCAGCCAACAAATGAAAGGATTTTTTTTCTTTTTATGTTAATCCTTACAATTTGGTCTAAATGTGTTCAGCCCTGATGAATCCAGTGGTTCAGGAGCCCATCACCCTCCTGAATGGTTGGACATTTAGCTTCCACCGTTCTACGTTTACTCTTATTTGATGGGATTTGGGGTATTTCAGTCAAGACGCTGCAGTAAAGCTAAGGTTTTCACTTGAAAGACCTCTAATTAACCCATTGTTTGTAGCCGAAAAGACTAAAGAGCATCACTCCTGAGGGGAGTTAAACTGTTGATGGTCAGTTGACTTTCAGAAATTCTGAAATTTTCAGTGCTTATTAAACTGGCTCCTAAGTAAAACTAAAAGCCAGTGGATGTGCAAGATGTTCTCGGCACAATTTTAAACACCATTATATTTAAATACTGTTTTTATTGTCTTAGAGAGACTTTATCGAGTGACCATGCGCCTGCGCCACATTTCCAGAGTCTTCTAGCTTATGATATGTCATTTTCCGTTTAGAATCTTTCTCACGATTTACTTCAAGGCCTTCCGATCCATCGTTTGCGCTGGAAGGGCAGAACATCACTCTTGTGTGGAACTACACTCTTTTTGATCATGTCCTCTTTGCCGGGTTTTACAATGTTACTGGAAGCGGAAGTGTGCTGATTGCAAGTACATATAGAGGGAGCACAACTGTGGAGACCAATTTCCAAGAACGATTCAGAGCACACATATCGGACACCCAGGGAAGGCTGACAATTCTCAAAGTGCAAACATCAGACCAAGGAAAATATTATTTTTATATATATGACGTCTTTGACATACATACTATGGTGGAGTTAATTGTACAGAGTAAGTAATAACAGATTAGAAATACACGTCTTTGTAATGTTTCATTTTTGAAGCTTGAGCTCACATTTTCCCAAGACCTAGTTTTACGGTAGGGGCCGAATGGGGTTCCAAACTTCCCGTCTCCCGTACCTTTAAATCCCTGTTCCTCTCCTTTTTTGTTTGCTCCCAGCTCTTTGTGTTTTTTCGATTACGGTGACATTATATTCTTTCACTTCCCGTTACCTTGGGGATTCCGCTTTCAGCCCTTCGTATCGTACACTTCCCAGCCGTTTTTTCTTCCTTATTCCCGCCCCCTTATACCCACCCACCTCTCCTTCTATTTATTCACTTGTATGTCTTTCCAGGCGCTAGGTCCACAAGGTTGTTAAATCAATATAAGACCAAGGAATGATACTTTCCCAACGGACAGTACGAACAAGTTCCGTCTAATTGAGGTCTTTATTACTATGGCATTTTCATACATTTGTCGATAGCAGTGTACAGCTTCGTTGAAACACGCTTGACTGATGTAAAACTATATCGAGACATTTTTAATTCATGCCACAGACGTTCTACCAAAATTGTAAGTTACACTAACGGAAGAGGTTCTTACTTAACACAACAAAGTTTACTTCCTAATTTTTTCGAAAGGACAATTTTATGAATTCAAAGAACGTGAGTGTCCACTTGGCGGTTCAAACTTCGGAGTGCTCAGGGAACCAATCAGAATGTCCCTTTTTATTGACGACCAGCTCATCCATACTGGTAAAAGGTTTATATAATACGCGAACTGTTGTTTCTCCAAATAACTAGTTCAACATGGTGCAGATATAAACTATAAAAATCTTTCTATAAATTCACATGAGGCATGTAATTAGCCTGTTCTAAGTCATTGAAGAGGCCTGCCAAAGAAAAAAAAAATTAGTGATATTGAGGAGTACCACAATGGCTTTCACTTCACGTAGGATATATTTCCTCTGCTTTTGAATTGCGTATCGTTTAAGACTTGCAAATATGTGTACATGTATTTTCAATAAAGTTTTCCTTTTCTGCTTTGTTCTGTATTACTTAGAAATTACTCAGAAATGAGTGCTGATAACGTTGCAATGAACTCTGTTTTGTTTTAAGGGAATATAAAGCTTTGGGTTTTCTCGGTTCTTCTCCGACTCATTGAAATTTGTGAACATATTCCCGAAATTTTACCACCAAAGTCTGTGCACTAATTACAAACTCGTTTGAATTCTTTTAGCCCCAGCAAAGTTCATTAATGTTAGTGGTGAGCAAACAGTGTATGAAGGCTTAGATCTGCAGTTGTATTGTGAAGCATCTGGTAAACCAGTACCAAATATCACCTGGACCAGAGTGTTTGATAATGGAAGTGAGAGTGAAGTACTGCACAGGGAAACCACTTGGAAAATTCTAAACATTAACCGAACGGATGCTGGTACATTCCGCTGCACAGCTAACAATGGAGCCGGAAATCCAGCTAGTCAGGCGATTGACGTGAATGTCTTATGTAAGTAATGCAATTAAAGTGTAGTAAATTAGAAATGAATATTTTTATATAGAAGGGAATTCGTAGGTCTATAAGTTTTCACACAGATCACAGATCAGAATTTCAAATAACTGTTCGGAAACATGAATCGCCAGATCTGGAAGGTCTTGGGATGTAAAAAGGATTGGATTCACAAGCCTGTGAAACTCAAGACACCACTGAAACGCAGTAATAAAATAACAACTCTGTATAGTGTTTCTAAAACGCTCCTAAAATATATATTTTTTAATAATGGCAACTGAATTAACAGAGTAGCCTTGGGCAGCTGAGCTCAGTGAAAACAGAGGGCTCTTTACAGGCCAATAGTTCATCAACCGTTAACCCTTTCGCTGCGGCACATTTTTTCACCCCTGTGCGGGCCAAAATTGCCGATGTTTGAAAACTTTGTTGTTATTTACTAATACAATCTGAAAAAGACGCTGGATCATAACAACTGTAGTTTAAAGCTTAAACATGCTATTTCAACAGCTTTTATAGATCAAAATGAATGAACAACAGTCAAAAAACTCAGAAACAATTCTCAATCAGGTTCTTCCCACTCATCATTGAATTCAACGTCGAAAAAGTCGTTTTCATCACCAGATGAGACCCATACTCATTCTAGAACGTCAGCGCCAGCTAACCTACTCATAATTAGGCAATTTAGGGCAAAAAAAACGCAAGAGGTTTCACATGATTTGAGAAGAACTCACGCCTTCGATAAATACAATATGGCGGCTCTCACGAGGAAAACCAACACCAGTTTTATGGTTGTGTACTGTTCACAAAATGTCTCACTCCTTGCCAGACCCTTTGGGTTCTCCAGAACTTTTAATGATATGCGTTTCTCAAGTTTTCTTGCGTGCGTGATTTCTGATACAAACTCTGTAAGACAGGACGTACTCAGTACGTCCTCCTAGCACATGTGTAATCCGATACAGGACGTACTGAGTACGTCCTGAGTACGTCCTTGTGGCAGTGTAAGGAAGCAACACAGAAAAAGAAACCGCTCGACAGATATAATTCTTCGGAAACATTTTTCCATTTTCCATCCAGATCCAGCAAATATTCTTAGACGTCCGCAAAATAGCACCACTGAGGCTGGAGGAAATTCAGCATTTTTTTGTGAGGCACAGGGTAATCCAACTCCAGCTATAACATGGACACGTGGTAAACCCGATGACATTGTTGGTTACGGAAGGACGTTAGTTTTTTGTTCAGCTCAGCTCTATGACGAAGGATGGTACACCTGCAGTTCACAAAATAACGTAGGTCCTGAAGACAGGGCTAGTGTCTACCTTGAAGTCACAGGTAAAAATGATTATCTGTTTTCAGCCACCAAACTTTCTGAACTTGCAATTCCCCCCATGTTTGAATACTGAACTGTTATAAGGGTGCATCGGTTGTGTATCGAACGAGACTAAGAGGATTAAATACAATTGGAGAGCAAAGCATGGCCACAGAAGTCTTTCAAATAGATTCACTCCAGAGATGGACCAATCTATGACTTTATTGTGGTAAAAATTTCTTTTAAATTATACATCTAATTGGAAAATCGTTGTCATATAGAAATGAAAAATAAGAGAAAAGGAAAAAGCCGATTAGGAATAAATTAGGCACTCTATCTACATTCAGGGAATTGCTCTAACGAACAGCTAAAGCTCAAAAGGTCTATTCGGAGGCCAATTTACCTTGGCTCAACTCATTTGATACAAAATTGAAGTATTATACTGTAGTGCATTAAGTGCTTTGTATGCGAATTTTTAAAATCTGAGAATGTAACTTGCATGACCAATTAATTCGTATTTGACTTTTTTTCTTTTTTCCTTTTTGTATGACAACGTTAGTGCAATTAGGTGCATATATATATATATATATATATATATATATATATATTGTTAATTTTTGACCTTGTTATGTCCACTTCTTTTTATCTTATCTTGGCCTTTCCTTAGGTGTCATTTTTCCCAAAGAGCAACAGTATTTCAGGACAAGACCATTTATGTATACTAATTTTTTGCCAAAGAGGAAACCTTTGCTTCGGTCAGGTTTCTTCACCATTTCCTGGGATGCAATTTTTCTACCTTTTGTACTTTAGTTCCACATGTGGTGTAAACAAATGAATTTGTAATTCCGGTCAGTCTTCATGTGAAGTTATAATTGTTTATCCACTTTCAAGGAAGAGGAAACGATACACTGATCAATGTGACAATGAAAATAAGTAACGAGGAATATCATGAAAGTCTTGAGAACCTTGAGGGTGAACGATCTCAATCCTTGATAGCAAATGTTACGAAGGCGGTAAGTACCACATTCGTAAGTAAAGATAGAAATAAACACTAATGTTACATTGGAACCTCTCGAGAACAGCTAATTCTGTGATAGCAGTAAGTTCTGCCAGTGAGAGTTTATAAGAAGTTTGTGATATGATTCTGCCTAACACTTGATTACTTGAAAAATGAGCCGTAGCGGATTGACATGAATGAAACTGTTTACCGGAAAGCATTCAAAACTTTAGCAGTTTTATTTCACACTCAAGAAAAGTTATATCGCCCTCGTCTTTTCATTAAGCTTCAAGTCATTCGAACTATTTGAATCAAATGTACTTTCACATTTTCTATATTTCCGCTTTACCAGCCTGGCATTAACATCGCTCATAATGCCCGTGGGCATTACGGGAAATCCCCCCTCTAGTATTGGCCAATCACAGCGCGCGTTATCTATTTCCAAGTTCTAGCCAAATATTAAATACCCGCGAAAAGATAAATGTGACTCAGATTGCGATAATGCAGCCTGGAAGCCTCGTCAGCTTCATCTTGGAAATAGTTGTATGGAGTAAAGTGCTTCAGTTACTCCACAACTAACATATCAGTTAGTAAAAGTGTAGTTATTATTCTTCAGGTGAAGACAGCATTTCAGGGTGACAGTAGTTTTGACAGCATACATGTTGTGGGATTTAGGTAGGGGAAATAAACTTATGAAAAATAATTTAGTCTCACTGCACAGGTTCAATGGAATTAACCTGTCAACTAGTCTGATTCTCACTATCAACCCTTAATCTCGCCATTTTAAATTAATTTTTTTAATAGCCACTCAAAACCATGGGTTTACATTATTATGGGCTTGACGAACGATACCAGATTAGCTGCGTTTGCCGGAAATGACTAAAAAATGGCCTAGATTTTGACGGTCAACCGAAATACGAGGAGAATTGTTACCATCAACTGTCAAGGGGGATATTAAACGAGTCAAGCGCCAGGAGTGTTATATAGTGGTGAATCAAATTTTAGCTGTCCAGCTCAACCGATAAATTAGAGTAATTGTTACCGTTGATCATGATCCTTTCGCTTTTTCATCGACTGGCCCAGTGATTGCAAATTTGGGAAGCCTCCATCGTTATCCTGTGAATAGGCTCCTTGGTGGGGAAGAGAAAAATATTTTGAGCGGAGGAAGTGCTCGGAGAGGCTTGGAGCCTGTTGACAGGCTTCTCTGCCGTATAAAAGTCAATGATAGGCTTCTCCACCGTTTAAATGCTATATCGCCATCAAGACCCCATATATAATATACACAATCATAAAAGATGGGAATTTTTAAGTCATTGTATATATTATAAATGCTAATTCTTTACTGAAAGACTGAACTTAAACATAACTAAAGATCAGTCGAAACGTCGTTCCTTTTTAGCAGTAGTATTTACCGTATTTTCTCGATTAAACGCCTCGTAGACCCGTCGTTTATTCGAACCCGGCGTTTATTCGGGGCCCGGCGTTTATTTATTAAATGCATTTTTCAGCCATCCATTTTTTAAAATCAGTACTAGAGATTTATTAAATCAATAACCAATTTTCAACAA
This sequence comes from Siderastrea radians, assembly GCA_964017195.1. Classification (NCBI taxonomy): domain Eukaryota; kingdom Metazoa; phylum Cnidaria; class Anthozoa; order Scleractinia; family Rhizangiidae; genus Siderastrea; species Siderastrea radians. The sequence continues at coordinate 8,323,581 of OZ024895.1, read as the reverse complement.
AAACGTTTAAAAAATGTGAAATTGTGTCATCAACTTTGTCTTATCTAAGTGAATCTGGTAAGTTATTTATTAAAAAAAATCACTGCCAGGAACAGTGATTGAACTCTTCTCAACGTTACGTTTCTCCGTAAAACACGGAGGAAGTGTACCGGTAACTACTGTACAGCAAACGTTCTGTTCAGGCAATTTAGAACAAGGTGGTGGCGAGGATCTTGCTCCATCAGTTCTGAGAAAGGCAACATTATGGAACGATTCAAGGATTGCTGAAGAACCGCTGGAGAGACCTTCGAGGTGATCATCGCGGAGAATGCCTATTGTTCTCGGGACATTTACTTCCAGTTCAAGAAAGTTTGTAGATCTGTCATATCGCGCGTTATTATTCATAGACGCTTAGAAAGAGCTTAATTGATTGGTTGCCATGAATGCACGGCGATGCTCATCATCATGATGTAGGCGGCAAACTAAACAATGAACGGAGCGCGCTATTGTTTCGCCTTTTGTTTCGTAAAATGGAATATATGTGCATATTTCGAGTAGAACATTTCATGGCTTTCCATTTTTATCCGCTATTGCTTGGGCATTTTAGAGTGGTTTCGTCCGGGCAAAAGTTACAACACAGACAGAAAGCCATGTCGAATCATCACTGCGTGAGCGAGATGATTGTGACGTAAATAAATTCAGCATTTCGCTTGTTTGTGGTTTACGTGCGCAAGCGGTAGACACTGTAATGTTTTGTTTCTGTCTTTGGGAGCTTTTTAACTTTTATGTGAAACAAAACAGCGGGTAAGTGAGTGTTTACATTCCCTAACAGGTCCAAAAATCTAAAGCTCGATCGTGGTCAGCGATCGTAGAGAACATAAGGATATGCGACACACAGGCGATTCCGTGATTGCATCTATTACAAACATTTATTAGTTTATAGACTGACTGGAATCGATCAATACGAGCAGTGCGCCTTTTTTATTAGCAATCGCATGCAGCGACCGAACAGAAACCATTTCTTGAGGCTTTGAATTCCCTTGTGGTCTCTCTCTATTTGATTTGCTTTGTTGAAGCAAAATCAAATACTCTGCTCGAGTGCCCATAAACTTATCGAAATTTCTAGATCGCTTCGCCGTTTATTTGAAGATGGAACATCGGATCTTTTTTGTGAGTCAGCTGGTACGCTGTGATCAGTTTTAAAATTCGCGGCAATTCTGAACTATTTTACAACTGAGCGGTTTTCTTGAATGGGCATTGTATCAGTCTTGACAACCATTGTTATTCAGTCTTGGGCCTAACACAATAGCTCGCTTGTTCACGACGCGCCATTTTCAAACTCAACTCCTACCAGCAGTTTTCAAAGTGAAAGGAATAGTGGTTCTTGTTGACCGATTTTAAAAATTAAAACGGATTCTGTTCGAGAAAAGGTCCATCTTTCATTTGCCGTACGTAGGTTTTCTCAAAGCAGTCTAAATTTTCTGAAAATCTCTTTCGAAAATGGCTCCATACAAAAAAAGCCCGTTTTTGCTGTATTTTCAAGTTCAAACGGATAGTCCTTACTCTTGTTCAATCTTTTTCATTTTAGGCTAAATTGTAGATACAGCATTCTTCTTCAAAAAGCCGCGCGTAGGTTTTTAGTTTTTGACTTCTTGAAAGCAGGAAGGCAAGTTTTATCAACGCTACTTGACCAATTTGAGCCCTTTCTTCTCTTATTTTGAGCTATTCATAGCCCACTCTCATTCAAATTTGCCGCTTTACAGCCTAATGAATAATTAATGATGTCCACGAATTCTGCGCGATGTCCTTGCTTGATGTACACAAGCCCGCAAAAAAAGATTCCATGATTTAAAAGAGATTGACACGATACCTGATGCAACTTTTGTTTCATCTGTTTTGGTTAGAAGTACTTTTGTAAAAGGCAGCTTGGTTTTGAATATCAGTGTATAAATTCAAATAAAATGGTAGAAAGGGAAGTAGTATAAAGTAGTAATAAATAGTATGCGGTCGCGACATATAATCCTGATATAATATACCCATGTCGAATAAACGCCGGGGGCGTTTATTTTAAACTTAGCCCTGTAGACCGGGCATTCATTTGAACCCGGCGTTTATTTGGGGTCCGGCGTTTAATCGAGAAAATACGGTATCATCTATATCACAGGTATTTCTCTATTTAAATTTCAGACCGGGAAGCTTAATAGTTATTTTCGTTCTGACATTTAAACGAGCTGTTACTGAAGAACAAGCGATCGCAATTTTGAGAAAAGCTGCAGATACTGGGAATTTTGGAAGCCTCGAAGTTGATAGCTCTTCTATCACTGCAATCTCGAAAGATGGCTTAAAAAGTACTCCTGCAACAACTAGACCTACACCAGGTAATCCTATAATTTGTTCGCTATCACGAAAAAAAATAAATAAATAAAAATATGAGCAAATTAGGCTGAGTATAATGCCCTAAAAAGCAGCGAGTAGGAGCAATACGACTTCGCAACAAGAACTTTCTTTGGTTTGTCGTGGTATAGTCAGTTGCACGTTAACTAAAAGCTATTATGTCAGATTTATACACCTGATACCCTTGCAGTATAGTGTCTGTAATAGCTAAGGACATTACACATGGACGACTCTCTTCTGTAAGGTTGAAAACGTGTTTCCAGGTTCCGTAGAGCTTTTTTTTTAAGTCTAAAAAGTGCTTCGATGCAATTCTAAGGCCTGAAAAGTATGAGTTTAGTATGACATTATATTTTGCACCATTTTATTTAAGTGCGTATCAATTAGCAGATTTCAATTAAGCTCAAAGTAGTAGTTTGGTTCTTGACCGTCTCAAAGGGCTTAATTTAAAGGCTTTGAGACAATCAGGAAACAACACATGTACAATATTTGATCTGGTATATATTAAACGCTATTGGCTATTCATTGTCATTTTTCGTCTTCTGACTAATTTAGCCATCAAGTTCTATACCATTACTTTTATCTTGCCACCGAGTGATCTGCTCGTGAGCCTAGTTGTCCTGTGGGAAGAAAAGTATTGACGGTTTACTTTGAGAGCAATAAACGGCTAGTACAAATTGTTTTGTTAAAAGAAAATGAATATACAAGTCATGATTTGTTAATCTGAAGTTTACTAGCGTGGATTCCTTTTCTATCGAATTGCAGTTGAGATTTGCACTGGATGTTCCTGTAACTGCACCATATTAATTTCTGTCGTTGGTATACTTGTTGCAATCATCATTGCCCTAATTTTTTACATTATTTGGCTGCACAGAAAAGGTAAGCAATGTCTATTGCATTAATCGGACTGACTTTGAAAGTAATTCCTTTAAATACTAATAATCCTGACTTGTCTTACAGGTGCAGGGAGAGGCGAAAGGTAAGCTAGGTCACTGTTGCCAATTCTTCCGCTTTTTAATTCTCCTTTTTAGTAAACCCCTCTGGGACAGACCAGGTGAAACCCAGATGCTTGTCAATAATTCGATAAGAAACTAACTAGGGCAGATTAAAATCTACTTGATTGTCTCAATTTGTCACCTGCATTTAGAGAATGAAGAAAGAAATTTAAAGGTCTTCATCAACTGCGTAAGACTCCTTTCTTTTTAGAATGAAGTATGATATGTTGAAACCATTGGAAGTTAAAAGTCTTTATTGGGTCCAATTTCATGATTCTTGTATAACGACAGAGTCAACAAGAAGCTAAAGTGATACAACGTCAAGTAATAAAAGAATAAGGATGTTGCAAGTAAAACCGAGTGTGTGTTCTTAAGTAAAAAAAAAAGTGATGTTTACAATTTGTTTTGTTATCCTTATTGTTTCAGGTCCCATCAACGAACAACCATTGAGGCAAGGGGAAACAAAAACGTAAGTTTTTTTTTTAATATAGTAAAAAGACGAAATTAGTTTTACAGAAGATCAACGATTAGCTCCAAATTGACTACTTTTAGAGTAAGGGTAATTTATTAAATATTGTAGTAACTTTTTTAGCCGCTATCACACGTAAACAAGCACGCACTTGAGCTATAGATGGAAGAAAGCTGTTAACAAACTTTGTTTTTTCTTTTAAAATGCGCCATCCACTAAATAAGAACTCTTTGTTACAACAGCTAATAGATCTTTGGTTGACGCATTCACATAAACAGGTGACGTCAACAACGCCTTTGCCATATACGAATGTATCGATACATTTGTCTACCTTCATAGCTTCCATGGAATAGCTCATCGTAACAGAGAGAATCAAGACTATTGAAAACTTCTTGCAAAATTTTTATCTGTTTATGAACTATTTTTATCAGTTTGCACTGGAAATGGAAGCTCGTGAGCCGGATTGTCTTTCGCCAAGTCAGCAAACGGCTGAAGTCTTTCCTCAGCTGGATGAGGCACGCCGTTCACATGACTTGCCAAAACTCTCCAGTACGAATACCTCATCAGTCAGCCAATATGCATCTCCCCATCCAATAACACCCACTTGGGAGATCCCTAGAGAACACGTGACAATTGAAAGGGTCATTGGCAAAGGTGCTTTTGGTCAGGTTGCCAAAGGAATGGTCATAGGTCTCCGAGGAAGACCAAAGAAAACACCCGTAGCGGTGAAAATGTTGAAAGGTGCCAATTATACCTATATATATCGCTATATTTAACCTTTTACTTTCAAAGCCAAACCTTACGTCATGCCATAAAATGTAGTTCTATCTTTTCAGTCTGTGGAAGAACACCTAGAGTTCGATATTAAAATGAATGCTCCTCGGTAGAAGAGATTCCTGTTAGAAATCCTATAAGAATTCTCCAGGATTTTCTGAGATCCTGTTGGATCCTAGAGGATCTTAGGGGCGAACCATTTGACTTTTGAGTGGGGGGCGGGGGGGGGGGGTGGAGGATTTCCCCTTGGAAAGATTTTTTTCCCACTGACCAACAAGGCAGATATTTTTTTTCCAATGTAAAAGCGGTGCATGATATTTTTTTTTGTGATTATCCGTTGCAGGAATTCTTTTTCACTTCAATCAGGAGTGGAACAGGCCTCAAATGTGAATTTTCAAAATAGAGAGCATTCTGTATTACAGTGGTTTCTTTAGTACAGTGTTTTGCCAGCACTAAAAGACAGCATAAATAAAAGAAAAAGGTTGAGTGTCATGTGTGTGGTGCTGTGTGCTGACCTTTTCAAACATAGATGCAGTGTGAAGGACTCCCTTGCCCAGGAATGTAGGGCTTGAGACCAGCCCCTGGGCTATTCCTTTCCTTGAGGCCGCCATACGCAACCAAAGGCACTTGAAGCAGCTAGAAGCATGCTAAGTAGTGAAGGAAAAAGATTGACCGGAGTCCTTGAAAGCTGCCGGGAGAGGTTTGGAAAAACTGTCCAGGAGCAATTTGAGAAAAGGATATTTAGATATTGTTCGATTAGTTAGGTTATAATATTAATGCAGTAAAATTTGTTTTTTTAAATATTAAAAGTTATATTTCAGAAGCAGATATTATTTAATGTTTGTTTAGTACATGATATTGTTTGATTGGTTATTTATAAACTATAATGGCAGTTATATATTTTTTTAATATTAAAGTTATATTTCAGAATCAAATATTCGTTAATAAGGTTTTATTCAGTACATCATTCATTGGTATGTTTGATGTACTGCATGTTCAATTTCTAAAGTGAGTAGACCCGCATGAAGTACAACAACAATGGTATGATTAACTGATTTATAATAGTGTTTTGAGGTTAAAATTTTCATGTGATCTGTTAATTAGAAAGAAAGAGAAATTAAACGTCACAGAGCTCAGAAAGAATTCCGAGCCCCAGTTGAGATTCAAAGATTGTTATGTAGTTTTAAAATAATTTTTTTTTTAACTGAAGACAATATGTACTCCTGTTTCTGAGACAATGTTGGTTGTTTAAATAAAAGAACATAGCTTCGATTTGCTACCCTACAGGCAGGGATTTGCACCAACCAACCAACCTATTGAAAAATGTCTATGATTTGTAGGAATTTTTTTGCCGCACAATCCATGCATGATATTTTTTCCTCGGAGCTTACAATGTATGATTTTTTTCCTTCCTTGGGCGGCTGCAGGGAATTTTTTTTCCAAATCGTCCAACTCCACCCCCCCCCCCCTTCAAAAGTCAAATGGTTCGCCCCTTAAGTGGCAATAATCCTCATCATGTTTGACAGGATCCTACTATGGATCCTTGATGATCTTTATAAGGCCCTTAAGGGTTGTTGCAGGAACTCAAGTATCGTTGCAGGATTATAGGAAAAGATCCTTAAGGATCCCCCTCAAGATCTTCAAGGGTCCTTATGAAAATCTTCGAAGATCCTTGCAAATCAGGGATTCACCAAGGATTTTTATAGTAATTTTAGCATTTCGCAAAATAAAATTGTTAGTAATTTCTTGACCCATGGAAGTGAAACGTTTAAGAGTGAAAAGAACACAAATACAATGGAAACACGGATTATACTTTTGTGGCTCTAAATAAATTTTGATAATATTACAGATATAAAATATTGTAATTGCTATTAAAAAGTTCAGAAAGTAAGACTGTTACCATGGTTTTCACAGTTCATGAACCCCAAAACATTACGACGTGTTGCGAGCGTGATGGGACGTGTTGGTTGGCATGTGGTCGTGCGTACTCAAACGTAACGTTAACTCGAGCCCTAGCATCTCGAACCTCTCGTTAACTCAAATCAAAAGCATTTGCCCTTATTTTTACTTTCATTTACACTTCCGATAACTCGATATTTTCAAACGTTTTGCACATGTTTTACGTAACGGTTCGAGTTATCAGGATTCTACTAAAGTACATCTATATCTTTTGGAACTTACAAAATTGTTTGAAATCTAGAAAGAAGTGTGGCTTGTTATAAATGGCATCATGTTATGGTAAAACTCGTAACAGAAAAAAAAAGTTTTAATGGCCAGTCTTGCAAGTCACATTTTGTGTGACTAGTACATCTCGTGACTAGTTCGTCATGCATGACAAATGTGCATGTGCGCGCGCTTTTCCAGAAAACGTCATCACTTCTGCACTCATTGCATGCCTATGATTAGGTCACAGAGCAAAATGTCAAAAATAAAAAGATAAAGACAGAGACAACGCACGTGCTGACATAGAATGAGGCCCGCTCATCCCAAAAGCACGCAAAAAGCTCAGAAAATTATCTTTTCAACAGAAACAGTTTCGGCAAAGATGGGAGCACGTGTGATATTTTCAATTTTTTTCAGCTCATCTCACTAGTTTTTGATGAATCAGTTGCCCATACCTCTCAAACATACAGGACTCACAAAATAAATAATTGCTGAGTAAATGCACACTTTGCAAAAAGAGGTTTAACCTTTCTTGCGGAATTATACAGGTAACGCTCCCGAGAAGAAAGACTTGTTATCAGAACTTGAAGTGATGAAGACGCTTAAACCTCATCCACACGTCATTAAACTACTTGGGTGTGTTACTAAAACTGGTAAGGCATTGTCAGAAAATTGTAGACATTTACCGTAGCATATATCATAAGGGCAAATGTGATTCCCTCAACTATCATTGTATATTCCCTACTAGTAAGCTCTCACCGTGATCTATAGTGAATACGTAAATCTGATTGGCTCAGTTGTCGCTATCTTTTCACTGTTTCCAAACATTCACTGTGGTCTATTGAAAATACGCGCATCTGATTGGCTCAAAAGACCAGTTTATGGGTTCACCTTGACCGCTGAATAAAAACTGGGCTATCGCAATTGTCTGTGTGCTATTAGTAGACAATCATTGTGGCCTATAGAAAATATGCAAATCTGGTTCAATTGTTTCTGTTTATCAGCTTTCTTCTTTGTTACTTTTTCTGAATATTTTTGTGTTTCCGTTATAATCCTTCATATGTCTACTTAAACAATTACACCACTCGTCGGAGCTTTCTGTGAGTGTTGGTCATCTCGGCTGCGCCTCGAACAACAGGCTTAACTTCACCATTTGTTATTGATGATAAAGTATATCCCGTTTTGAGACCTTGCAGTTTCACGTGTTTTTCGTTTTTATTTTCTTAGAGCCTCTTTTGGTGTTAATCGAGTATGTGCCCTATGGAGATCTACTGGGTTACCTTAGGAAGAGCCGTGGATTAAATGACACTTATTACAAAGACCCAGATATCAAACCACAAACCAGTCTGACGTCACAGCAGCTGATGAGGTTTGCTTGGCAAATCGCTGATGGGATGAGTTACCTCTCATCAAGATCTGTGAGTTAGGCATCCTAATCTAAAATGTAACCCTTGCATTGAATTTATTCCTTTTGTGCCCATGGATTGAGAGTAATAGGCTAGAATAACGTAAAACCAAACGGTGATATCATATTTCCACATATACATCTCGCCAGCCAAAGCAATAATCAGGGAAAATGTTTAGGTTAAAATTCCTGCTATGCAAGCTCCAGTGGATTTCATCTTGTCTTGCCTGTACTGTTCGTCTTTGTCTTTTCAAACGACATTTCCTTATCTAAATTTAAACAAACAGTCCTCTTCCAAGTATGTGACACAAAAATAGATAATAATGTAATAGACGTAGTCTGCCTCCCACATTGTCTTCTGTTATAGATCATTCATCGTGACCTTGCTGCTCGTAATGTGCTTGTGGGAGATAGAGAGACGTGCAAAGTGACAGACTTTGGCATGGCCAGAGATGTGCAACAAGAAAGTATTTACGAAAGGAAGACTAAGGTATCAGACAAACAAAATAAAAGATGGAAAGCATTATTGTCGTTTAATTTTCATACAATGTGCGTGCGTTCGATTGGACACACGCACCCTGTACAGAAGTGTCTGTTTTTTTTAATTAACCTGACTTCCTGGATTTCAAAGTATATCTTGAACATAATATATTGTGTGACAAAAACTTTTAGTGATGGTACCTCTAAAATATCCCTGATAGACAAGTTTAGAGGTTGTCTGTTAATTTTTTTCTAAAATACGATCAATGGAACACGTTCATGGTAGCATTAAAACCTTTTTTGCTAACGTCAGTGCATTAGGTGATTTGTTCCACTGGCAATCCACTAAATGTTTTTCAGTGGGTTTGGATTTCAGTGTAGTAATTTTTTGTTTACTCAATGCAACCCTTGATATTCCACTCTATTCATCGTCACAAGTTTGCCTGCTAATTTTTTTTTAAAGAATTTTTTTTATCCTATCCTAGGGTCGTCTGCCAGTTAAGTGGACCGCGTATGAAGCACTGATCTATGGAACGTATACCACCAAGAGTGACGTGTAAGTATCTTGAAGTGGACAAACACATACGTAGTTTGCAGTTTGCTAGTCTAGTGATCTATGTATGTGATCTATGTATACCACAAGAAGAGATTAAGTGGTCCAAATCTTGTTTTCAATCTTCGTTTTGTATTGGTTTTGCTTTTCTTTGTGTCTAGTTCTCTATCTTCGTTTTGCCCGAAATTCAATGTCGAAATCTTCTCTACCTTTTTTTTTTTTGGAAAAAATACATGATACTTCTTATTTAAACTCCCATTGATGATCCTAATCTGCACCCAGCAAGCAGTGGGAATACCAAAAAAAATAACAGGATACGTAAGCCCAGTCTCGTCATGTCACGGTACCTGGGGTGAAAAGAAAGTCTAATGTTCTTGCCGCCATACTGTCAAACATGCAAACAAGTGCAAAAAAATAAAATTGCATCACCCCAGCGTCAGGATGACCATGGTACCACTGTTTTTCAGTGACAACCATGGTTGACCATGGTTGGCCGTGTTGCGACTATGGTGGTTGACCATGGTCTGTAAAATAGCTTTGACCATGGTACACAGTCAACCATGGTCAAAAATTTTGATAATTAAATTGAATGGAAAATTTGAATAAATACCATTTTGATACATTTTCAGTAAAACCTGAATGTTTTCACAACAGTTTAATGGGTTTCTTCCCTGTTGAAGGAAAATAAATTGTGTTCAGGAGTGACCATGGTAAACTATGATAAACCATGGTCATACTTTATAAGTCTGGATTTTCGTTTGAACAGTTAATTTGTATACTCGTGCAACGTTTAACCCTGACTGGGTACTGTGATGTCAAAAAATTAAGTCTTCTAAAGAATCCCAATCAAAACTTCAGACTATTATCTAAGGAACCATGATAAACCGTGGTCAACCATGGTCTTGAACTCATGACTAATTTTCAGTGTATTCAATTTTTTTTAAAGTTTTCTTTTCTATTTAACCTTTGAATTGACTGAACTTAAAATGTCATGAAAACTTTTTTTTTTGCCTAAACATTTGAATATAAATGAACTTCAATGATAAAATGAAGGAATAGGAAACTTGGAATTTGTCATGTCAAGAGAAAAATATAGGTATTTTTCTAAATCTGTTATCCCCAGTAATCAGCACCTCATTTTTCCATATAATTACACAATGAAGGTCATATGAATAAACAAATTGTTTTCATTCAAACACAAATTGTCTCAATGTCTGAGGTTAACCATATTATCAAAATAAATGGATAATATGGAGGAGAATTTGTATGCTGACATCGGGGTTTAAATGAGTTTAAATTCAACTTGGCAAATATAATCTAAGACAACTATTAACTGACAGCTCATACAGTTCACACATCAACAGACATTTTATTAATATTTTTTTACAAACATGCATGTAGGCTGTGAAAATACCCAGTCAATTGAATAAGTGTAACATGCCTTCTAGTCTGTAATGGATACAAATACATGTAAACTCTCCACTAGTTACTTTCATGAGTTTAAAATTCTCTGCCATAACTAACATGGCCTTCATAAATAATTTGATTTTAAAGTTAATAACAGTGATAAAGCTGGAAGGGATAGACTTATCTAAGATTAAATGAATTTAATGGTACCACGTAAGAGACCTGAGCACTAAATACTTTAAAGTTTTTCTAACGAAAATAAATACAATTTTCACACCTATAAAGCTAACCCACTTTTGAAAACTTAAGATTTAATCCAGGATGAATACAACACATGTAGATCAACTATATGTTCACTATAACCAGCATCTGAATTAATACATTAAAATAAGAGTGGCTTGCAGAAAGTTTGTTGGTTAAAAGCAACTATCATTTAAGAAGGCCATGCCCATGCATGTTTGGCATTCTGATGACAAATTTTAGACCTCCAGAGATTGAAACCAAAAATAGCTTTTCCTTGATTTCGCATACTGGTGTTACTACAATACTGTTGGTTTCAACAACTTTCAGTATGTGTTGACCTGCTTGTGGAAAAATGAAGCATTCAGGGTCAAGAGCAAGGAGGTGTGCTATGGCAAAAACAGCCTGAGACTTCTTACAGTAAATAAAATATTTCATAGCTATTATCTGACCCTTTTTGGTCAGTGCCATATAGCAAATTCTTTTTTTCATCCGTTTGTACTCCCTTGCATAAAGCTTTTCTGCCCCCAACTGGATTCTTAGTGCTTTACTAAGCTGAGTTACATCTTGCTCCCCAGTTACCTTTTTAATTAGTTCCAATTCTTCCCCTTGTAATTCAGGTACATTAACTATTGCTCCAGAGATGGTACAATCCTTGGCAGTTTTAGTGACTTTCCACTGCCTTGATAGTTTTATCAATTTTGAGATATAACCTTTAGAAGGACCATCTGGCATTGTTAACAAAAGTCCTTTTAACTGGAGTTGTGCATTGACATGGCACAAAATTTGACGGGTGACATCCCCAGTACCGTGAACTGCCTGCAATAGAGCTGCATTCCAGTCTTCAAAACCAAAACAACTCCAAGCAAATAAAGGTCCCCACAGTCTGACATAAAAAGCTAAGTGGACTCCAACATTATGGACATTGAGCCCACAGCTCCCTTCCCCATAGAGACTTGAAAAGTCTTTGTAAAAGATATTAAGTAATGTTTCTGCCCTTACTAAGTCACCCTCAGTTATGTTGTCCCCAAGAAGAAGGTGGATCCCTTCTGACAAACATGCAAAATGTTTCAGATACTTTGCAGGTAGGTACCCCAGCAAGCATGGAATTGCATAGTACAATAACCATGCTTGCAATTCTGTTGCTTTTAAGTGTGCAAAATGCTTTTCTAGATTTCTAGGTAACCTTTCAATGTAGTCGGGAGGCTTGATACCAGTCAAGCGCTTTGAAATGCTGTGTAAGTGGTTCCCAATAAAAAATGGTTGTTTACTTTGGGAAGGAGAGAACCACTTACTGAGGATTGTCTTGGTAACACCCATAAGTACCCATGCATGTAATCTGGGACAATTCCAAGAACAATGTCAAACCATGGCATTGATGATAGACCACTTATTCCAATGATACCTTTGTTTTTTTTTCTTTCTGTTGTTGCCTTTGGCCCAAGGTTTTACTTAATGTCATCAGAGTCCCTAAGGGGAAACCTGTCCTTGGTTTCTCGGTAAGGATAACACCTAGAATGACCTTTCCCTTGTTTCACTGTTCTCCCTGGTTCTTCACATGTAGAGCACCCACTTTCCCCATTATGCATGGTCATATTTAAAATATAACCCTTAGCTTGGAGGTCAACTATCCCTGCAAATAAACCCAGCTTAATTGTGATAATGCTACCTAGTATGTTTACATCTATTCCCCTGTGGTACAAATGGCACATCTCTTCTCCAAAGGCATTCATATATTGCAAGAATGGTGGAGACCCCTTACCCTGCCAAATCCCAACCAATAACATGCTCTCCCTTGAAAAACGCTGTCTCAGTGGAATTTCATTGATTGCCAGAAAAATTGGCCACAGTTTAACATGGGTAGATTTGTACAGTGGAATACCATCTGTGTTAAACAGTCCACTGATGCAATTTTCATTTGCAAGAAATTGCCCATCCTCTAACAACTGACGATAATATTTACCATCAGTAATATCTTGAAGAGTTGAACTGTCAGAAGTTTTGGCAGCCTTTGCTTTCTTTTTAGTAGACAAAATTTTCTCAAACAACCCATCCTGCTCCAATAGATATTTTAACTGTAGTTTAATATCTGACAGTAAGAAAAACTGACGTGGTGATCGAATTGGCTTTGTCTGAGCTGTCAGACCTCCCCTGTACCTAAGACCTGAACAGTTAGGCATTTCACAAGAAAAAATGCCAGGATTCAAAGGGAAAACATTGTGGCAAATTGAACAGTAATGACGCACCTTATACTTTATGCTATCTATTACTTGATATAATTCATCGCATTTCAAATCCCCTAATTCTGTAGAAACTGGGCAAATCACTTTCACGAGTCCAAGTAAATCGTTAACAGCAACACCAGTTAAATTGTGTCTTAAAAGGAATGCAATCATAGATAAAGACTGCAGCTGCAGTGCTGTAAATTTACATTCCTTCTCACTATTGCTCTCTAATTCCTCTTCCTCATTGCCACCGTCAGAACCAAATTCACTACTTTCAGAATCACTAGAGGAAGAGTCACACGAACTAATTTCAAATTCTACACCTGATTGTGAATCACTATCAGAATTACTTTCTTCAACATCATTTATGTCCAACTTTTCATTTGCATCCCCACTTTCACAATAAATTCTGTTTTCAAGTTCTACCTCTGTCTCTCTTTCATCCTCAAGTGCCTCAGGTTTGAAATCCTCTTTCTCAAGCACATGCTCCTGATTTCTCTTCTTTTCATCTTCAGACAGCACTTCTAGGAAGTCAGACTCTTGAGTTGTCTCCTCTTCTTCATCTTCCGACAGCACTGCTAGGGAGCCTGAGTTCTTGGGGGTAGAGTTTGCAATTTCTCCTTGAGAACAGCTTTTTCCATAGGTGACCTTCCGGTACGATGTTCGTCTGGGCACTGGGACGCTAGGATCACTTAGATAGCGCTTTTTCACCCTCTTCAAAGGACCTAACATAAATTATCACAACCAAAAATACAAAACGGTTAAATTAACATAGCTCCATTTTCCCACAATTATCATAACTTTAGGCAAAATTTCTGCACAGTCCCAAATAGATTTATTTTGCATTCAACCACTTTCATACTTCTTCTCATAAGCAAAGAGCAATCATGAATAGTGCTTGAATAAAAAAAATAATGCCTTTTTCAAAAAAAGGGCTATGCAGAAATTTTACCCAACTTTACACTACTTTGCCCCTTTAAGGACCTGTTGGCAATGAAAACCCACCTTAGCTATCACTATACATGTATGTGTCTATATAAATGAAGCATGCATGCATGCATGCATGCTTTTTTTCTTTTTTCAGAGGTAGAAAAGATAAAGTTTATCAAAAGCATAAGCAAAGCATTCATCTGAGTCATTAATCGAAAAAAAATACATGAAATTGCTTTGGAAAATCCAGAAGATGGACAGTAAATTACTCACTTTTTTGGTGTGCAGTATGAAGATGTGTCAAGACACGTTGTTTTGAGGATAATACTCTTAAGCATAATAGGCACTTGAACTTCTTATGCACAACCAAATCTACGGCATTTGGTCCTTGGCCTTTGTCAGGTTCAAAGACCTCTTTAAACAAAGCCTCTTTCGGTTGGTATTCTGATGTTTCCATAGGATGTCACCAGTGACTCACTCGGAACAGACAGAAGAATGCAGGAACATGCAACATTCTCTCCTTTGATAGTTACACAAGAGAGCAATGTGCAATGATAAATGGCCACTGGATTCAACTACAGAGTATTTATAACTGGATAAAACAAAGCTAGCGCTAAGCACAAAGCTGAAACGTGCTTTGTCAAAAACACATTACCTTACGTAAATGGTCCTCGACAAATTTATCAATGAAATCTTGCTGTTTCAGTTTGTACGTAAACAAGAGTGAGCTATGAAATTTTACCCTAACTGAACATTACGTGAATAACGAAACAGCATTCAATTACGTCAACAAGAATTCCATCATGTTCATTGAATGTTGCGAAAGTTTGCTATTTGTTAAAAGGGAACCCTTTACCTTTGAGGTAAGACAGTGAGTGTATAGACGTAATTATATTATAACAAGGTTTATAGACCACTGCCATCTGGCATCTATCCCACTGAATCTCAGTTCATATTGCACACCTTTACTCACTTAAATAATACACAGAACACATGTAAATACACTTATCTTTGAAACGTGCTTGTACACGAACTTGATTTCATCATCCTGTAGACGAAAAAATCCAAGCGTTTCATCTCTTGTTTCAACTGGGAAACTTTCATCCCTCTCATGAGACAACTGTATAAGTTGCGTTAATAACTGCGAGGATCTTCTTTACATTTATTTCTTCATTCCGCAGTTCAAATATATGATTTTCATATATTCATAATTTCACCTTCATCTTTCCTGGGTATATTACGAACCAATTTAATGACCAGCTCCCAGTTGGCTTGTTAGCTCAATTGGTTAGAGCGCTGCACCGGTATCGCAGAGGTCAGGGTTCGAATCCCGGCAAGCCTGATTTTTTCAGGCTTTCTTTTCGCAACTGTATAAGTTGCTTTAAAAACTGCGAGGATCTTCTTTACATTTATTTCTTCATTCCGCAGTTCAAATATATGATTTTGATATATTCATAATTTCACCTTCATCTTTCCCGGGTATATTACGAACCAATTTAATGACCAGCTCGCAGTTGGCTTGTTAGCTCAATTGGTTAGAGCGCTGCACCGGTATCGCAGAGGTCAGGGTTCGAATCCCGGCAAGCCTGATTTTTTCAGGCTTTCTTTTCGCAACTGTATAAGTTGCTTTAAAAACTGCGAGGATCTTCTTTACATTTATTTCTTCATTCCGCAGTTCAAATATATGATTTTGATATATTCATAATTTCACCTTCATCTTTCCCGGGTATATTACGAACCAATTTAATGACCAGCTCGCAGTTGGCTTGTTAGCTCAATTGGTTAGAGCGCTGCACCGGTATCGCAGAGGTCAGGGTTCGAATCCCGGCAAGCCTGATTTTTTCAGGCTTTCTTTTCGCAACTGTATAATGTGCGTTAATAACTGCGAGGATCTTCTTTACATTTATTTCTTCATTCCGCAGTTCAAATATATGATTTTCATATATTCATAATTTCACCTTCATCTTTCCTGGGTATATTACGAACCAATTTAATGACCAGCTCCCAGTTGGCTTGTTAGCTCAATTGGTTAGAGCGCTGCACCGGTATCGCAGAGGTCAGGGTTCGAATCCCGGCAAGCCTGATTTTTTCTTTTTTCTTAGAGTAACTTTGACTGTGTTGTTTTAGTTTTTCAATGGTTTTTTTTTTCTTTCAGGTAGAATTATTAGTACCTCTACTGGATCCAAGGGATCCTCTCAGAGTAGTAATGATGAGGTACAGTTGCTTTAATTTAAACTTGGGGGAGGGTGTGAGTGTGGGCCTTGTGCATATAGGCTGTGCATTGGCCTTTTTACATTTTTAAGTGTAAATGAAATATGTGGATGTTGTGGTTCAATTTTATCCTTGGTTTAATTTTTAATTTCCGTTGTTTTTGTGTATGGTAATGCACGATAATGAGTATAAACAAAGGAAAATAGAAATTGAACTAAGGATAAAATTGAACAGCAACGTAGGCACTCATTATTTATAGCATGAAACATACACGTAAATGTAAAGAGTCATTTGCACTTTTCTGTAGAAGCCCAGCAGATGAGTTGCCATTTGCATTTTCTGCTGCTGCAGAAAAACAGCCAAAATGCTACAATACACATTAAAACTCTCTGTTTAATAAGTTTTCTTTTCCTTTCAATCAGGAGTGCTGCAGGATATGTGAGAAGAGGTTTAAGGAGGTCACGGTTACACTGGGCCTCCTAGAGGAAGAGATGGGAAACCTGAAAAGAAAGATTAGAAAATTAAAGAAAAGCTCTGCTGATCATGGAACAGGGAATTCTCAGTCAGCAGAACTTGATCAAGAATACAGGGAGTCGATTAAGAATTCAACTTCCCTGTTTAACAGTGTAAATGTTCTTTTGCGGAAGTTGTTTACTGCTGACGAGATCATGGCACATTCTGTCTCAGGCAAGGCAGGAAATTCAAAGTTAACTCCCAAACCAAAATTTGACAGTGTGCGTTTAGATCTGCTGAAAAAACTTTGCTTGGAAAAACACAATGAGGCAACTCCATCCGCCATTACTTTTAAAATCCAAGCTGTGCAGAAAGCTGTGCGGAGAGAGAGCTCTGTACCACAATAAGGCTCCTTGCACACCACAAACTGAAAACTGAGTGTTAATTATTTTAGCTATAAAAATGTTTTCAGACTGCCCTAGTAAAGGTTATTTTTCCTGGATTTGCCATTTTCCAGTGTAACAGTGTGCATTGGGTTTACTATTACTGATACGTTTAAAAGCAGTGACTACGCAATGTACATTGATTGTCTGTGTTCCAGAGGGAGAACGTCACAGGAATTTTGCTTGCAGTTACAACATACATTTTGGAAAAGCTAATAGTCACATTTACATTAATGAAAACTTATTAAAAATAACCACCGATTTCTTGTTCAAACACCATACTAATTCAGTAAAATTGGCCAGGGATAGCTAAGATGTAAAACTTGAAAATGTTGAAATGTACAACTTGAAAACGTTTGGCAAACGTAAATCGCTCTGTGCTTGTATTTTGCAAAATCATCGAAAAGCTTGTTGTGGTTTGCTTTCCTTGCAAAAGTTAACTTTCTTGGAGTTCCTAGCTTGAGAAAACAGCCGACGTTTCTCGAGGTCGCCTCTTGAGCCCTCACAAAACAACGTCTGAGTAATGAGCACAGAAATTCCATACTGATGACATGTCACTACCCAGATCTAGGTAGTGCTTCTGATTGGTTGAAACGAAATTCCCTTGCATTTCAACCAATCAGAAGCACTTCCTAGATCTGGATAGTGACGCATCATCGGTATGGAATTTCTGCGCTTCTGATTGGTTGAAACGAAATTCCCTCACATTTCAACCAATCAGAAGCACTACCTAGAACTGGTAGTGACGCCACGCGTCATCAGTATGAAAAATTCTGCGCTCGTTACTCGGACGTCGTTTAGTCAGGGCTCAAGTGGCGACCTCGCGAAACGCCAGCTGTTTTCTCAGGCTATGGAGTCCCAGGAGCATTTTATGTATGAGCAAAGGCATTTAATCATTATTATTCTTAACAAAATTTTTACAAAATGTAGGCAAAATCCTTGTGACAGTCAGCCCCTTTAAATGGATAGTCGTGGGATATCTTTCTGGCAAAAGAAAAAAGTACATTTTATAGGCTTGTAACTCTTCCCAATTGAGCATTTGTGTTGGTCTTTGGAATTCTCATTTTGTGTATTTGCCCAAAAAAGAACAATCAAATGCACTCTGTAACTTTTAAACTACTCTTATTGCATCTAAGATAAGCCTTTTCATAAACTAAGTATAAAGCCGGAATGATTTGTTTAACGTAAGTCTGGATGTCGTTAACCAATAGGGAAATAGCTGTATTATCTGCATTGGAAAGTGAAACTATACAGAGTTATCAGCTGCCTAATTGAAAGCAATCTCAAAAGCACAATTAGCCCTAACTTGTGTGCTTGAATATGTTGTACAACTTGCTAGGCTTGGACAGCAAAATATATTTGTATTGTTACATTTTTACAGTACATTTTAACAGTGTGTTGAAAGATTGGCCGTGGGGAAAATTGTTCGAAAGGGTTTCTCTGTACCCCAATATTGCACGGTTAAAATCAGGTAACTGATAACTCAGTTAATCACAGTCACATTTGTCAAATGTCATTCCTACATTAGTTCATCCATTTGATTTCTTATACAACCAATCTTGTAAAAGTAAAATTATTTGTTTGCTAGGAATATAAGAGGGGCATTTGCTTGATGAAGGTATCTGTTCTCTGATTCTAAAGTGGGCAAGAAAGGTAAAATTTTTTAATATGGTTTAGCTGCAGGTGTTTTGTGTGTTGAAAAAATTTTTTTTTTGTTCGTAAGAAAATGCATGTTGCTGTTGATCCTGGGCTTGTTAGAATATAACGTGACAATTAACTGTCGAGATGTTTGAATTTCCTTTTTGAAAAGTTTCCAAGTAGAAGAGCTTTAAAATTGAGTATTCTGCAGAATTGTGTCAACAAACAAATGATACATGTTAATTAAATACTCCTGTGGTAACCTGGCCACTGTATCATGAGAATTGTAATAAACTACCTTCAACAAAGTGCAGGCAAAAGTCATTTTGAAAAGCCCGGGCATGATTTATTTTTAATCTTTTATAGTTCTGTTGGTGAACATAAGTCCATCGTGTTATTTCAGCGAATAATTATAATATCTTTTATCGAATTATAATGACTTGACCATCATGGTTTATTGTATCCGGTTTTTATTTTCACCTTAAACATGGTTGGTCATGTTATGCCATGGTTTGTTAAATTTACCCTTAACATGGTTGACCATGTCTTACCATGGAATATCGCTGTCGCTATTCCCGCATACTAACATGGTAGTCCATGGTTAAACATGTTCTCCATCCATGGTCATACATGGTTGTCCATGTTTAATTCCATGTTTGTTTTCACCTTAAACATGGTTGACCATGTTGTGTCATGTTCTGTTTTGACTTTAAACATGGTCTACCATGTTATATTATGGTTTGCCGTTGCTACCCTTTCCAGTATAATACCACGATTGACCATGGTTAAACATGGTCTTTGTCACCATGGTCATACATGGTTGACCATGTCTCTAAAAGCCATTTCCCAATCCATTTTGACCATGGTCGACCATGGTCAAATTTGTGCCATTTAACGTTCATGGTTAACCATGGTCAGACCATGTTTTTACCATTGATGGACCATGGTAGACCATGGTAGCTGACCATGGTTGTCCATGATAAAACCATGGTTGACCGTGGTTTGACAATGGTCCTGACGCAGGGGTAGTGCTCGATTGCCACTACTTCAGGTTTCTGTTTCAGTTTGAAAGCAGCGAAATAAACTGAAAAAAAAAACATACACACACAAAAACAAAACAAAACAAAACAAAACGTTGGACAAAAGTAATTGAAAGTAATGTACATCGTTAGCTATCAAACTGTTTTGTATTTCAAATTTACGCTAACACTGGGTCAGTTAAGGCTAATTTTAACACTCGGGACCAGATTTGAAGGCATCAATTTGTAACTTCAAGGTAAGTGCTCTTTCTTTACACAGGTGGAGTTATGGTGTTCTCCTTTACGAGATTTTCACGATAGGTAAGCTTATACATGAGATAGGTTGATGTCTTTCTTCGTCTTTTGTCCGTTATGCAAAAAAATACCTTTTTATTGGAGGAAGTCATTTTTGCGATCGGGAGGGAAACGTTTAGTAATAAAACGCCACAAGACGTTACACTACGCCGTCATGGTTTCTGAATAACTCCATTCCTAGATCCGCCAATATGGATTTCTTGATTCTTTCCTTGGCGTTAAAAAGCAACCATATTCAATGACCAGTATTTAAAACCAGTTAAATGATCCCAAATGGTTTAGAGGAGTGAGAATTACACCAAGGAAGTACACAATTCTTACCAAGATTACAATGATACTGAAGTAGCTGTTGAAAGGTTTCAGAACCTTTAATAAGATCTAAGATTTCAAAATCTATTTCAGGTGGCTCACCATATCCACGGATGGATGGCAGGAAAATAGCAAACTTACTTCAAGAAGGATACAGGATGCCTAAACCACAACACGTGGACAATGAATTGTAAATAAAGTTTTGTAGGCAGCATACTGGGCATCAATTTTGTTGAACTGTTTCACGGCTGCTAAACGGCTTCTGATCATTAAAAAAAAAACTCAGTTTCAACACAACTGTTTTAAATTTCTCGGACATGTTTGGACGGTACATCCGTCATCATCCGTGTATTTGAAATCACTGTTCAATTTATCGCGTGACTGTTTTTAAATCATAGCATGTTTTTGTCAGTTACGACATTCGGGGTTGGGACGTAACCACCGGAAAAATAAAACACAAGAAAAATATTAATAAGGCCAAAAAGAAAATGATAAGCGTGCAAACAGTAATAACAAGGTCTTGTTTACTACAGGTATGAAATAATGATGATATGTTGGCAGAATGACCCCGATGCAAGACCAGCATTTGCTGATTTGAGAAACAAACTGAAGGAAATGGAACGCCAACACAAGGTGCGTCTTTTAACCCTAAAACCTTCATTGGATAGGGATGTCTGTATATCAGTTTTAAATTGATACAAAGGAAGGATTAAAATGCTTATCTTTTAGCCCTTGTAGCATCTAACATTAAAATTTAATGCAAAACTTCTTCTTCAAACGAAGCGCCTTTGGGCTCGTGGTCTGAGTAACCAAATCCCCGCTTAAAGCGTCAAGTAAAATGTTTACTTCAGTAATTGTGTCGAGTTAAATTCCAAAGTTCAAAATCCCAAGGTCCACAGGGACTGAAGGTAATTTCGATGTGCATTGACAACAGTTACAATTTTTTAGCCTCCTTTTCAAATCACGGTTAGAGAGAGGCAATCTAACTATATAAGGCAACTCAGAAATAACCTATTTGTTCAAGGAGAACAAACGAGATCAAGGAAATTGATCAGGAGTAATACCCAGTAACTAGTCACTAGTGTTTTCCCAACGCTTGGCTTTGGCTGCATGTTTCTCAAAGAAAGTTCTGATTGGCTCATGGCTTCGTTCTTTGTTTATAACTTAACTGCCGTACTCTAAAGACGAAAAAGGTAAAATTTAACGGACCATTCTTTACTCATTTTTGTTTCTATGCAGAGGTTTATCAACATGAAAATGTACGATAACCAGCTTTACGCAAACGTAGAAGACTTGGTCGTGTAGACAACCAAAGGTCAATTGGGAGATGCAGTCCCGAGGAGGAGAAGCTGAAAGTAAAACTGACTGGAAATTTAGGGTTGAACTAAACAATCCTGCGGCTACTGTATAGATTTTGGTAGTGGTAATATAGATATTGTTGGCAAATGAATGGGAACTTATTTAGCCAGTAATTTTCGTAGTTATGGGAAGAGTACAGTCGAACTCCGTTTATATGCGGATGCCAGTAACCGGTTTGACATGAAAGACATCACTTAAATATTTAGCAGTATAGCAGTAAAAAGTATTATTTTTGATACGAAAATAAGAAGAATATTGAAGGGAATTAAGAGGGTAATTACAAAAAGGTAGTAACAGTAGCTGTGAAAACTAAAGAACAGGGCACTATTTTGCAGATTTTTGTTATTATTTCTTTAGTCCTACTTTTTAACATTTTCGTTGGCGTTTTAAAATGACCAAGAATGTGACATTTTGAGAAGGAAACAAAGTGGCCTGTTTCATCTGCAGAAAAAAAAACAGTCGGACTGGATGTGTGGAACTTAGTCAACTGCCTTAATGTGTGAGCACCTTTACAAGCCCAAAGCATTTTGACTTAATAAATCTACTCAACATGCATGCTGACAGGTCTCATTGGCATCATTCATAATTATTCTAAATAATTAAACGAAGTTCCAAACAAATAAATCAGGCAAAGCGACGTGAAAGTTGCATAATTCCTTTAAAATTCTCGGCTGCCGGAATAACTGAACATCAAATGCCATAATGGAAAAATATTTTGTCAATTTATGTATAATATTCTCGATATTCTCGCATGAAGGCCTGGTATATCAACGTTTAATACGTTTGAGGTAATGAGCTGCAGTAAAAGTTTTGCTGTCAAATGTAGCCACGGCAGACGTTTTTTGTTTTCGTTTTCAGTTTATTAAATGCTGATATATGATATGATTCACATAATTTTTACTGTCGTTCCTAGTGAAAATAAATAAATAAACAAATAAATAAATGATGAATTGTGTTTAAATAAGGTGGAAATTGTTTTCCACTGTCCTTTGATTTCTGTTCAAACCGTCGAAAAGAGACGTACGTTTTGACGAGGACTCACACCACTTCACAGAGCAACCACCCCAATACCTCAGTAATAACCTTGCAACTCCCTGGCTGAAGCTAATTATCTCGACAGGTCAGTTTTTGTTCCTTTACTTGCCGCACATCAACAACATTTAAAATGCAGATCGGTGTTAGCGCGCTAGGTGACCTAAGACTATGTTTATATAATTTCAATTGTGTCCGTTTATGATCGCCGGAGCCCGAGGTACCACTGAATTATTTGAAGGTACAGATGGATTAGTGGGAGCTGCCGCTGGATAAGTGACTTGTGGAGCTGTAACTGGAGGTACCGCTGCATTAAATGAAAGTACAGGTGGATAAGTGGAGCTACCGCTGTGGGAGCTACCGCTTTCTTCCTCCTTTTTTGCTGGTGTCTAGTTCACTTTCTTGATCCAAGGTTTCCCTCATCGTCGTTTTCCTTTTCCTTTTTTCGGGGAACTTCTGCCACCGCCTTTTTTCTGAGTATCCGTCGATGCAAACTCTTGCAGTGACAGCTGTCAAAGGTCTTGCAATATAACATCTTCAGAGAAGCCATCCTTTTCTCATTGTCTGAACCTCATCATCGTCATCATCCGGGCAACTTGGTATCAAGATACCAATAGTGGGCTATATGTCCAGCCTATGCGGCGCGTTCCCAGGGTGGCGGACCCCCCTGATCATCCTTAAGGTGGATCACTGAAGGGTCGGTTGGGGTACCTGTGAGATAACCAATAAACAGGCGCGGACCAAGACGGGCCCAGTGGGCGGGGGCATAACCGGCCTACCCTCCCATCAGGGAGTATAAATATGATGAGCAGAGGAATTGGAGCCCCGTTGGCTGCAGTATGCATGACCCACAGGAGTGTGGATACGCTCTGCTACTCAGCGACCCCACTCCCAGCTATGGTTCAAATAGCCAGGTGGACCGGACTTGTTAGCTGGGTGAAGGTAGCTGGTCTAGGAAATGGGTACTCCGAAATCAAAACCAAGCTATGGCGGTGGAGTTTAAAGGAGGCATCCCTTCCACGTTTGCCGGCCGACAGAGGGCTAACAACCCCCTTCGGTGCCATTGCTATGTTACTGAAACAAGCACTAACCACCATGTTTGTCCTTTGCCGGGGCAACTCCCCTGTGGTACACCACTATGACGGACGATGCTGAAAGCCGAGAGAAAGGTATTGTCTTGAAGTGGAAGCTGCTTCGGCGTAACCTGAAGATAGGAATCTGGAATCTGTTTGAGACCGGGAAGAAAGCTTAAAGAGCATTGTCTGAACACAATGTTCCTCGAACTTGTCGAGGGCTTTCTTTTCCTCTGTTGGAGAGAACAGAAACATCAGACTGAGTTTAGCTATAACCAGGCCAGCCAACACAGTTATTAACCAACACACGATCACACTAGATGAATCAGAATTAAAACAATCCAGCAACATTATTCGAGAGATGGTTATCATTCCTTTTACAAAGAGAGGATGTTCTAAATCACACTTACTTTTGTCCGCTATTTGCCCTATTTTCCGATGTATGCTTGCTTGTTGTTATCCGGTCCTCTCCAAGTAACTTCGACGTCTTCCCCTACTTCAAATCCACCTCTCAAAGCCCCAATGGGGTTCCGGTTTTCAAATCGTCAAAAGTATCCATATGCCTCATGAAAAAAGGATAGCTAATGAAAACGTGATTTTCGCAGGGCTCTGGACTGCTGTAATCCGCTTCATACTTTCCGATTTGGCGACAAGGTTATTCATGAAAAGGCCATGAATGCTATGCTTCGTAAATTTTCTCCTCTCCATCCTGCTTTTCGCAGTAAAGCAAAGTGTGTAATGCAAATTTTCAAATTGAGCAAATTAATGTTCAACTTCATCACGTGCGCCCCCTCGTTCCAGGTGAATAACCTTTACAAACTAGGATCACGTTTAGTCCTGTTGCCAGGACATACCTCACCCCACCCTAAACCTAGTGCTCGACATTTTCAACGCGTACTATACTTAGTCTTAAGTGCACTATTAATCAAACAAATCGTATAACGTACAGCAGAGAAGGATGAGACTGATGGATGAAGCGATGCGAAGTGGTGGGTGCGATGTAATACGATGTGGTTCGAGCAATACGCAGATACACGTACGGTTAAAACTGAAATAAATAGGGATAAACAAAACGATATGAAATGAATTGAAAGCAACAAATGAACATTGAACAAACTATAAAAGAGAAACTTACATTTGTTTAACGGTGCTGGGCCAGCGCACTTAAAATCGAAAAAAGTGCTTACAAGACTGCGCTAAAGTGCGCTATAACAAAAATAACTGTCCGCTGCCAAACGGCGAAATTTTCTTAGAAAACTGTAATAACTGAGAAAACGATGTTGCATAAATTTACGTCGCCAGAAGTAACGCCGCATACCACGCCCTAGTGATTGCAAAAAAAGTTAATCAAACAATAGCCCCAAATACAAGGCATTTACATGAATTACATGCATTTTTTTCGGCAGTCATCGGCAAAGAAAAAAAAACGGGTTAAAGGATCCTAGTCAGGCACGCCTTTGTTATTGTTTTGATCTGAGATTTGCGATCAAATTACTCGTCGAACGTGACAAAACGTCAACAGTTCCACTGGTGAAAATATAAATTGTAGCCTGAAGATGAAATTTCTCGCTTGTTTTTTATTTTAGTGCCAGTAAAAGGGCTTTCGATTATTTTCATCGCATTTTGGCGGCTGTCCAAAAACTTAGAACTCAAAGAATGTTTGTGTTCGTAAGCCGGCCAGCCTCCTGGTCCGCCAACCCAAAAGCAAACTATATTCAGCGAGCGCCCGCGGAATATGATTTACAAGCGAATCTAGAATCATAAAGGTTTGGAATCTTGTTTAATTTGGTATTCTTGACTTTCCATCACCATAAAACACAAAAGGCGAATGCACGGAGGGCAGAAATGTTTCCAAAACTCACTCGATCACGCCGCTCTGGCCACCGCTCCGAACCGCATTTAGTTTTAATTAGCGCTGTATAAAGCGAGAACATTTCACATTCCTTTCAAATAGAAGAAACTCTTTTGTTAATAGCTTTTGTTTTCTTTGTTATCATCGCACAGGATGGATATTCATTTCAATTTTCAAAATACATGAATTGCCATCAAAACAAAACGTACTGCAACTAGCTAAGGTGTCGACTGCGGCTAACAGATCTGATTTACAAAGATTCTGTTCGCAAACCATTCTTTCTCCTCCTTTTCTGCAATTCCAGGGATTAGTTTATGGAAAAAATCGAAGTGCTGTTCTTAGGAATCGAAGGCTTTGAAGCTGTCGCTTTAGCGTCGCTACCGGCACTGCAGAGCGAGTCCCGCCGTCACATTTAGAAGACCAAAACATTTCAGCGCGTGAAGAACGCGCACCGTAATGAAGTAAAATGTCAGCGAATAAGCTTGACCAGCATTTCAATCTATTGGATACCTTTTGCTTGACTAGTGCAACAACCAAGAAGGTCCTTGAATAATGATTTCTTTCATAAGCTTGACTGTTTTGGTACTGCCACGTGAAGGAAAGCATAAACCGCTTAGAGTCCTGGCGTTGTTTCGCACATTTCACGAGAAAAATAGCAAACAACACCAAAATAACCAGCCAGATGTAACCGCTATTAATTTTTTAAGGCCAAAAAAGTGAGTGAAGGCCCAAACTGGCCGTATTGGCGCGGATGTAACCGGATTTCAATTCACTGTGAAAAAATCCTGATTTTAGATAGCATAGAAAATGGCGGATTTCTCACTCGATGCGCGCAAAGCACTGTGGGTGACTAGGATCCTTTAAGGCAAATGAGAATTTTCTAACTACTATTATCCCCAATTTTCTGAATGTCCAAAGGAAGCTAGTCATTAGAGTCGATGTAAGCTGTTTTATTTAAAAAGGTACCATACCTAAAAACAGCTCAACGTGTAGAAAGCTTGCACATGCATAATCAACGGAGTGTTCATTAATATTCACTATCTTTCTGTAAAACGAAACAAAAGAAGCCACAAGGAATCAGTGCCAAATAGTGTTTAATTGTCTAATAGCATTACCACAGGATTTTCTGCCAGATACTTATGGCCGTTCATTTTGTAAGAAAGTACACAGTTTCTAGCTACCGTGACAAAAGATCAGTACATATTCCTTATTATTCCTGCCTAGAGAACAATTTCATTTTTAATTGGAGAACAGTAACAAATTGACATCTTTTAAAGGAACTGAAGGGAACATTCCTTCCCCTACCCCTAGAAGGGTCTCAAAGCTGAAAAGACTGAAAATTAAAGCCGATATTTCGTATTGATCTATATCAATCAGGAAACCTAATTTATGAGGCAAAACAAAAGCTTGCTTGCTTGTGTAGTCTTTTATAGTGATGCGAATTCCCATCTTCGATTAATTCGACTCAGTCGAATTAATCAGACAAGTTGTCATGGCCATGAACTCAGATGTACACTGTTTCCCAAACGCACCTCTACCTTGCCTCTTCCCGCTTGTCGACAGATCAGTTTGTTTTGCTTCGATTGCCACACGTCAAAAACATTCAAAATGAAATGTTGGCGGTGACCAAATATCCATTCTTCACCTTAGAGCCTTCTGGCTAACTGCGCATGATGCTCAGTCGTACGCAAAAGACAAGGGCTCTCGGGTCGAGAATGACCAAAGATCATGTTTATATATGCGATTCCTATGTGAATAAATATATCTTATTACACGGTTTAGTGTGTAGTATCGTGGGATATTTTTACGAGTCGCGCCGTATTTTGGCGAGCCCGTAGGGCGAGTCAAAATACAAGAGACGAGTAAAAATATCCCACGATACTACACACTCAACCGTCTAATAAGGGATTTATTATTCAACTTAGCTACAAAATGGAAAAGTGGTTTATAAACTGTCTGAGTTGCGTGACAAACTAACGTGACTTCTGAGCAGCGAGTGAGCGCGCCAGCGGGGTCAGGTTTCGCGCGCTTGACGTGAGGTTGTTGTTGATTGGTCAAAAACGAAAACTTGTCAAACCTGTTAATCGAGCGAAGCGTCGGGATTCTATTTCAAACTTTCAAGGAAAACAAAGATGGAACAAGGCAAAACTGAATTATTTTCGGGTTTACAGTTAGATGAACAACAATGTTCTTGGTCGCCGAGTAAAACTACGAAAAGAAAGAACTCGGCAGAACAAACAGAACTCGAAAGTCAAGTCAAACAAAGTTAAACAGCACTTCAAGCTCAGTCATCTTCGTCCGAATCACTAACCACGGGGCGTTTTGGAAGAGATAGCGGTGGAGATTTCTGACCGACAACAATTATGCATTTGTTGAAGACAACTCCTGAGGAAAGATGGGTTCTGTTTCCTGACTTTGACAAAGAAATGACATAAAAGATTGTTAAGTTCCTCGGCGGGAATTTCTTCAATGGCCCTTGTTTCTGTAACGGACTTGAGGTCAGTTTTTTTCTTTTCTGTTGTATTTTAATACGTTTCGATTTTCTTCAATAAATAAAGAAATTTCACTGTCGTCTAGGTCATTGTTTGTCTCTAGGATCTCATTTTCGTTAAAAACCTCAAAATTTGGTAAGCATTCATTGTTTTCTTCCGGAAAACGGCTGTTTCGGCCATTTTTTCA
Organism: Siderastrea radians; assembly: GCA_964017195.1. NCBI lineage: Eukaryota > Metazoa > Cnidaria > Anthozoa > Scleractinia > Rhizangiidae > Siderastrea > Siderastrea radians. The sequence goes on along the minus strand of OZ024895.1, from coordinate 8,295,187 downwards.
TCGTTCACCTTGTAAGCCTAATGCCTGACGCGGCATTTGTAGAAAACCTGTCAAACCGGTCTTCTGGAGTACAAATACCGTGGGATATTTGTACTCGTTTTGGGTGTTATTTGTACTCTACTGAATGCAGTTGAATAATAAATTACCATAGAGGTTATAAATTCATAATCATAAACTCAATAATTTTCGCAGCCATTACGTCGTAGCAATGGTTGCGGTTCTACTTTTGTGCTTCATTTTTAACCTAGCTTTCTCAGGTAAGTTTATAACCCAGTACAATCGGGCTTATTCGAAACAAATGCTACATTACACGTACATAAGACCACGAAAGTGGAACTAAGACAACTCAGGAATTCAGTAACTGTTCTCAGTCTATGTGGAAGCCAGGAGAAACGTGATAAATTTGGTCACTTCCCAAGGAATTTTGTCCAAACTGGGTATTATTGCTGTCCTTTAATTGCAAAATCAGTGACGTGCGTGGTCTATGTGTTTTGTGCTTCTTTGTTGTTTGTAGGTAAGCGGTATCAGTATCAATATTTCTTGTCATTTTCATCGGCCTCGATTTAGTCTGTGAATACTGCCGCTTCCTCATCGCTCCCGGCCGCTAATGATCAGGATTTAGTTATCTTTCCAGAGCTATTAAAACTAAAATGGTTACTTGATCACTATTATAGTGATCAGTATTAGTACGTCATTCCGGCCTTCTTTTTTTCTCCTTACGATAATTTAGGTTATGGCCTTTAGGATGACTGTCTCAGATCCGGCTAGCTGTCGCGGCAGCCCTCTCGTTTCCGGTTGACTTGACATCTTGCAATGGAAAGTGAAAATATAAAACAAATAGTCTCATTTAAATATGCAACTTTTGCAGCAAACAGGGTCAAATTGTGCCAAAGCAAATACATTCTATTCCTTTTAAGAGCTTTCATTCGAAAGCTACATTTTAGTTGTATCTTAGTTGTGTTTGAGTATCTTTCAAGCTTTATCCAAGGGGCCAAAATGTTAAAATCGGCATGCATTTTGATCTAAGGCATGGCAATATTTATGAGTTGCAAACTAAATATTCTACCAGCACTTGGGGGATTGAAAGGGTAGAAAGAAAGTTTATTATTATTATTAAAGTGACCGCAAACGGAGCGGAGAAGCTTTATCGACGTGAGCGAGCTCACTTTAGATGAATTGACGCTTGATTTTATAGACAAGGACCCAGTAGAAGAAAATTAAAGATGGGGGCTCCTACTCCTCTACGAAACCTAGTATGTCCCCTTCCATTTTTCAGCTGATTTGGCCAGAAAACGGTCATATATTTTGACCATTTTGGTGTGAAATTAGTTACGTTTCGCCTTCAAGGCTGGGATAAGGAAATAGACATTTGCTATAACATTTTGGCTTAAAAACGGACAGGATAATTACCTAAACCGAACCGCTCACCGAAGAATAGGAAAAGTTGGGATCATCAAAAATAAACGGAGGGTAAGATGTCAACTGTATACCTGTCAAAATGATAAAATTTTACCTGTAAACCGTCAATCTTTCTTTGGAGGGAAGAGGGTGTTTCATTGTTCGTCTGTTTTTAAATTGTTTTTGTTTTGGTTCGTTTTTGTTTGTTTTAGTGATGTCAACTTCTAGAATTTTATTGTTGGGTGTTTTTTTTAGATCTAGAAGTTTTGGTTACTGAATTTACCTCAAAGCCTTTAAACCCATATTTTGTGCTGGAAGGGCAAGATATCACTGTTGAGTGGAGCTACACTCTTAATGGTGAAGTTGGCTCAGCAACGTTTAACAATGTCACTGGTGCTGTAAAAGTTGAAATGGGAAAACAATTCAGCACTGGAAACGTAACTCTAAACCAAGAAAGATTCAGTGCCGAGGTTTTGAACACCCAGGCACAGCTGAGAATTTGTGCAGTACAAATATCAGACCAAGGAAAGTACGAGCTCATAATCTTCGCCACTGGTGTTGGTAACCTCGGAGATGTGGTCGAGGTGATTGTACAGTGTAAGTACTTACAGATCACTATAAAAGTAGTCAGTATTTCCAGGAAGATTCAAGATTCGGTGCGGACGTTTCTAACACCCAGGCACAGCTGAAAATTCTTGCAATACAAAATCAGACCAAGGAAAGTAATTGAGTTTGATATCTCTTCCTCTGGCTTTGGTAGCCTCAGACATGTAGTCCAGATAATTGTGTTGTACAGTGTGAGTACTGAAAGGATCAATAGTGCACAAGGAATCCTTTTTTTTGCATAGGCTATTTTCTTAGTTAATCTTACCTAATTTACGTAGCGCGCTAATCCGTGAATTATCATAACTGGCGCGGGAAAGGCAACTGAAAGCCTTCTAAAATTGGAAAATTTATCGAAATTTAAGTGTTATCTGAAGTCCATGAAGCATGTCTACCCATAGTTTATTCGTTCAATATTATAAACTGAATTGGGTTTTGTATCATTACAGTGATTGCTCAAATCTTGGCGCTCATACATAATCAAGTAGTAGGCACAATATTCCAATTATAATAAAAGACCTTTCCAAAATCCTCTGCAACTTATAAAATTTTAATGGCCAATAACATTAGTGTTAGTCTCTGTAAAGATTTAAAATTAGTTCTTATGTACTTAGTTTCGTAGTTATTTTATGTGTGCAATTCACAGTTAGTTTTATTTTTCTTTTCATGGATACTAAATAGTTATCTTATAGCTACCTTTTTCATTGTTAGTTCGATGTCCCCTATTAGCAGGAGGATCTCCCTCTGATGGACACTTAATTAGACACGTTAATAAAGTTCATTCATTCATCCACCCATCCATTCATCCATCCATCCATCCATGCATCCATCCATCCATCCATCCATCCAACCATCCATCCATCCATCCATCCATCCATCTATTCGTTCGTTCGTTCGTTCGTTCGTTCGTTCGTTCGTTCATTCATTCATTCATTCATTCATTCATTCATTCATTCATTCATTGTCAGTATTGAGTCAATAAGGATGTTTCTCCTCGAGTGGTTTACAGCTACCGTAAAAATACTCTCATTTCAAACTCAGCTTAAGGACGGTGCCTCCTATTACAGATGTATTTGTGCAAAGGTTATGACTATGGGGGAAACGTAGATCTTAGCAAGGGTTATTGGAATCCAAAAAGAAAAATGTGGGTTACCGCGCATTTTTCAAAGAGAATTAAGCAACTATTATTCCAAAAAAGCGTTAAAATACAAAGAATGTCTGGCAATTTCTCTCTAAATTTAAACTCGATTATCTCTGAAAAATTTACGGTTACCCCAAATTTTCTTTTTGGATTCTAATAGCCCTTGCTAAGATCTGCTTTTTCGACATATTCATAAACCGCGCAAGAACATTTTTGTATTAGGGGGGCATTTTTGTATTAGGGGGCAAATTCCTTAAGAAACCCGAATATTCCAAGATGCGCAGAACGTATGCGCAGTAACAAAAGGAGGCACCGTCCTTAATACCTTTTCATTCACTGTGATAATAGGTCTTTAATTTATCAATTCGAAAGCAAAGAACAAAGAACAAAGAGCAAAGAAAAAAACAATTAAAAATTTCCAAAAAGTCGGCAATATTCGAGAAGACTAGTCACAGGAACAAGTTGACCCCACTGGTGCTAAAACAAGGTGAATGTCACGGGGACAGCCGACTCTAGCTTTGATTGGTTAACTTTAATGACTGATTTATTTATTTTTATTGAAACAGCACACGAGAGGGAGTAAGAACGATTTGAAGAGCCAGGTCCCCGCGACTTTTCTATCGAATTCAATCCCGTTTGATTTCATGGGACGAGTCACAGGCAGACTAAACTTTGATCCTTTCTACAAAATGGGTGGTTCACGGGAAGGCGATTGGTATCCGGAACTAGTTGCAGGGACTAGTCCCTTCGTGTGCCACTTTTAAAACGCAGATGAAGAATTATCAAGTTCACGAGCAGCAGATAAATTCACGTTTGCACCGCTTTTTTTTTTCAGTAGTATTTCAGTTTTTAGAGATGAATTTGAGCTACTGGGTTCTCTAAGTAATTAATTCTGCTTTTCTGTAACGTCCACGTTAAGATGTGGCTAATTCGCACTCTTGAGCAAAATTACTCATATTATATTGACGAGTTTTCGTTTGAAGTGGTTAAGACCCTGCTTTCCTTCTTTCCCTCTGCAACACCTTTTGGAGTCCTTTCTTGTGGGTCAGACAACTTGAAGTTGAATTCCGGATTCTTCTTCAATCGGAAACTGAAGATAAATACTGGCACATTTTAACCTTTTATTTTGTTGTGCAGGAATTCTAAACTAAACATAAAATTGAAATATACAGTTATGTAATTTTTTTTACAATATCAGCAAGGATTCTTGCGCGCTGATTGGCTTTTATGTGCATCGTTTGGATATCTGGGGGGGGGGTATTTCAAACGAAGAACTGGCACAACAGGTCAAAAGGAAGAAAAAGCGACAAAGATTGAGGGCGAGAATTAGATTGGCTTTCTGCCCTGCGCGTTTCTGAAAGCGAAAATGTTTTTGCTCGTTATTGTTTTCATGTTATTGTAAAAATCAACTCTATTTTTTCGTAGTCTACACTCTTATGGACATTAAAATCAGTTACTAAGATTTTCAAAGCTACTGTGGAACAAGAAGAGTCAGTCTAGCTGTTTCACCATCCAGTAACACATGAGCGCCTACAGCTTGTTTTTCATTAGATTATACGTCTTATGAAGTCATTTCTATGGTCCACAAAAGACAGTGTAGACTATGAACTAACCTTAATTGTTACCTTATTTTAGAGGAGTTTGTATTTTGTCATTTTTTATTCCGGACTTTGTAGTTTAACATTCATTCAACGCGGAAAATCTTGACCTTCTTTCGTACGTCTCTGCGCCCCCGATGTTGGGTATCCACGAACCCGATCTCATGTTCCCTTTTCCCCACGTCCTCTATCTCACGTCCGCATGTGTCTCCGCGTTCCACGTCCACAAAGACGCGTCCACGCGTCCTCTCGTCCCCACGTCCCCACGTCCCCTTCCTAATATTAGACACACCCATGTTGACGGGTAAAACTTGAGAGATAAAGCTGCTACATAATAAACAAAAAACAAAATATGTCTTTATTCGAAAGCTACGAAAGTGTGCTTTGTTGGTTTTTCAATATAATCATGCTTACAGTTGAGCTCCAAGTAAACTCTAAATTTTTTTGTTTAGAGTTACTCTCTGGTTGACATTGACAGTACTTATAATTTAAGTTGAGAACGGAAATTCGTGGTTTAGTAATGGAACCTTATTAGTAAAATTATTGTACAGTGGAACCTCGATTTAACGAAGTGCCAAGGGACTGGGGAAATCGGTTCGTTTCATCGAGGGTTTGTTATATTGAGGTTCTTTTTCATACATTATTAACATTGTTATTTAACTGGGCTAAAAAATGTGGTTCGTTATACCGAGGACTTTGTCACGTAGAATTTCGTTAAATCGAGATTCCACTGTAAGAGGTTTCTTTCACTTTCCTGGGCAACATATGTTGCACTGTGGCATCGTTAACGTTATGTGGTACGAAACATTACTAACTTGTTCATTTGCTTCAACTCCAGCAAATTTCACAAATGCAAGTGGTGACCGGCAATGTGACTGAAGGCTCAAATCTGCAGCTGTTCTGTCAAGCATCTGGTAAGCCAGCTCCAAACATCACCTGGGTCGAAGTGTTACGGGATGGCAGTGAGAGTGAAGTGCTGCACATGGAGCCCACTTGGAATTTTTTAAATATCAACAGTGCCAAGGCTGGGACATACCGCTGTACAGCTTACAATGGAGTGCAAAATCCAGTTACACATACACTGACAGTGAATGCCTTATGTAAGTATAGATAAAACTGGTAGATTAAAGTATCACTGGTGGTATGGCTAAGTGGTTTTAAGCGTTCCTTGCATCATGCCCGGCAATTCACAAATCCTGCCGGCGCGGAAACAGTTGAAAATTTTTCGTCTGAAATCAGGTCAGCCTTTAGACGGCTTTTGATACCAATTTTTAATAAACAATGAAGGACTTCAGTCAACTGGTGACCAACTGATTGCCACAAAATATTTTAGAATCCCTCCTTGTATTGGAAGTATGTATGTGTACCACATTTAGAGACCGGCAACTTAAGTAATATATGATATTGTGGGCAGGCAGACAGGCAGCAGCTGCAACTCACATCGCTTCCACAGGCAAACACCACAATTTCTAATTTGGTTAGATTTTATTTGTTGAAACTAAAAGGCTTCGTTAATTGAATTACATGTAGTTTGTTTTGTTTTCCATTAACAATAGCACCTAACTATCGTAATGCAAACTATTTTACTAAAGGGAAGGCATCTGCCAAGGCAACGTATGAAGTAATTTTCTTTGGTTAATGATTGGTATTTTCTTGTGTCATAAACATTGCACGTATTAGAATTATAAAAACAATAACGGAGCAAATGAGAATCAAAGAAAAAGAAAAATCAATTGAAAGCAAAGACAAATTCAAACCACAACAATCATTTCTGCCAGTGTGACCTATTAGCAATGTGTCTAAGCTGCCAGCGAAGAACAGGAGATACTTTGTAGGATAATGATTGTAGTCCTACTTTGTTCTTATCTTATTTAACCTAGATGTGGCGTATGTATTTTTTGAATGATTTCCCTTTTTTTCAGTTGCTCCCAGGATAAATCTTCAAGATAACTATTATGTTGACAGAGAGCAAGCTGTGTCCCTCCTCTGTCGAGTGGAAGGATATCCACCTCCAGCAATTACTTGGACTCCATGCAATCGTCAGGAACGTGTGTGTGATAAGAGCTTCCTAAACATTTCAAATGTGCAGATGAGCGCTGAATATACCTGTACAGCTGAGAACAGTTAAAACAAGACATCTGCAAGTACCAACCTTAGTAAGTTGGCACAACCTACAATATACATGTACATGTAGTTATTACATGGCTGAGCTGGTCCATGATGAAAAGGAGCGCTCTGATTGGTTCACAGAGCAGACTAAAGTTTCGTATGCAGACTGCCTTGACAATCATTTCATCAAATCTTTGTTAAATTCTTACAGTTGCTGTGATATCCTTACAGATCTTGCTAACTTCTTTTGTACCTAGATGTAGTTGCAGTTTAAGCTAATTAAAAGAGAGAAGGTAGCAAGGCGTGCCAATTGATGTGAGCTGTTGACTGTAAATATTTCTGCATTTTGCAGCCATGAACTTCTAAGATCCTTTCTTGTTTAAGGAACCACGTCAGTTGGGTTACTTCCAACAAATAACATTTTATTGCATAGGCATTTATTTGGGGCTCAGACAACCATATTACATCCAAAATCCAACCTTAGCCTAAATTACCGTAGATTTAGATATTAAGCAGACGTCGAAAATGTTTTCGTTTGATTCTACAGCCATTGGAGGCAATGTGATTTACTTGAGAATGACAATCACAAGCGAAAAATGTACTGAAGGAGAATTCGAGGACACCTTGTGGAAGAACCTAAAAGAAGCGGTAACTATTGTGTTTAAATAATGGATGATTCTCTTAGATTTCATTTCAGCTGTTGGCGTAACACCGAGCATTTAAATTGCATTCTGTTTACAGCGTGCAGCCGTGTGACCATCGTGCATTAATATTCGTTTATCAACAACTATTAATATTTGTTTATTAATATTCGTTTTTGTGAGGTTGACTGTCCAATCAGAATTGAGAATGCTTCTGCCAGGAAACCATCTCATGTCCATTTGTGGGTTTGAGCTGGGCTCCTGAAATGCTGATAAGTGATTGAATATTTGCAGAAAAGAATGGAAATTAATTAATTCATGTAGCAAAAAAAAACAAAACAGCAATGGTTAAGCAAATTATCAGTCTAGAAGCTGTACTGAGGTGCCGCAACTTTCTGGTATCCGTTACTTGCGGACAGCTAAAATAATTGACTAGTAACTTCACTAGTTGAATCCAAGATAACCCCAAAATGCTTTAATGTCACTTCATTAGAAAGGCACAAGGGTTCAAAGAATCAACAACAGTGGTCTGTACTATCATAAGCAACACTAGAACCATGTATACACAATTTGTTTCCTGACAGGAACAGTTGTTGCATTACTTTCGCCGGAGGATCGTCACTTTCAGGGTTTTTTGTTTTTTACTTTCGGGAACTAACTTACAAACTTGACGGTGCTTTCTTGGCAGGCATTACAGACGGGGGCTGTTATTTTCGCAATTATTTCTTCAGGAAGTAAGCCACCATACAGAATAAATCAAGTACTGAGGTACAATGCAGAATACATATGTATATATCAGGGAACACCTCCACATGTTCATTTAAATGGAGTTGACTGTCTCAGTTTATTATGTTTAAACTATGTTTAGGCAATGATTAACAGTCAACAGCTGTTAAAAAGCCAGGTGACCATGGCCAGAAATTCGAGACAGGCATGCGCAATGATAGTTGACACTTAGAAAATATCAGAGCATTTCACAGTGCAGACAATTGACTGAGAAAAGAATAAAAATCGAAAAAAAAACTGTCCTCAAAACATTTGCATGCCTCGGTTGCTATCAGATTCGATTAGTACTGCTGTTCCTTCAACTTAATTTGCTTTAATTCTCACCTTGCAAGTTGTATCTGTTGCGGTTTTGAGATAAACAGTAAGCATAATTTTTGAACAAGCTTTGTGTGACTGTCCTCTCCAAAAGACCAAATGATACCCTGCTTAAGCGCTCCAGTTCGCGTTATAATTCATCGTACACACCAGTTTCCATCTCCTACGTGAACTAGGAGGCGCTTTCTTTCAGGTCAAAGTACATTTAACATTCGCCGATTTGAATCCTCTGCGGTATCCAGAAGGAAAAATAAGGCAAATTTCAGTAAACATCCCACGGCTAAAATCTATGATCTTCGATCTACAATATCTCCACCAAAAATCATCCAAATTTCCTGCAGAACATCTCCTTCGGAAGATAATTTACTACCTCGTCTGGACTTTCTGTTGCTTTTCAAATTCTGGATAGTATTTTTGGTCAGCAGCTTTTATTTAAGCGTAAAATGGTAAAAATCGTTGTATTTCACCCTTCCATTTGTATCATGACTATGAGCCCGTATCACACGGCTTTTATCAGAGGTTTATGCCATTTTAAAGAGGTGTGAATGTAAGCCGCACGAAACAACATGTACCTCTTTAGAATTGTCAAAAGAGCCCTATTAAAACGCTGCGGGAGTGAAACCGCAAGTCGAATACCATGACGTCACTCCATAGCAACCAGACCTTGCGAATTTTTAAACTTCCGGTTCTCTCTGGCTCGTGATGTCTCGCCATGCGCTACTTTTGTCTTATTCGAGTAAAGCTACACCATCCGGTAAATTAAGTTTTATTTTGTAAAACATAACGTAAAACATAAAAAAAGCAACATAATTACCATAAATAGTAAATGCTATTATGATTTTAGGTGGACAAGCTTTTTGAGAACGAGAAAGACTGTATTGAGACAACACTGTTAAAAGTCAGGTGGGTAACCTTTACAAATTCGTCTTCCTTTTCTTGTTGTTGTTGTTGTTGTTGTTGTTGTCCTCCTCCTCCTCCTCCTCCAAACCTCTTTTCTCCTAGTAAAACAAAAGCCCAAAACCAGTGCTTCTCATGTGATTCCGTTATTGGCAGTTACCTTCGCTGCCGCCCACGAATCTCCTGGAGCTTATAGCTCTGGCAAACGCATACATTTGGACTGGACACCCCCGCTTTCTCCCACAGGTACCCCAAGCGTAATATCAGAGTTTGTCCTTCTGTCAAGGTTTAGCACCTTTAGAGTGGTTTTTAATCTTCTACCCAAACAGTGCACAAAGAAGGCAAATCGGCGTTTGAACCTGCATCGAAAACGGCTCCAATATTCGCGCGAAAAAAGGCATGCGCTTACATTGCGTTTCGCTGAGCTCACAAGAAGTGCCTTCAGTTCTCCTGAAATTCAATGAAGCATACCTCGATTTTTCCTTGTTTAGTAAGAGGATCGAAAAGATCGACACAAGTTCAAAAACTGCTGCCATTTATCCATGACCGGGGAAAAGTGCCTATTTTGACCTAAAAAGGCTGGCACCGGGAACAAGCGTCAAATGACAACCCCACAAGGAGGTGACATGAAAATACAAGCGTTTGTGACCAATTTGGTTCACCAAACTAACAGTTGTGGGCTTTACTTTTATTGTAAACTTCGAGTAAAGTGACTCAGCTTTATAGGTATGACTGTTAACCAATGCAATTAGTATAATATAAATTATGAATGTTTCTTTGTTAGTATCGTACTTACTTGCTTGTTTGGGCAAATGTTTGCTCTCCTAAAGAAAATAAACGTTTTTCTAATTTATGCTCCTCACCAGTATTACATTTATGGAAAGCTTGCATAGTTCACCCGCACGCAAACATGATACCTCTGTTAGTTAGGTGAGAGCTAATTCTGGAATTGCGTCACTTCCACTCCCAATTTCTGCAAAGTAGAATACATCCATCGTAAACATACAACTATAAGCCGAAAACGGTCACGCCCTAAATATCAGAACAAATAAAATGCTTCAAAATTAGCTATTGTAATAACAATCCACGAGTATGCGTTATCGCAACCTCTTTATTGAGACTGAAACGTTTTTAAACATAATTGACACCACTGTAGAGCGCACCTCCTTGCTAAGGTTTGGTGTGTTATTGAAATGTGCAGTAGGCCAATGTGTGAAGTTTCCTTAGCACCATTGAAAACGCCACTGATTTCATTGTAATGTTGTTTTTTGATCTCTTTCTACAGTTGTGGAAGTCTAATCGTTGATTTGGCCGTGAAGTTCACATCTGTTGTTATAGAAGATTGGGTTCTTTCTACATTCCATAATGCTACCAAAAGGGGAACATTGGGAGGATTTGCTGTCAATGCTTCATCCATAGTTGGAATTGCACCTGTTCTTCCAAGTAAAACCAAGCCACCCACAACTACACCAACACCGCTACCTGATGGTATGTCTCCACTTCAGTATATATGTATACCAAATTGACAAAAAGCGTACGTGTACTATAAACATAAACGAGACAACCCATTGCTTTTTTTTTCCGGGAAGCAGACCTATCACACAATCTATGTTTAAACATTTCTGTGAACGAAACGACAAATTTCATATGCTTTTCTTGTAGGAAATCTAGGCTTGAAGAAAATGATGGCGTCTAAAAAATACTAATACCTTGCTTTAGTTTTTAGAATAATAATCCAAGTAATTCTTGCTAGCCAACCCCCTCCCCTTGTGGGGGTTAGCTCTCTATAGTGACTTCACCCGAAAGGGCTAGCTGCACTTTTTGCGCTTTCAGTATACAAAAGAGTAGGGAAATTTGTTATTATAGTATTATAAACGGTTGCCGAAATGCACCTTAAACTGCAAGGTGCATGACGAATATAGCAGATACATATATCTCAGTACTAAACAGGTTGCAAAATGTTTGTTCCTTTGTTTTGAAAACTAAAGGAAAGTCAGAAATATTATAACGTGTGAAGAAGTGAAATTTTCATTATCTTGGTTTTTGATGACCGTAAATTTAGTTACTTCGACGGCGCTAATCATGAGATCAATACAGTGAGTACATTTAAGGACAATGTTTGCTTAAAAGTATGGAGACCACCTCCGAGATTTACTTCGTCTCGTTCAGTGATGTGACGCAATAAAAACAAGCCTAAGTAAGGAACATGGATGATTATGCAACCACATTTTCTATGGAAGGTCTTTTAGTTTGAGGTAATTAATTAAAATCAAGAGTGCTGAAGTGCGAAAACCTGTGGCATAGCTTGTAATTCGGAGAACTGAGACAGGACAAAGATAAACAAACGAGTAGTAGTTTAGAGATTCACCGTTCGCTCTTCACAAAATACTAATTTAATTAAGGAAAGGAAAATTGTGACATGTTTGGTCGACATAGACTAACTGCTGTTAGCTTTGTCAAACGGATGTGCAACAACTATGAAATGAGGGTAATAAGTCATAAAATTACTATTGTTTACTTTTTCGCTTCTAAACCAGTGAAACGTTTTCCTTGGGTATAATGTACCGTTCTTGACACTTACCTAGAATGTTGGGTGTATTGAAATTCTGGTAGTCAACACACACGTGGAAAGTGATACTGTCGCAATCAGCCCACACGAAGTCCTTAACTTACACTAGTATGGTATTCTTTTGTATTATTGCAGTTAAGATATTCAGAGAATGTTCATGTAACTGCACCATATTGAATGCTGTAGTCGGAGTGTTAGTTGCAATCATCGTTGTCCTTATAATCTACATTATATGGCTGCACAAAAGAGGTAAGCAGTACTTCATCAAAAAATGTTTGTTTAATTTCTGGGAATAGCACTTCCACTTTCATCTTCTTTTCTTTCTAGACATTTTATTACTATTTGCTTTAACTTAGTGTTAGGTATTAAAAACAGTGTGTTCGTTTTAAACCGACTTTCGTTCCTGTCTTGGATTCGTCGCAATCCATTAATCGTCACTTGTTTTCTAGGAGCAGGAAGAAAAGAAAGGCACGTTCATGCTTGCAATGCACTTTTTTACTAAAAAGCAAGAATACTGGGAACGTTAAAATTATTTCTCTTGCTCTGTGTTATCTAAAATGTTGCCCGATACATTTCAGGAAAAGTAAATTAAAAAGTATTTAGGTATAGATACATTAATGAAATTCGGCTTGCTTGCCTTGTGACTTTCATTTTTTGTCGTTGTCATTTACATGTTTTGTCATATCAAAGAAAATCTCTGGATGAAAGGGAAAACGGTAACGTATGTTTTATTTTTTTCTGTATGTTGTACGTTTCTATAGTAGTGGACTTCGCAGGAGCTGTGTATATTCTATGCTTAAAATTTGAGTCCAGGTATTGGATGTTTTCACACCAAGACACCAAACATAGGGGAAAGTTCCAAGAATATTCTACTGCGGGCTGGAGAATCACACATAGTAAAGAAGCAAACGCACGAATTATATAAAGATAGATAGGTTAGCCTAATAACAGAGCTCTGAAGGGATAGCTCACTGTGACAGAAAAAGAAAAGACCATTCAAAAGTACTCAACTTTCGTATTTTTGGTCTTATTTTTAACAGACTGCTGTTGAAATGGGGGATCGAACACTCTCAAGACAACAAATGTCTGAAGCTTCCTCTCGAAACCAATACATGCCACTGGATGAGGCGCGCCGTTCGCACGACGTGCCAGTGGCCTCTTCAGCAAATACTTCACAAATCACTGGGCAATACGCACCGCTCCATCCAGCAACACTCTCCTGGGAGATTCCTAGAGAACACGTGACTATTGAAAAGATCATTGGGAAAGGTGCTTTAGGTCAGGTTGCCAAAGAAAGGGTCACAAGAACGAACAACCAATGAGTGTCCGTCATCACAAGCCTAACTCAACCTAATGGAAGAGAAAGGGTCACAAGAACGAACAGCCAATGAGTGTCCATCGCCACAAGCCTAACTTAACCTAATGGAAGAGAAAGGGTCACAAGGACAATCTACCAGTAATGAGTGTCTGTCATCACAAGCCTAACTCACCTTGAGTTAAAAAAGGAGTAACGAAAGAAGTTCACCTGCATTTTTGTGAGTGCTGGCTGTTACATGCTTGATACACCCTAACAAAAGAAACATATGTTAAGACTGAGTTGAACTTAAACGAAAACATAGCTTGTACAGTAAATCTCCCTTTACTGACACTAAACAGGCATTTTTCTGCGATATATTTACAACAAAATAAGAGCAGGGCATATGAAGCATGTGTTTCGCTATTTGGTCTGTCCAGGTTTGTTATTTGTTTACAAGAAAATTTCTTTGGTTGCCACTAATTATCAATTGTAGGGTAAGCATACAGTACGGGGCTTCAAGGGCATTTTGCCGCAGTCAGAGGCCATTTAAACATCAAAAATATTCAAATGAAGTGCTCAGAGGTTCTTTGCTATGTAAAATGCTGTTTGATAAAAAATTTTCAATAGAAATAAAGCTCTGTTTGCCACATTTTACAAATAAAAAGCCCTATTGTTTATCATAAAAAGTTTCAAAATTGAGCTCAGGTTTGTGTAAGCTTAAGGCCTACAAGGGATGCCTGCATATCTTCAATCTAACATGCAGAAAATATACTAAACTCCCAGGTTTAGTCATTACCAACTATAAATAATCATCAGATGAATGTGAAATACAAAGCGACAAAATTAAAACGTGACTGAAAGGCTCACCTATATAAGCATAAGCTGCTTTAATGGCTTAATAAAAACGCCATCTTATCATGTTTGTGGTGGCAGGCTGGGTTTTTTTGGATAGTTGGGCTTAATGGCCATGATTCATGATTCTGTGAGTGAAACAAGACAACAACTGGAGTATTACTTTCCGCCACCGGGTTTCACAAGTGTTAAACAACTGATCATGAATAAACATGGAAAGCGATATACATGCCTACCTTTTGTTTGAAGGAATCCGTAATGAACCGAACGATAAACCGACGTAAATGGACGTAACTGCGAGCGTAACCAACAAATTTTTTCGGGGGAAACCGTTTCCTGGAGAAGCGGTTTGTTCGGTCAGCGGCTACTGCCCCGACCCAGTCTCTCAGCAAGCTTCAATCTTTTAGTCCAGGGCGTTTCCAGCGGGAAATAATTTTCCCAGGAAAAAACCTTCAGTAATTATTTCCCAGGAGGGTAGCTACACAAAAATAATTTGCCAGCCAGCAGGAAGTCGTCCCAAGAACAGATATTTGAAGGAACAGATTCGTTGAGTGCCCCTGATACTCTGACGACGAAAACGCTATAACATGACTAACCATTGTTTGCTCATTTACTTTTTTTTTATCTATGCATGCAGAGGTCAATCAACATGAATATATATGGCAAGCAGCTTTATGCAAACGTTGAAGACTTGGTCGTGGAGAGATCTAGAACCATAGGTTATATGGGAGACGCAGTCCCGAGGTGTAGCTGAATGTACAGTTGACTTTGAATGTACAATTGACTGAATATACAATCGGAGTTCCTCCCGGTTTCTGTAGTATGAAGTAACTTCGAGTATTGCTACCCGCCCCCTCCCTGGATGGGATGCTAGTCCATCGCAGGGTTACCCCCAGCACTGTGTCGCCGGTTACCATTTTGTACGCCTGGGTGGAAAGAGAGATGGCTAAGGAAACAACACGATGGCAGGGACTGGTCGTCGATCCACCGACCTTCACCGCAGCGCCCCCACCATACCCCTATATCCTTTACCTCTAATTCAAGTAATTATGCATGCTTCTAATTCAAACAGCTTTCAAATTTTGTTGTAGCTGATGATGATGTGAGCTATATCGAAACATGTCTTTAAGACATGTTAGATGTCATGATGGAAAAAACTCGTTTGTCAATTTATATGTACATTTCTCGATATCCTTGCATGACGGCGAGCCATATTAACGTATAATGCGTTTAAGGAAATGAACTGTAATAAAAGTCTTTGTTACTAAATGTAGCTACGGCACACGTGTGATTTTTTTAAAATTTAATTTTAACAATTGTTGTTAAATATAATTAGATAATTACTGTCGTTCCTGGTGGAAAATGCCTCATGTAACCTTAGTTACTGCTGTAAATACTTCATTGATGAAGAGTGTCTGGCGGAGGTTGGATGTTTTTACCACTGCCCTCCAATTGCTGTGCGAACTGTCTTGACGAGGACCCACACTACTTAACAGAGCACTGGTCCCACCCCACTAATGCTCTTCCCTGAGGATAAATTATGTCACGGGCAGGACAGTCTGTTTCGGTCACTTTCACTTTCAAAAATGCAGATACTGTTGTTCTCGGTGACCTAAGACCATGTTTACATATCCACATATACACGCACTTCATTTATGAAAAGATTAGGAGTGCCGTGGAAGTTCATAAACTGAATGATATCCTATGATGGTCGGCGTTGTACTTGTGTTCTTTGTTTTCAACTTAGCTTTCTCAGGTAAGTGTAGAGACTCACTACAATCGAATAATATGTCACATCATACACCGTAAATGACATACCCACGAAAATTAGAAGGAGCGTAACTAAACAATTCAACCGATTGTTCTTGGTCTATGAGGAAGCAAGTTAATGGAAAACATGATAAACCTACACCCGGCCACTTTGTAGAAATACTGATAAAAAAGTTGCTACTTCGCACACGATTAGGTTTTACAAAATCCAAAACGACGGCGATGAAATCGACAGGAAATCCTGATATACATGTATACGTACAACACTGGGAAACTTTAATAAATACATACATCTGATGCATCACACATCGTGTCATTGGTGCTGCTAGTAACAGGTTTGAGATAAGACCTAGTTTCGGTAGAAATCTTTTGTATTCGGAACAAGAACTGGCTCCTACCGATTTTTTTATTTTTATTTTTATGCCGAAAGCCTTAGCAATAGTTCCGATCCATGATCACAATCGCAGAAGAGCTTTCGTTTCCGGTTGACTTGCCATCTTATATTTGATCGCAATCGAGATCAGTTTCACTCATTTCGCAGATGGAAAATTTAAGTTTTCATGGGATGGGGAAGGGGGTGCTTGGCAGTGATCCTTAACCTGATGTTTTTGTTGATGGCGACCAGATGCTTTGCATCAATTTCTTTTTTCACTAATTTGCAAATTAATTTGCTTTGCTTGTCTGTGCAAGTTTATTTCTTGGATGGAATTTGGTTGTCCGTCCCTTATTCCTTTCGATATTTTTCACCTCTTTTTCCAATGATTTCTTTTTTTAAAGAAACGCTTACGATTTTGTACACCACGTCAAAAGTGTGAAGTCTTCAAGGATTGTTGAACTTTGAAGTAGGAATTATAATTAATGTATTAGTGATAATGCATTATGTTTGTCTAGCAGTGAATAAATAACGTGCCGAGTCGTTTATTACCTCATATCCAACAAGTGCGAATGAGATAATTGGTTTATTTAATTCTTAATAAATAACTAAAAAAAAATAAATAATACAATCAATTTATGTTGTGCATGTTCCATGTGTATATCAATCTAAATTCAGCCATAAAAAACTGTATGAGAGCTGCACTAAAAAGACGAGTTTTAAGAGCTCCTTTAAAAGCATTTAACGACATAGAGTAACGGATGGGTGCGAGAAGAACGTTAGAGAGACTTGGTGGCACTGACCAGAATGCATGACTACCAAGTGTCAGATGGGTCTTTGCGCAAGACGTTACTAACAAATGCACTTGTCAGATCTAAGAGAATACCTAGATTTCTTCTTAACTGAAGTGAGATCAATTAAATTCTTGTTGAATATTAATTTTTGCCTTTTTTTGTAAAAAAATACGAACGCCGCGGCACTCGACATGGCCTTCAATTTTCTCATAAGGCAAAAAGAAAGGGTCAGTCGCTGATAACCTGTGAAACTATACCCCACATTGTCCCTCTCCACCCAGGTATATTAAAATGGATGTCGACGAAATAATGCTGGAGGTAACCCTGCGATGGACTAGCATCACATCTAGAGGGAGGTAGCAATACTCTCAGTTGCTCCATGCTTCAGAAACCGGGTTAAGCTCCGACCGTGTGCGACTTTAACATACCTACCGACCGACCTATGGCAATATGCCAGCACTGTCCTCAGGGAAGGACGGTGATTGGTTCGACATATCCAGGCAAAAGATGGTCGGTTTCTCAACAACTGAAACACTTTCAAGGGCTCAAATTCACCGGAAGCAGGCCAAGTTGAAATCCTTGTTAGCTATAAGCTGTTATTGCTGAGGAGCCCTTTCTAGCACACCAGTGGAGCAACATTGCTAAGCAAATTTGGTATCCTATCGATCCGAGAAATTTTGTTTGTGACGTCAGCTTACGCGCCCCCGTACAGACTCTGGGGGAGGGGAAGGGGAGTTCCAATACAACCCGACAGGGGGTGAAGAATGCCATCTTTTTTTGACGGGAAATCGCGCGGTGCTTTTTTGGGCAACCGGCGTTTTTCTTGACGGGAAATCGCATGACTTTAAAAGCTTAGCTTGTTTAGCAAAATGACTCAGTTCGACAGAAGTGAAATTTAGAACTAGAGAAAAAATATCAATTATAAATAAACGGAAAGAAAAAGATCAAAAGAATACTCAGTTGTCTTTTTGGTGAAAGGCGAACAGTTCAATTTACTAAATTTGCCTTTGAGGACTTCCTCTTTGTTATCGGTTCTGCTGCGAATTCGGTCGGCACAACGCTTGAGTTCGCAGCATTTCGCAGTGGTCCCGACGTCAAATATAGGAGAGCTAGTGCCTTCTGGTTTTTTTTTCTGTCCACACCCATAGTTTTTGCAGCGGTCCGAACACATTTTTGTGGGAAAAACACCAGCATTTTCTGAATGTCGATAGGCATCTTGTCAGGGAAAAGAAATAAGTGGTAAAATTAACCTCTTCAAGTGGTGTCAGCATTCGTGGTCTAGTAGAATCGTGTCGGGCCTGCGATGCCGGCGAGCTGGGCTCGATACTCACCGGGACATGAATTTTTCTTTTTTCTTTAAACGACTTGAATGAGAGTTCCTAAATCTATATATTAAGCTGAACATTGCAACGGTCATCCGATAAATGGGGAGATTTTTTCCCCTTGACCGCCAATGAACGGTAAAGTTTCAAGGGTAAAATGAATCAAATTTTAACTGTCAGCCAACAAATGAGGCGATTTTGTTTTCTAAACCTTACAATTTGGTTGGAAATTTAGTTTCCACCGTTCTACGTTTGCTCTTAGTGATGGGATTTAGGGTATTTCACTTGAAAGTATCGTTAGTTGAGGAAAGCCGAAACACCATCACCCCTAAATGGAGTAACACTTTTGAAGGTCAGTTGACTCCCAACGTCCATGACTAGCTCCTAAGTAAACCTAAAAGCAGGTGGATATGCAAGATGTTGTCGAGACAATTTTAAACACCATTTAAATTTTTGTTTTCTTGTTTAGAGAAACTTAATCGAGTGACCATGCTCTGTCGCCATATTTCCAGAGTCTCCTAGTTTATAATATGAAATTTTTTGTCTAGAATCTCGACCACGATTTACTTTAAAGCCTTCTGACCCATCGTTTGCGGTGGAAGGGCAGAACATCACTCTTGGGTGGAACTACAATCTTTCTGATCATGATTACTATGCCGAGTTTGACAAAGTCACCGACGGCGGAAGTATGCTGATTGCAATTACACATGGAGGGAGCTCAACTGTGGTTTTCAATTTCCGAAAACGATTTATAATAAAGTTTCGATATAACGCGCGCTCTGATTGGTTGAAACAGCGTGCTTTATCAGAGTACAGATGCACGGAGTAGCCCGTGACGCCATTCTGCGCGCGCTGGCAAGCTGAAAACCTTTCTTGCGTGCGCTTGCAAGCTATGAAAAAAACTTGATTTCTTGCAATTAAAAGCCAGTTTCTTTACAAATGTGAGCAAAATTATATTATAAAACAAATAAAAAAGCCAAAATCGTGCTTTGTTCTGTGATAAAGCACTCAAGGAAGTGACGAGAGCACTCAAGAAGTAGGGAGAAGCACTCGCCTGCGGCTCGTGTTCACCCTACACTTCTTTCGTGCTCTCGTCACTTCCTTGCGTGCTTTATCACAGAACAAAGCACGGTTTTGGCTTTTTTATTTGTTAATTAGAGCACACATATCATACAACCAGGCAAGACTGACAATTCTTAAAGTGCAAACATCAGACCAAGGGAAGTATCAGTTTTGTCTGCGTAGCTTACGCTTTCTTGATACACTCACGCACATGGTGGAGTTGATTGTACAATGTAAATAAAAACCGACCACAAGTGGACTTTCTTTTGATGCTTACCTACAGTTCCAACCCATTTTCCTCCCCGGTTTCTGCTATCTTGTTCTCCTTTAACTCTTTCAACTATATGTTATTTATTTAACTATTTGCTGTTCAAGTAGCGGGTGGGAGGCGAAGTCCATAAACTACACTGCAAACAGGCGTCTTTTTTAACGGGGGCGAAAGACGGATTTTTAAATCCACGGTTTTACTCAAATAATTGTTTGTTACAAGAGACATGAGTTTATAACGTTGTTATAAACCCGTTTTTTTTTGACCGGACTATAATGCTCTGTATGTTTTCAGTTATTCCCTGACTCACTGAATTTGGCGAACGTTTATTTAGCACCGAAATTTTAACATAATGTTTGTTCGAAAATAATTAACTCTTTTCAAATTTTTTAGTACCAGCAAAGTTTATTAATATTAGTGGTGAACAAACAGTGCAAGAAGGCTTAGACCTGCAGTTGTATTGTGAAGCATCTGGTAAACCAACACCAAACATCACCTGGACCAGAGTGTTTGATAATGGAAGTGAGAGTGAAGTATTGCACACGGAAAGCAGTTGGAAAATTCTAAACATTAACCGAACGGATGCTGGTACATTCCGCTGCACAGCTAACAATGGAGCCGGAAATCCAGCTAGTCAGGCGATTGAAGTGAATGTCTTATGTAAGTAATGCGACTAAAGTGTAGTAAATTAGAAATTATTTTTTTTATAGAAGGGAATTCATAGGTCTGTAAGTTTTCACACAGATCACAGATCAGAATTTCAAATAACTGCTCGGAAACATGAATCGCCAGATCTGAAAGGTCTTGGGATGTAAACAGGATTGGATTCACAAGCCTGTGAAACTCAAGACACCACTGAAACGCAGTAATAAAATAACAACTGTGTATAATGTTTCTATAACGCTCCTAAAATATGTTTTTTTAATAATGGCAACTGAATTAACAGAGTAGGCTTGGGCAGCTGAGCTCAGTGAAAACAGAGAGCTCTTTACAGGCCAATAGTTCATCAACCGTTAAGGAAGCAACACAGAAAAAAGAAACCGCTCGACAGATATAATTCTTCGGAAACATTTTCCATTTTCCATCCAGATCCAGCCAAAATTCTTAGCCGTCCGCAAAATAGCACCACTGAGGCTGGAGGAAATTCAGCGTTTTTTTGTGAAGCAGAGGGTAATCCAACTCCAGCTATAACATGGACTCGTGGTAAAACCGATGACATTGTTGGTTACGGAAGGACGTTAGTTTTTTGTTCAGCTCAGCTCTATGATGAAGGATGGTACACCTGCAGTTCAAAAAATAACGTAGGCCCTGAAGACAGGGCGAGTGTCTACCTTGAAGTCACAGGTAAGAATGATCATCTGTTGTCAGCCCCTAAACTTTCTGAACTTTTAATTCCCCCCATTTTTGTTGCTGAACTGAACTAAGAGGTTTGAATACAACTGGAGAACAAAGCATGGCCACAGAAGTCTTTCAAATAGCTTCACTCCAGAGATGGTCCAATCTATGACTTTATTGTAGTAAAGTTTGCTTTTAAATTATACACCTAATTGCAAAATCGTTGTCATATAGAAATGAAAAATAAGAAAAAAGGAAAAAGCCAATTAGGAATAAACTAGGCACGCTATCTTCATTCAAGGAATTGCTCTAACGAACAGCTAAAGCTCAAAAGGTCTATTCGGAGGCCAATTTACCTTGGATCAGCTCATTTGATACAAAATTGAAGGAGTATACTGTAATGCATTAAGTGCTTTGTATGAGAATTTTTTAAATCCGAGAATTTAATTTGCATGGCCAATTAATTCATATTTAACTTTTTTTCTTTTTTTCCTTTTTGTATGACATTAACGTTAGTGCAATTAGGTGCATATATATATAGATATATTGTTAATTTTTGACCTTTGTTATGTCCATTTCTTTTCACCTTATCTTGGCCTTTCCTTAGGTGCCATTTTTACCCAAAGAGCAACAGTATTTCAGGACAAGACCATTTATGATACACTAATTTTTTGCCAAGGAGGAAACCTTTGCTTCAGTCAGGTTTCTTCACCATTTCCTGGGATGCAATTTTTCGACTTTTGCATGTACTTTAATTCCACGTGTGGTGTAAACAAATGAATTTGTAATTCCGATCAGTCTTCCTGTGAAGTTATAATTGTTTATTCACCTTCAAGGAAGAGGAAGCGACACACTGATCAACGTTACAATGAAAATAAGTAACGAGGAATATCATGAAAGTCTTGAGAACCTTGAAGGTGAACGATCTCAATCCTTCATAGCAAATGTTACGAAGGCGGTAAGTACCATATTCATAAGTAAAGATAGCAATAACACTAATGTTCCATTGGAACCTCTCGAGAAAAGTTAATTCTGTGATAGCTGTAAATTTCTGCCAGTGAGAGTTTATAAAAAGCTTGTTATATGGTTGTGCCTAACACTTGATTACTTGAAAAGTGAGCCGTAACGGATTGACATGAATGAAACTGTTTACCGGACAGCATTCAAAACTCGGCAGTTTTATTTCACAATCAAAAAAGTTATATCGCCCAAGAAAAAGTACAAACTTTCAAAGAAACTGCCTCTTTTCATTTAGCTTCAAGTCATTCGAACTATTTGAATCAAAAGTACTTTCACATTTTCTATATTCCCGCTTTACCAGCCTGGCATTAACATCGCTCATAATGCCCGTGGGCATTATGGGAAAATCCCCTCTCTAGTATTGGCCAATCACAGCGCGCGTTACATATTTCCAAGCTCCAGCCATATATTAAATACCTGCGAAAAGATAAATGTGACTCAGATTGTGATAATACAGCCTGGAAGCCTCGTCAGCTTCATCTCGGGATTGGTTGTATGGAGTAAAGTGCTTCAGTTACTCAACTAGCAAATCAATTAGTTAAAGGTTTCTTATTCTTCAGGTGAAGACAGCATTTCAGGGTGACACCAGTTTTGAAAGCATACATGTTGTAGGATTTAGGTAGGGGAAAAGATCTTATGAAACTTCCTTCAGTCTCACTGCACGCATTCAATGGAATTAACCTGTCAACTAGTCTGATTCTCAGTATCAATCCTAATCTTACCATTTTAAATTAATTAGTTAATTAATTACAGTCAACGCGGTTCACGCATGAACGCTCAACTTCAAATATTCATTGATTAGTTCATTCTTCGATTTCATTCTTCAAAAAATTTAGCGATTCTTTGAAACTTGGATTCTATATTCGAAACACTATTTTAGTTATTCGAAATTTTTTTTGTTACATCGTAATAATAATTCAAATTTTCCGAACAGAACGGGAAAGTTAGTTTTTTTAGCTCAATTTCCCGGTATGTCACGCGTGATAGTTTTATTGTTTTCAAGCCGGCGCAAAAAATGGCCAGAACATAAAGCCGACAAAAAATAACCCGTAAAGAGAAAATCCTTAGAAAGAAAATCCAAAAGAGTCTCTAATTTTAACAAGGCAACTTATTCTTTGGCTGGAAGTTTCGTGGCTTAATCGGAAACCCGCAGAAAATATAAACAACAGCCGCCACAATTTTAAACCTGTAACGGTTTTCGCCGCGGTGTGTTGCGGTCTACAGGATCGGAACATGAAAGTTTAGGTTTCCCAACTCCAAATGGCAAGAAATTCGCTTGGGAGCTTTTAGGATCCTGGTAAACCTTTGCCTTCTAATGCAAGGGACGAGTAAACCTTTTAATGCAAGGAACGAAATCGTTAACCTTTTCAATGCTGGATTGGGGTTGTCATGATCAGATATTCCACGGAACACGAGAGTGCTAAAAGGAGCTGTTCATAAAATCGTCCGACACTATTCAGTCCACGCGACGACTCAACCATTTTCTTGTTTTCTTGTGGAGGTTAAGATCCTTGATAAAGGATGACATCCTTGAAGTAACTGATTAGCACTTCTTCCGAGTGCGCCATGTAGACGATTTCTGATGTTACGTGTGACCTTTTGAAGAATCGATTTCGTTCATCGAAAAAAAATCGTAATCTTTCAATCTATCTACAAGAATACGTTTATCCAATTAAAGAAAGGAATGCACACTTGAAGAATGCAATCTTCATTAAATGACCGTTCATGCGTGAAGCGCGTTGACTGTAATAGCCACTCAAAACCATTGGTTTACATTATCATGCGCATGACGAATGCGACCAGATTAGCTGCGTGCGCCGGACATGACTAACAAATCGCCAAAATTTTAACTTTCAACCGATAAGCGAGGAGAATTTTTACCATCAACCGTCAACGGGGGTTATTCAACGAGCCAAACGCCAAGAGTCGTATATAATGGTGACTCAATGTTTTACTGTCCACCTTAAGGACGGTGCCTCCTTTTGTTCTGCGTATTTTTTAGAATTATGGTTGGTTAATTATCTCTGAAAAATGCCTGGTTACCCACAGTTTTCTTTTTGGATTCCAATAAGCCTTGCTAAGACATACTTTTTCCCCATAGTCATAGCTTTTTCAAAAATACTTCTGTATTAGGAGGCACCGTCCTTAACCGTAAAATTAGGGTACCTGTTACCGTTAGCAGTGAACGTTTCGCTTTTTCATCAACTGCCCAGTGATTGGAAATTAATAAGTCTCCAATGTAAGCCTGTGAACAGGCTCTTTTGTGAGGGAAAGAAAAATATATTTTGAGAGGGACCAAGTGCTCAGAGAAGCTTGGAGCCTGTTGACAGGCTTCTCTGCCGTATAAAAGTTAATGACAGGCTTCTCCACCGTCTAATTGCTATATCCCATCAAGACCCCCTTATATAATATATACAATCATAAAAGATGGGAATTTTAAATCATTACATATATGTAAATGCTAATCCTTTACTCAAGGACTGGACTTTAAAATGATTGACGATCAGTGGAAAGGTCGCTCGTTTTTAGCGGTGGTATTTATCTCTAAATGTATTAATTTGAAAGAATTTACTTACTTGTTTTGATCACTGTATTTCATCTGTATTAAATATATTTCTCTATTTAAATTTCAGACCGGGAAGCTTAATAGTTATTTTCGTTCTGGCATTTAAAAGAGCTGTTACTGAAGAACAAGTGATCGCAATTTTGAGAAAAGCTGCAGATACTGGGAATCTTGGAAGCTTCGAAGTCGATAGCTCTTCTATCACTGCAATCTCGGCAAAGGGCTTTGAAAGTACTCCTGCAACAACTAGAACTACACCAGGTAATCCTATGGTTTGTTCGCTAGCACGACAAAATAAAAAAAAATAAGCTAAAAATAAAAACATGAGCAATTTAGGCTAAGGGTATGTTGGCCCTAACAAGCAGTGAGTAGGAGCAATACAACTTCGCTACAAGAACCTTCTTTGACTTGTCGTGGTATAGTCAGTCGCACATTAATTCAAAGCTATTATGTCAGATTTATACACCAGATACCCTTCCAGTATAGTGTCTTTAATAGCTAAGGACATTACACATGGACGACTCGCTTCTGTAAGGTTCTCTAAAAAAGTGCTTCGATGCAATTCTAAGGCCTGAAAAGTATGAGTTTAGTATAACATTATATTTTGCAGCATCTTATTTACGTCCCTGTCAATTAGCAGAGTTTCAATTAAGCTCAAAGTAGTAGTTTGTTTCTTGACCGTCTCAAAGGGTGTGATTTGAAGGCTTTGAGACAAGCAGGAAACAACACATGTACAATATTGATCTGGTGTATATTCAACGCTATTGGCTATTTATTGTCATATTTCGTCTGCTGACTAATTTAGGCATCAAGTTCTATACCATTACTCTTATCTTGCTACGAGTGATCTGCTCGTGAGCCTGGGCTCCCTGTGGGAAGAAAAGTATTAATGTTTTACTTTGAGAGCAATAAACGGCTAGTACAAATTGTTTTGTTAAAAGAAAATGAATATACAAGTCATGATTTGTTAATCGGAACTTTAATAGCACGGTATCCTTTTCTATCAAATTGCAGTTGAGATTTGCACTGGATGTTCCTGCAACTGCACCATATTAATTTCTATCGTTGGTATACTTATTGCAATCATCATTGCCCTCATTATTTACATTATATGGCTGCATAGAAAAGGTAAGCAATGCCTATTGCGTTAATCGGACTGACTTTGCAAGTAATTTCCTTAAATGCTAATAATCTTGACTTGTCTTACAGGTGCAGGGAGAGGCGAAAGGTAAGCTAGCTCATTCTTGCCAATTCTTTCCCTTTTTGATTCTCCTTTTTAGTAAACCCCTCTGTGACACACCTGGTGAAATCAAGATGTTTGTCAGTAATTCGATAAGAAATTTACCTTGGCCATGAAACATTTCCCAGGTTTTCTCAATTTGTCACCTTCATTTAAAAAATGAAGAAAGAAATTTAAAGGTCTTCATCAACTGCGTAAGACTCCTTTCTTTTTAGAATAAAGTATGATATAATGAAACCATTGGAAGTTAAAAACGTTTACTGGGTCCAATTTCATGATTCTTTTATAACGACAGAGTCAACAAGAAGCTAAAGTGATAGAACATCAAGTAATAAAAAAAATTAAGATATTGCAAGTAAAACCGCGTTTGTGTTAAGTTTAAGTAAGTTTGTGTTAAGTAAAAAAACAGTGATGTTTGCAATTTGTTTTGTTATTCTTATTGTTTAAGGTCACATCGACGAACAGCCATTGAAGCAAGGGGAAACAAAAACGTAAGTTTGTTTAATATAGTAAAAAAAAGTAATTAATTTTACAGAAGATCAACGATTAGCTTCAAATTGACTAATTTTGTCAGCAAACAATTTTAGAGTAAGGTTAATTTATTAAATATTCCAATTAAGTAAAAATCAACGCTGGTAAAATCGAACGACGTTTCTGTGTCGTCATGACGCCATTTTCAAGTTCAAAAATGATTCAAATAAACTGTCAGGAATAGTAGCTGGAGATTAACATAAATGATTAAAGGAACAATGTCACGGTATTTTCATTCCCTTTTCTGATCTGACAAAAGTTTTTTCTCATTGAGGGAAACCTCACAATAATAGTTTCCTAAGGTAGAAAAACACGAAAGAAGTAAGAACAAACCAAAAGTAGACAAGGATGGTTACGACTGGGGGAGATTAAGATGGATTACGAATGACAAACTTGATAAAACTTGCCAGTTTTTTCAAGATGCGTTATCCGTGACGTAGCTCCTTTAATGCAGAGTCACGCTAATAGTTTAGCTCGAATTGAGTCCGATTGGACATTAAGAGATGGGGTCAATTCTCTAATTAACAACATTCCGTGCACTAAACAATCGAACTTATTCCGACACTTCTTTAGGACGAAAAACTGGTTGTTAAGGTCTCTCGGGACAATACAGTGTTTGTCACTAGAGTGCTTGCCAATAGATGATGATTGGTTTTTGTGCTTATTCACGCGCTGGTGTAAATGCCTGAGTGTGTACCCTACATAACTTGCATCACAAATTTGTAAACTACGCGCTGCTGGTTTACAATAGGCGGTTTTTTTTTCCTGCACTTTAAGTTCCTGTTCGATCTTGTTGCTAACGAAAACAGGTTGAATGGCTGTGTGAGTCTTTTGGCTTAGGTCTTTGAGTTGTTTGCGCACGAAGTCTGCCGAAAGCTGGTCTTTGAAAGGTAGGGCTATTCGAACCGTTGGGCTATCTCCAGGGGCAGGTATTGGTTGCTGGTCTTCGGCCTTTGAAGCAAAGACCGAAGCCCAGCCATTCAACCTGTTTTCGTTAGCAACAAGATCCAGCTACTATTCCTGACTTGCTTGACCTGACTTGCTTTCTATAATTTCTCTATTTATATATGTATATTTGTGACTTGACTTCTTTCGTTCTATGCTAACGTAAACACTACCCACCCAGACTAGCTACTGCTATTTGCGGGATAGTGTGGTGCTTTTTATTTTACTTATAAAAATTGAATAATAAACTTTGAAACTTTTGAAACTTTGAACCTTTGAAACAATTTTTTGAATCATTTTTGAACTTGAAAATGGCGTCATGACGACACCGAAACGTCGTTCGATTTTACCAGCGTTGATTTTTACTTGTTTTTGTGTAACGAAACCTTTACTTATAAATATTCTAATTACCTTTTTAGCCGCTATCACACTCTTTGTTACAACAGTTAATAGATCTTTAATTGACACATTCATATCAACAGGTGAAGTCAACAACGCCTTTGCCATATACCAATGTATCTATACATTAGCCTAACTTCATAGCTTCCATGGAATAGCTCATTGTAACAGAGAGAATCAAGACTATTGAAAACTACTTGCAAAATTTTTATTTGTTTATAAACTATTTTATCAGTTTCCACTTGAAATGGAAGCTCGTGAGCCGGAATGTCTTTCGTCAAGCCAGCAAACTTCTGAAGTCTCTCCTCAACTGGATGAGGCACGCCGTTCACATGACTTGCCAAAACTCTCCAGTACGAATACTTCATCGATCAGCCAATATGCATCTCTCCATCCATTAACACCCTCTTGGGAGATTCCTAGAGAACACGTGACAATTGAAAAGGTCATTGGTAAAGGTGCTTTTGGTCAGGTTGCCAAAGGAACAGCCATGGGACTCCGAGGAAGACCACAGAAAACACTTGTTGCAGTGAAAATGTTAAAAGGTGCCACTTATACCTATATACGTCGCTATATTTAACCTGTTACTCTCAAAGACAAACCTAAACGTCGTGAAATGTGGTTCTAACTTTTTAGACCGTGGAAGAAATTCTAGAGTGCGATTTTCAAATAAATGAATGCAACTCGGCAGAAGAGATCCTTGGTAGAAAACCTATAAGGATTCTGTAGGATTTCTAAGACCCTGGAAGATCTTACAGGATCTCAAGTGGCAATCATCCTGATCACGTTTGACAGGATCCAACTAAGGATCCTGTAAAATCTTTTAGGATCCTGTACAAGATCCTGTGCGATGATCCTTGACGATCTTTGCAAGGGCCTCAAGGATACCGTTAAACCTTTTTTTTTTGAAATTATAAAGGTAACGCTTCCGAGTCAGACAAGAAAGACTTGTTATCAGAACTGGAAGTGATGAAGACGCTTAAACCTCATCCACACGTCATCAAACTACTGGGATGTGTTACTAAAACTGGTAAGGCTAACAGGACACTATAGGCATTCACCATGATTGTATATTATGCGCAAATCTGATTGGTTTAATCGTCATCGGTCGTATTTATCTTAGAAGACGCATAATTTGACTCAGGCCGGAGTATCATGGGTCCTCTGAAAATAAATACGGAGACGCATAAAAATGACACTAGAAGGAAAAAAGTATCGCGGAAGAAATTGAGCACAATAACTCAGGCGCACATAGAAACAGCGGGAAAATCTTTGAGAGGAAACCATCTTGACAGAATGGTACGCGTTCTCC
The DNA here is from genome assembly GCA_964017195.1 of Siderastrea radians. NCBI lineage: Eukaryota > Metazoa > Cnidaria > Anthozoa > Scleractinia > Rhizangiidae > Siderastrea > Siderastrea radians. The sequence continues at coordinate 8,266,047 of OZ024895.1, read as the reverse complement.
TTGCTTTGAGCTTACTCTCCTACCAATGGAAAGTGAAGAAATAGTTCCCAAATAAACAACTTCAGATGTTTCTCCAATGGCGAAAAATTTGATGGTCATAAAAACGGGGATGCTGTAAAATGAAGTTTTGTCGTAAGGTTTGATAGTTGCCATTAAATGCGTCTCATGTTTGTCGTAATGCGCTATTCCTTTGAGAGGAATTATGCAACTAAGTTTTTTTTTTGTTTTTACGTGTAAGAAAGTGACGCAAAAAACAGATGCATCAGACGAATACTGTCTGACATAATTCTTCTCTATTTTGATGTATAATGCGTCTCAGAAGCATTATTCATCTAACACGAATTATGCGCCATCCAAGAACTACACGACGATTGCGCGCTATGTATAAGGTTTTTTATATATATCATCATCATCATCATCATCATCACATCCTTTATTTAAACATGATGTCATGTCTACAGCAAAACAATTAGGCTCAACTATGCCATTTGTTATTGCTGATAAACTGTTTTCCGTTTTGAGACCTTCCAAGTTCACGTGAGTTCTATATTCTTCTTAGAGCCACTTTTGGTATTGATTGAATATGTGCCCTATGGAGATCTACTGGGTTACCTGAGGAAGAGCCGTGGATTAAATGACACTTATTACAAAGACCCAGATATCAAACCAGAAACCAGTCTGACGTCACAGCAGCTGATGAAGTTTGCTTGGCAAATCGCTGATGGGATGAGTTACCTCTCGTCAAGATCTGTGAGTTCAAGCATCTGACCTTGAATGTGAACCTTGCAATAAATTAATTCATTTTGCGCCCAGGGGCCGAGAGTGATGGTCTAAAAAGGAGTATACACCTAATTGAAAAAAACGTTGTCGGGTGAAAAGTATAAACCATTGACGATGAGACCCAACGGATTTTTGGGTAGATGTATATTATTATTTGCACATTCAAAATACAAGCCTGTCCTCTTGTGACTGATGTTGATCGCAGCGAGTTGCACGTGGCAATGAAAACCGTGCAAGCCTATCTGAAAGTGGCCAAATTGGCCAACAAGGGCCCAATTTAAGCGCTACAGAGTGCGAAATTTGCCAAAGTTTGCATCCGTTCCTGAGTTAAAGCAATTTTTGCTGGAAATCTATTCGGTAGAACAAAGTCCTGCCACCAACCATTCGTTCACTGTCGGGTACATGAGGGACGGACGCACAAAGCGCGATATCAAAACAGACAAACAATGCAAGTGAACGGCTTTCAAAATGCAAATCAGTAATGGTTCAGATGTTTCCCAGCAAACCACTGGGTCGTATCGTTTATGGTTTGTGGTCTTCTCCCGCCAACGTTTTTTCAATCAGGTATATAACACGGAATAATGTCATATATCTTTACATCTCGCCCACCAATTCAAAGCATGGATTCACTGTACACTCACCTTTTTGCAAAACAATAATTAAGAAAAACGTTAAGTTTCAAATTTCTGAATGGAATTGCTTGACATTAATATCATGGGCGACAAATTACTCTTTAATTTTGGTGCGCGTAATTCCAGCGTTAATTTATAATTTCACATGTGAAATTACAAAATTGCTATGGCAACGGGCCTATAGCTCAGTGCCAAGATGGCGTCCAGATTTAAAGATGTCATGGATGAAGATCTTACGGCAATAAAAGAGGCTGCAGAAATCCTAAACACAAGAGGGAGCACAATTAACTGGGTGAGGATTTTTGAGAAGTGGTGTGACGAAAATGGCCTTGAGGAAAACCCTGGGAAAGTCCTTTCCTGAGCAGTTGGATAAAGTACTCGAGCGGTATTTTGCCTCCATACGTAAACAAGACGGAACCGACTACGAACCTCGGTCCTTAAAAGTGATGCAAGCAGCACTTGACCGCTACTTGAAATAGAAAGGTTATTCTTTTTCAATTATAAACGGCCGAGAATTTATTTTTCAATTCCCGAATAGTTCATGAGGGAAAGGCTTTAAGAAATGAAGGTAAAGGAAAATTGTCAAATAAGTCAAGAAGAGAAGCCTAACGAGAGAGGAAGAATGACCTTTGTGGGAAAGCGGACAGCTTGGAAATTCATCTCCAAGGTCACGCCTTAATACAATGGGGTGGCTCCTGTCACAGCATCTTGATCTGCGTGGCTGCCAAGAACACTACACAAGGAATGTGGAAGATTTCACGCTGAATAAAGACGACAACGGCAATGAGTTTGTAACCTTCGCAGAAGGCCTGACAAAAACACGGCAAGGAGGTTTGCGAGTTCATGGCGAGGTCTGTGCTACCCAAAAATGCTCGCAACTGGTGAATCACGATGCCCTGTCGCTCTTTTTATGAGATACCTGTACAAGAGGCCTGACGATTTAAAGTTGTCTGGTCCTTCTACTTAGCGTGCATCGAAAACCCCACCAAAACAGACGTATGGTACAAGAAAAGCCGAATGGGTAAAAATACCATCAGTAAAATTATGCAGACCATGAAAGAAAACTCACCTCTACAACAGATGTGCCCTGAAAAAAGACTATCCAACCACTCAGTCCGGAAAACGGTGGTCAGGAAGCTAAAGGCCAAGGGAGCTCCAAAATCCGAGATAGTAACAATAACTGGCCATCGACAAGAACAAAGCGTTGAAGCATACGACTCCGGGAACGACTGACGAGCAGCGACAACTACCTAACATCATTGATGGCAAAGGAATAGTTTAACCAGCCAACCAGTCGAGTTCCCCTTCAGCCGCTTATTCAGTCCAGTGCAGCGGTGACCAGTGGCCACGTGTACAGTTTCCATAATTGTAATGTGGTAATCAATCAGGGACATGCGAACGCTATATCTTCATTGCGGTCATCTATGAACAACGAGCCGTGATTATTGCGGTCCGCAACCATATGTTTGCCAGCTCTTAAAGCTTTGACTTTGTACATTTTCGCTTGAATTTTATCTAGGCCAGTTCGCTTTGGCCATATAATAAACTTTTAGCGACAATTTGTTCTTCAAAACGTCTTAACACGAAGTCAAATACATAAATGGTCTCGAGCCGATTTTTGAGCGCATTTTACGCGGGCCCCGTTTTCAGTTCATTCATGACGAATTTTAGCTAATCATGTAAGGAAGATTTGACAGTTTACTCAACTTTGAAACATTTTGTAAACAGAAAGAATGATTCTTAAGGGTCTCTTGTTGAAAAAGTCAGAAAATTGAAAACTTAAGCCAAAATTTACGCTTTTTAAAACTTACTTTTCAACGCTTGGAGTTCTCGATACAATAAACAAGTCAAAACCCACGATTGTGAACGTAATTTGTCACCCATGATATTATGATATTAACAGGCAATTAGGAAATAATTTCACTTGCGTTTTGTCAAAATTCTAATAAAGGCTCGGGAAATTATTAGAATTTTGACAAAACGCGGGTGAAATTATTTCCTAATTTCACTCGTCACCATTTTATTACACATACTTATTATACACAATTTCGTGCTACGTACTCAACCTTCCAGTGGCTTTCCTCTCGCTTTGCTTATACTGCTCGTCTTTGTCTTTTCAAGTGACTTTTCTTTAATAAAAAGACCCTTTTTCTTACGAAAGGAATACCACCAAAACCTAATATCCGGGAACGTTTGTACACCTACATCTCTATCTGAATTAAGTGAACTATCATTTTACTCGAACGCTAGTGCTGTTACTGTTCATTTCTCAGTTATGACGACGACGTTGACAGCATCCTACGTTACTAGACAACAGCTCTTTTTCTGGTCGTTAATCGTAGTGCATTCTGTTACAGATCATCCACCGCGACCTTGCTGCTCGCAATGTGTTGGTTGGAGAAAAAGAAGTGTGCAAAGTGACAGACTTTGGAATGGCCAGGGACGTTAAACAAGATAATATTTATGAAAAGAGGACAAAGGTATGAGGCAAATAAAATATCATTTGGAGAGCATTGTTATCTTGCAATTTACACAATGTACAGAGGGTGTGTTTCACTGACAAGCCCGAAACAGGAATGCACAAAAGGTTGTCAGAAACTCGTCATGTTTTTTTCTTTTCGAGTTGCTGGAGTTATTTAACTTGAATAATTTGGGGCAGCAAAAGTTTGCAAATGCGTTGTTTGAATAGACTTTTTACTTTATTGTCTTACAAGATCTCCCATTTTCCTTCCCTAACCCCCCCCCCCTCTGCATCCGCTCGCCATCTTGCCTTTCTTCTTACTTTATTTCCCCGTAGAAAGCTTGTTCACAGGCTAGAAAGTAGTTTCAGAGTAAACCTCATGTTATTTTTTTGCTAATGGGATATTTTTTTTTAAAAGCAAACAAACAAACAAATACGCGAGATATCTCATCACATTAATCATCTACCGGTTTCTAGGGTCGCCTGCCTGTGAAGTGGACCGCATATGAAGCGCTGTTGTACGGAAAATACACTACTAAAAGTGATGTGTAAGTACAAGCGTGGCATATACCCCAGCAGATATTTTCGTTGTTCTTTGCCTTCGTTTTGTGTCCCATTACATGAAACTTTGTACTGAATTGTCCCTTGCTGACCCTACTCTGCACTCAGCAAATAGCTTGCGGTACCTAACAAACAATGGGACAATCCGTTGATGGAAAAGGTGCGCGTCATAAGAGGCCATGGGTAGCGACAGCCCCAGTCACTTCTTGTTATGTAACCTGGGATTACGCACTAATCTGGCGTCTGGCCACCACGACAATTACATTATAACAGACTTAATCATACTTTTGTAATAAAAAACAAAACGAAACAAAGTAGTCAAAAGAGAAAAGAATGCAGTAGGGCACTGTTGTTCAACAGCCTGTTGTCATGGCTACCTCGTGAAAGTTAACCAAGGTTTCTTTTTCTCCTGATGAAAAGCTCTACCACGGAGGCCACAGATAAAACGTAGAAAAACCAGATTATATAGAAAGTCGCAACTTTGGCCGTCAAACTAAATTCATAATAACACCCATACTAGGTTAGCTTAACACTGTATTGAATTACCGATCCTAAAAATTGAAGCATAAATTTATACTTTGTATCGTAAATTCAAGGTAAACGCTCTTTCGTTGTACAGGTGGAGTTATGGTGTTCTCCTTTACGAGATTTTCACAATAGGTAAGCTTGTACGTGAGATAGTATTTCTTGCAGCCCACTTTTGGGTCTTCTGGGAGCAGATGGGAGAGGAAAATTATACATTATTTAAACAATACAGTTCTTCTGTCGAAGGCACTATCGTGTGATAGGTTGCACGGGGAAATTTGATGTTCACAACAAATATTAGCCCAAGAACGTAGTTCGGGGGGCTTATATGAAATTTGAACATCAAATTCCCGAGAGAGCCTATAACACATAGGGCCCGAGACAGAAGAACTGTATTGTTTTTATTGGACAACGCTAAGTTTTGAGCGAAAATTGCCAAAACGGGCACTATGCGCTGATAGGCGCCCGCTGAGCAGGGACACTATCGCGTCACGTGATCAAGTTTGACCAATGGGAGCACGCCAAAATTTAGCGTTGTACTATAATTTTCTATATATCGCAGCTTTTGTCTCCATCTCATATCTTGATTTTAACAGACTTAACCTTCTTAGTCTTTATAAGCTGGATACTAAAAAGTTCGTAATCGATTCAATTTTATCTTTGTGCAGCTGCAATTAGAAACCCTCAAAACTTTAATAAAATGTATGAAAGCCAGTAAAGGACAATAAAAGTACACAAAATGATTTGAAAGCATACATCGAGAAAGTGTACGATTTTCACTTACACGCTATTAAACAAAAACATTCAAGGGGGGTTATTCATGGGTTTATTGAATGGCTTCAATGGCGCACTGTGATCGGAAACAGACAAAGATAAACAAAATGCAAGATTATTGTGTGGTGTTCCTTTCAAAAGAAGTAGTTGTTACAATAACGTACAATCTCAAAGTCTGCTCTTTCTTTCAGGTGGTTCACCATATCCACGGATGGATGGCAGTAAAATTGCAAACTTGCTTCAGGAAGGATACAGGATGCCTAAACCACAACACGTGGATGATGAATTGTAAATAACGCTTTGTTGACAAGATAACTTTTAAATTGATTCTTGTCTGTCAATTGGCCTGCGATATGAAAAAAAACTTCATTCTTTGTCTCTTATCTCATTTAAATCATCGCGCGTCATTCTCAGTAGCAACATTCAGAAATCATGGCATATTAGCCCCCAAAAAAACAAGCGTACGAACAGTAATAAAAATGGCTTTTTTGTCACAGATATCAAACAATGATGATGTGCTGGCAGAATGATCCTGAAGCAAGACCAACATTTGCTGATTTGAGAAACAAACTGAAGGAAATGGAAAGCCACCATAGGGTGCGTCTCTTAAGCAGCAAACATTTATTTCATAAGAGTGACTGTATTTTACGCTTATTGACAGTAACATAATAGGTTTAAGAAGCACAATTGAACCCAAACGACGCGTTTTCTTGAGACAATTTCACGCGAAGAAATGTGTTATAGGATATTCCAATGCTTCGCTATGTGAACTATAAAAGCTCTCGTTACAATTTGTTGATAGTATGCTTCTGCCAAAGGAGTGATTTCTATTAACGCTAAATGTAATTGCTAATTATATAAATTGCTAACTACTTTAAAATGCTCCCGGTATTGCTTTGAGTTAACTCAAAAATAGCCCATTGTCTCAAATGCAACAATATCCTGGTTGATTTTTCAACTAATAAGGAATAGTAATTTGCCTTGCTTGGCTCTGGTTGTATCGTTTTCAAGCAAAGTTTCCTGTGATTATTCCCACATTAATCGTATCTATAACAAAATGCTCGGTTGTGATTTGTACTCCGTGCGCTTATTTGAGACGTAATCGGAGGGTGATCACGTGGGTGTCCAATTACAGCTGTCCAATTTGAACTTTTCGTAATTGGATAGCTGTAATCGGAAACTGCGCTGCGCGCGCGTCAATCAGGTGCACTGAAATGGGTTCTTTTTAGAGCTGTTTCTCCGCTGCTTGCTAAACTGATATTAAAAATATATCCCGAAGGGCACGTAGATTTTCTAATCTCGCAGTTTGTTAATTGGTAACTGGACTCCGTGTGGTACAATTCAGGGATAATCGTGCTCGTAATTTCAAATCGTCCTCGCGTGATTCAAAATTACTTGCCCGATTACTCCCTGAATTGTACTCCGCTCAGTCCAATTACCATTCCTTAACTGCTTTAGTTAGGCTTCAAGGACAAAAGCTCCGTAAAAGAACTAACCATTTTTTCTCATGCATGTCATTTTTTCTCTTTGCAGAGGTTAATCAACATGGAAATATACGACAAGCAGCTTTATGAAAATGTTGAAGACTTGGTCGTGTGAAACAAAGGTCATTTAGGGATGCACTGCCGGGTGGCTATGAACTCATGATCCACTGTGCATTTGAGATGAACCCAGTACGGAAGCCTTGAGCTACAAAAATTCCACAGTTGGTGTAGAGGAACCGTAGAATTGCGTTAGTAGTTGTGTTTCAATTCATGGCCAGACCACGAATCAAACTCAATGTATCTAACCACTACCTTTTGTAGTCATGTTAACCCTATTCAGACCAGGGGAAATCTGTCCTCACGGACTTTCATCATTTATGCATATAAATATATTTTTTGAATTAGCACTACCCAGCACTACCCAGATCTTGGTAGTGCTTCTGATTGGTTTTGCAGTGAAGGAATTTTCTTTCAACCAATCAGAAGCACTACCAACATCTGGGTAGTGCACGTCATCAGTATGGCATTTCTGCCCTCATTACTCAGACGTCGTCTTGCGAGGGCTCAAGAGACGACCTCGCTGAACGTCAGCTGTTTTCTCAGCCTATTTTTAAATAGCGAAGCCTGTGGGCAAAGATCGCCAGCGGAGCTCCATTGCTAAGCAAATTTGGTAACCTATCGATCCGAGAAATTTTGGTTATGACGTAATAGTCACGTGACCGTCCGTTCGTCGGTCTGTCCGTCCGCACAGATGCTGCGGGAGGGGGGGGGGGAGTCCCAAGAAACCTGACGGGGGGTCGAGAATGCCATCTTTTCTTGGCGGGAAATCGGCGGGAAATCGCGCGGTGCTCTTGGGCAGCCAGCGTTTTTCTTGGCGGGAAATCGCATGACCGTCATCGTCGCTTTTGAAAAAGAGGTTTGTTTAAAGGCTCAATAAAGCTTCTTTAGCAAAACGATTGATCGAGAGTACTGAAGGTTTATGCTTGACAAAAAAACATCTAATATCTATGAATGGAAAGAAAAAGTTCAAAAGAATACTGGTAGAAGGCGAAAAGTTACGAACCAGCCTTCAAAGGACTTCATCGCTTTGTTTTCTTCACGGCAGAGAGTTTGCCCTGTTCTGAAACATAACCGAGTAAGTGAAGTTTGTAAAGGGTCTAAGGTACATGATTTTTAGTATTACGGTCAAAGAAATTACGTTTTGAAATGTAAATTTAATTTATGTCATTATAAATGTAACATTTACTTTTGACGTTAAAAAATTATTAGAAAAACCCGCTCAGATTTGTGACAGATGTAGTCTTGAATATTTGCTCAGCGGATTTCACTTGCGTGGAACGACCCACGATTTTGGAAGTGTAACGCGAATTGCATTTAAGTATAAACTTACGGGTTTGCGAATAAACTTTTTTCAAAAATGATTTCTCTGTCCATTATTTTGTGTTTGTTTATTCATAACAGTAGGTCTAAGCACAGTCGCAAGACAACTACCTGCACAAGCATCACTTCACTGAGACTACGGCGAATAATTGCTTTGAATTTTGACTGTCGGGTACATCTCTTTGTGCAATTGTCGATTTTCTTGTCCTAGAAGTTTTCACTAGTAATAATCTTTTAAGCTAAGCAGTCCTCGGCTTAAAGCTATTTTATCCCAAAGTTCCGAAAACAGTTTTGTGCGTTCCTCAAAGCGCCTAACTTTATATAGGCTTACTTCGCGTCCGCAAAACTTATGCCGGCATAATTTAAAACGTGTTTGGTGTTTGTTTGTTTGTTTTGAATCTTGATGGTCTCTAGTTAGAGAAAGAAATATAACAGTTATTTAAAAAACTATAAGCGAAGCAGTTGTCGGTTCAAACCTTTTATATCCGAAAAGCTTCCAAAAACAGTTCGGCTACCCCTAAAATAAAGAGCGGGGAATGGGGAATGGGGAATGAGAATGGGGAATCTCTAAAATAGGGAATCAAGTTCGAAAATAAGTGAATATTTTCAAGCGATGTGTGTGGTTTGCGTGTGGTGTTGGTTGGGTTGAGGTAATTTTGTAAGTGCATAGTCTGTTACGTAGCCGTTCCGAGTCAACTTGTTTACTTTGCATGGGGATTCCCGGGTTAGCTAACCGGATTTAAACATAACGTCATGAGATATGCCTTTACGTGCCCTAGACTCTGACGATCTGCTCGAGCTCGTGTTTATCAAGCGTTATATTTTGATTCTACTGCTATGTTCACTGTTTGTATTCAGGGTCTCAGTAGGCACAACAGTAAATAAATCGTCATCCCTTTGTAAGCATCCTCAGTTTTGGGCAAATTTATACCGACATTCAACGTTTGAGTGAATTTGCGTTTTTCAGCAGAAATAAAAGCGATAAGAAAGATAAGCTGAGTCATCAGAGTTTAAACATTTCGTCATCCGGTAACGCTATAGTCAAAATATTGTGTCACACAATCACACTTTTCGTCACGCCGATTCGTATAAATACAGGATCGCGCTAACATTCGCGAAACCTAGCGGTGGGGAGGATCAGAACGGCCGGTTAAAATGCCCATTAGGTTTTCTTGTTTAGAGATCGCCAAAACAGTTCAATCTGTGCATTTCTATAAGCACTCGAATTTCAAACAATTTACAGCCGCAAAACGTATGCCATTGAGTTAAGAATGTTTGGAGGGTGTTTTGTTTGTTTTCAATCTCGATTGTCTCAAGTTAGAGAACGAAATATAAGGGTTATTTAAGTTACTATAAGCGAAGCAGTTTTGAGTTTAAGCTATTTTATCTGGTAAGTAATGAGAGTTCTTCAAAGTGCTTGATATTTTTTTGCAGCTGCATGCTAAAACCTACGCGACATTTCTTCGACAAGTTTATTACAAGTGCTTCGAAGCTCCCCAAATCCTTTCTTTCGGCTAATCCCAGTAAAATGCCGGTGAAATGCCAGTATAAATTTATGACCAGACTAATAGTGGCAGTTCATGTTATTTGTTTACATCCGAACGCGATGAAGATAAACCATTTAAACAGTCGTGAATACGTTTTATTTTGTTGTTGTAAATGAGCGCCGTTTCAAGTTCATTCAAGCGAACAGCCAATAATCCAAGGAGATTTGACAAGCCTTGATGGTTAATGACAGGGTATGGAAACATTGCAAACGCCAAGCAAGACGGCTCGTGAGTAAAATATGTGTTCAGTTTGATGCCCGAAAAAAAAATCAGGCTGTGCTCAGCCTCTAGAATGACCTTTCGAGCTTGGTTTTAAAGAACGGATCCCCAAAATATTGGAGGACCGATTCGGAACACTTTCGGGCTTTTTGAGAAACACTTTTCGAAAGCGAACGAGCCAAAAAATTCCCGAAACATATTTCAGACCGAAAAGTTTCAGGCTATTTTTGAGAAACGAACACCAGTTTATTGCTTGGCGGCTCCGCTTTTAGGCTTGGCTAAATCTACATATTACGCAAGCGACATTTTAAAGACGCAAGTGCTCTGGCTGAAATTTATCTAGGAACAATTTGGCATTTTATTAATTTTCCTGTTTTCAATGAAAACTATACTTCTTGAGGTTACTTTGACATTTTTGGATTATTGAAGCATTCTTTTATTCGTTGTGTTTACCCTTTTCGCCATTTTGGGTGGTTTGAGGGACCCTTGAAAATGAGGAAAACCACGATGGCGGAACCAATTGAAATCATGAGGTCATTTCTACGTCATCTGACGTCATCAACTCATGTTCCAGAACTCAGTGGAAACAATTTTGGACGTCATAGGCAGTAATACTCCGTCTCCCATCCCAAGAGACCAAAGTAAAAGAATCGCCTGGTCTGAATAATTGGTCTGAATAGTTTCAAAGGGCATCAGCAGAATTATTCTCTTGCTTTGAATAAAACGGTGCTAGAATAGGGTAGTATTTTGATTGATAATTCAATTCTTTTTCAGAAAAATAATATAATGAAACTAGCAAAAATACGACGCAAATAATGAATTTAACTGCAAGTTTTTATTTACTTTATTTTGTCATACGATTATAATATGAAATTTGCTCTTTATAAATCGGCTAAGAAAGCACACGGGACGCTTAAGATTTGCAGGTTTTTTGTGATGTTTAATAAAAAAAATCAGTCCCAGACTGAATGCGAAAGGAAAAAAACCCAGTTCCTTTTGTTCAAGCTTAACCACTAACAGATTATAACAATCCTTTTCTCGTTAACAAACAAGTCAAAAACTTTAACAGAACTGTATACAAATGATAAGCGCCCCTCGTTTTTACTTCTAAGTCTCTTAAAAATTATTGACACAGAAAACTGTTATCAATGTGTAGTAATGGGCGCGATTAAACAATCAATAACGATTATAGAACTAATTATCTTACCATAAATTTTAAGGAAATTGTGCGTTCAACCTTCAGTCATTTGGGGTTCGGACCTCTGATTTTGTAAAAGACCATTTAAATGAAAGCTAGCCTGCAACGCAGGCGTATTTTTTGGGCGAGTGAATGCTATAGCCGCCATCTTGGATTTTAAAAGCAGAGGAAGATTGGGGACAGGAATGGAAAAGAAGCCCCTCTCCCCAGCTCTTAAGATTATGCAAATCCAACATGGCGGCTACGATTAACCGCCATTTTGCCACTCACATGCCTCCAGAAAACGCCTGCATTACATACAAGCCAAATGAAAGCTGCTGGGCAGTACTTTCACATGGTGCTGTTTATTGCGCTCTACAGGGAGAGCCTGGATTTTGAGTTGGAAAAAGCCCAAGAGTGTGACCATTCGCGTACAGGCTACTGAGCAATACGTTCACGAAGTTCTATCCGTTTTTCACGTCTAAAGGGGTGCAAATTTTGTAAAAGTCACCCTTCTTACTCAAGCCCTAAAAAATGGCAAGGGTGGATAATCGTGATCAAAAATAGCGTGAACTAGCGTTAAAAACATACTATTATTTACACCTAATTGAAGAAACGTCGTGTGAAAAGCATATACTATGAACGATACGACCCAATGGTTTTCTGCGAAGTGGGAAAACTTGCTTGTATCTCAGGCACCGTGGAGATAATGTAAACATAAGTCATCCCCAATCTACTTCAAAACCTTCTTAGGAATGAAAATATCTTGAATATCAGCATATGGAACTGAGTAACAAGCTTGTCACTACTGTCTTCCCAGAATTCCATACTTTGCACCCGACAACGTGTTATCAATCAGGTGTATCTTATAAACGATGCAACATTTACCTCTATTCGTATAAACATGCCAGCACCCCAACTTGGCCTATTGCATCTTGGCATAAATATCCACTATGTGGTTAAATACGATGGTTTAAATAGTAGCAAAAGACGACAATACGCTAAGCGTATCTATCGATCTATAAATAGCCACTGAGGTTACCAAAAGCATATAAAACTTAACCATCTATAGCTTCTACCATACAAAGACAAGCACTCTACACCTAATTGCGAGCGAAGTGTTTCGTTGGAGCTGCACCTATTTTGCTGGATTTTCCTGTCGTATTTTATTTTCTCAAACCAAAAATGGTTATTTTAGGTACGCACAACAGACAAGTTTAGAATCCAGTTACGGCAGTTTGAGGAATAAAACGCTTTTATCATTGCTCGCTACTCGACGAATATCTAAAATGCCCTCAGCTAAGAGTATTTCTAGTTTAAAATGGTCTAGCTCATCTAAAATACGAATTTACATATTATTAAATAATATATAGATTTAGCCAAGCCTAAAAGCGGAACTCCAATTATTATTTATTTATTATTATTTATTTTATTTATTATTATTTTATTTATTTATTTATTTATTATTATTATTATTATTATTATTATTATTATTATCATTATAATTATTATTTCAAGTGGTACCTGACAGCAATATTATATTTTAGGTAATTATTAGTAAATACACTCTCATCAAATTAGAATGTGCATACCTGCCAACCTTATAAAATCAGAAATAGGGACCACCCCCCATGCTCACCCCAGTCCTGGGGTAGTGCCCTGCCCCCACTGCCCCCCAACACTGAGCAGGATCTAGGTTGCTTTAAGGTTTTTGCATTATTTTTAAAAAATATTGCCTGTACTGTACTGTCTTAGCATTAGAATTCTCAGCTGTTGTTTAATGGCCTCAAGCACCACATGTATTGCACAAAACGATAGGATGTAGAAAAGTCATTGAAGACCCGTCTTTAACAATCCAGTTCCAAATTGTCTTTTTTTCTTGAAAATCGGAATGTCCCGATTGTTTTAGGTTTTGAAACTCAAAAATCGGGACAATTCCCATTAAATGGGGATGGATGGCAGGTATGAACCTGTTTTACAAAATTCTAAATAAGCCCCAGTTTCAGGTTGTAAACTTAAATATTGGGCACAATAATTATTTTTGTTCACATTACCTCGGCCTTTTCTCTGCCACAAGTCTACGGTTTAATTCATTTACATTATTGCAGAGTTGTCAAATTGTACAGACAAGGTACTAATTGAAAAATACCTCCACCTCATTCAATGGTTTGACAGATAAGTTGTGTGGTATAGAGCGAGGAAAAATGCGAGCAATGAGTACCGGTAAAATGTCCTTGACCATTATCTGTAAAACCACTGAATGATATTTATTATTCCACTACAATATTTGCCTATCATTTTAAATGATTTATTCAATGAGTGATTTGAAACCGGGACACTACAGTGCAATACGCTTTCTACAGTGCAATGCACTCTCATACTCTCGTGTATGTGTTTTCTCCTTATATGATAAACTGATGCTATAGTGGAATAATAATGTACCTTGTTTACTCTTATTGATGCCCAGGGACTATTATATTAAAATCAATCTCTTTAAGTACCCATCAGTCGTGAATCAACCACTCAACCACTTAGTTGATAAATCGGTCAATCAGTCAATAAAAAAATTTGTGACTAACAGTGTTGCCAACACGAATAACAAATGGTCCAGTAACCACTTAAGTGACTTTGATGCACAGATTATGACTCACTATGTTACTACCCCTGACTGTGATGGTAGTAAATCTTGTGGTTTAATTTGTTTTTGGTTTGATCATTAGCCTTTACACTGCATCTGATGTCACCAATGAGCAATGTTACTGATTGCCATAGTCTGGTAGCAAAGACAAACAAAAAGAAAGCCTCTTCATAAATCATTTCAGGATAGTCTGAAACCTGTCATGTAATGAACTGACAAGAGGGGATCAGACTGTGGTGAATCCATCATTTGAAATAGTTTTCCCTGTCAAGTGAATTCAGTCAGATAACTCCGAATCATCATTCCTGGGAAGTTAGTTGTGTGTGCGTGTGTGTGTGTGGGGGGGGGGGGGGGGAGTAGGGTTACTCCCAAATAAATGCTACTCGTGTATGGATGTGTTAATTACTGAGGGAACATAAAGTGTATGTGGATACAGTCAAACTAATCACCAACATCAAAATTTGCAAAAAAAAAACCAAAATATAAAACCTTATTTCAAAACTGCTCTTAAAATTTTTTATTTCAATTGATAATGTCTGCCTGGGAACATACATGTAGCTAAGAGTACAAATTTATTAACCAAATCCTTACAATAAACTGCCATATTTTTTCTGACATCAGGTTGATGGAATAAAAACCTGTATGGAAAACAAAGCAGAGTAAATGTTTAATTATCTCAGTTGCCAAAAGTAAGCCCATGGCTTTAGGGAGGTTCTAAGGACATTTGCGCAATTTTTTTCTGCGCATCAATACTGCGCACACAATTCACAACATTGGCATTATGTCATGCCGTGTCATGCACTGAGCATGCACGCTCGCATGAAAAACTACCCCAAATGTTTTAAGACACTGTAAACTGCCGCTTATAAGCCCTAGGGTGATACAACTTTGTAAATGGTTTTGGGTGGGCTTATAAATGGAGGGGCTTATATCCGGGGGGGCTTATAAGCGGAGTAAGAAAAACGTTACGAAATGAGCCACAGCAGTGTTGATCGGAATACATTTTTAATGTACCAGTTTGTAATTAACCTTTGAAATGTCATAATAAGTCAAATTCATTTCGATTTTAACAACAAAATCAAAACTGCAACAACACGAACATAACCGGAACATAACAAAACAGAAGCTCAGAGTTAATCTTTGCAGTTTTCTGTGAGAGTGCTTAATATTAAGGAAACAGGGAAAACTAGAGGAGGGCTTATATCCGGGGGGGGGGGGCTTATTACCGGATGTATTTTTTGTTTACAGGTGGATGGGCCTATAGCCAGGGGGGGGGGGGGGCTTGTAAGTAGGCGGGCTTATAAGCGGCAGTTTACAGTATTTGTTTTGAGTTTTAAGCATGTGCATTTAAACAAGTGGCATTGAAACATTCCAAGTGGACAAAAGGTAAACTGTATTTTTAGAGATGGTTGGTCTCATGTAAATACTTATGCCAGTCTGAATTTCAGACTGCACCAGAAATTGCACCAGTCTGAGTTTACAGTGCTTTAATGAAATCAGGGTTTTACTGCCGCTGGGTATCTGAGGATGTTGTTAAACATTCTTGAGAGCTGCTCAACTTTAGTCTGAGGGGGTGTTTGCATGACACCAGTTCATTGTATGCTTTTCATTCTGATACAAGTTCACCCCAGTTCCCTCTTGCTTCTCTGTATTTGTTACATGATTACAGCACAAAATCTCATAACAGTGCGAGCCATACCTGGGTGAGTTCATACCGGTATCATGTAAACATGGTGTAACTATTTGATTCATTCTGCATTAAGTTAATTAACCATATAGCCATCCAGATAAATCTCACATCACCATGGAAAAAGGATTTTGTAACTTGATGAAGGGAGATTCTTAACTACAGATCTCGCATTGTTCCTAGGGGATTTTTGTGGATGGTATTCTGTCATACGCTGTTTTCAGCATTTCGTGCCGCTATACTGGTGAAATAATGAAGAAGAACATCTGAATTCCACAACTGAACATTGCACGTGCATAGCTACTGCCAGTCCCCAACCGCACATTAAAAAGAAAATCAGTAAAACTAAGAGGAAACTAGTAAAGTTCCGATTTTTTGGCGAATCGCCCCACCCTTCTTTACAATCCGAAGCATGCAATTACTGTTTTTACAAAGAATAGAAGAAGTACAGCACAAAAATGTATAAAGATATGTGCTTGGCCATCATAACTTTTATATTCATAATAAAGCAAATCTCTAGAAACTGTTGCTTCAAATTTTGCATCCTCTAAGTCTATATATTTGAATGATTTTAAAACTGTTTAATTATGTTTGACTGGGTTCAGAAATTGAATGGAATCAAACACAGCTGTATATATAGGCATATTTTTGGTTAATAATTATTGTGTTCAATTACCGAACCCAAATTAACCCAATGACTGCATTCAATCCAGTTCAATTTACTGAACAGTTAGATACGTAAGCTGGGCTAATTATATAACTGATATCTTCCACGTACCTTAACTTCACTGTAAGAAAATGCTGCATCACTGATCACTGCTGGCATATATGCCTAGAACGGAAAAAAAGGATCAGTGAAAAAAAAAAACACAAAACAAAACAAATTCAGGGCTAAAAATTGGCAGTCGCCCAGTCGCCAGTGGCGATTTAAAACTGACCAGGGCCACTAAAAGTCAAGGCTTAAATGCCTGATAGAGGACTGCAAATAAAAGTTACACTGTAGTTACAATTCAAATAAATTAGACTTTCATTGGAGCATCTCTGTTTTATTTCCCCTCCTCAACTCTAAGTTCATCAATTGAAGAAAATTTTCAGTTCTTGGAGTGCAAATTCGTGAGAGCGAGCGCCTGGCAAATTACTTTCATCCTTAAAATAATATTAACTTTATTGTTTTTCTTTTGACAACATCAAATAACTAATATTGTATGTAACATACATTATTAAAGCATTCACAACGCAATTTTTGACCAATGTGACATTAATGAACAGAAAGAATGGGTGAACAGAATAGTAATTATACTCAATGTCAATTATTAAGGGAGTCGTCATTCACTTTGCTAGCATAATGTCACTTCCAGCTTTGAAATGTTGTTGCCGAAGCTACATGTGTATACTTTGCTTTACTTTTGTGATCCACCTGATTCATGAGACGTACAAGTGCCTACTGTTGGAAATTTTTGCATCCCGGCACCCGTGAAAGTGTTCTTCTTTCCAGCTTTTGTGGAATCCTGACAAATGATTAATAAATCATCGCCTGAACCCCTCATTTGCAGCTATCCAAACTCTTTTAACCATTTGTCTAAAAAGTGGTTATGTCTTCCACCCTTTGCACGGTTCATTGCTATAATACAGGTAAGGTAAAGCACTTGAACATCGATCGATTGAATGAGCAACAAAATGGCAGGACCTCATTTAAGTTTACTGGATGTTCAATCATCTCCAGTCTCCTTTGCTTAACTCAGTAAAAAGCCAGTTGCAATTAATCAAACATGTTCTAACTAATCCCAGCAGACAATTGCCAGTTAAACAAGCCAGATTGCCTTTAGGAAGCAAAAACACATCAGTACAAATATGTCAATTGCATAAAAAAAATCCTTTGCTTACATCTGGATCCTCCCCCCCTTGGGAATACAGTGGTTTTTGAGAAAACCAAACAATGCATGCAGTATTTATTTCAACTTTCTAAAACATGAACATTCCATTATAAGTGACAAATAGTAAGAAGCACTTTCCACAATGCAGTGCTTTTATTTCATACATGTAGGTTAACTGAGATCGAAAAAAATGGCAAATTGCAGTCGCCTTCTGAACTAATGCATGGTTCAATTTTGCCTGTTACCATCCCCCCACCGGGCAACCCCGGGGACAAGTCCAGCCCTCGAGTCCGGGGGTGGGGAATTGTTTGAAGTGGTCTTGTCCTGGGGGTAGAAGAGTGGGGCAAATCGAAAATAACTTCTTGTTGCTCTTGTAAAGTACGTCACTTCTCAGTTGATATAACAGCCCCAGACCGCGTGGAGAAGATTGCCTATTTCCAGTGAAAATCTCTAGTATTTGTAGCAGACTGTTTAGAGAAGAATAATATCTCAAAATTAAAATCTGTGTTTGACGGTATGTTTATCATAAATTGTTGGACGAATGTGCATTTGATGCGTACTCGAATGAATGGTGGTCGTCACAAACAAAGAAATATTTCTTCAGTGTGTTTATATTTATAATAAGACGACTTAAATAGACTCTATATAAAAACGGATGCACAGCTTTATGTTAAACAGAGATCTCAGTCCAGTGTTCTTATGAAACAAGCTAAGAAAAACTCCCTTAAATGCTGCCATCAATTTGTTCATGGGCCTCTTGTGCGTATGCGCTATATTTAGAATAAAACGTGGCGAAGAAAATTTCTTTACTTGCCAGCTGTATGCCAGTGCAGGTAGAGTTTTTTCTTCAGTTTTCTGTTCATGTTTTTATTATATTATGCATGTAGTGTCCTTCGTTCAATAAACTCTAGAAAAGCGTTTAAGTTCTTGTCAAAACGTCTGGTTTTGCTATTGTACGGAAATCAATATCGTCATTTAGGTTTTGTACACAAAACAATGTATTTGTGGTCGATGAGGAGTCCCGGGGTTGGGGAATCGTCTCTTTCTGTGTGCCCGGGGGTGGGGAATAGACTGCCAAGTGAGAAAAAAAAATGCAAATCCCCGGGGGTAGGCCCGGGAAGGGGGGGATGGTAACAGGTAGAATTGAACCATGCATAATATTGAGTGATAAACAAAATTAATTCCCACATAAGCTTAACTTGAGCTTAAGTGAAGCCAAATAAAATTATTGAAATTCAAGCAAACAATTCATAAGTGATAAACAAAATTAATTCACACATAAGCTTAAGTCTTGAGCTTAAGTGAAGCCCAATAAAATTATTGAAATTCAAGCAAACAATTCATAAGTGATAAACACAATTAATTCACACATAAGCTTATTGGTCTTGAGCTTAAGTGAAGCCAATAAAATTATTGAAATTCAAGCAAACAATTCAGAAATCAGAATAAGGGTCAAAAAATATTTAAGACCTACTTCAGTAGATACATAAGCTCAAATGAGGATGTGCTTTTTCATCGATTCGTTACTTGCATGGATTTTGGTAGGGGTTTTGCCGAGGATATTGTAAACAATGACTGGATTCAGAGTTAAAAAGAACGAGGCATATATCAATTATGTCCTGTTTTGTTATTCTTTTGTTTAGTCAATGAGTTAACATCTTGACGATTCGCGTTGGTACTTGTTTTCGCCTTTTACTTCACTGCATGCTTTCATAAGCTGTTTTCTCCTTTGTCTGGCTACACTTTGCTCCGTGAAAACAAAACACACTGGTATTCTTCAAAGCTGAGAAAAGCGGGTTATCGTCGTAAAAGTAAATAACTGGAAATATTATATTTATGACCAAAGCCAAGACAAGTTTCTCTTTGTTCGAGATAACGGGGAATTGGAAATAAGCGAGTTGAGCCAAGACAAATTTCTCTTTGTTCGAGATAACGGGGAATTGGAAATGAGTCAGTTGAGTTGAGATAAATAAAAGCGAATTTCCCATACCGTAATATTCTGTGAAATGATTGAAAAATTCCGAGAAACTCACCCGGGAAACTCAGCAAGCAGGACTTCACGCTGGTTCAGTTAAAGCATCGGGCCAAAGCAATCCATATTTCTCCTCTCAATAAAGACATCCATATTCCACTTAATAGGCATTTAGGACCGGCAGTCGAGTTTCTTTAGCCTATCTTTTCATTTCTAACGTTGAAAAGGTATTGTGTCCTCGTTCTCAGCCACGCGCGCGGCCAGATTGCGAAATCTTGTAACATGATACCATCTCCTTTGCACTACCCCCTCAAATTGCGTTCCCTTTTTTCGTTTTGTTTTGGTTTGTTTCTCTTCCTCTTTTTTTCACTTTCTATGAGTAGTATTAAATGACATACCGTAAAAGGTGCGGTTTAAGTTTTGACGAAAAGTTCACTTTTGTAACAGTGCATTTTTTTTTGTTAAACAAACTTTGCTAAAGCACGGAGATTGATTTTAACTGAACACCTTGTAACTTCATGCTGTCCTTGGCGTAAATTTCTTCTCCGTTCTCGATTACGACTTCCTTCCCCTTGATGATCTGTAGAATAAAATACAAAAACGTAGACGTAAATTATTCGGTGGTACAAAATTATTTCCAATCACAAATAGATAAAAATCAAGAAAACTGTACCCGACATGTTTACAGTTCTCTGTCGGCGTCTCTCAGTTTTCCTCTGGCGTTGTTCTTCAGTACCGTTCCGTCTTATTTCTAGTTGCCTTTATCTCTCTGCTGTACTGTTCCTTCGTCTTTTTCGTTTTCGTTTCTGCTCTGCTTGACCGGGTGCTTGACGCTGTTCTTCAGTGGCGTTTCTCCTTCTTTTCCGTTGTTGTTCTCTATCTCCGTCTCTTTTCCTTCGTCTCTGCTCTTCCAGCGAAAATTGCCTCATGTAAGAATGTCATGAAATGCGACGTACGTACGTACGTATGTATGTATGTATGTATGTACGGCGCACGCGCCCGCGAGCCATTCCGCTTGCCATGACCATAAAAAATTACCAGCACGCCTTTAAGTATGACTATGGGGCTCCACTCCCGCGGCCTACGGCCGCGGAGGAGTTCCGCTATTACTACTATTACTTGTGTAATGTAAGGGATATCTAATCCGGTGTTGAATGTGACGCACTAAAACTAAAACACATACCGGATTAAGTTAAATCACAAAAAGCCAACGCCTATTTTATTATACAGTAGTTGAATTTAATGAGTGTCTCAGTTAACGAAGTGTTCAAGCACATCGAACTTGCATCCTCCTGACTCCGAAGCTAGCTTTCATGTCTTTTCCTGCTAACCTTGCAGTGAAGGTAAAATTCCTATGCATTGAACGTGGCTTGTAGTTCAACTATAATGAATTTACGTCAAAACTGTATACTGCATTTACAGAAAATGTCAGCTATGGCTCGCACAACACAAAATATAATTCAAAAGCAATACACTGAAACCCTAACTCCTCCCAGTGATACGTTTATGCATCTTAAAATGTTCGATTTACCCCAAAAAATTTAAATATAAATTGCATTACGAGCTTCTGAGAAGGGGCATTTAGCACTAAAAGCGATTGGTGCAATTTGTAGTACAGGTGAAGGCTACTTATCCTATGCCCGAATAGTAATGTATGGCTTGGAGATTTGGCTTCTAACTTCTTCTGTGCATGCATGTCTAAACTGCAACTTCTCTTTATACTATATTATAATCTCTAGTAAATTTGTGTGAATTTTGGTTCTTTCTTAACACCAGAGCTCCATGCGTGTCGACTCGTCCAGTGGATTTTCACAAAGAAAAATCGAAATCACGACCCTCAAAATTACAGAAATTTTCTACACTTTATACGTCTGTGCATATAGAAACATAGGCACGCATAGCGTGCGTGAGCTATTTTGTAGCTGTCAATGAGAGGTACGGAAATGGTTATTGAATGAACGTGCGTGCACCAAGGTACACTATTGTGATGTTGTTTATTTGAGTAGAGTTGAGCATTCGAAAAGTATTGGTTTTTAGACAGAGTTAACCTTATAAGTGGAGCTGTGTCCGATATTGTGCAACCTCGTTCCCAGGGCTTTTCACAGATTTGAGGGTAATCAAAGATCAATGTTTGAGTTTGTTAGTGGTTTCGAATTCGTATACGTCATTGATCAATAGATGGTACGCTAATGAGTACAAGCGTGGCTTCAAAATACGACGAAACAAGGACAAAGTGAGATAAAATCTGTAGAATATCTGACAACAGTGTGAATATGGGACAAACAAAATAATACAAAACAGTCCTTTCTGAAGCTCATTCTCAGATGTTTCTCGGAAGGTCAATGGATTGAAATTTAATTTTGTGGCTTTCTATTATAAAGATTATTTTGCTATGGACAAATATTTTGGATCTAGTAGGAAGCGTAACGTGTCACAAAAATTAATTCTGTAATGTTTGAACCAGAAGAGAATAGCCGATCTTGAAAGTCACGTATGTCTTCTTCTTGCGTGACATCATGCTTGACGAACGTGGCAACTCCCGTATCGAGACAAATATATAAATAAGCTCTGTTTTATTTTCCAGATTATTTCAAACGGACTTACATTTTGGAACACACGGCATTGTCGAAATTTATATACAATATACAAACATCGCCTTTTACATGTGATGTAATATTATGTTGGTGCCCATTTACTTAAACCGTCTCTTTCATTCAAAAATAAAACGAAATTAGAAGCAAAACATTCAGAAATGAAACGATGAAATTGCAGTCGGTACATTACAAGTATTAAGCTGTTAAAAGCTTTAAAGAAAAGGATCGTCTGAAGGTACTCCATTGATTAACTGATTTAACGTGTTATACGTCTGCATGTTGTTCACCTGCATTCGATTGTTTATACTCAAAAAACGAGAATGTTATAATTCCAAATAGAAGGCGGCTTCCGGAAAATGGCAGAAATTAATTCCAAGGAAGGATAAACAGTTTCCCCAATCGCAAAAATTAGTCCCGCAAAACACACAAAAAAATCGCCATTCGCAAAAGTAAACTCCCGCAAAAATATTGGTGCCACACTGTAATGGTCTCAGCTTCGCTGAAGCCACATAAAAATTAGTGGTTGTGTTCAGCGAATAAATTTTGTTTTGATGTAAAATTAAGATGCAAAATTGGGTGAAAATAATATTAAGGGATGTTTTTTTAAAGTAGAGAGGTGGTAATGGGCGAAGGAATCGTTGAAATTTTAAATGAGCGAATTCGAGAATAATAATGGCGTGGTTCGCCTGCGTGGTTAACAACGTGAATTTTATCACGTGGAGTACATGTGATCAAGTCAAGGCCAAATTTTGCTTTAATAGCTCCGGGGGGTGGTGGGGGGGGGGGATTTTATCGCACGGCCAGGCAGTCATGTGATAATGCTTAGTGTGGGTCGTTTCACGTGTAAAGAACGTGTTATGTTGATTGAGCGTGAGATCAGGTTACTGTTTTGTGTAAACAAGTGGTGTTTTGTCACGTACAAACATGTGATGACACAAAGTTCAATGGCGAGTCACGAGACTTTCATAAGACTGTCATAAGTTCGTTTTCGGCACTTTTTATTGGCTTTCGTGGCAGCTAGAATTGTGTGACAAAGGGAGAAACTTAAAAGGAAGCGGGCAATGAGTAAATTTATGCGTTTTTTGTAATCTGAAAAATGATAACCGATTTTTGCGTCTATAAAACTGTGAAACGAATCTTGCGTGAAGCTACTGCGTTTTTGTCTTCGTATTGGAGGTGATAATTGTTTTGATTTGATTTGATTGTCGTGCTGATCTTTCCGCCTAAAATTTCGTACAAACAATCCCGCTACCGCCACGCAGCCTAACCAGAAACCCATTTCTCTGGTAAGCCGCCTCTAACTTTGCGCTCAGCTAGTCGCACGTACGAGCAACGTTTATGTCACCCATACAATCTTTTTCCTTGTGGACCTTGTGCCTTTGACGGACCTAGTGATCGAGTGGCATGGCCATTAATTTAAAAACCTACCAAAAGGTGCGAACAATAAGTCGTTTAAGTTCGAAATGCACGATTCTGCCCTTTTTATACCTTCAAACTATTTGCCATCTATTTACCATCATTTACTACGGGACATCCCTGCACAGAAGTCACGTTATTTCTCACACTCTAAAGTTGAACCATATAACTCCAAACGTAAGTTATGCGCATGTGTACAAAGGATTTGTTCCAATTCTCATCTACCAAAACAAACGAAGCTGACAAATATTTCTTAGACCAAAAATCATAAATATGAGATAACCCACGAATTATTTACTAGAACTCGCTTCCGCTCATGTGTAAACGAGGTTTGTGCTGACGATTCGTTTTCTAAGGAAGTCTACCACAAGGAAGCCAGCAATTTCTATTTGATATATAAATATCCAACATCAAGCAATAATCATCCGGACACTTTCTTCGTGTCGCTTTAGTAGCGGAAATTTCCGTGCGTTCTCATTCGCATTTTTGTTCCGGCCCCGACAACTAGCCTTTCAGTAAAATTCGACAGTCATCGGGAATGCCGAACATGGTCCACCCAAAAACCAACCAACCAAAGAACCAACCTTCCCAGAAACTTGAGGCTGCATGCCGACTATGAGGCTATTTTGTAGACAAAATAGCTCAAAAATACTTATTCACCCCGCTACAAAAATATCTACTTTTAGAGCTACGAGTGTCCTACAGTATTACCAGACGTTTGTTAACTGTGAAGGTCAGAGTGGTCCGAGCAAGTGAAAATTCTTGCACTTAATGGTGACAGAAACTAAAAACAAGAACATATTGTCAGAGCCACATAAAACAACATCCAATGAGCAGTTTCCTGGTAACTGGGCCCACTTGTCTCGGAAACTACTCCCTTATACAAATAATTTTTCCTATTTAATTTAAATTGGAAGACAAAACATTTTAAAACTTCGACATAATTCTAATTTACACAACCTTACGGTTATTGTAATTCTAACTTATACAACCTTACGTTAAAACACGTTCGCTATTTAATAATTCTAAAAAAAATAAAGGCTTAATTGTTCACTTTTAAAATGTAATTTAATTAAAGGATAATTGTTAGACACAAAGGTAGACAGACCACAGGAGAACCCCAATACTTTATGGTGAAATAGCACGAAAACAGTCCGCAACACCCTCCTTCTCATTTTTCACTAAGCACTAGAATACTTATAGCCACTCACGAAACCATTGGTGCCACCTGTCTCTGTAAGAACTCTTACAAGCTCTATTATTTCTTTATGATTAAATTTAAACTGGAAGGGCAAACATCCTTTAAATGACATACATGAAAAATGATGAACTTACCACAACCGTACGAATGGATATAAAAAATTCAAGAATTTTCGCCCCTAAATTATTCTTAAACAATTTAACTTACATTGTGTTACCATTAATAGGTGATTCGAATTGCACATAAAGTGCAATTCGAAGCACGTGCTGTTCAACTGACTGCCAAGAAGTAAGATTATCTGGTGTCGTTACTTGCATTGTTAACTAAAAACGATTATTTATGTATGCATTAAATAATCGCTATTACTTTAATGAAAAATTATTGGCTCAAAGAAAGAGATACCAACACAGTTGAAGTATAATTTTTCCCTTGTAGGAGAAAATGCACCATAATCCACGAAATCCAGTGGGAAAGGTCCGTCAGCCGCCAAACCACTATTGGCTTTATTTGGTTCACTGTAAGGAAAAAGAAGTCTTGTTAAGCGACATAAAAATACTTTAAATACACCTCCTGAAAAATTGGGAGAAAAGGAGGAAACAGTTATAAACAGAATACAATAACTTCACGATAAAGTGTATTTAAACTACGCTAATCTAATAGGGGGGCTTGTAGGTATTGGCGTCACTATTGGGAATAGCACATCGTTTGCTTGCTAGTTTTCAAGAAAGGGGAGAGGGAGGAAGTAGGGTGTTTATTGAATTTCACTAGTATGGAGATCCTGTGGCGCTTACATGAATTTTCAATCCACGCCTTCTAAAGATCACTGATGGGGATAATTAATGACGCTTACATTAAGTCTCAACATGGTCACAGACTCAATTCCCAAGATCGCGTGGTGGGTAGACGTCTGTACTGAAAATCACTGTTGGTGATACTTTGAGAAAGTTTTACATAAAGTACGTTGTCGTACGATCATAACTATCAAAGTTGCTCGTATTGATCAAAGCATGATTGATCCCCTCCTGCGGGCCGTAGGAGCTCCGCAATAAAGTCAAAATAAGTACGTGTTTTCCGAATTAATGGTGGGTGATAATGACTTACGAAACATGAAAAAAAAGAAAACGAGTTAAGACGAGTCAGGATGACTTTTTGCAAATATATGTTTTAAATTTGACCGTGTAGTGCTCAGCGGTTGCACGTGTGGTCAATCCGAGAACATTGAGTGAGCTAATAAACAGATGGATACGTCGGGCGGATGGAATAAAGTTCTAAGCGCGGCTTTGTGACCTTTGTGGCGGTTACGCTACTACAAATTAGCGACGAAGATGGCAAATTCAGAGGAACGGGTTTCGCCCCCTTTGGATTTAACCTGTTCGGCTTCACAGATCACAGAGCGATGGAAAAGGTGGAGGAGATCGTACGAGCACTACATCGACCACGGTAAAGGAATTACACAAGCGGGACGAAAGAATTCACAATTGCTTCATTTGGCAGGCAAAGAAGTTTCAGACATCTATGAAGATTTGGTAGATCCTAGATCAACCAACACGTCGACGGATGATGCGTATAAAATTTGTATTCCAAAGTTAAATGCTCATTTTCATGTTGAGGACAACGTCCCGTACGAGAGACATGTTTTTAAGCGCATGGCACCGGAGGCGGGCGAAACCGCTGACAAATTTTTGGTCCGAATACGAAAACAAGCTCTTTAATGTTCCAGACAGAGAGAATCAAGTAACATGCAGCAGAAGCCAGGATTTGCAACTGAAATTGGATTACTCCATGTGAATCCCCCTGCATCAGCTACGCCAACTGTAGCAGCAGAAGCTCCAGAGAAACCATTACCGCCATCTACAGAACCACCAACCCCAGAGGTCTCTGTTCCTAGTCCCTGTTCCCAGTGCTGACGCCCACAAGCTCTCAACGATTATGTTTTGTATTGAAATCAGTTTCATTTACCTAGTCACTTGCATGCTTTTATGTGACAAGGGACAATTATCACATTAAATATAAGTAACGTTTACATGTTTCAGTTTTGAAATCGTTGATGTTAAAATCAAGTAGGGACTTGCATGCCACACAGTACATTTATTTTTGTTATTGTAAGTGTTTGTACAAAGAAAGAGGGACAGCGTAGTGTTCAACGGTTGCACGTGTGGCACATCCAGGGACATTGAGTGAGCAAACGGAGTGTGTGTGATGACTTTGTGTCGGGCGGATGTAATAAAGTTCAAAGCGTGGTTTTATGGCCTTTGTGGCGGTTACTCCACTACAGACCGAACCCAAAAACCTACGATAACATATTATTTACGAGAATTGACCAGACATCACGCGCCATTGATGATCACCTTGACAAGGTGCAATAAGTAGAATATTTTCTCACATTTTCCAATCAAGATTTCCTCTGTAGGCTACTTTACTTCATCTCTTTTCATATTTACTTAACCAATAAGCACAACTTATATTATTGTAACTTGTTATCTCGTTTACTATAAACTTTACCAACAAGCATTGCTAATTAGTTAGTTTACTCCATAGGCTAATCTTCCCTGTATAACTTGTTTTATTTATTTTACTTACTTTTTGCGAGCTTCATGTTGATTTATGTAAAGTTTCAGTAAACCACCTCAATTAGCATAGCAATTTTGCAGGTTGCCATAGATTTATATCTGTGTCTCTTAAATGCAATTAAAGTTCGTTGTTGTTGTTGTTTGTTGTAGCGGAAAGCGTGACTGTTTACAATCTAAAAAGTCGAGGGAGATAAGCCTTCCATCTGTCTATCTGCAGTTCATAATACATAGATTTAGCCAAGCCTTAAAGCGAAGCTCCACATCCTTTTTGTTTTTCGCTGGTACTTATAAATTTCTGAAAATACTCTCATTTCATGAGGTCATAAAAAAGGAGAAAGATTTCTTTTCCTCTCTGAGAATCGAAACCTGCACCACACGCGCCACAGATATGCACCATTACCATTCTGTCTTAACCAGCTGTTTATCGTTCGCAGCAAGACGAGGGTGTTTTTCCAGCGAATATGTGTTCCGACCACCGCAAAAACCATGGTTGTGGAAAGAAAAAACCGGAAGGCACTAGCGCTGCTATACTCTGCGTCAGGACCGCTGCCAAAGGCTGCAAACTCAAGCGATGTGCCAAGCAAGTTCGCAGCCGAGAAAGCAACAAAGATGATGTCCGAGAAAAAAAAGAATCGTTACTTGCACTTTTCGTCTTCCACCAAAAAGACAACTGAGCATTATTTTTTCACTATAATAATAATAATAATAATAATAATTATAATAATAGTAATAATAATAATAATAATAATAATAATAATAACAACGATTTATATAGCACTGTTTCTACAAAGTATCCAACAGCGCTTTACAGTATTTAAAATACATAAAAAAATTAATTATATAATACAATATCAATTAAAAATACTTTTCTTTCCTGTTTTTTGATATTAGATGTTTTTTCTCAAGCTTAAAACTTCAGTACTGTCGAACAATCGTTTTGATAAAGAAGCTTAGCTTTAAAAGAAACCTCTTTTTCAAAAGCGACGATGGTCGTGCGATTTCCCGCAAAGAAAAACGCTGGATGCCCAAAAGCACCGTGCGATTTCCCGCCAAGAAAAGATGGCATTCTCCACTCCCGGTCGGGTTGACTTGGGATTCCCCTCCCTCTTCCCCAGAGTCTGTACGGGCGGGCGAGCGTACGCTGACGTCAGAACCAAAATTTCTCCGATCGACAGGTTACCAGCTTTACTTACCCGTGGTGCTCCGTTCGGCAGCCTTCGGCCGCAAAAGAGCTCCACTATAATCACTATGTCATCATTTTTCATATACTCGCTGCCACAGGCAGGCTACTTTGGTTGGGATTCGCTTTCATTTGTCATCAAACTTCTACTTTATTAATTTAAACCATTTTTTTCCAGTGTACCACAAAGAGAGCCCTTCCGCCTTTGCATCCATCTCTGATTAAAACCCGTCTCACAAACGGAAACGTGAAGCTCTGATATAAATGTTTTTAAAAATGTACATTCTAAAGTCTTCGCAACCCATAACAAGATCTCACTTATCGTAGCAAAATTGATCGCCAGCTTCACGGTGATTGACCAGCTTGCTGGCGATTTTTGCAGAATGGTGGCGAATTTTAACGATCGCCCGTAGTCGCGGGAACGATCACACTTGGCGATCGCTGACGATCAAAATTTGCCGCGAATAGCGTATAAAATCGCCTAGAGAGTTGCTGGCTGAGTAATAAAACGGGCCTCACCTTTGTCATGCTTGAGTAGTTGAGTGCTATATCAGGCGTATGTGCGGGGTTTGGGTTAAACGTTACCTTCGCGGTCGCTGGCTGTCCATCATTTTGATAACCTGTATTCACTTTGCCATATAAATTTTCGTACTTCACCCGTTCACCATTTGCAGCATTCAAGTCAACCACAGTGTCTTTCCTAACAAAAATAAGAAATATTTATTACACACTCCCTTGCTTACCCCCTTAGTCCCGTACATGCTGCCAGAAAGGTTGTATGAACTAAAAGGACTAAGTTGTGCCAAAATAAGCAGATTTTCTCTGCCATGCACTAGTGTATCAAGGATTTATTCTGGAGCGCGACATTGCGTGATTTCTGCAATTCCAAAAATATTGGAGCAGCAAAATTATGCAAATGGAGCGAGCAAAATTTCTCGGATTCCTATAAACAATTCTGAAATAAAAAAAATAAAAACATCACTCGCTACTCGCTTCTTTATACTTTAGGATTACAGCCGATGGCATTGTGTTTTTGTTTGTCTTTCTTTTCTTCCGCGTTCGTTTCCGTCTTCCTCTGCACCTTGATTGAGTTGCTTCGGAGTTATTTTTTTCCATGAGGTAATCCAACCGCATCAACTAATATCGAACGCAATCTTACGAGATAAACGACGAGAGTATAGCATTACTGAATCCCAGGCCTTCTCAGCCAAACAAGGAATTAACGAGACATACATCCGAGATTCCGAGATTCCGTAGTTAATCAAAATGGCTGCAAAGTGAGCAGCCTACGTGCAAGGTCGGAAAGTACTCAGGTTTTTGGTGCGATACATCTTAATTAAACTAGCCACCCCTGATTTTCATGACCTGCAGTTCAAAAGTAGTTACTGTGTAGTGTTAGACACCCATTATGATCTGATAGGCAGATGACTGAGCCAAACAATAAAACCACGAGTTGTATCTGCACTGTTAAAATAAAGATTTTTAGTAGCAGTGATCAGTTGACATTAACAACTTTAAATGCTTTACTTCGTCACTCAAAAGTTTTGAAGACAAAATATCAATAAAAGTTCCCATAAGACACGTTCTCCACGGAGGGAAGGGACGTTAGTGTAAAGATGTTAGAATACTTTGGGTTTGGACCCCTTTCTTGAAAATGGGCCCCTTAAATTCGCAAGGGGGGCTCACGGCCCCCATTGGCTAATTTCTAGAATAAACCCTGTGGTATCTCTGATGCACAGAAACATAAAAAAGCCATGAAACAGCAAGATGAACTAGTTCTCCAGGAAGTGACGTTTCAGTAGCGTAGTTACGGAAACGTTAACACAATACAGCCCAGTGTAACTGGAAAAAGTATACACTTGTGGAACGTGCTCTGTTTCTAGGCACCTTTCTTGCGTTGTATGTATTTTCATGATACTACATTCATCCCCTTCCACTCCTTACTTGTTAGTGAACTGATAATGGATAAACATTTTTTTATTCTAAGAGAGACATGTTCTCGCTGCTTGGTAAGCACTGTCATTTCTATTGTATTCTTTGCTCTACCAAGGTCAAATACGAACAAAAATTTAAAAAAATCGCAGATATTAGCGTTACTTCCATTTCCCTCCAAATTGTAAGTACAGGAAGTTAATAGATTTAGCCAATCACCTGGCGATTTTGGGCTAAGACACTTAAATGTGTCCTAAATAACGAATTTTGTATAATCACATTCTGTTTGCTCAACAAGGTGTCGGCACCGAAGAGATCGCGAGTAGAATTTATCAATCCGGTTTCATCAAGTTTTTTATAGCGCAGCCAAACCGAGCACTTCTTTCAGAGGTTTTTTTTTTTTTAATCGATGACTAATAGTTTTTTTTTTAAATGGACAGTATTTACGAGGAATCTTTTAAATTTGCACACAAAGTGCTCGTTCTATGCATGACTGCTGGTGTTTATGCAGGAAATATGAATAAATGTGTCCACTAGCTCGAGAATCGCCGGCAAGTGAAAAAAAAAATTCATGTCTCTGCATTGACATCGTTTTCATGACGTTGTTGTTACCTACTGTACCTTTTTGCTCTTTGTCACGGTCAGATTTCTTCTAATAAAAACGGCGCCCTGAATAAAAACATGGGTATTTGATGACATTGTCTTTATACTGGACACATTCTCTCTAACTTTGCAGACTATGAATAAATTAGGACGGTGTAACCGCGTAGACGCGTATCCGCTTTCCAAAGAACTTAGCGAGCTATGAATAAATTATGACAGTGTAGCCGCGTAGACGCGCAGCCACTTTTCAGAAAACTTAGAGAGCTAGGAATAAATTATGACGGTGTAGCCGCGTAGACGCGTAGCCGGCTGCGCCGTGTAGCTAGAGATGCGGGGTATTCTGCAATCGTTCCCTGAATTCTTAACTATATCACAAAATATTTCTATAAAGTCAATAATGAGAGTGAACAGCGCAATAAGTTTGGAGGAAACCTTTTTTTGAGCGACTTTGGTCGAGGGAAGAGGGACGCGTAATTCAAGCCCACTCCAAGGAGATTATATGTTACCATGGAGAAATACGATAAGGTTACATTTCTAGATTGGTTGTAGTTAAAGATCGTAGCTAATTCTAGTTTTTATCTTTTTCCGCCAAATTTTCAGGACATGTTGCTGATATGATGTGGAACATTTTTCTTTTTAACATCTCTGTGCAACACACACACATCATTTTGGAAGAATCTACTTTTTTCTTGAAATATAATGAATAATTTATGCAGTGTTATTTTTCTGAGAATCCCATTTTATCCCCTTTCAATTGAGATATTGTAGACCACATTGCTGTAAATACCTGTCAAGAAATTGAATAAAACATCCATAGTGGTCAATTTTGCCTTTTTTGTGAGTGACAAAATGAGTTAACAAAGCCAGGATTAGCTGCAATTTTGAGTTAAGTTTGATCAGGCTTTTTTTATAACAATATGGGTTTCTATAACCTTGTTTTTTCCCACGTTTTGTCTTTTGCTGCTTTCGAAATTTCAAACTTTTAATAATACAGAAGCCTTGGTTATTCGTTAACCAAGCAAGGTTTCAACAGTAACCAAGCAAAAAAAATTAATAACAGCCAAGCAAAGATAACAATAAATTGCCTTTCAACAATCAAGCCCTGGAATTCAAACGTTTCATAGCCTTTAGGGCCCTCAAGCATAGGTAAAAGAAATCCTTTGCAGTCCGAGGAGAAAACGTGATGGAAATTCTTGGTCACCTTCCCGACAGCCTTCCCAGGGGTCAATGGCAAGGATCAATCTCAGCTGGTTCCAGCTGAGTCTGATGCAATTACTTTTTCAACTTAGTTACCCGTTTTTTAGAACCCCTAACACTGAACAGCATAAAATATCTCATCACATCAATGCATTATGACAAATAAAGATCATGAGAATTAAGCAATCAATCACCAGAGCTGAATTGTCTTAACGTTTAAATACGTTCCCTCAACTATTATTTAACAACATGTATGAAGACCAATAAGCAGAATATGTGTGATGATGCAGAGCCCAAAGGCTTATTAACAAACGTTTTTCTTACCCTTCTGGAACACGTCGTTGAGAATAAGTACCACCTATTAGTAACACAAAAGACTGATATGTTTACAAATACCAACAAAAACATAACAAAAACGGGTCATCTTTGAAAAAATCCTCGTTTTGAGTACTGCCACTGCCATCAAAAATTCTCTTTAATGAACATGTTTTTATGACCTTGCAAGGCAAATGCACGTATAGTAAAAACCCCTTTTAAAATAAAATTCAGCGATTACGGCAAAGAACAACGTTTTGCTGTCATGATGATTTCCCTGTCAAGTTCGAATGCATATTTGATGTGATGAAGTTTTAACAGAGTTGCGGTTACGAAAAAAAGAAAACTTCCTTTGTAAAATTCTGAGTAATTAAACATGATTGTGACCTTGGCAACGTGGCAAAAAATATTTTCGGTGAAAAGCTATCAAGTACATGTACTTTTTTGTGATACCGCCCCACTTTCATGCCAGATGAATTTTTCCTTAAAGAGCCAGTGTCACCCAAAGTGCTTTGCGCGCCGAGGTACATTTTTCATATATGATAAATCCGCCATTTACTTGATTGTTGTGAAGTCCGATTTGTATCTTCTTCCATCGCTACCATTAGCGATACGAAAGCACTAGTGTGAGTTTTGACTTGACATTTAAGTGTCGTCGTATCGATTTAGTTGTACATTTCCGAATTCTGAAGTGTTTTCGCGGTGGAGAAGCCGAAGGAGATCTTTAAATTGAATGCTTCGTAGGGTTCAGGAAAGCTGAGCCGAAGGCCGAGTCTTCCGGGCTCTACCAAAGTTGTACGGCTAAAGGATTCCGTGTATCAGTAGCGGAGGGAAAGAAAATCATCTACGGGTTTCAGCAATAGTACTGACACTGCGTTTGCCGAAATAGTGCAATATTCGCGTTGCCGGATGAAAACAGAAGGAACGTTAATTTACCACAAAATAGCAGTAGCTACGGGCCTGCTCCAAAATAATGCTTATGGTCATGAGCTTGTGCTGTTTTGCTTAACTATTCCTTGAGTTCACTGTCTGCTTATGTTTTACTTTTACAAAAAGTGTAAGAGGGGTTTTCTGGTTTTGCGTCCATCGACATCGGCCGATGCGATCGATCCCGCGATCAATAGATCGGACTGTAAATTGAATGCGAAGTGAGATCTTAGAGTAGTTTCCTCCAGTGACATCTAGCGAAGAAGACGTCAATATTCTTACTACTTGTTTTTGTCTTGTTTTTATATCGAGTAGAAGTGGCTGCTCTGGTTTTACGTCCATCGAGATCGATCGATCGATCAATCGATCGGCTGGGACGGCTGCTATAATAGCTCAATACACTTTGACTACAAAGTCAGATCTAGAGTTGTTTTCTCCAGTAACATCTAGCGATGAACATAGTTTCATTTTCAGAGGCTACTACTGTAGATATCAGCTCGCTGAAAGGCCAGTGCGGCAAGGTATAATTTGCGAAAAGTTCGGCAAACGCGCCAGCCAAACGCTAAAAGCTGTTTCAAAACAAAAACACAAGCACGCAAAGCACTTTGGGTGACACTGGCTCTTTAAAATGGTCAATTTTCTATACGTATGTTGGCAAGATTTCGTTAGAAGTTACTGATCATTGAATCTTAAGGTTACTCCGGACCTTCGCGGGTGTCCACCCGTGTCCTCCAGGAAACACGACGGGCCACCATGAGGCCTGAAGCGGCACTCTAGGAATAACTTTTGTGTTTTTAATCCAGTGGAGCTCAAACTTTGCAACGTAACAGACTTCTCAATTGCAAACAATCGTATGATTTTT
Organism: Siderastrea radians; assembly: GCA_964017195.1. NCBI lineage: Eukaryota > Metazoa > Cnidaria > Anthozoa > Scleractinia > Rhizangiidae > Siderastrea > Siderastrea radians. The sequence goes on along the minus strand of OZ024895.1, from coordinate 8,231,539 downwards.
GTTTTTCGATTTTAACGGTTTTTGGCGGGAAAATGACGTCATACAAATGACGTCAAAATTTTATTTTCACCTGATGACTGACTTATTGCGCGATTTCAAAAGGATATGACAAGACGAATTCAAATATGAAAAAATAATTGAAAAAGCTTTATCGGTTCAAAAGATACCACAATCTGAATTTGAATTTCCCGCCATTTTGTTACTATATTTAGAACTTTGGCAAATTTCAAAATGCAATATCTTTTGAACCGCTAAAGCTTTTTCAATTACTTTTTCACATTTGAATTTGTCTCAACATATTCTTTCCAAATCGTGTACTAGTTTAGTCATACGGTGAAAATAAAATTTTGACGTCATCTGTATAACGTCATTTTCCAGCCAAAACCCGTTAAAATCGAAAAACAAAAATCATACGATTGTTTGCAATTGAAAAGTCTGTTATGTTGCAAAGTTTGAGCCTCACTGGATTAAAAACACAAAAGTTATTCCTGGAGTGCCGCTTCAGGCCTCACGCTGGCCCGGCGTGAAAAAATTCATATGCGCGCTATTTTAAAGGAAAGCACGGCAAACTATATATCGTTGGAAAGCTTAATAAATGTAGATTTCGGGAAAAAATATGAATTGCCAGTTTTTTTAATTCCACAAAAGAAAATTGCCAAAATGACCGCCAAAATGACCATGTTTCATTCAATTAAACAAATGAATTAATAGGGTACCAAAATTCGGCAGATTTCTGTGAAATTTGGCCTGAACATTCCTTACACGATGTTGTTGTTCACCCGTGGCGATCTTCAATGCAATGCCCATCGTGCATTCTTTGCTGCTCGAACTTGACAAATTAATCAAAAAATAACCCTTCAGAATATCGAAAAATGCTGACACACTTTTGATGATTGATCCTTTGTGATTAACACTGTGCAGTTATTTTGCCAAGGCGCTTGCATTTGATACCCTATTAATCCAATTGAATGACACATGGTCATTTTCATGGTTGTTTGCGATTTTCTTTCGCGGATTTGAAGAAACTGGCAATTTATAATTTTTTTCGAAATCTACATTTATTAAGCTTTCCAAAGATGTATAGTTTGCCGTGTTTTCCTTTAAAACGGCGCGCATACGAATTTTTTCCCCGAGGACACCAGCGAAGGTCCGGAGTAACCTTAAGTTTAGTTACCATTTGAGACGGATCCCTTACCACTGATCTTCTTCTTGTGCATGCTACAAACAATGATGACTGTAAGAAGGGCTAATACAACCACACCAGCTACTGCACACAGAGCAATCATGGCAGGCTTGGCTAAAAAACAAGCACGAAGAAATGGTAACGTCATACACCATTTACAAAGTAAAAGTTTGTTACATGAACACTGGTGAAGACGTAAAAAAATGGAAAGGGACTGAGAAGGAGTAAGCATGGTCACGAGTGACTAATCCTGAATCAAACATTTACATACATACATACATACATACATACATACATACATACATACATACATACATACGTACATACATACATACATACACACACACACACACACACACACATACCTACCTACCTACCTACCTACCTACCTACCTACATACATACGTACATACGTACATACATACAGACAGACAGACTTTATTGAACCTCTCCAATGGTGCTTTTAAGGAACAATAACAAACAAAGGAAAAATAAATTACAGTAATTAAAAACGTTATTTATAAACAATATTTACAATATCAACAAATTTACGTAGGATAACGCCAGCATGCTAACTGAAGAAAGCCGTCGAGACGTGTGACGGACCATATCCAATGTAACTTGTGTCGAGTTCAAAATTTCATGTCTTAGAGGTCACAGATTGCTTAGTCTTTTATTGTTTCGAGGTTTTTCGAGACCTTGATGAAACACGAAGCCCGAGTTGTCGATATGACTTCTCAGTTGCGCATAATAAACAATAAATAATCAACACTTTACTGACAAGCAAAATTTGTTTGCATCTGTGAGCAAAAGATTGTGATTAACACGTAGTTGGTTGTTTGCAATGCCAGCAAAAATGCCACGTTTTTCGCAAACCATTTATGGCAACGCTGATATTTGCATTTGTGTCCTTTTCAATCTTGCGACAAAGCTACCTTCGGAATCATCCTGTTTCGACTGCCTAAAATTTGTAGAGACAAAAAAATTTCCTTACTGGCCCTGTGCAGGCCTAAAAGTAAACTTCGAGAAGGTAAATCAGGAAGCGGTAAATGAAGCGAATGATAACATTATCTGTTATCAAGCCGGGAAGCGCATGAATTCAAATATTGCCTTCACTGAGTTCGAAGACTTGAAGAATAGTTGGAGCTTTCCCAACAAGTCTCAGGTGAAAGAGCGAAAAAATTGTCCACAGTGTTTAGCAATGTTCACGAATTGCTCTGTAAATGTAAATCTCATGTGAACTGTAAATGAACCATTTTACGAGTAGTGGATACAATTGACTTCTAAAGATTTACTAATTTTCTGGAAATTGTGAAATGTGCATAGTTAGTGGTATATACCACTCTTACTGGGGAGTGGCATACCGTTTTTCACTGGATATCAAAATGCATGCACGTGATGAGGTATACATCCGGTGATTGGTAGTTAAAAAATGAATTATAAATAACATTGAGAAGTAATGAAGGACTAACTCCTCGAAATAATTCTGTTTCACGAGAGATATCTCTTCTTTTGAGGAGGCTTGATATTTTGTCAATAACAAGGTGAGCTTGTCCAATGATAAATCAACTGCACCTTTAAAGAAGTGGTCCTTTCCAGAGATATAAATATTATGACAAACCAGTGAAATGCATACCTTTTTTACAGTCTTGTCCTTCCGAAAATGGATTACAGTCTTCTTTGCCTTCTGTAGGTCCTAAGGTAGGTAGAAGGAATAAAGTAATGCTTTCAGGTAACGGGTATAAATCATGGGCATTTCATTAACAGACTTCTGTCTGCGTGACATCAGGGAGGACGACTTTTGGGAAAAAAGGTTAAGTCAATAAATTTATGCAAGGAATGAGTGAACAATTAACTGAGATTGGTCAAATAAAACTGGCTCCTATGAAGTGAATGACCATGTGGTGACCCACTTGTCTTCTTCTAATGCATGCTACAAGCAATGATGGCTATAAGAAGAGCTAACACAACCACACCAGCTACTGCACACAGAGCAATCAAGGCAGGCTTGGCTAAAAAAGAAACGAAGAAAAGGTAACGACATACACCATTTTAAAAGTACAATTTTGTTACAAACACACTGGTGAAGACGTCAAATAATGGCAAGGGACTGAGAAGGAGAAAGCATGGTCAGGAATGACTAATCTTGAATGAAACATTTACGTGGGATAACCCCAGCGTACTAACTGAAAGAAACCCGTCGAGTCGTGTCACTGACCATATCCATTGTAACCTGCGTCAAGTTCAACATTCCATATCTTAGGTCACAGCTTGCTCGGTCTTTTCAGGAGGGCGCCAAAGCATGATGTAATGTAGGATTAACTCCTGGAAAAAATTCTGTTTTACAGGAGATATCTCTTCTATTAAGGAGGCTGTTGATATTTTGTTAATAACAATGTGACTTTGCCCATCGATAAACAAACTGCACCTTTTAAGAAGTGGTCCTTCCCAGAGATAAAAATATTATGACAAATCAGTGAAATGCATACCTTTTTTACAGTCTTGTCCCTCGGAAAATGGATTACAGTCCTCGTTGCCTTCTGTAGGTCCTAAGGTAGCTAGAAGGAATAAAGTAATGCTTTCAGGTAATGGGTATAAATCATGGACATTACGTTAACAAGCTTCTGTCTGAATGACATCAGAGAGGACGACTAATGGGGAAGAAGGTCAAGTCAATAAATGCAAGGAATGAGTGAACAACTAACTGAGATTAGTCAAATAAAACTGGCTTGTTTTATTCTTTCTTAGTTTAATGTCACAAACACTCTTTGTGCTGGGTATTATTTGTAATTGTTTCAAGATATGGGGGAACAACAACCTACCTTCAATCAGGCCTCCAACTTTTATCTCACTAACTTCAAGCTCGCCAAGCTTTCCATCTTTAGTTGCCTCTAGTACCAGTGCATCTATGTCACCCTGACTAACGCTCTGACTGAACGTCAGTTCCAAATCAACAATCACACTTCCCTTCCTGTTAGAATATTAAAAAACAAGTGAGTGCATGATGTAAAGAAACATTCTAAGAATAGTTTCCTGTCTGTTTGGAACTTGCTGAGAAAAAAATTACTGCTGAGATAAAAAATGTCAGGATAAAGAAACCTGTATTGTGCAAATACATATAGCAATCTAAGGCCCTCATATGCGAGGTTACTGTTTTTTTGCAACTTGCAATGCAATGCCGTTGCGACACAAGTTGCAGATGAAATTGCTAGTGAAATACCCCCTCTTAGCAAGCTGTAAAACGTTAGGTCAGCGACTTAGTTTTTCAGATAAATTAGAACAACTGAAATTTGGAGGGTTTTTGGTGGATCTTTGGTTTTGCAATTGTAACTGCTACGACATCACACTCAGCTTTAAAGTATTGCCTGAAACAGAGATGTAAAGATTTTCAAGGTTTTACACGTGGTCAGAAATACATATTTAAAATCTTTCTCGTTTCAGAAAAAAACACAACAAAATAGTAAACAAGAAGATTCCTTTGTTGGGAAAACATGTCATTTCAGTTTATTTTGTTGGTGTTCAAGAACATTTTATCCTTCTTTTTGATAATAAACAAGAGCCATGGTGGCTTTTAGCTCGGGCAAAAAGTGTTTGTAATGAGTTTATATTGCTACGAATAAAAGTTAAAAGAAAATAGATCTAGGTGGAGTAGACTGCAACCTTTTGCCATGACTTCAACATAGAAGCTTGTCATGTGGTACAAAACTGCACACTTACTCTTAAATTAAGTCCAAGAGTCCAGACAGTAAAGAAAATTTCTCGTCAGTTGAAAACTAACCACGCAATAAAGGAGAACATACCGTATCAAACTCTCCTCCCTTTGCCCGAATAAAAGTTAACATTTACTCCGATTCAACCACAAAACCTAAACGAGGGTCGTAATGATGCTTTAACTAAACAAAACACGGAAAATAAAGGAATGAATACATTTCCAGATTGAATCGATGGACGAAAGACGACTGAAATTATATTTGGAAGATTACGCTACAGAAAATACAACAAACAAGAAGTCACCAAAGGTCAGGAACCGGGTAACCGTATATAGGATAAACTGTTTTCATAAATTTTCAGTCATCACGAACACAAAATTACTCTAACATGCTGGTTTTATAGAAAAATTCACTGCCTGACGAGTGAATTCCACGTTAAATTTCACGCGAAAAACCGATATCGCACGAATCGCAATCAACAACTGAAATGCTCAAGCGAAAGGGAAATTTCAAGCGTTCCGGTGTGAAAACAAGATCTACAAAAAAACCGGTAAGCGCTTTACAGTTATAAAAAAATCGCATTTAAAGTATAATGATTAAGACTGGAATATCTGAGTAAACTCTTACGAAAAATAGCTCAAAAAAGCTTAAAAGTCACTATTTTAACTGTTTTTCTTTCATTGCAGAGAGTCGCTTGTTGGTGTCATGTTGCACTGAAAGTTTATGGAAATATTTACTGGAGAATTATTAAAGTGCACCCAACCCCAAAATATTTTTTACGCTTATATAAATCTTTGCACCTATTTTAAAAACATTTCGACATTATTTGCAGTTTTTGACTTTTTTATGGGCTTCAGAACTTACGACAAACTAAGCATCATTTGTCGCACGACCGAGGTAGAAGGGGCATGGGTTTATTCTTGATTTGACGTCACAAACTGCTTTGCCTGCATGTTTACAAAGACTTAAGGAGATGCAAATCAGTTTGTGATGTCAAATCCAGAATAGACCCATGCCCTCACTAGCTCGGTCGTGTACCAGATGATGGCTAGATTTCGTAACTTTTACAGAATATAAAAAGTCAAGACTGAGGGGGATTTCATAAAAAAAACCGTAATGCTTTTCGAACAGGTACAAAGAGTTATTTTAGCGAAAAAAATATTTTGGGGTTAGGTGCACTTTAAAAGTTACTCCAGTAAACATCCCGCCAACTGCCCCTGCCATCAGGTAACTAGAACTACTGGCACTGCTGTCACGGTTACCAGTAGCTGCTGTGTTGCTTGGCGGGACTAAGCTGTTGAGAACAATCTCCCGTAAAGCATGACTTGAATCGCTGTTGGTAGTTGTCGTGCTTGGGTTGAAACCGGCCAACTTATTCGACATTCGCTAGAAATTTCCAGGAACGTTATCACCCTTCGGACGATGGCCAACGTACTCGATAAATGCTCTGTGCGGATCTCGCTCTCCACCATCCGTCCTCCAAATCTTGTTGTTATACTTTCCCCTTCCGTTTTGTCGCAGTCGGTTCGTCTCCCTGGCGGTTCTTGATTTGTCGCTCTTTGTATTCGATGTACTGCTCTGTCACGATGAAATCACTTAGTTGACAGTCATGTTGTTCTTTAAATCCTCTCATTCCTAAGTGCGTGACATTGTTCCACCATACCAGATGGAGAAGAGAGCGAGGATTTTGAAGGCCGATTGCACCTGACGACCACATCTTTTCAATATCTTCTGTTTCAACTGGTTGAGTGGCATTTGGTTTGTTGCCAAGACCTTTTTGCTTCAAATCCTTTTTCTTCATGGATAGCATCGTTGAAACTTCTTCGAACTCAATGGCTGAAGATTTTCGAGGTCGAAGTTGTCTACTGCCGGTGGACATGGACGTTCCAGAAAGTATCTTCGTAAACCATTGCGGTAAGTTTGTAATGTTCCTGGTTCATATTCTTTGCCTTTGTTTTCTTTGGTCGTCTGCCTTATTTCTAGAAAGAAGTGCTTGAGAAGCTGCGGTGCTTCTTGCTTTGAAATTGCATCGAGATTAATTTGTTTGCCATGTTTTTCCTTGAACCAGGACTGCAAACGGCGTACGGATGTACTTGTACTTTTTTCTAGTGTTTTCTGAAACCATATTGTCCTTAAAAGAGACCAGTTCGTCATCTGTATAGGTCACAATGGTTTGCTTTTCCGGAATAGATGCTTGACTTTTTTCGGCATTGATACCTGTTGGGTTTTCTTTCGCGGCGCTTGTTTGGTTTTCCTCGGTAAAAGCTTTCGTTTGGCTTTCTTCCCTCATCTCTGCCATTTTTTTTTCTTCAATGCGTTTTCTCGTACTTTTGAGTGTGAGTGGTTTCCTCAAATTTTCTAAAAATTTCAATTTCAATTCAAAATTTGGCAGACATTCATTTTCTGTAAATTTGTTCATTTCCAAGGTGTTTTTTTCCTAGCACGAGTTGCATTTTTGTTTTCACGATAGCAACAATTTTTGCTCACGACTCACGTCAGCAATATCCCTTCATGCACAAGTGCAATTCCACGCTAAATACCCTCTCTTCGATAGCCAATCAGTCCGCGAGTTTACCTTCAGCTATGCAATTCTATTGGCAAGTATTGACACACGTGTTTGTTCCCTTGGAACTGGTTTGAGACAGCGATAGCGGTCTAGATAAAGGTTGCCAAGAAAATCTTCGCAAATCCTGACAAATTTGTTCCCAAAATCTTCCAGATTCATTGTATATTTTGAAACCGGAGGTACATTTAGCGTTATTCAGATCTAGTTTCTTTTGAGGCTGCTTAAGAGACAAGAGTCGCCTGTATTTGCTTCATCTAAATACACACATATACGCTAAATTACACACACTTCGTTTAATTTCAGAAGGTTATGAGTCAAATACCTTGCACTAATGTAGCGAAGAAAAAGGAACTCACAAGTAAAAAAACAGATAGCAAGTCGAAAAAGTGAAAAATTCACGTATTCTTCCCCGCAATTCTATGTCATCTCGCCCACCGATTCGACGAGGAATGCCCCAAACTGGAGCGTTGCTGAAAAAGTCGTTTGTCAATTCCCACGTGCGTTGGCCGACTGCTTGGCGAGAAGCCCGAAAATTGTCCGAACATATAACATATCAAATCGTGTGGACTTTTTCAATCCCCGATTATCAACGACATGTCCTCGGCAAACCTACGTGTCCCTTTGCTGACATTTCGCTTGCATTTGTCAGAACAAGGAAAATCGGAGACACTTCGTTTGGACCTGCGCATTATGAGCAATGAAATTTTCTGCCCGAACTGCAGAACTACCCGTACGAAAAAGTCTGGCCTGACAGAGCCTAATTCAGGCCTAACTCTAGCCTGATTTAGTGAACTGAGACCTTACACAAACCTAACAAAAGCCTAACAGCGAATTTGTTAGGTTAACGAAGCCAAACCTTAAATTAATAAGGTTGTGTTAGGTTTAAAGTTAGGCTAAAACGTACCCTGACACAGCGTAATTTTTTTTAGGGCGACAGACTACTGTTTAGGTAGCCTAAACATTGGCCTTACAAAGCCTGACATTTATTTGGTCTTCAAAATAACTAGGATTGACCAAATTATTCAACCTAACAATAACCTTACAGAATCCAAATCATGATACATACGCTTGGAAACTAACAAATTCAAGCAAGGGAAGAATCATTATTAAACGTATCTTCTTTTTAAATACAAAATGTAAACAGACTCACCACGATTTAGATTAATTGCAGTTATCCGACTGATCCGGAATGATTCAGTTTTGTCGGTTTCATGGTCCGTTTTTGTGCCAACGGCTATCCGTTATATATGTGAGTTTTATTTTATTTTTTTCCCATTCAGCAATTCCTTGATGTAGCTGTTAGCGGTATAAAGGTCTCCAACAGCTCCGCTTAGCGTAATCAATTCAGTCTTGATATTTAGTATTTACGTCGCCTTCTTCGTTCGATTTAGTTCACTAATTCGATCCATAGCCAAAACTGAAGGGAGCTTATTGTGTGTACATGATAATACACTGAAAAAATATTTTCCAAGTATAAGCTTCTGAGCAGTTTCGGCGAATAAAACGCCATTATTCCACATTTCGTGACAAGCACGTGTTGGAATTTTATCGCAAAATTCCCTTGAGAGAGCTGACGCATTAATCTAATTGGCCAACTTTTATGCAACAATTGTTTCTTATCCCGCCCGATCGCATTACAAAAATTGACCTGAAATTCTCGACCGTTGATAATTCACTTAGAAGAGCGCGCGGACAGCTTTAGCGAGAAGAACTTATGCAGTTTTCAGTTGGAAAAGATTTTAATGTTTTGCTTTCCTGGAGCGAAGATCGATCTGAACCATCTTGTAAACAACGAACAGACTGCTCTGTCGGATAGGGTCCGATGCTGTGTAGCCACTTTCACAAGGATAATGTTCGCCACGATAAATTTAGGTTCTTTGATCTCCTGCAAATTGAAGTGACTCCCGTACACTGTAAATGTATTTGAGTCCATTTTTCCACAAGGGAAAGAATGTACGGAAGAGCTGACCACAAATAATACTGAGGTGAGCAAAGTGTCCTTAGCTTCAAAATTGTAATTATCAGTGGCATATGATTAGTCAACAGTTTACTTCCGAGGTCGACATTGATAATGAGATGATTGCAGTTGCTTTTCCTTCGAACTCCGTACCATAAAAATATCAAGTCGACGTTAACCTTTACCTAGCTGTAAAGTGTTGTAGTTCTTAGCTTTATATTACTTTGTGTGCTACACTATAGTTTTACTGTTTAACGTGTTACGCCACTGTTGCAATTTTACCGTGTACAAAGGTTACAAAATAAACTTAACATGTGCATTTTGAAATTGTTGTTCGTTTTTCTGATATCACATAAGCTACTTGAACTGAACCGCTGTTGACTGAACAGTCTCAGTTATTGTTAATGCTTAAATTGCCTTTAGTTACAGTTTTTGTGTTTTTAGCCTTAAAAATAATCGTTTTTAGGTGATCATTCACTCTGCCGTGCGGTCATTCTTGAAGCCTTAAAAATGTCAGGCTCAAAGCCTTAAAAAATTAAGGTCCAATTTTCAGGTTAACGCGAGGCTAAAAAAGGTTAATGTTAGGCTAACAATTTTTAGCTTTTGTCTGGCTTAAATTCGGGCCAAAATTAGGTTAAAGTTAAGGTCCAATTTTCAGGTTAACGCGACGCTTAAAAAGGTTACATGTTAGGCTAAGGATTTTGGCTTTTGTCTGGCTAAAATTCAGGCCAAAATTAGGTTAAAGTTAGGCCAGACATTTTCGTACGGGTAAGCTCGGTTGCCCGAGCAAAAATATTCTTAAAAGCCTTCTCAATAAGCTTGAGAAACGAAACCTCTCATTTCTCACTCTTTCATTTTCCCACCACTGAAGACCTTCTTATGTGGAAAATTAGAGTGTGGGTATGTATCTATTTCAAATAAGGATGTCGGATCAACTCAAGCTTACACGACAAGACCGAAGGGTAGCGTGGATAGTTGCAAATCAGACTTAGTTTGACGGTTGTCAGAAGTTGGTCGTGAACTTTGAATTTATTAGGACAAGTAATAAATAGGTACCGTCCGATTACTGTCAGCGACAATCCTGATTTGGCTTTCCATTTTCAGTTGTTAGTTCTTGTCATGAAGTGCAAAAATTCATGTTCCATATTTTTCATGATGCTGTTTTTCCTACTTCTAATTTACATACCATGCGCGTGCTCCACGTTTACCCAGTTTTAACCCCGCAAACGAAAAGATGAGTGGAATTAAACATTACCTTATAAACGAAAACTCTGTCTGAAAATTAAGGGTTTTTTGTTTAATTTTTATGCTTTAAAAACTCTTTCATATACTTTTCTATTCTACGACAAGGAAGGTACTACTGATTTTGGCGAACGTAAGCATAAAAATCCCATATTACCCTGCGGTCTTGTCGCGTGGGCTTAAGCTTACATCTGCCAAGACGTTAACTGAAATAGATGTATACATTTCATTTCCCTCTTGTTTGGATTCTTACAGAAAACTGGACTTAACCATTCATTCCAAGAATACCTCGAGAAGTGTATATTCTCGTGTTTTACATAACTTTCGCATAAATAGCCAATCATGAACGATGTTAAAAGAACCAATGAATAAAAATTAATTTAACACTTAAGTTCCTATTCTAGATTCCTCCAACACTGTGTTACATTTGCACTGCTCAGGTCAATTACATTAATTCTCCCTTTCCCGTCCAGTCCTCAAACCCAACAAATATGAAAACTAGCTGCAAAGAGAGGTAAATTAAGGGGGCTATGCCATCAATTTTTAGCATCAATTTAACAAACCATTTTTGGCAAAGACGTACCTGCATTGATGGAAACTGATTACAGTTTCCATCAATGCAAGACAATATCAAGATAATAATCGTCCACATTTGTTTATATCTATTCTACTAGCCCACTGAAACTGTAAATAAGAGCCTTCAGCCACGGATGGTCAGGATGAAGACGGATTGCAACTTGAAAAAAACCGTGCTGCTTTTTTTGTTCACGTTTTCCCTCCTGACAAGCGAAAACCATTATAAAAAGATTATGTTTTGCACTCCGTTAAAAAATTCACTTTACGTCTTCCCCTTGAGGTTCTAAGACCATTTTATGTGCAAGAAAATGTTCTTAGTTTTGATTTAACCAAACACTTTACCCCAAGACTTTTAAAATACCTATGACACAGCCCTTTTTTATCTGCGGCTTTATAGTGTGAGGGTTCTTTGTGCAGTAGCTAACTCACCTTAATCTAGTCACCTTACATTTCGTCAATCCGATCCCAGCGAGTTCTTCGGTGTACTGAAATATAATAACACAGACTTTTATATTTAATTACACTGCACATAATAGAAGAAAGGAACCTATGACACAAACGTTATAATTTTCATCATAATTTTTATCTGAACACAAACAGTTTTCAAACATTATCCACCCCTAACAAAGACACAAGCTGCTGCTCTACCGGAAAATTCATTAAGAGAATGCTCATCTCACTGGAAGTTTCCTTTTTGGATCAAAACAAACGTGAAAATTCCAAACATAACTCCAATCAATTCACGTTTTTCTTCTCAGGTCAGGAATTTTTACTAGAGTTCTAATCAACCAGCTTTAATATATAAATTTAGCCAAGCCTAAAAGAGGAGCTCCACATCTCTCTTTCATGCTTATTGGCCCGTAAAATACAGTAAATTTTAGTTGTGCAGTTATTCCCCAAGAGGTGAAAAACAGCAAGGGAAAACATGCGGACCGCTGACGAAACTGTGAGTTGGCTTATTTTTCTTCAAAGAGAAGACTTCAGCATGACTTTCACCGACAGCTCTTCTTGTAGCATTCTTTCGAAAGCTAGCTTATTAAGTGGCAATGTAGAGCGGTCCACTGCATTTCGGGTCAGAAAAAAGTTTTCCCTCAAACTTTGCCCAGTAAACCATCTTGGGTCACAAGTAATTGAAACGGGTTTCGTTTTGGGAAATACGTTAAAATGTTTTTTTAGAGCCCACAACAGTGAGAGCGGCAAAAGGCGTAAATTAACGCCAGGTCGGACACGCAAATTGCGTAAGTTGGCGACCTCACTACCTAAAAACCAAAACAGGCAGGAAAAAAGTGTTATTATTTTCAAGTTAAGAGGTCCTTCAAGGGTGTAAAGTGCATGTTAAATTTCATTTGTTTTAAACTGGAAGCTCGTGATAATTAACATATTAACTCATGTCTGAGCGCTCTCTGAAAACTCCCAAAAGTACCCTGTCTTCTCCGACATTTATTTCACAACTCCAGACCGAGACGCTCTAAATTCCTATTGAATCCTGTTAATGAGATGTGAGAGAGCACAGAAATATAAAAATACCTTGCGCTTTTTATCTTCCTTTACCACAGTGACTTCGAACTTCTGGTGACTTTTGTCGAATATGACGCATTATGCAAATTAGGTTGTTGAGCAAATTCAGATTGTGTGAAATAAATAGGTTCTAGATTTTAAGATTTCTCCATTTCATGTCATAAATACAGGAAAGCATACACAAATACAAGTTTCGAACTGTTCAAATTGATCAAATAAGCGAATTACCGAGTCCTGATCTTTGGATGCTTCCGAAGAATTGCGTGACTCGCATTATGCAAATTAGGCTGTCTGCTAAACTTGGTCCGTTCTTGTAACTGTCGCAAAAAACCTTTCTAATTTTTTGGATCCCTCTGTTTTTTTAATTGAATATTAAAGAAATGTTAAGACTACATGCACTTTAGGTAGAAAATCTTGGGCGTCTGTAAAACCCGGAACACCCCGGAACACCCCGGAACACCCCGGAACATGCCCGGAACACCCCCGGAACAGCCCGGAACAGCCCGGAACAACCCGGAACAACCCCGGAACACCCCTGGAACATCCCATAATACCCCGGAACACCCTCGAAACAGCAAGAAACACCCCCGGAACACCAAAAATAGTGGTCAGCGGTCAGACTGCTCACGAATTGACTAAGCCGAAGACCTCTGAAGATTCCCAATTCTTCATAAGACTTTTGCGGATCACCCTGAGATTTCCGAGCATTTCAAGAATGCTTGGAATATTTTCGAAGCTTTTAAGAACAGCGAAAAAACCATTAATTAATGGGAAAAAATATATCATGCACGTGACCTTCATATCAATAACTTACGATTTTCAGTGATATGAAAATGTGACAGTTGAACTGTTAATTCTGCATTGATTTTTCTCGTGCGAGGTTTGCATTATCACGTTCAAAAAACAGGTGTGACCTCAAGGACATAACAAAGCCAAATGATACAGTGTCACACAATGCTATAAGGTCATTATTCCGAGGTCACACGATCGTCATCGTTTTATTTCCACAGGTGCATGGAAATGTTTGGCCGCCGGTTCGGTACGCTAATATACAGTGAATATATACACCTCATTTAAAGAAAACCTCAGTTCATATTAATTCGAACCGTGGTGCATGAGTGCTTCAGGAATGTTAAAATCCGAGAACGTTTTTCCATGTCTAATAAATTCCCATCTTGCAGCTTTCTCTTGTCATATTTGAATGACAACGTTTTTGCAGTTAGGCCTGCATATATTTTTGGTTAACAAAAGAGCGTAGCTCGGAAGATAAATGAGTAGGAGAGATGTGCGCCTGCAAAAGTACTCACTATAATTTTGTAGAGGTATCCGAGGGCTTATAATGTCTGTAATGTAGGATGTCACAACGTAACCCGGGAGCAAAAGGATCGAACGAGTTTACACTCTTATAGCGAGAAAAGGAACAAGCATTTTATTTACTTTCACAAGATCTAGTTAGACTTTAAGAGAAAAATTCAGTAAACGAAAAAGGGAAAATACCAACGATGAGAGTACATATCAGATTTCCTTGAACTTTGCAAAGTTCGTGTGCTCCCTCAATAAGCCAACTTTATACGTTGCGATAAACCTTGAGTTACAACTTAAGGGGCCGACCATTTAACTCTTGAGGGGGGGTGTGGATGATTTCGAAAAAAAATGTCCTGCAAGCCCTTGTCGGAAGAAAAAAATTGCATGCAGCACAAATGAAATAGAAAAAAAATTCTTGCACTGCTGCAAGCAAGAAAAAAAAATGTTGCAAAGCTATTTCATCATTCCAGCAAAACTGCAACTATTCTTCCCTTGCTCCCTTTAAACTCTGGAGTTGGTTATGCTTCAGAATGTGCAATGCATTCTTAGCTTTATAGGGTCCGACAATCTGTGAGCCAGCGAGCCACTCCAGTTAGCCTAAAGCTATTTTTCAAATTAGACCATGATCAACTAACTTCAATTCTGCTTTCACACTTATTTTGGAGATTTCAGTCAATTTTTAAATTGTAACTAGTGAATAGCGGCATTAACCATGTTTAGAAGTGGACTGAAAAAAGGCTGAGCAAAAATTATAAGTGCTTGCATTTTTCAAATAAGACCATGGTCAACTAACTTCAATTCTGCTTTCACATTTGTTTTTGAGATTTCAGTCCACTTTTAAATTTTAACTTATGATTCTAGCAGTAATTACCATGCTATGAGCATTTCTGAACTGCTTTTTGCTTTTTTTTTAAATAAGAAACTAAACATTTTCAAATCTACCTGTGGAGCATCACTAATATTATGACGTAATATTAAATGAGTGTAAAGAATGACTTTCCGACTGAGACATGTTTTTGTATAGCATGATTTTGTACATCCTCGGAGACCCAGGGGCAGCTAGTCGGGACGACGGGATTTTCACGGGCGAAAGTTTACAACAAGAGCCGCTCTTGTTGTAAACTTTCGCCCATGAAAATCCCGTCGTCCCGACTAGCTGCCCCTGGGTCTCTGAGGATGGATTTTGTATAGCTTACAACATTTTAAGGCTTTGCAGCTCCATATTGAACTATTACAACAATAACCACAATGTAAATGTAAATACATTCTGTAAATGTAAACACATGACACTTTTTTGAGGAAAAAAAAATCCTGCAGAGAAATGAAGAGGAAAAAAAATATTCTGCAGAGCATTTAGAAGGGAAAAAAATATCCTGCCCATCAGGTTGCTAGAAAAAAAAAAGCTTGCTGACCAGAAATCATCCACCCCCTCCCTCAAGAGTTAAATGGTCGGCCCCTTACTTGTCAAAACTATTCAAACATTTTTCTAATTGGTCTTTAGAAGGAGCGGCGGTGTTTCTTTGCCCAGTTCGTACAGTAACAGCAAGTGGGGCACTTATTGAGAAAATGGGGTAGTACTAGCTACATAAATTGAAAAGGAACAGCCTTTACGAAAAAAAATAAATCCTATAGACGATTAACAGCCTGCAAAATCTGTTTTGTTTTGCGTGCAAAATCTGTCACGCAATGCCCAAGAGTAAGTTATCGCGACCGTGACGTGTTATATGGTGAATTGAATTATTATTCGGGATGCCCACCCCCAGAATTTTACTTATAGACGTCACATCAGTTTGTCGAGAGTTATAATGCAAATCTTGCATGAGTTCCAACAACTTCAATAATTGAATTGAAATATTCAAAATCAAATCTTTGTCGATCTGATGGACACCAATGTTATTTTTTATTTTATTATTGTCATTTTGTCTTCGGGTGATCCGCAAAGGTCTTCGGAAAAATTCGGAAATCTTCGTTAATCTTCGGAGGTCCTCGGGTCAGTCTATGCGTGAGCGGTCTGACCGCTGACCAGAATTTTTGGTGTTCAAGAGTGTTCCTGGTTGTATTGAGGGTATTCCGGGGCATTATGGGATGTTCGGGGGTATTATGGGATGTTCCAGGGGTGTTCCGGGGTTGTTCCAGGCTGTTCCGGGCTGTTCCGGTGGTGTTCCGGGGGTGTTCCAGGGGTGTTCCGGGGTGTTCCGGGGTGTTCCGGGGATGTTCCGGGATGTTCCGGGGTGTTCCGGGGTGTTCCGGGTGTGTTCCGGGTTTTACAGACACCCGAAAATCTTGATGATGAATTCAGCTAGTTACAGTACTGACTTGTATAACTCTGTTTGGAATGAAATGGACAACTTGTAACAATTATTCTGTTCTGGTCTGGTATTGATTTTCTATGCCTCCATTTTGCTCTTTTGATCTTCCTTTTCCACAGCGCCTACGAACGTTTGGTGCTTTTGTCCAGGGGATTTTTTCAAGCGCTTTGTTTTGTTTATACAAACGCTTGAGACAAACTAGGTTGTTTGCGTTGAGCAAACGAAGTAAAAAGACCGTGAATTATACAGTGCCAATATTTGGATGCTTTGGGGCAAAATGTGACGAAAATTACGCAAACTATATTTTCTGCCAAACGTAAAATCAGTATATATAAAGAAACTTGTAACTTCTTGTTTGATTTGAAACGGCTGAAGCTACGTCTTGGTGGGTTCCTCTTTCAGGGATAGTCAGATAGCCTTTTTTAAATATAAAAACAGTGCTCTGATTCGTTTTGTTCTTTCAATCTGTTTTATTGCATTTAATGTACAATGAGAATCATAAGAGAATAAATACAATATCAGAATCACAGGAACAACCACGAAGCCTTAGCAGGTTGTTATAAGCTTTTATGGTATTTTCAGGCTCAGGCCTGAAGTGGCCAAAAATTACTAGAAATTATGGTTTTCCAGTTAAATAGTAACCTCCAACATTATTAATAAATGCTTGCCAGACAATTTTTCATCTGGGTACGTCAACAGTACTCAACTCAAGAAAAAGGGTTTGTACATAAGCTAGTACCATTCTTCGCTCGGTGATGTCCTAAGGGCGGGAAAAGCCCTGGGAGTACAAAGGTCACATCTAGGCTTTTACCGCACCCAGAACATGATCGCTTAACTAAGCGATGATGCCTTATAACTCAAAGAATTCAAAGTGCGAGTGCGATTAAGTAGGTCGAATGTTGAGCGATTGAAACGTCGTCTGGGATGTGCCTCCACTCGAAGTTAGCACGGTTCCAAGAAGCCTCCAGCTCATTAAGAGCTAGGTGGTTAATGAGAAAAGTAGTGATCTTATTTAAATTTGATCAAGAAATCAAAACGTCAAAAATGCGTGATGCAGAATGATGCCGAATTAGGCTTTTTTGTTTTCGTTGTTGAAGCTTGTTTATATCAAAATATTTAACAATTATCCTGCGAAATCGCGCGGAATATCACCTGATACTTAGCCAACTCGGCCTACGGCCTCGTTGGCTAAATCAGGGGATATTCCGCAAGATTGAGCAGGATAATTGTTTTATTATTCAACAAATTCCCATCGACTACCATTTTCAGAACGAGAAAAACTGCGGCTCTATGATGAAAACGCTAAAAGCTAGCAACACATAAGCTTAATAAAAATCAAAACAGAACTTCAAGAAATCGAAGTTTACTACCGTTCACTTAAAAAGACTTATTTACAAACTCATGTTTGGAAATGACAAGACAAAGTAAAAAAAAGTATTGCTACCTTACCGAGAATAAGTCCTCTTCCTGTGAATTAAAATCTTTTCAACTTTAGTCTTTACAACTTTCCGTGAGCAAGTGTGCTGCTTCGTTCGCAATAGCATTTTCTTGGTTGAGTTCTCACTATGAAAATTCCAGGTCAACCTCTGGATATCTTTGTGAGCTGAAGCAAATACTTGTTGACTTTTTGAGATGATTTCCGGAGAACACTGCTAAAACTGCTTCGAATGAAAGAAAATCTGCAGTGCACTTCCAAATATGGTCATTTACGTATATCGCAGGATATCTGTCAGGTACGGATGACAGATATTGAGGGCTTCCTTACCATATATGGGTATAGTGACAATTTGTTGAATAATAAACAATGATATTCAATTCTTTTGATTAAAAGAAAAAAAAAAGGAACCAGAACACTGTTTTTATAAAGAAAGGCCATCTAACTATCAATGAAAAAGGAATAGATCAAGACGCGGCTTTAGCCGTTTCAAATCATACATCGACGAAAGAGAGATCCAAAAAGTTACAGTTAAAGTTATTCATATTCATTTCTCCATCTACGGGATAAATACGAACTCACAATTGACCAGCTCCCAGATGGCTTGATAGCTCAGTTGGTTAGAGCGCTGCACCGGTATCGCAGAGGTCATGGGTTCGATTCCCGCTCAAGCCTGAATTTTTTCAGGTTTCTTCTTTTCAACTGCTTAAGTTGAAACAGCTTCACGGGAATGATCTTCATATAATTCTACCAATAACAATCTCGTTCAACGTTTGACAAAAAATAAAATTTGCATACTTTTCGTCGCATTTTGCCCCAAAGCATTCAAACTTTGGCATTTTATATAATTCGCGGTACGTTTGCTCAAGCGCTTGTATAAACAAAGTAAAGTGCTTGAAAAGCCCCCTTGACAAAGGAAGATCAAAAGAGCAAAACGTAGGAATAAAAAAATCAAAACCAGACTGCCAAAAAGTAAAGATTCAATTTTATCCACCAGAAGAAAATGATGCACTTGTCATCGGCTGCTCCCGAGGTAGGGGAGGGGGGAACCCCGGGCCATATGTGGGGGAATCAGGGACTTTGTGGGAACTTTGCAACAAATTCAAATGACGCCCCAACTCGCGGGGAAAATGTGGGGACTTTGCTTCTAGCAAGGCGAGAGCAGCTTGGGAGCAAGTTTTGTTTTCGCTCGATTGAAGAAAAGATTGCGGGGAAGAACGAGAATGTGTGTGTTAAAATCCATCGACTATTTTTTATTTTTTGTGTGTGCATGAAATAGACCATCCGTTAAATAATTTTATGAACAGGACAGTAGAACAACTTGCAGAGAATTCAGGAGAGGAAAAAGAACTGTTCAAAGAACTTAAATGAGGCGCGTAAGTTAAGTAGGACTAATCTTTCGTGAAGTTATAAGTGCGTTGTGTTTAAAGGCATGCAGTAAATGAGTCATGATCATAGTATGTTCTTTATTATCATTTGCCTATGCATATGCAGTTGTAATGGGACACGATTTGAAAAACTTGTGGACTATTTGGGGCCAAAAAAAACCATCGTTTTTTCAACAGAAAGTTTATGGTCTCGAGCGTTGGCTAACTAACTGTTAGCCAATAATGAAGGGCGTCTTCAAGTCTTGTTAGGTGTTTGGTTTCCCCCTAAAATACTGGAGACTTTGCTAGGAAAAGACTCCCCACCGGTGGGGAAATACAAGAACTTTGAAATGGACAATTAGCAAAGTCCTGCATCAGCCCGGGAACCCTCGCCCCCACGTGGAAGCCCATTGTTACAAATTGTACATTTCATTGCAAACAGAGTCTGTATACAAAGGACACATGAATACAGGTCAATCTGGCTGTAACCAGCTGAACTTCTACCTACAGTGCATATAGTCTTTATATTTCTTTAATATTTAATTTAAACAACAGTGGGATCCAAAACGTTAGAAAGGTTTTTTGCGACGGTTACAGGAACGGACCAAGTTTAGCAGACAACCTAATTTGCATAATGTGAGTCACGCAATTCTCCGGAAGCATTCAAAGATCAGGACTCGGTAATTCGCTTATTTGATCAATTTGAACAGTTCGAAACTTGTATTCGTGTATGCTTTTCTGTATTTACGACTTGAAATGGAGAAATCTTAAAATCTAGAACCTATTTATTTCACACAATCTGAATTTGCTCAACAACCTAATTTGCATAATGCATGCGGTCATATTCGCAAAAACTACCAAAAGTTCGAAGTCACTGTGATAAAGGAAGATTAAAAGCGCAAGGTATTTTTATATTTCTGTGCTCTCTGACATCTCATTAACCGGTTTTAATAGGAATTTAGAGCGACTCGGTCTGGACTTGTGAAATAAATGCCAGGCAAGACAGGGTACTTTTGCGAGTTTTCAGAAAGCGCTCAGACGTGAGTTAATATGTTAATTATCACGAGCTTCCAGTTTAAAACAAATGAAATTTAACATGCGCTTTACACCCTTGAAGGACCTCTTAACTTGAAAATAATAACACTTTTTTTCCTGCCTGTTTTGGTTTTTAAGCAGTGAGGTCGCCAACTTATGCACTTTGCGTGTCTGGCCTGGCGTTAATTTACGCCTTTTCCCGCTCTCACTGTTGTGGGCTCTAAAAAAAAACATTTTAACGTATTTCTCAAAACGAAACCCGTTTCAATTACTTGTGACCCAAGATGGTTTACTGGGCAAAGTTTGAGGGAAAACTTTTTTCTGACCCGAAATGCAGTGGACCGCTCTTACAGACATTGCCACTTAAGTTCAAGAAGAGTGCTTGTAAAACTACAATTGCTAAAAAAAACCCACTTAAGTTGCTCCCGGTAGCGACTCGACAGACTTTTGCATGCAAATAAACATTTCTCACTGATTCCAGCACATCCCTCTAGCTGTTTAGTTCTGTTAACCATAAAACATTTCCGAAATCTATCTTGCTAAAATAAATAATATTTTCCCGGCATCAAACCGTTTACTAACAAAAAGTACCCAAAAAATGTTTTCGGAAGCTTTCAAGCACACATATAATTATCAAGAGAAAATGGCACAAGTTTTTCAACTGCGAAGTATTAGTCGGGCGCTTTCAAAAACACACGCTGAACTAATTTTAGGAAGCTTTTAGAGTCTCATTTTAGACAATATAGACTTAAACCGAGAAATGCTTTGTTTATAGTTACTTAAATAAAGATTTCATTTCGATCTATAACTAAAGACGCACTGAAATGGCTTATCGGTGAAAAACAAAACGAACACGAAAACATGCCACACTGAACTCACTCACTCAAACGGCGATTCTATGTTTAGTCGCTAAATTGGGACAGAAATGTCATTCACTTCAAATGAAGAAACTAATGTATAACAATTTAACAATATAAGGAAGATAAAATATTCCACAACTGAACAAAAAACATAAGGAGCTTTACACTAAGACTAATATATAGATTTAGCCAAGCCTAAAAGCGGAGCTCCACGTCTCTCTTTCATGCCAATTGGCCCGTAAAATACAGTAAATTTTAGTTGTGCAGTTATTCCCCAAGAGGTGAATAACAGCAAGGGAAAACATGCGCACCGCTGAGGAAACTGTGAGTTGGCATATTTTTCATCAAAGAGAAGACTTCAGTACGACTTTCACCGACAGCTCTTCTTGTAGCATTCTTTCAAAAGCTAGCTTCTAGAGTTCAAGGAGAGTACCTGTAAAACTACAATTGCTAAAAAAACCCACTTAGACTTTTCCATGCAAATACACATTTCTCACTGATTCCAATGTATCCCTCTGGCTGTTTTAATAGCTGTTAACCATGAAACGTTTCTCGAAATCTATCTTGCTAAAATAAATGATATTTTTCCGGCATCAAACCGTTTACTGACAAAAATTCGCCAAAAAATGTTTTCGGAAACTTTCAAGCACACGTTAATTATCAAGAGAAAATGGCACAAGTTTTTCAACCGCGAAGTATTAATCGGGCGCTTTCAAGAATACACCCTGAACTATTAAATTTTAGGAAGCTTTTAGAGTCTCATTTTAGACAAAATACATGTAGACTTGAGGTTACCGTGTACCTTCAGAGGTGTCTTCAGTCTTACGCGTGTAGCGCTTCTCAGTTTCGCCGCAGATACCCCAAACCTAACCTATATCAAATTAAAGCTTATAAAACTGGCTATTTGAATATACCACTAACTTTTCACGAAAACGAATTTTTAAGTTTTCCGCGAACTCTGAAGATGAAGGTCTAGATCGCCTTTTGAAGGCTCCAGCTCAAAGGGAATTTTAAATTTTGCACTTTTTTTTCTTGGTGAAAGTCCAGCACATAAGGGCTAAAATACCGTGTTGGGGTTTTCCTTTATTCAGCCGTGTTCAAAAGCTTTCGAACATTTTCTAAATCGCAAGCAAAACATACGGAGTAACGGCACAGAAATGGTTCTAAACGAAACAATATTTAGAATTATCGAATTCCCCGACACGTTCTTGTTGAAGAAGCGTCAAGCCAGCGACTCTCCAAATTTGATTAAAATCGAACAAATCGCCTTTGAGTTGGAACTCTTTAAAGTGTCACCTTCAAGCGAAAAATGAATGCCGAGAAATAGCGCTCAAAAGAAAATCATCGCTACGCAAACAAACACCGCCTCCAAATACCTTTGCCGACAGTAGACCAATCAGTGGGTGCTATTTTATCTTCCGGTCACCTCCCGTGGAAATTTCGCGCAATATTTTCTCCACGCAATCCTAGTGTTCCTAACATTAAACCGTCTTACCATTTTGTCGAATTTCTTTCAATGTTGGACGTCTTTTAACTGATATTATCGTGATGGGGAGAACCAAATGAGCGAAAACCCCAAGCCAACCAGCTGGGCCTAAACTGAAGCGGCCAGGGCGGGCAAAAAAAGCGAAGCGAAGTGAAACTGAGCACTGTGATTGAATCAATACAACTGCAGCAGCTCTTTTGAACAGCACTTCTCATATTGGTTGAATGGGTACTTATTGCAGTGTCAAGCTTAGCAAAGCGTATAATTGAACAATCCTCAAAGGGCTTATTTTTACTTGCCTTATCAAGCAATCGCATAGCGCGTGTTCGACACATAATTGTTTTGTCCGTTTCTCACCGGCAAATAGGGAATTTTTAAAGGCAATTGTTGGTCCAAAAGATTTGAATTCAATATTGTTTAGACATATTTGTATCTTTCCAAAAGAGTGTAATAAAGTAACAACAAAAGAGCGGTTTCATCGGGATTTGATAGGCCAATGTACAAATGAGTGAAACTATTAGCTGTGACAGCAAGCGAAGTTCCCTGCGAAGAGATCAAAAGGTCGTCTCCCAACGTTGGCTATATACCACGGGCTACATGTACACTGTATTAACAAATCTAAAATAATAAAATTCTTCTTTTTGCATTAAAATCAAAACATTGAAGAAAATCAAAAGAGAACACGGGTAGAACGAGATGAATTTAAATTCGCTATCTCTTTACACCTTTTGCTGTTCATTAGCGCAAAACGTACATTCATTTGTGCCAAGCGATGCATCAATAACTTGTATTGTACTTTCTTGAACACCGCAAGCAACATCATTGGTGCGAAACGACTTTCAATAGCGATATTTAAATACGCGCGAGCATTCAACAGTATCAATAGACAATCAACTAAACGACGGGACAATCATTTGGGTGGAACGTTATTTCATGTGCGCGCAATGAAAATTCAATAGCACCAATTGACAAACGGTTGCATTTATTGACAATCATTCAACCAAAAATGAAACTTCATTAGTGTTATTAGCATAAACATAGGCAATCTATAGCGCGTTTGGACAATCATAGCCATTCGAGATTATATTCTTTAGTGCGTTTTGACAATCATTTGAGCGGCTCAAAATACAATAACACAAAAGAAAAAATCAATACTACTTGTCATTTCTATTTAAATTTCAGCCTTCGATAAACTCTCTGTTAATACAACGGGGTAGATATGTTTGCATAAAACGGAACCATTGCCCACTTTTAGCTGGAGTGATTGTTCCAATATTTCGATTCAAAGCTTCCAAAAGCAGCTGTGTGCGGTAATGGCCCAGAGCAAGGCCCCGATTTCTTGCTTCATCTCGATTATTCATTTCTTGTTGTATTGCGGGACGACTTATATCTGCTTTTACCGCTGCTTTCAAGGAGCTTATTGCTTGTTCCACGATGTTTAGAAATGGACTGTAAGGCGGCAATTTTTTCAGCTCAGTGTTTGCACCTGGATTGACTGGATTGTGATGGGCTGGGGCACCATCGTAAATGAAAATGACGTTTTCATCTGGGTCAAGATTTAAACGCGTCTGTGCCAGGAAGTCGTTAAATTTCTGCGCATTCATTCCTCCAATGATTGAAGAGTGGAAGACAAGGCCATTAGTCGGTGAAATAGCGAGTGCAACCGTCACGTTTCTTCCTCTTTGACCACAGACTTGCCTGTAGGCCCTTTCTCCTCTTCTCGCTCTGCCTTGGCTTCGAGAAGTCCAAATATTATATCCGCATTCATCTATAAAAACAGAATGATTTACTATGGCATGGCCCATAAACCAATTGGCATAAGCATATTGTTTCTCGATGACATCGGGTCTGTTTCTTTCTGCTGGGAGTGGTCTGCTTAGTTTCACACGAAAAAGCATTCCGTCTAAGGTCCTTGCCACAGTACGGTCGTGGATTTGTGGTTTGGCGGGAAGACGTTGCCGTAATTCTTGGTTTATCTGGGCCAGCGTTAGTTGACAATTCTCATTTACAATGTCATTGAGAGTGTCCCTCATCTGGTTATCGACACGTACATTATTTGGTCCTCCCCTTGGTCTCTCTGCAATTCTACCTTCCCGTACATATCTGGCAACTATACCCCTGGCTGTGGAACGATTAACACCGATTGTATCGGCCACCATGAGATAATCTTCATTTGTGTTTTCAAAAGCTTGAATAATCCTTTCGCGTTGCTCTAGGATGATGCGATTTCTACGAGGCATTTTGGCTGTTTCTGGAGCGACAGAGAAATTGAACTGACGAAAACTTGCTTTTATACTGCAATTTCATGCTGAATCTTGAGCAATCTTTTTTGTTTTAGCTATTTTTTGATCCATGAACATAGAAAAATACAAAAGTAGTATTGATTTTTTCTTTTGTGTTATTGTATTTTGAACCGCTCAAATGATTGTCAAAATGCACTAAAGAATATAATCTCGAATGGCTACGATTGTCCAAACGCGCTATAGATTGCCTTGTTTATGCTAATAACACTAATGAAGTTTCATTTTTGGTTGAATGATTGTCAATAAATGCAACCGTTTGTCAATTGGTGCTATTGAATTTTCATTGCGCGCACATGAAATAACGTTCCACCCAAATGATTGTCCCGTCGTTTAGTTGATTGTCTATTGATACTGTTGAATGCTCGCGCGTATTTAAATATCGCTATTGAAAGTCGTTTCGCACCAATGATGTTGCTTGCGGTGTTCAAGAAAGTACAATACAAGTTATTGATGCATCGCTTGGCACAAATGAATGTACGTTTTGCGCTAATGAACAGCAAAAGGTGTATTGTCGGTTCTTTGTTTTACGCTATGCGGGAGCTGGTAAACGGTAACAGTTATCAGGTTACTTGAATGATTGTGTGTTGTAAACTGTATTCATGTTAGGTCGCTTGTTGAGGGCTGCTCTACTATCCCAGAGAGATCAAACGGAGGTACTACAATGTATTCCATCGAATTGCAGTAATAACAGATGCTGTACGTTTCAGCGTAGTTTGCGCTCGCACAATATTATTTGATATTAAACTGTAGTTTTCATCACAATCGTCTGGCAATTCACGTTCACTGTCACTATTGCGATTAAAATCAGTCCAAACATTCAATATCCCTCTTTCTTCCGTTCTAAGGATATTTTGCCTTCTCGCTCCGATACTTTCCTCGTGGTTGGAAGGTTCTGACGGCCATTCCCGATGATATGAACCTTTGTCTGATGCAGCGAGGCTACAACGTGTTTCCTCTGTCATGCTTTTCTTGTCTTCTGAGTTTTCCTCTTTTTTACTTTTTGGAGTTAGCCCACGGACATTTCCGCGGCCTGTGGGTTTCCATAGCAAAGTAATAACTTAGAAAACCGGGCTCTAACGACAAAAATATAACATAAACGGACATACAACGCTTCGGGAAACGATAAATACGGAGGCTCTCCCATAAACAATCTTTCCCGCGAAAATCGTTCTGGATGGCTGCACTCGCATCAATTAGCTGTCAATCAAAAATAAACTTTCACTTCCGGTGGAAAACGGTCATCCCATTTTCTCGGCGACTATTTACTCTTTTTTCAAATTTCTTTTTCGAAATTCAAAGATTCCAAGGAAACGTTTACTTTTATGGAAAAAAATTAAAAATCGTAAATTTCCCATTTTTATCGTACACGGTAACCTTAATCCGAGAAATGCTTCGCTTATAGTTACTTAAATAAAGATTTCATTTCGATCTGTAACTAAAGACACACTGAAATGGCTTAGGGTTTAACAAAAAACAAAACGAACACGAAAACATGCTGCATTGCACTCACTCACTGAAACGGCGAGTCTAAGTTTAGTCGCTAAATTGGGACAGAAATGTCATTCACTTCAAATGGAGAAACTTAAAAATATAACAATATAAGGAAGATAAAATATTCCACAACTGAACAAAAAACATAAGGAACTTTACACTAAGACTATAAACTTAAAAATGACGACAGAGCGACTCTTCAGGTGTTGAATACAAAAACTTAAATAATACGATAAATACAAATTAGTCAAACAACCCAATATGCGCCGCCGAAGAAAAACAACCTACATTGAAAAAAACAACACAGACTCAGTCTAGAATAGTCACGATTTCCACTTTTCGAATAAAATACAGTAGAATTCCTCTAAGAAAAATATTAAAAATTACGCACTAAAGTTTAAAAGGAAATTGAGCTTAATTATTAAAGCTGAAGCTTAAGTTAACTGAAGCCTAAATATCAGATTGCTTACTAATGAAAATTCCTTTAATGCATAAACACAGAAAAAGGACAAGAAACCTTCAAAAACAGGAAATGTCATTCACATGCGAAGAATTTGTTTGCCTAGGAAAGTAAACTGCGTACAATTTTCCCCTCAAGTGAAGTTACTCGCAAGCCGGCAAACGGGAACTACGAGCTATTTTTAAACAAGTTTTTAAAACAATTCAAGAAAATTACCGTAATTTACTAAACATGTAAAGTCGCTCAATTAAACAATTTTTACAATGTAAATCCACACTCAAATCTGTAATTTAGTTTACCACTGAACTGAAAGAAGGTCTTGAAAATCTAAACGAAAGTTGCCGGGTTCTTTCCAGATCTCCTTAGCTTTGAAAAAAAAAACAAGTATGTCCTCGAACAAGGATTTCTTGCCTTCAAGCTCTCCAGTATCTCCTATATGTGCCATCGAGATTATAGCAATCTTTTTCCTTTTCATGATTAACTGCTACAAGTCTTCATTCCAAGAATGTATTACAATTATCGTACTGATAATCGAGTGTACGAGGAACCAGCCGCCATATTGTTTACTTCAGCTACAAGAAAAAATGGCATTCCACCTCTCCCGGTCAGGCTGTCTTGGGACTCCCGTCACCCTCCCCCAAAGTCTGTACGGACGGACGGACGTACGCTGACGTCAGAACCAAAATTTTTCGGATCAACGGGTTACCAATTTTCTTACCTATGGTGCTCCGCAAGCTCCGCTATAAACTTAAAAATGACGACAGAGCGACTCTTCAGGCGTTGAATACTAAATTACGAATTAGTCAAAACAACCCAATATGCGTTGCCGAAGAAAAACAACCTACATTGAAAAAACAACACAGACTCAGTCTAGAATAGTCACGATTTCCACTTTTCGAATAAAATACACTAGAATTGCTCTAAAAAAAATATTAAAAATTACGCACTAAAGTTCAAAAGGAAATTGAGCGTAATTAAACCTTAAGTTAAGCCTAATATCAGATTGCTCACTAATGAAAATTCCTTTAATGAATAAACACAGAAAAAGGGACAAGAATCCTTCAAAAACATGAGATGTCATTCACATACGAAGCACTTGTTTGCCTAGGAAAGCAAACTGCATTCAATTTTCCCCTCGACTGAAGTTACTCGCAAGCCGACAAACGGGAACTACAAGGTAATTTCACAGCTATTTTAAACAGGTTTTTAAAACATTTCAAGAAAATTACCGTAATTTACTAAATTTGTAAAGTCGCTCAATTAAACAAATTTTACGATATAAATCTACAATCAAATCTGTAATTTACTTTACCACTGAACTGAAAGAAGGACTTGAAAATCTAAACGAAAGTCGCCGGGTTCTTTCCAGATCTCCTTAGCTTTGAAAAAAGCAAGTATGTCCTCGAACAAGGATTTCTTGCCTTCAAGCTCTCCAATGTCTTCTATATGCGCCATCGAGACTGAAGCAATCCTTTTCCTTTTCATGATGAACTGTTACAAGTCTTTATTCCAAGAATGTATTACAATTAAGGTGATTCCATCGAAAAAGAAGTTGTAATGGGAATTTTTTGAAACTTTGCAGAGTTACTAATTACACCTAGTACATTAAAAAAATAAAATAAAAAGAGGGGGTCACCGTGTCTGATTTCACGCTACGGGGCTGTAGTATATAGGTACTTTGCTATGTTTAGACAGCAATATTAAAAAAACGCGATCCTTGTACTAGAGACACCCATTACTTTAACAAAGTTATAACTGTCAATGAAATATAAGCATTATTCTTATGATAGAAGTACAATGTAAAGTACAGTAAAACGTCTTAAAATTGCCATAACAATGAAACTAATTTGAAATAATAGGCAAATCGAGCGTCTGCACGGTTCCAGTGAAACGCCTAAAATCTGACTGTTACAGTGAATCAACCGGAATATTTTAAAATTGAATAATGAAAAATTCTTCAAATTTGAATATATCATATAAAGTCGTATTTTCCTTAAATAAATGGAAGAAAAAAGTGGGGTCACCGAGTTCGTTTGGGAGAAAACGACCATTTATTTCTCTAAACAGTTCGGCTTCCATAGAAAACCTATTAAGTTCCGAAAGCGCGCGCGCTCGTGCGCGCGCTAATCACGAAATAAATGATGCGCAGAAAGGATGCGCAATGCAATTGAATGGAATCACCTTAACCTATTGCAAGCGTACGAGGAACCAGCCGCCATATTGTTTACATCAGCTACAAGAAAAGATTGCATTCCGCCTCCCCCGGTCGGGTTGTCTTGGGACTCCCCTCACCCTCCCCCAGAGTCTGTACGGGCGGGCGTACGTACGCTGACGTCAGAACCAAAATTTTTCGGATCAACGGGTTACCAAATTTGCTTACCCATGGTGCTCCGCGAGGTCCGCTATAATACAGACTGAAAGTTGTGTGCCCTTTGATTGACGAAAATAGGCATGCTTTACAGTACATCAAGGAAGACTTAGCGTTTGTTGAGACATTTCAACAGAAAAATAAAGAATTTAATAAATGACAAGACGTTTCGACGCATATCACATCATTATTTAGCACTGAGTGACATTATCATGAAACTGAATAATATATAGATTTAGCCAAGCCTAAAAGCGGAGCCCCCCTTTTTGTTTTGTCTGTTTTTTGCTTTTGTTTTGTTTTTGCTGGCAGTTTTTAATTTGTGAAAATACTCTCATCCAAGTCGTTTTATTTAAAAAAAAAAAAAACAAAGAAAAAAAAGACAAAAATTCTGGCTCCCGCTGAGCGTCGAACCCGGCTCGTCGGCGTGAGGTGCCGTGACAAGCTGCCTATCAGCATGAAAATGCTGGTGTTTTTCCTGGCAAAATGTGTTCGAAACGCCGTAAAAACCATGGTTGTGGACAGAAAAAACCAAAAAGCACTAGCTCTGCTATATTTGGCGTCGAAACCGCTGCGAAAAGCTGCGAACTCAAGCGGTGTGCCGACCGAGTTTGAACAGAACCGACGAGGCAAATTTGAACTTTTTGTCTGAACTTTATCGCCGAGTTTCTTTCGCCTAGATTGAACTTTTCCCCTTCCACCAAAAAGACAACTGAGTGTTCTTTTGAACTTTTTTTTTGCCATTAACAAATTTGTTTTTGACTTTTGTTGTCTTTGCTTGTTTTGCTACAACGCGGGTCAACATGCGATTTCGCGCTGAAAACACACGGGATTCAGCACAGGGTTATATCCAGTGTAGGAAGTGTATTGGTAGGCCTGTGGTGCGGACGGACGGACGGACGGACGTACGGATGTACGGACGGACGGTCACGTGACTACTACGTAGCTACCAAAATTTTTTGGCTTCATAGATTACCAAATTTCCTTAGCAATGGAGCTCCGCTGACGCGCTGGCGCGCTGGCTCCGCTATAAATAAGTGGATGAGAATACTTGGCATTTTTTGGAGTGTTAAGTTATGTAAATAACTTAGCGATATAGATACTGAATAGATGTTTACGGTGGCTGAATCGGAGAGTCCAACTGGTTTCGGCACTTTTTAAGGACGGCACCTCCTTTTGTTAAACCTTTCTGCCGATTTCGTGTCTGGTTCGAGACGTTCACGTTTCTTAAGGAATTTGCCGATTGGAAAAAGCAGATCTTAGCAAGGGCTATCAGAATCCAAAAAGAAAATTGGGGGTAGCCACGCATTTTCAGAGATAATTGAACTTACATTTTGCCATGCATTCTTTGCATTTTAGAGCTTTTTTAGAATAATGGTTGATTACTGAATTATCTCTGAAAAATGCTTGGTTACCCACATTTTTCTTTTTACATTGCAAAAACCTTTGCTAAGATCTACTTTCCCCCCATAGTGGTTACCTTTGCAAAAATACCTCTGTATTAGGAGTCACCGTTCTTAAGTATCGAAAAGTTGCTTGTGAGACCCGGTTTCAACAATGCATGCTTCTTGTGTATGCGTTTCCAAATTGTTAAATTCCGTGAGCTGTGTTCGGCAAGGCGCTGGTGTAGATATCATTTAGTGAAACCGACATAAATAATATCACGATGTTGGGTAGCAGCTCTCTAACTTTTAGGATAGTACTGAAAGTATAGAAAATCGTGTTTTATTGTTTTGGAGATGAGCTCTGCGAGACAAAACCAACTTATTAATTGAAAGATAACGTTTTTGTCGTGTAGTTATAACTATCTCTAAATCTTGTGAGTTTTTCATGAAGTAGCAAGGAAGAGTGGCGCTGATGAACTGAATTCAAATATAAGAACAAGTAGCAGCCTCGCCATTTTTAAAAAGCGACTAAAACCATCTCTTTTTAAGAAAGCTTTTTTATTTATGAATAATTACAACTTATGTAAAGCGCTATTGAATATATTTATTTATAACTGCTGTAGTTATTTGACAATTTTTATAGGCGTAAATTCATAATTGTGTTAACTTAGTTTTGCTGCAAATGGGTTTATACCAGTTGGTGCTATTGTGTCAGCTGATCCATTCTGCAGGGTAAATAAAGTTATTATTATTGTTCTAACGAATTCGATAATTTTTACGAAACTGCTACTCGGACGAAAACTGGAAAATTCACAAAACAACGTCTCTAAATCTTCGACTCTTCGACTCTTCTTCTTGAAAACTAACACTAGTTCTATCGATGCTTGAATACTAATAAGTTCTACCAACGCGCGAAAACCATACTAATTACGTTCATTGTTAAGCCGTCCCCGTGGGAGGAAACTACTAAAATAATTGTTCGCCGGAACATTCTCCCCCTCGAACAGGAATGATAGTTCTGTTCCTTTAAGTTCTTTAGAATTCCAACGGGCACAACTTTGTGATAGGTCTCAGGTATTCCTTTCCTGCAGACTTGACCCGTACAACCCTAACATATCCATCAGGGCCTTTGAATGCTTCTTGAATGCGCCCTAAAGGCCATTTGCCCCTTGGGTTACTTGGGTCGACGAGAAGTACGACATCCCCGGGTGCGACATTACGTTTCTGATCGACCCATTTGTTGCGGGTGTTCAGTGTCGACAGAAATTCTTTCATCCATCTTCTCCAACATTTGGAAATGAGATCTTGAACGAAACGCCATCGATTTCTTGGGTTGAACGCGATATCGTCTACGACTCGCGGTGCGCGTTGTCCTCCCATTTGTCCATGAAGGAAGTGGTTAGGAGTTAAAACATGTTCGTCGTTTGGATCACTGCTGCAGTAGGTCAGTGGACGGGCATTTAGAATTCCTTCTACTTCCACAACTGCCGTCAGCAACTCTTCATCTGTAGTCTTGGATTCTCCCAGGATAGAACGTAAAGCTTTCTTTGCGGACTTGATTAGAGATTTGAACAGCCCTCCATGATGGGATCCTCCCAGAGGGTTAAAACGCCACTGAATTAGGGTCACTGGTAGCATTCTCTTTGATCTGCGCTTGATCCAAAGCTAATACCAGGTCGCGTAGCTCTCTATCAGCTGAGGTGAAATTTGTACCGTTATCACTGATCACCACGTCCGGCTTACCACGCCTCGCTACCATCCTGGAAAATGCGTTAAGGAAACTTGCAGTGTCCAAAGAGAAGGCGACTTCTAAATGAACCGCTCTTGTGCTTGCACACGTGAACAGGCATAGATAACGCTTTGCGGAAACTTTCCTCGTAATCTTGACAACAAAGGGACCAGCGAAATCGACTCCACAACAAGCGAAACATCGCAGCGAAGATCCAAGTCTGACTTCAGGAAGAGGTGCCATTATTTGTTCTCCTCTGCGCTTTCTTTGGAGTTTACAAACATTGCATTCCCGTTTCCATCGCTTGATTTCTTCTCTCTCCTTGATAATCCAGTAGTTTTGTCGTAATTCAGCAAGGGTAGCGTTCACTCCGAGGCTATGGTGACCTTGAACATGGATGTGTGCAACAACTAGTTTCGAAATATGATGCTTTTTTGGTAAGACAACAGGGTGCTTAGCGTCGTAAGGCAAATTAGACATCTCTAGCCTTCCCCCTACACGTAAGATTCCGTCACTGTCTAGAAATGGTGACAGTCTCCACAGCTGGCTGCCTTTTAAGACATTTCGCCCTTGTCTCAAAGTCGTCAACTCTTCCGAAAAGCGTTCTCTCTGAGTTTCTCGAAGCCAGTACTTCTCCGCGTTCTTCATTTCTTCTAAATCCAGGACTTTCTCCAGAGAGCTGCTTTGCCCGACGTCGATCTCCTGACTGTAAATTAACTCGCTTGCTTGCATTCTATGGAGTCGTGCTCTCTTGCAACGGGATATGAACCGCATGATCCATGCAATGACTCTTAGTAATTTAAGCCAGGATGAAAATCTCTCGGCGTCTAACAAAGGAAACGATCTGTTGCTTTGGAACGTGAGGTTGATTTTCGCCAATTCTTGTTTGCCTTCTTCTGTACAATCTGTACGATCTGTACGATCCAAAGGCCAGGATTCCTCCCCCTCGTGAAGGAAGGAAGGTCCCTGAAACCAGCGACTCTCAGTAGACATATCTCTCAGGTCAAGACCTCTTGTCGCGTCATCAGCAGGGTTTTTCTCACCAGGCACGTGCCGCCATTGTGCAGGGCTTGTTTTTCGCTGGATCTCGGCGACTCGATTAGCAACAAACGATTTTAGTCGTCTTGAATGACCCTGAACCCAGTAGATTACATCCATACTATCCGTCCACAGGGTGTGTTCACTTAATGGTATTTCCAACTTCTCAGAGACTGTTTCAGCTAACCGCACCCCAAGTACTGCCGCCATTAATTCAAGGCGCGGGATGCTCACAGATTTTATCGGAGCTACTCTTGCCTTGGCTGTCACTAGGGCCACGGAAATCTTTCCACTCACGTACTTGTATCTGGCGTAGCTGACAGCAGCATAGGCTAATTTGGAAGCGTCGGTGAATGTGTGAAGTGATACTTGTTCCACTTTCTCATCAAGTCGATAGCAACGTTGAACTATCACGTTCGAAGCTTCAGCTAACTGCTCTGCCCATTGCTGAGTGGTGACTTTCAAATCGCTAGGAAACTCTTCATCCCATTCAAGGCCTCTTAACCAAGCTTCTTGTAACGCCATTTTTGCTCTGATGACGTAAGGGGCCAGGAACTGAAGTGGATCAAACAGTGTGGCAATACGACTCAAGAGTCCTCGTTTTGTGTAGAAGGACAGGTTAATTTCTTTAATCGAGAAGGTAAACACATCTTCACTTGCATTCCATTGCACCCCTAACGTCTTCACACTCGGCAACTCTGATTCTTCAAGCTTCACTCCGGTTGCTCGGTCCTTCTCTGGGATATCTTCTAACACTTTTGTTCGATTACTACACCACTTTTGGGCTCGGAAACCAGCGTCACTCAGGAGTTTCATCAGGTCATCTCGAACATGTATAGCATCTCCTTCTGAATCCTCCGAATCGAGAATATCATCCATGTACATGTTTAGAAGCATAACGAGAGCTGCTGCTGGATGTTTGTCTTGAAAGTCTTGGGCGTGACTGCGAACCACAAATTGAGCTAGGTAAGGGGATGCTTTGTCTCCGAAAACCAACCGAACTGCTTCATACACATCAACAGGCTTCGTTAGGTCAAGATCTCTCCATAGGAATCTGTGGTACCTGCGGTCTTTCTCTGCTAAAACAACTTGAGAGAACATTTCCTTAATGTCTGCTACTAAAGCAATAGGCTTTTGTCTAAATCGGAGAAGAACTTCCAGGACATCTCGCTGTAACTTTGGTCCCGTAAGCATGGTGTTATTCAACGATGTTCCTTTACAACTAGCAGCAGAGTCAAATACGATGCGCACTTTTGTGGTCTCTCTGTCTTCACGAATAACGGGAAAGTGCGGAAGATACCAGCTCGGACCGTCATGTGCTTCTTCGGGTTTTAGCTTTCGAACATACCCCTTGTCAATGTTCGCGTTCATTGCATCCTTGTAACGCTGCGCAACCTCTGGTTTCTTAAGCAAGCTCTTCTCGAGAGAGTAGAGGCGTTTCTCTGCATCTTCTTTGTTGTCGGGAATAGAGGGAGTTTCTTCTTTCCACGGAATAGCAATCTCGTAACGACCTCCGACGTATCGTCTCGACTTTTCCACTTTTGACATGGCTAGGATTTCCTCCTGGCTCAACTGCTTGACTTCTGTGTTTCGAATTCCACAAGAGTCAATTTCCCACATTTCTCGCAATTGTTCATCAAGGCGCGTCTCAAGCATTGTGTCCGTTCGAAATGTTCTAGCGTAAGCTGTTCTCTTAGTAGAAGCGAGGGCGGGTAGACGTCCGACACAGGTCCATCCTAATGGCGTTCTTCTTGCTACTGGCATTCCAATTGGACCAGAATGTTCTTCTAGTGCTAGGGCAAGCTCAGGATGATCTGATCCGATCAGAAGGTCGATCGTTTTTCTTCCAGGTGCTTTAGGAAAGGCGATGTTCTTGAGATGATCCCACTTGACTTTGTGCTTATTCCAGTCTGGAATTGCCAAGCCCTGACACATTTCTTGTAACGTCCACGCTTCAACAGTTGAGTGGGTTTCTCCATCTATGCTCTTTATCGTCAGCGGTACTTTCTTGCTTTTGAGTGGTACACAACTGTCAGTGAGAGTTGACAACCTGAGGTTTCTTTCTTCTGCATCGAGGCCAAGGGCAGTGACGACATCACCTCGTACATAAGTCGAATCAGAGCCATCGTCTAGAAAGGCGTTAACTTTGATCTTTTGTCCTTCTGAGCCCACGAGCCAAACTGGTACCGTTCGCAACACCACGTCTCCTGAAAACTCAGACTCACCAAAGGCTGTTCGTGTATCAGCAGGAGTGTCCAGTTGTTCAAGCGGATTAGGCGGTCGAAGTTCGAAGTGCAGATGGAAGTGATGGGTGCTTTTGCAGCCATTAATACCGCAACGATTCCTTCCCGGACAGTCTCTTCCTTGATGGCCTGCACTCAAACAGCGGTAGCAGAGGTAGTTCTCCTTGGCAATTTCCCATCTGTCTTTCACCGACGTTTCGCCCCACTTCTTGCACGAGGTGATTTGGTGAGGTCCGTTACAGAGAACACACTTGAGATCGGGCTTTGTTGTTGCATTGTGGAAAGTTGCTTTGACGGGTTTCTTCGACTCGACACTCTCCTCCTTCTTTTTCTTTGTTCTCGCTTTAACTTCTTCAACTTCCATGCGATAAGCAACTTGTTTCTGCAACCATTTCGAAAACGTGGAAAGTCCATCTTTTCTTGGCTCTCTGTGCAACCACTCTTGAAACGACACGAGAAGCGACTCTGGTATTTTCTGCTGCACTGCTATGTAAAGCGCTGATACTCCGGTTAGCTCCTGATGTTGATCATTATCCTCAAGCTTGGCGACAACATCAGTTAAACGATCCGAGAAAATCTCTAACTCCTTCAAATTGGCTTCCTCGACAGGCGAAGCACGTAAGATAGACTCCATGTGACGCTGCAAAAGGCGTTTTTCTCCTCCGTATTTCTGTTCCAATTTATCTAAAGCAGCTTGATATTGTTTAGGTGTATATCCTAAGCGTTCAACAGTTCTTAAAGGTTTTCCAGACAAGGAGTTTTTCAACATCATCATCTTGGTTTTAGCTGGAACTTTCATACGATCTACGAATATTTCAAATTGCGCTTTCCAGTCGTGATAAAGATCTTTATCTCCGCTGAATACGGTCAAGGCGGGCTTTTTAATTCCTTTAAACAATTTGTCAACGTCTTTCGAATCATATTCCTCTTCTTCGTTTTCGTCACTTTCTTCCTTACTTGAATTAGAATCCTTGCTGATAGGATTTCGAACGGACTTCTTCTCTTTAGATTGTCTGCATTGCGCCAACAGTTCAGCTTCTTCTTTCAACCGGGCGGCCTCGTCTCTTTCCTGTTGAATTTTAACTTCCCGCGCTGCTCGCTCTTGTAGCTCAAGCTCCTCTTGAAGTCTTTTCTTTTCTTGTTTAACCTTTAATGCAGCTACCTCTGCCGTAAGTGCAGCTACCTCTACTTGTAGCTCTTCTGCCGCTTTCGAAGCTTGTGAAACATCAGACGATTCTGAGGTTTGACTAGTTTTGTCATCAATTTCGCTCGCATAATCGGCAGCAAAATCTCCGATAACCGATAAGGGAGCTCCTGCACGACGTTCTAAATATTCTTCAACTTTGTCGACGCTATCTTCCACTTCAGTCCTCAATTGATCCAGCCATTCTTCTAATTCTGCTTGTTTACACTCGTCAGCTTGCAAGGCGATAATTTGTTGAGTAACTTGATTCGCATTTTCCAATGCTTGCATCAACCGTTCTTTCACGGATCTAATAACAGTTCGACTTCCATTACTGGATACCATTTCTTCCACCTTTTTTCTAATTCAAGTAAGGAAGAAAGTGACGAAAACGAAGAAGAGGAATATGATTCGAAAGACGTTGACAAATTGTTTAAAGGAATTAAAAAGCCCGCCTTGACCGTATTCAGCGGAGATAAAGATCTTTATCACGACTGGAAAGCGCAATTTGAAATATTCGTAGATCGTATGAAAGTTCCAGCTAAAACCAAGATGATGATGTTGAAAAACTCCTTGTCTGGAAAACCTTTAAGAACTGTTGAACGCTTAGGATATACACCTAAACAATATCAAGCTGCTTTAGATAAATTGGAACAGAAATACGGAGGAGAAAAACGCCTTTTGCAGCGTCACATGGAGTCTATCTTACGTGCTTCGCCTGTCGAGGAAGCCAATTTGAAGGAGTTAGAGATTTTCTCGGATCGTTTAACTGATGTTGTCGCCAAGCTTGAGGATAATGATCAACATCAGGAGCTAACCGGAGTATCAGCGCTTTACATAGCAGTGCAGCAGAAAATACCAGAGTCGCTTCTCGTGTCGTTTCAAGAGTGGTTGCACAGAGAGCCAAGAAAAGATGGACTTTCCACGTTTTCGAAATGGTTGCAGAAACAAGTTGCTTATCGCATGGAAGTTGAAGAAGTTAAAGCGAGAACAAAGAAAAAGAAGGAGGAGAGTGTCGAGTCGAAGAAACCCGTCAAAGCAACTTTCCACAATGCAACAACAAAGCCCGATCTCAAGTGTGTTCTCTGTAACGGACCTCACCAAATCACCTCGTGCAAGAAGTGGGGCGAAACGTCGGTGAAAGACAGATGGGAAATTGCCAAGGAGAACTACCTCTGCTACCGCTGTTTGAGTGCAGGCCATCAAGGAAGAGACTGTCCGGGAAGGAATCGTTGCGGTATTAATGGCTGCAAAAGCACCCATCACTTCCATCTGCACTTCGAACTTCGACCGCCTAATCCGCTTGAACAACTGGACACTCCTGCTGATACACGAACAGCCTTTGGTGAGTCTGAGTTTTCAGGAGACGTGGTGTTACGAACGGTACCAGTTTGGCTCGTGGGCTCAGAAGGACAAAAGATCAAAGTTAACGCCTTTCTAGACGATGGGTCTGATTCGACTTATGTACGAGGTGATGTCGTCACTGCCCTTGGCCTCGATGCACAAGAAAGAAACCTCAGGTTGTCAACTCTCACTGACAGTTGTGTACCACTCAAAAGTAAGAAAGTACCGCTGACGATAAAGACCTTAGATGGAGAAACCCAGTCAACTGTTGAAGCGTGGACGTTACAAGAAATGTGTCAGGGCTTGACAATTCCAGACTGGAATAAGCACAAAGTCAAGTGGGATCATCTCAAGAACATCGCATTTCCTAAAGCACCTGGGAGAAAAACGATCGACCTTCTGATCGGATCAGATCATCCTGAGCTTGCCCTAGCACTAGAAGAACATTCTGGTCCAATTGGAATGCCAGTAGCAAGAAGAACGCCATTAGGATGGACCTGTGTTGGACGTCTACCCGCCCTCGCTTCTACTAAGAGAACAGCTTACGCTAGAACATTTCGAACGGACACAATGCTTGAGACGCGCCTTGATGAACAATTGCGAGAAATGTGGGAAATTGACTCTCTTGGAATTCGAAACACAGAAGTCAAGCAGTTGAGCCAGGAGGAAATCCTAGCCATGTCAAAAGTGGAAAAGTCTAGACGATACGTCGGAGGTCGTTACGAGATTGCTATTCCGTGGAAAGAAGAAACTCCCTCTATTCCCGACAACAAAGAAGATGCAGAGAAACGCCTCTACTCTCTCGAGAAGAGCTTGCTTAAGAAACCAGAGGTTGCGCAGCGTTACAAGGATGCAATGAACGCGAACATTGACAAGGGGTATGTTCGAAAGCTAAAACCCGAAGAAGCACATGACGGTCCGAGCTGGTATCTTCCGCACTTTCCCGTTATTCGTGAAGACAGAGAGACCACAAAAGTGCGCATCGTATTTGACTCTGCTGCTAGTTGTAAAGGAACATCGTTGAATAACACCATGCTTACGGGACCAAAGTTACAGCGAGATGTCCTGGAAGTTCTTCTCCGATTTAGACAAAAGCCTATTGCTTTAGTAGCAGACATTAAGGAAATGTTCTCTCAAGTTGTTTTAGCAGAGAAAGACCGCAGGTACCACAGATTCCTATGGAGAGATCTTGACCTAACGAAGCCTGTTGATGTGTATGAAGCAGTTCGGTTGGTTTTCGGAGACAAAGCATCCCCTTACCTAGCTCAATTTGTGGTTCGCAGTCACGCCCAAGACTTTCAAGACAAACATCCAGCAGCAGCTCTCGTTATGCTTCTAAACATGTACATGGATGATATTCTCGATTCGGAGGATTCAGAAGGAGATGCTATACATGTTCGAGATGACCTGATGAAACTCCTGAGTGACGCTGGTTTCCGAGCCCAAAAGTGGTGTAGTAATCGAACAAAAGTGTTAGAAGATATCCCAGAGAAGGACCGAGCAACCGGAGTGAAGCTTGAAGAATCAGAGTTGTCGAGTGTGAAGACGTTAGGGGTGCAATGGAATGCAAGTGAAGATGTGTTTACCTTCTCGATTAAAGAAATTAACCTGTCCTTCTACACAAAACGAGGACTCTTGAGTCGTATTGCCACACTGTTTGATCCACTTCAGTTCCTGGCCCCTTACGTCATCAGAGCAAAAATGGCGTTACAAGAAGCTTGGTTAAGAGGCCTTGAATGGGATGAAGAGTTTCCTAGCGATTTGAAAGTCACCACTCAGCAATGGGCAGAGCAGTTAGCTGAAGCTTCGAACGTGATAGTTCAACGTTGCTATCGACTTGATGAGAAAGTGGAACAAGTATCACTTCACACATTCACCGACGCTTCCAAATTAGCCTATGCTGCTGTCAGCTACGCCAGATACAAGTACGTGAGTGGAAAGATTTCCGTGGCCCTAGTGACAGCCAAGGCAAGAGTAGCTCCGATAAAATCTGTGAGCATCCCGCGCCTTGAATTAATGGCGGCAGTACTTGGGGTGCGGTTAGCTGAAACAGTCTCTGAGAAGTTGGAAATACCATTAAGTGAACACACCCTGTGGACGGATAGTATGGATGTAATCTACTGGGTTCAGGGTCATTCAAGACGACTAAAATCGTTTGTTGCTAATCGAGTCGCCGAGATCCAGCG
This sequence comes from Siderastrea radians, assembly GCA_964017195.1. Lineage (NCBI taxonomy): Eukaryota > Metazoa > Cnidaria > Anthozoa > Scleractinia > Rhizangiidae > Siderastrea > Siderastrea radians. The sequence goes on along the minus strand of OZ024895.1, from coordinate 8,191,263 downwards.
AAAAACAAGCCCTGCACAATGGCGGCACGTGCCTGGTGAGAAAAACCCTGCTGATGACGCGACAAGAGGTCTTGACCTGAGAGATATGTCTACTGAGAGTCGCTGGTTTCAGGGACCTTCCTTCCTTCACGAGGGGGAGGAATCCTGGCCTTTGGATCGTACAGATCGTACAGATTGTACAGAAGAAGGCAAACAAGAATTGGCGAAAATCAGCCTCACGTTCCAAAGCAACAGATCGTTTCCTTTGTTAGACGCCGAGACATTTTCATCCTGGCTTAAATTACTAAGAGTCATTGCATGGATCATGCGGTTCATATCCCGTTGCAAGAGAGCACGACTCCATAGAATGCAAGCAAGCGAGTTAATTTACAGTCAGGAGATCGACGTCGGGCAAAGCAGCTCTCTGGAGAAAGTCCTGGATTTAGAAGAAATGAAGAACGCGGAGAAGTACTGGCTTCGAGAAACTCAGAGAGAACGCTTTTCGGAAGAGTTGACGACTTTGAGACAAGGGAGAAGTACTGATGACGCGACCGGTGACCTTGAACATGGATGTGTGCAACAACTAGTTTCGAAATATGATGCTTTTTTGGTAAGACAACAGGGTGCTTAGCGTCGTAAGGCAAATTAGACATCTCTAGCCTTCCCCCTACACGTAAGATTCCGTCACTGTCTAGAAATGGTGACAGTCTCCACAGCTGGCTGCCTTTTAAGACATTTCGCCCTTGTCTCAAAGTCGTCAACTCTTCCGAAAAGCGTTCTCTCTGAGTTTCTCGAAGCCAGTACTTCTCCGCGTTCTTCATTTCTTCTAAATCCAGGACTTTCTCCAGAGAGCTGCTTTGCCCGACGTCGATCTCCTGACTGTAAATTAACTCGCATTTTCCAATGCTTGCATCAACCGTTCTTTCACGGATCTAATAACAGTTCGACTTCCATTACTGGATACCATTTCTTCCACCTTTTTTCTGTTTCTTGTAACGACTCCTTTGAATGCTGCTCTTCTTCGATGAAGATATTCAAGTTTTCTTGACATCCGCTCGGTGTCTTCTGAAGTTTCATTCGCTCCTTCGTCTGCTTTGTCGGCCATCCCGAACGATAAACGATAAATAGGCGATAACTACATTTTGGCATGCTCCCATTGGTCGAAATCAATCACGTGACGCGATAGTGTCTCTCCTCAGAGGGCACCTATCAGCTAATAGTCGCGCCCGTTCTTGGCAATTTTCGCTCAAAATTTAGCGTTGTACAATAAAAACAATACAGTCCTTCTGTCTCAGGCCCTATGTGTCATAAGTTCCCTCGGAAATTTGATGTTTAAACTTCATATAAGCCCTCAAACTACGTTCTCCGGCTAATATCTGTTGTGAACATCAAATTTCCTCGGGCAACCCATCACACAATAGTGCCTTCGACAGAAGACATCTATTGTTTAATTAGTGTTAGCGCTATACGAATTTATTATTAGCGGAACTCCTTTGCGGCCGAAGGCCGCAAAAGTGGAGCCCCATACTCATACTAAGAGACATGCTGGTGATTTTTTATGGTCATGGCAAGCGGAATGGCTCGCGGGCGCGTGCGCCGTACATACATACATACGTACGTACGTCGCATTTCATGACATTCTTACATGAGGCAAATTTTCACCCAGCTTATTGCCAATGGCATGGTAAACTGGACGTCAGCTTCGCATTTTTTCTTGACTTTTCATGTTAATAGCTCCATTCATCTTTTATTAAACTTTATTTAAATGATATACTGAGAAAAATATGTCAGAAGAGCAGAGACGAAGGAGAAGGGAAGGAGATAGAGAACAACAACGGGAAAGGATGAGAAACGCCACTGAAGAACAGCGTCAAGCAGAACAGAAACAAAAACGAGAAAGACGAAAGAACAGTAAGCTTACAGCAGAGCATAAAGGCAACGAGAAGTAAGACGGACGGTACTGGAGAACAACGCCAGAGGAAAACTGAGAGACGCCGACAGAGAACTGTAAACATGTCGGGTACACTTTTCTTGATTTTTATCAATTTGTGATTGGAAATAATTTTGTACCACTGAATAATTTACGTCTACGTTTTTGTATTTTATTCTACAGATGAACAAGGGGAAAGAAATCGTAATGGAGAGAGAGAATGGAGAAGAAATTTACGCCAAGGACAGCATGAAGTTAGAAGGTGTTCGGGTAAAATCAATTTCCCTGCTTTAGCAAAGTTTGTTTAACAAAAAAAATGCACTGTTACAAAAGGGAACTTTTCGTCAAACTTAAACCGCACCTTTTACGGTATGTCATTTAATACTACTCGTAGAAAGTGAAAAAAAGAGGAAAAAAAGCAAAACAAAACAAAACGAAAAAGAGGAACACAATTTGAGGGGGTAGTGCAAAGGTGATGGTATCATGTTACAAGATTTCACAATATGGCCGCGCGCGTCAGGCCGAGAACGAGAACACAATAACTTTTCAACGTTAGAAATGAAAAGATAGGCTAAAGAAACTCGACTGCGGGTCCCGAATGCCTATTAAGTGGGATATGAATGTCTTTATTGAGAGGAGAAATATGGATTGCTTTGGCCCGATGCTTTAATCGAACCAGCGTGGAGATCTGATTGCTGAGTTTCCCGGTTGAGTTTCTCGGAATTTTTCAATCATTTCACGGAATATTACGGTATGGGAAACTCGCTTTTATTTAGAAGGATCCCACTATCTCAACTCACTTATTTCCAATTCCCCGTTATCTCGAACAAAGAGAAATGTGTCTTGGCTTTTGTCATAAATATAATATTTCCAGTTATTTACTTTTACGACGATAACCCGCTTTTCTCAACTTTGAAGAATACCAGTGTGTTTTGTTTTTCACGGAGCAAAGTGTAGCCAGGCAAAGGAGAAAACAGCTTCTGAAAGCATGCAATGAAGTAAAAGGAGAAAACAAGTACCAACGCGAATCGTCAAGATGTTAACTCATTGACTAACAAAAGAATAACAAAACAGGACATAATTGATATATGCCTCGTTCTTTTAAACTCTGAATCCAGTCATTGTTTACAATATCCTCGGCAAAACCCCTACCAAAATCCATGCAAGTAACGAATCGATGAAAAAGCACATCCTCATTTATGAATCTACTGAAGTAGGTCTTAAATATTTTTTAACCCTTATTCTCATTTCTGAATTGTTTGCTTGAATTTCAATAATTTTATTTGGCTTCACTTAAGCTCAAGACTTAAGCTTATGTGTGAATTAATTTTATCACTTATGAATTGTTTGCTTGAATTTCAACAATTTTATTGGGCTTCACTTAAGCTCAAGACTTAAGCTTGTGTGGGAATTAATTTTGTTCATCACTTATGAATTGTTTGCTTGAATTTCAATAATTTTATTTGGCTTCACTTAAGCTCAAGACTTAAGCTTATGTGTGAATTAATTTTGTTTATCACTTATGAATTGTTTGCTTGAATTTCAATAATTTTATTTGGCTTCACTTAAGCTCAAGTTAAGCTTATGTGGGAATTAATTTTGTTTATCACTCAATATTATGCATGGTTCAATTCTACCTGTTACCATCCCCTCCCCCGGGCCTACCCCCGGGGATTTGCAATTTTTTCTCACTTGGCAGTCTATTCCCCACCCCCGAGCACACAGAAAGAGACGATTCCCCACCCCCCGGGACTCCTCATCGACCACAAATACGTTGTTTTGTGTACAAAACCTAAATGACGATATTGATTTCCGTACAATAGCAAATAAACCAGATGTTTTGACAAGAACTTAAGGACGTTCGCGCTAATTGTTTCTGCGCATCCTTACTGCGCACGCAATCCGCTTCGCGATGTCATGCCACGTCATGCATTGAGCGCCCGGGCTGTTGAAGAAATGTGGAGATATATATAGCGCTAGTGGGCACTTTAATATCTTTGCATGGGTTTAACTCTCTTGTTCGGTGACCCCATAGTTTCTTTTGATAGATCACTTTCTTTGTTGATTATCTACGTTTTTGTGAAAAATTAAAGAAAATCTGTATTGTGGAAGTTTGATTTTTTTCAACTTTTCTGTCCTCGCATCATCGAATTTTCAGTATTATTGTAGCTGCACGGAGTTCGTAAAAGTCCATCTTAGAGGTTCAGTTTACTAAAAGGATGACACCGGTTCAAATTATTTACTTGACAAACCCACTTAAGTAAAATTTGACTAGGAAAGTGGGTCCACGGCGAATCATTTTAAATATTTTTCAACTAACAAGCACCGAGGCCATGTAGAATTACGATGACTGATGTGTCAAAATTGGGGTAGTTTTCCACACGCTTTATTTCGTTAACGAAGTCGGTGACCCCCTAATTTTTTTGCATTTCTGACATATGTAACTCATTATCTGACTGTGGCCAAACTGTTAAAAAAGTCTGTGCTGTAGAAGTTTTTCGCGCGAACGTCTTTAAACGCTTTTCTAGAGTTTATTGAACGAAGGACACTACATGCATAATATAATAAAAACATGAACAGAAAACTGACGAAAAAACTCTACCTGCACTGGCATACGGCTGGCAAGTAAAGAAATTTTCTTTGCCACATGTTTTATTCTAATTATAGCGCATACACACAAGAGGCCCATGAACAAATTGATGGCAGCATTTAAAGGAGTTTTTCTTAGCTTGTTTCATAAGAACACTGGACTGAGATCTCTGTTTAACATAAAGCTGTGCATCCGTTTTTATAGAGTCTATTTGAGTCGTCTTATTATAAATATAAACACACTGAAGAAATATTTCTTTGTTTGTGACGACCACCATTCATTCGAGTACGCAACAAACGCACATTCGTTCAACAATTTATAATAAACGTACCGTCGAACACAGATTTTAATTTTGAGATTATTCTTCTCTAAACAGTCTGCTACAAATACTAGAGATTTTCACTGGAAATAGGCAATCTTCTCCACGCGGTCCGGGGCCATCATATCAACTGAGAAGTGACGTACTTTACCAGAACAACAAGAAGTTATTTTCGATTTGCCCCACTCCCCTACCCCTGGGACAAGACCACTTCAAACAATTCCCCACCCCCGGGCTCGAAGGGCTGGACTTGTCCCCGGGGATGCCCGGTGGGGGGATGGTAACTGGTAAAAATTGAACCATGCATTAGTTCAGAAGGCGACTGCATTTTTTTTCAATCTCAGTTAACTTACATGTATGAAATAAAAGCACTGTATTGTGGAAAGTGCTTCTTACTATTTGTCACTCATAATGGAATGTTCATGTTTTAGAAAGTTCAAATAATTACTGCATGCATTTTTTGGTTTTCTCAAAAATCATTGTATTCCCAAGGGGGGTGGGGGGGGGGGGAATCCAGATGTAAGCAAAGGATTTTTTTTATGCAATTGACATATTTGTACTGATGTGTTTCTGCTTCCTAAAGGCAATCTGGCTTGTTTAACTGACAATTGTCTGCTGGGATTAGCTAGAACATGTTTGATTAATTGCAATTGGCTCTTTACTGAGTTAAGCAAAGGAGACTGGAGATGATTGAACATCCAGTAAACTTAAATGAGGTCCTGCCATTTTGTTGCTCATTCGATCGATTGATATTCGAGTGCTTTACCTTACCTGTATTACCCAATGAACCGTGCAAAGGGCGGAAGACAATTACAGACATGTAACCGCTTTTTAGACAAATGGCTAAAAGAGTTTGGATAGCTGCAAATGAGGGGTTCAGGCGATGATTTATTATTTGTTAGGATTCCACAGAAGCTGGAAAGAAGAACGCTTTCACGGGTGGATGCAAAAATTTCCAACAATAGGCACTTGTACGTCTCATGAATCAGGTGGATCACAAAAGTAAAGCAAAGTATAGCTTCGGCAACAACATTTCAAAGCTGGAAGTGACAATGCTAGCAAAGTGAATGACGACTCCCTTAATAATTGACATTGAGTATAATTACTATTCTGTTCACCCATTCTTTCTGTTCATTAATGTCACATTGGTCAAAAATTGCATTGTGAATGCTTTAATAATGTATGTTGCATAAAATATTAGTTATTTGATGTTGTCAAAAGAAAAGCAATAAAGTTAATATTATTTTAAGGATGAAAGTAATTTGCCAGGTGCTTGTTCTCATGAATTTTGCACTCCAAGAACTGAAAATTCTCTTCAATTGATGAACTCAGAGTTCAGGAGGGGAAAGAAAAGAAATATGCTCCAATGAAAGTCTAATTTATTTGAATTGTAACTACAGTGTAACTTTTATTTGCAGTCCTCTATTAGGCATTTAAGCCTCGACTTTTAGTGGCCCTGGTCAGTTTTAAATCGCCACTGGCGACTGGGCGACTGCCAATTTTTAGCCCTGAATTTGTTTTTTTTTTTTCACTGATCCTTTTTTTTCTGTTCTAGGCATAATGCCAGCAGTGATCAGTGATGCAGCATTTTCTTACAGTGAAGTTAAGGTACGTGGAACATATGAGTTATATAATTAGCCCAGCTTACATATCTAACTGTTCAGTAAATTATTGAACTGGATTGAATGCAGTGATAGGGTTAATTTGGGTTCGGTAATTGAACACAATACATGTAATTATTAACCAAAAATATGCCTATATATACAGCTGTGTTTGATTCCATTCAATTTCTGAACCCAGTCAAACACAATTAAACAGTTTTAGAATCATTCAAATATATAGATTTAGCCAAGCCTAAAAGTGGAGCTCCAATTTTTATTTGGCAATCCTATTACTCACAATGGAAAATAAAAATTGAACCAACGATAAAATTGAACCACAACATTTACATGAGTGTGCCATCAAGACTTCCATTTGGGTGGCAATGAGAGCCTTTACATCTGGACTTAAGGGAGGAGACTCTTAATCACCATATTGTTGCTGTGGGAAGTTCCTCAGAACCATCACATCTTGGAAACCCTATTACTTCCACAGATAAGCTGCTTGGCCACGTATGTTTTATGGGAAAGGTTTTCAAGTTTTCAAGTCACAACCATATTCAGCATGTCACTTGACCTGAACAGAAAAAATGCTAAAACTCAAACAGCATACAGTTCTCGCTATTGTAAACATTGCGAACATTTAAAGATTATCAGGATGCAAAATTTGAAGCAACAGTTTCTAGAAATTTGCTTTATTATGAGTATAAAAGCTATGATGGCACAAGCACATATCTTTATACATTTTTGTGCTGTAGTTCTTCTATTGAAATTATGAATATATGAAATTCATATATTTGAACTGCGGAATGAAGAAATAAATGATCCTCGCAGTTATTAACGCAACTTACAGTACAGTTGCGAAAAGAAAGCCTGAAAAAATCAGGCTTGCCGGGATTCGAACCCTGACCTCTGTGATACCGGTGCAGCGCTCTAACCAATTGAGCTACATGTAACAAGCCAACTGGGAGCTGGTCATTGGTATCGCAGAGGTCAGGGTTCGAATCCCGGCAAGCCTGATTTTTTCAGGCTTTCTTTTTGCAACTGCATAAGTTGCGTTAATAACTGCGAGGATCTTCTTTACATTTATTTCTTCATTCCACAGTTCAAATATATGAATTTCATATATTCATGATTTCATCTTCATCTTTCCCAGGTATATTACGGACCAATTTAATGACCAGCTCCCAGTTGGCTTGTTAGCTCAATTGGTTAGAGGGCTGCACCGGTATCGCAGAGGTCAGGGTTCGAATCCCGGCAAGCCTGATTTTTTCAGGCTTTCTTTTCGCAACCGCATAAGTTGCGTTAATAACTGCGAGGATCTTCTTTACATTTATTTAGTTCTTCTATTCTTTGTAAAAACAGTAATTGCATGCTTCGGATTGTAAAGAAGGGTAGGGCGATTCGTAAAAAAATGGGAACTTTACTTGTTTCCTCTTAGTTTTACTGATTTTCTTTTTAATGTGCGGTTGGGGACTGGCAGTAGCTATGCACGCGCAATGTTCAGTTGTGGAATTCAGATGTTCTTCTTCATTATTTCACCAATATAGCAGCACGAAATGCTGAAAACAGCGTATGACAGAATACCATCCACAAAAATCCCTTAGCAACAATGCGAGATCTGTAGTTAAGAATCTCCCTTCCTCAAGTTACAAAATCCTTTTTTCACGGTGATGTGAGATTTATCTGGATGGCTGTATGGTTAATTAACTTAACACAGAATGAATCAAATAGTTACACCATGTTTACATGATACCGGTATGAACTCACCCAGGTATGGCTCACACAGTTACGAGATTTTGTGCTGTAATCATGTAACAAATACAGAGAAGCAAGAGGGAACTGGGGTGAACTTGTATCAGAATGAAAAGCATACAATGAACTGGTGTCAGGCAAACACCCCCTAAGACTAAAGTTGAGCAGCTCTCAAGAATGTTTAACAACATCCTCAGATACCCAGGGGCAGTAAAACCCTGATTTCATTAAAGCAGTGTAAACTCAGACTGGTGCAATTTTGTTTACATGAGACCAGTCTGAAATTCAGACTGGCATAAGTATTTAAATGAGACCAACCATCTCTAAAAATACAGTTTACCTTTTGTCCATTTGGAATGCTTCAGTGCTTCTTATTTAAATGCACATGCTCAAAACTCAAAACAAATACCGTAAACTGCCGCTTATAAGCCCGCCTGCTTACAACCCCCCCCCCCCCCGGCTATAGGTCCATCTACCTGTAAACAAAAAATACATCCGGTAATAAGCCCCCCCACCCCCCCCGGATATAAGCCCCCCTCTAGTTTTCCCTGTTTCCTTAATATTAAGCACTCTCACAGAAATCTGTAAAGATTAACTCTGAGCTTCTGTTTTGTTATGTTCCGGTTACGTTCGTGTTGTTGCAGTTTTGATTTTGTTGTTAATTGAAATGAATTCGATTTATTATGACATTTCAAAGGTTAATTACAAACTGGTACATTAAAAATGTATTTCTATCAACACTGCTGTGGCTCATTTTGTAACTTTTTTCTTATTCCACTTATAAGCCCCCCCGGATATAAGCCCCTCCATTTATAAGCCCACCCAAAACCCCTTACAAAGTTGTATCAGCCTAGGGCTTATAAGCGGCAGTTTACAGTGTCTTAAAACATTTGGGGTAGTTTTTCATGCGAGCGTGCATGCTCAGTGCATGACACGGCATGACATTGCCAATTTTGTGAATTGTGTGCGCAGTATGGATGTACAGAAAAAAATTGCGCAAATATCCTTAGAACCTCCCTAAAGACATGGGCTTACTTCTGGCAACTGAGATAATTAAACTCTGCTTTGTTTTCCATACAGGTTTTTATTCCATCAACCTGATGTCAGAAAAAATATGGCAGTTTATTGTAAGACTTTGGTTAACAAATTTGTACTCTTAGCTACATTTATGTTCCCAGGTAGACATTATCAATTGAAATAAAAAATTTTAAGAGCAGTTTTGAAATAAGGTTTTATATTTTTGTTTGTTTTTTTTTGCAAATTTTGATGTTGGTGATAAGTTTGACTGTATCCACATACACTTAAATTTGTTCCCTCAATAACACATACACACACCAGTAGCATTTATTTGGGAGTAACCCTACTCCCCCCCCCCCCCCCCACACACACACACACACACACGCACACACAACTAACTTCCCAGGGATAATGATTCAGACTTATTTGATTGAATTCACTTGACAGGGAAAACTATTTCAAATGATGGATTCACCACAGTCTGATCCCCTCTTGTCAGTTCATTACATGACAGGTTTCTGACTATCCTGAACTGATTTATTAAGAGGCTTTTCTTTTTGTTTCTCTTTGCTACCAGATTATGACAATCAGGAACATTGCTCATTGGTGACATTAGATGCAGTGTAAAGGCTAATGATCAAACCAAAAACAAATTAAACCACAAGATTTACTACCATCACAGTCAGGGGTAGTAACATAGTGAGTCATAATCTGTGCATCAAATAAAGTCACTAGTGGTTACTGGACCATTTGTTATTCGCGTTGGCAACACTGTTAGTCACAAATTTTTAATTGACTGATTGACCGATTTATCAACTAAGTAGTTGAGTGGTTGATTCATGACTGATGGGTACTTAAAGAGATTGATTTTAATATAATAGTCCCTGGGCATCAATAAGAGTAAACAAGGTACATTATTATTCCACTATAGCATCAGTTTATCATATAAGGAGAAAACACACACATGAAAGTATGAGAGTGTATTGCACTGTAGAAAGCGTATTGCACTGTAGTGTCCCGGTTTCAAATCACTCATTGAATAAATCATTTAAAATGATAGGCAAATATTGTAGTGGAATAATAAATATCATTCAGTGGTTTTACAGATAATGGTCACGGACATTTTACCGGTACTCATTGCTCGCATTTTTCCTCGCTCTATACCACACAACTTATCTGTCAAACCATTGAATAAGGTGGAGGTATTTTTCAATTAGTACCTTGTCTATACAATTTGACAACTCTGCAAAAATGTAAATAAATTAAACCGTAGACTTGTGGCAGAGAAAAGGCCGAGGTAAGGTGAACAAAAATAATTATTGTGCCCAATATTTAAGTTTACAACCTAAAACTGGGGCTTATTTAGAATTTTGTAAAACAGGTTCATACCTGCCATCCGTCCCCATTTAATTGGAATTGTCCCGATTTTTGAGTTTCAAAACCTAAAAAAATCGGGACACTCCGATTTTCAAGAAAAAAAAGACAATTTGGAACTGGATTTTTAAAGATTAGTCTTCAATGACTTTTCTACATCCTATTGTTTTGTGCAATACATGTGGTGCTTGAGACCATTAAACAACACCTGAGAATTCTAATGCTAAGACAGTACAGTACAGGCAATATTTTTAAAAATTATTGCAAAAACCCTAGAGCATCCTAGACCCTGCTCAGTGTACGGGGGGCAGTGGGGGGGGGGGGGGGGCAGTGGGGGGGGGGGGCAGGGCACTACCCCAGGACTGGGGTGAGCATGGGGGGGGGTGGTCCCTATTTCTGATTTTATAAGGTTGGCAGGTATGCAGATTCTAATTTGATAAGAGGTGTATTTACTAATAATGACCTAAAATATAATATTGCTGTCAGGTACCACTTGAAATAATAATAATAATAATAATAAATAAAATAAATAATAATAAATAACTAAAAATTGGAGTTCCGCTTTTAGGCTTGGCTAAATCTATATATTATCATTATTATTATTATTATTATTACATTTTAATGAGCGCATTTCTGTATTTCCTCGTTTCTGGGATTTCTCAAGTTACAGCCCTTCTACACAATAGACATGACAAGAAAGGACAACTTTAGTTAGGCAGGGTCGCCCTAATTAACAGTAAACAAATAACACTTACCGCTTTCTCAACTTTCTGGATAAATTTTTTAGTCTCCCAGTTACTCAAGTCTTCGTATTCCGGTTTGAACTCTTCGTTTTTTAACACAAATCCAGCGACAATCTTTTCCGTTCGTGTCACTATTTAATGGTAAAGCAGAATAGCCATATTCAATAAGATATAAATTACGTGGCTTTACCCTTCAAGCCCCAGTAGTGATAAGCATCTTATTTCTCCTTACAGTATCACTACTTGATTTAATATACATGTCATCACCAAAGATTAAACCTCTTGATATTTGAAACAAATTCTCCCATATGCTACTAAGGGAATATATGGATAACAGTGAGGAGAACATACATGTTGATATAGCCTGTTCCAGGCGTTCAGATAGTGGAGCACGAGCGCAGAAGAAAACGAGCGAAAGAGCGGGAAAAAGCGAGGGGAGACTGGGGAAGAGGACGAGGGAACGCCTGTGAAATTAATTTTATAAAGCTCATGACGGTATACCAGAATCTGGTATACCCTCTGATTGGCCAAATTTGACACCTCCTCTCAGCACCAGAGGGTTGTTGACGCAGACAAGAAATGCGATATGGCTTGCCCCTGCGAAGGTCATCCTCCATCGCGTCACGCACGGTTGAATAACTGCACGGCAAGCGCTTGACGATTTCCCAAATGTGGATACTTAACAAATGGAATAAAAGGATTGTCTTCAAAACGTGTTTCTGGGAAGAGGTCTCATCGCCATTCTTCCAACAGGATTTGGAAATAGCTTGATCTTTCAACTTTTTCCAAGGTTAATCAAGCGAACGCATTGCAAAGAAACGCTGTTTCTAAGACAATTGTGGTCACTCCGTTTGTCGCAATCATGAAAGACCAAGTAGAACAGCTTCAAAGCGTCGGAATTAGAGCGCTGGCTATCGGAGTAGACGAAGAAGAAGACGAAGAAGGAGCAGTAAAAATGGATCAGCTGGATTGTTTATGAAAGTCCTGAAAGCCTGCTGTCTAAGGAATGGAGAAAAGAACAACAACAAACATATCGTAGCCATCGCAATCGATGAAGACGACGAAGTTCATTTCGTCACAGAGTGAAAAGCTTTCTATTCATCAATTTGATAAACCGATCTGTATATAAAGTCGTCTGTGATTCTCGTTATCTTTATTGGTCCAGTAGTGGAGATGACATTTGCGTTTCCGTATCGCAGAACATTTTGCAATATTCATTTGGCATGTCATCATCTACTTTTCCCAACGCTTCAAACTCGGGTGAAACCTATTTTGGTGAGCATAATTACATAACTTTCTTGTTTACTTTGACCTGACCCTGGGTTCATGTTTCTCTGCCGCCGTCGGCGGTCTAAAGTAGGCGGCATGGGCTTTTTGAAATTAATTTCACAGGCGTTCCCTCGTCCTCTTCCCCAGTCTCCCCTCGTTTTTTCCCCGCTCTTTCGCTCGCTTTCTCTTTCCTTTTTCGCTCGTGCTCCACTATCTGAATGCCTGGAACAGGCTAATGTTGATACTGGGGCTTAAAGAGGTAAGTGGTTTCCTAAGTGGTCTGAATTTTACTACGCAGACCACTGAAACAAACAAGACAGCCTTACACGCAATAAGTAAACATTCACCAGGCGAATCTCATTGGCTCATTCATATTTACTAATCGCTAAAAGACGACAATCGGTTCATTACTATGTCCTTAGAAAGTAAAACACCCTCCCCCCCTTCCTTCCTTCCTCCCTCCCTCTCTCCCTCCCTCCCTCCCTTCCTTCCTTCCTTCCTTCCTTCCTTCCTCCCTCCCTCTCTCCCTCCCTCCCTCCCTCCCTTCCTTCCTTCCTCCCTCCCTCTCTCCCTCCTTCCCTCCCTCCCTCCCACCTTCCCTTCCTTGGTTCCTTCCTTTCTTCCTCAACTTACAATTTGCCCAATTAAAACTCTCTTAAGCAATCCCACGGGCCCCCTCCTCCCAAATTTACAACTTCGAATGTTATTTGCTGTAAGGGCTAGACACGTTCAGTACAGGAACGAAAACCTAAAAAAATACTATACACTTTTTACAATATAGGATACCGTATTTACTCAATTAAGCGCAGCATATGAGAGCAAAAATATTAAAGAGCGCCGCCCTCGAATAAGTGCCGCATTCATGCACAACAATGCGGCACCTAATCGAAGCATCATCAGACTGAATTGTTGGAGGAGCCAAAATAATAAACAAGTACGGTACAAGTCTAAACCAACCTCCAAAATTGATTCTCCTGTAGTATCATGTTTTTCAGTTCGAAGTGGGTATATTTCATTATTTTTTCTTTGTTAACATTTGCTTGTCGTCGTTTACAAATATATTATGATTTTTTAAAGAGCGCTGCCCTCAAATAAGCGCCGCCCCCGAATAAGCACCGCATCTGGAACACTAAAAACTTAAAGAGCGCCGCGGCGCTTACTCGAGTAAATAGGGTACACTAGAAATAAATTCGACGCACCTTCCTTCTCGCAATTTTGTCCTGTCCTTCCCCGATCTTTGCAAAGACATACATATTTTCCAAAAAGTTGGCAACTCTTTTTGTCACTAGTACATTCTTGCTCACATTTGCCCCCTGTAGACGAGAAAGGTTGCAAACTTACCGATAATACTTTATAGACACTTTTTCTGTTAATTGTTGTCAAATTTAAATAAGTCAATTAAATTTTAGTAGTTTAATGGCCCGCAGTGCGATTAGCTTCTCACTGTTGTGGTTCCCCTGCCACCTATATTACTAACATTAGTTCAAATACTTTATAATTTTATGTGTTATTATTTTCACAATAGCAAAGCTAATAACAGATAAAACTAAAATAAAATTAAAAAACAGCGAGAACAAGGAGTTCTATTTCACATCAACTTTTTTCTTATCATTGATTAGTAAAATATTACTTAAAATTGAATTAAAACTACAAAAGTTAGGGACAACGATGATAGCAAAAAGGCCATATGGTAACTGAACGAACTGCTAGCTAACCAAAAGCTTTTTTACTTTCGATTGGGAAAGTTTGTCTACTATAACAATTTGTCTAGAGATTTTTTTTTCAGGAAAAAGGTAAACGGAGGCAACTTAAGGTTACTGTAAACCTTCGCGGGTGTCTTCCAGCAAATCTTCCCTACGTGCGTTGTTTTTCAATAAGTCCTAGCAAACCATACGTACATCACTGTAAAGCTTATAAAATGCAGAATCCGAAATATCACTTTTTTAGGACTTTTTTTGTTTATGCAAGAGGGCGCAAGCTGTCAAATGCAAAACTGACTGTGTTTGCCAAAGTGAATTACGTACCTTCGCATTATCGTGAACATCCAAATAAACTGCACTACATCAATCAGGATAATGATAGGCTAACAAAGTGTGTGAGACTTTTTCGTTACTTCCACTGGTTCCCGAGAAAATCTATTGTAAAGTTAGACAATTGAAATATTTTCGATGGTCGTCACGCGCCGTGACATTACAACGTACAGAAATATTGGGAATTTCGTAAAATTCTCACACACTTTGGAGCTTTGATGTGTGTCGAACACTTGGGCCAAGTTTCCTTCAAATCCGATAAATTTAGATACCCCAATAATTCGTTTGAATTGAGGGAAAATGCAAAAAAACAAAACTCGACTTTTAGGTACCGAAAGATTTCGATATTTTTCGCACCTCATTAAAGCAGTTGTCAGCGTGGTCATACCGCCGACCAACAGAACACAACGTACGAACCCCCTAATGAATGTCTCGACAAAGTGGGAAAAGAAAAGCCAGAGCACAATTTTTTTTTTTGGACTCGGTTTTTTAATCATAACAATAAATCACCAGAATCCTGGTCTCTTGCGATCGACAAGAGAACGAAGCATAAAAGGCGGTCTATTATAGGGGGTCGCACATTCCGCAATCCGTCTTATTTTATCCTTCCTAGACCGCAAACCGATTTTGTCTTCTCCTAAAGACCGAAACCGCCTTTATGGCAGAAAAAGAATCGCAATAACGATCTAATAACAGTAGTTTACACATTTTTACCGTATGTTCGCTTAATAATGGTACTTGTGCTCACAATGATCACGAGATCTTAAGCGTAGAGCATCTTTTTTTTCCTAATTCTTTTCAATATAAATCTGCGATCAAATAGTGTCAATAGTTTTGACACCCAGTGGGCAGTTCACCGAACCAAAGAATGCACGGTGTTTGGAACGAAACATAGTAATTCAAATTTAGAGGGTTGGGTGTGCTCTTGCGGTCTTTCTGAGATGAATTTATAGTGACAACACAAGCGAGTGAACTTTAGGTTACCTTTAACGTGGAATTGTTTCCAGCACAGCTTAATGGTCTTGTAATATGCGCCAGGGGAGTTATTCGTAACTTTCATGGGGGTCGCAGTTTCGAAGCCTAGCATACGAACCTTCTATCCCTACGCGACTACTGCAGAGAGCGCTCAGACGTCTTATCTTAGCGAAGAACGTCTTCCAATTCGCTAATATTTTCATGGCTAAGGTAGAAACAGTGATGTTAAATCAAAGTGCTTTAAAACCGCTCATCTGGAAACGATTCACTGACGACATCTTCTCCCTCTGCAGGAACACAACGAGAGAAGAGATCACACAGTTCATTTAACAAGCTAACAAACAAACAACATCAAACTGTCAAGTTTACGGCTGAAGTATCCAAAACACAAACAAACGTCTTGGACACTACTGTTTACAAAGGCGAAAGATTTAAAACTGAGTCAGTGCTAGATGTACGCACCCACTTTAAGGCCCCTGAAACATTTTCAATACACCCTTAATTTATCAATCTGCTGTCCACCAGAAGTAAAAAGAGGCTTCATCAAAGGAGAGGCTGTAAGACTACTCAGAACTAACTCTTCTAAAACAAACTTCAAAACACATCTTCTTGAGAGAGGATACCCAGAAAACTTTATTCAAACAACCCTCTCAGAAGTTACTTTTGAAGACAGGAATCAAGCCCTCCGACAAAAACAAAAACAAAACAAGAAACTCTTGCCCTTTGCAACGCAATATCACCCAGAAGTGCCTAACTTAAAGCCAATCTCATGGACAGCTGGCATTTCATAACACAGCAACCATTGCTTAACAACATTTTCAAGGAACCGCCCCTAATATCGTACAAATAGGGCGTTTCCTTAAAGAAATGCTCGTGAGAGAACTCTAGAAAGGCTAAAACACGCTCGCAAGAGTCGCGCAGGCCTGTAACCGGCTTTTAGACACTAAAGTTACAACTACTGTCTTAAATTTTAAAGCCATTTTAAAGATAAAACACGCCGCAGAAGTCGCGCAGGCCTGTCAACCTTTTTAACAATATCTGACTCAAGATCCACAACCACCAGGACAGCCACCATCTTCCATGTGCTTTCTTTGGCTTTAGCCTAGCCTATTATCAAATTACCTCCCTGCAGGGACCTGCAGGGGGAGACAGCAGAAAAACTCCTGCCTTACTCTACCCCCTAAAAGGCACTCTTTTGTCTAGGGAGAAGCTTCAAGGAAAATAAAGCGACCGCACATATGATTTGAAGAACCACCACGAAACACGCAAAGACCGAAAACCGCATGATAAAGTTATACTTTTCGGCAACCGTGCGATAATTTCTTAACCGTAAACCGCCACATTATAGCCTGTTCCAGGCTCCGAGATAGTGGGGAAAGCGTGAATTGAGAAAAAGAGCGCAAAAAAAGTGAAGGGGCTGGGGAGAGACAACGCCCCCATTTTTCCAGATCGCGCGCGTCTTATTTGCGCGTTCCCTTTCTAATTTTCATGCCGTCCCAACTATCTGAGAGCCTGGAACAGGCTACCACATTATGACAAATGTAACCGCGAACCCACACTCGAAATTGGCTTAAACCGCCAAACCGCCAGAGTATAATAGACCCTTATAAAAGCTAGCCTCCCACGCAGTCCCGCCGTCACGACTCCCCTAAAAACGACTGCGTGGGAGGCTACATAAAAGCAAGCATATTCAAGAACGTCGCATAAAGCGCTAATTAAAATCTTCAATACGTCAAGCGATTAGACTGAATTCGCTGGGTGAAACGAACAAGGTTCTTCAATGCACACTTTTATAAATGAGTTTGATGTTAATTACCGCAAAAGCTCGGTTAAAAGAAACAACACTTTCTATTTTGGTAAAGAGACAGTTTCCACAACACGCTTTATTTACTGCTGCAGACCGACGACGAATGCGTGTCACCGACGACTGCAGTCTGCGTATTATACCGAGCGCCGTAGAAGAAATGTGATCACAATGCACCCTTAGACAATTTGTTTTGATTTCACTATTTCGTCATTTTCATCGTTTCATCATTTTGCCAAACTACTGGGAATGCGACGTAAACAAAATACGCACTTATGCAAATTTTCCGTAATTCGAGATCCCGAATGAATTTTCCCCGCGAAAAATGTCAACAGGCCGCTGGACGCCTAGGGGGAATTATTGGATCATGACACCTTTAGGTATTCAATAACTGGGCTTCAAAACATTCTTTTTGGCGTATCTCGTGTTCTTTTAATGATTTTGTGAATTTTTTTTCAGCAATTTCAACTTTAATACCTTATCTAACCAAAGAGCGAAAAAGTAAAATTTTGAAAAATCTGACCCATGGTCGTTTACAGTACCCTTAAGGCCAACACAAGATGAAATTCATTAATTATAGTTTCCCATGTCGTCACGAGATCACTTGTTATCAATACTGGGATGAAACAAACCGTACGTAAAATGGGTGAAAAAAGCCATTTCAACAGACGTATGATTCAATAGTAAGGGTGATAAAAATACATTTACAGATTTCAATATCATGTCTTATTTATATTACTTTCAGTATTACGTTTCCGTATCAAGTATTATAATGCAAATAATTACACCTAGAAAGTGTAATATAGAAGGGACCGTTCCAGAACCGAGCCAGTAGCAATTATGGAATGCAACCTAAACAGTCTAGATCTCCTTCTTATAATTTTTTTTTGAGGGGGGGGGGGGGGGCGCATCTACAGTAAGTGAATTAATATTCATTGACACATTAGATGCACTTACCCTTATAAAAAACGGTCATGGATTCAATGTCATTCCCATATATATTGCTTGCATCACATCGGTACTCTCCAAGTTCACTGACATCAATATCAGTTATAATCCATGTCTCATTGTCATGTTTTAATCCACTGTCGACATGAGTCCAAGAGACCAAGGGAGGTGGTTTTCCAGATACGTCACAGAACAGGTTGATAGTGTCACCTTTTTTGACGGTCAAAGGCTCCAAAGGCTGAATTGATGCAGGAACTAGAGAAAAGCCAAAAAAGGTATTCCTACATACAAGCTCATGAAAATTTAAAGAATGATGAAGCATTTTCACTGCACCTCTTATTTCTATTTTATTTGATTTAACAAAAGTTCCGATGACATTTAAACAACTAAATATAATCTGGCAATGATTTCATTATGGCAAAAAGTACAAAGTTTAAGTACAAAACATCTTGATTGCCCAAGGCAGGTAAATTTTGCCTTCTCGAGAGTAGAAGTGGAAATTGGTAGTCCATTAAGGGACATGGCTTGAAAGGGCAACATTCATGTGAACTGGTCACACTTTCAAAACTATTGAAAAAAAATTTCCATCTTTTGTTTACTATGCTGTGATTGTATCCGCGTCATGTGATTAATTGGATAAGGCGAGCAATTTTCAAGTTAGAAAATTGCAGGCTTAATCGTTTTCGTTTGTTTTTATGTTACATTTCGCGTTTTAAATGCTTGCGTATTAAAATTAAAACTTGATTAGCAGCCCCTGGTGAAAAACCTCACAGGATCTTCAAGGATCTTTAAGGATTGCCAAAGACCTGCCAAAGATCCTTAAAGATAAGGATCTTTAAAAGATCCTTCAAGGATCTTTGAAAGATCTTCAAAGATCTTTATATGCAAAATCATTTGTTAAGATCCTCAAGGATTTGACCAAGATCTTCCAAGGATCCTACAAAGATCCTAATAAAGATCCTAGCAAAGATCTTTGCAAGGATCCTTCAAGATCCTCAAGGACTAAACAAGGATCTTTGAAAGATCTTAAAAGGATCCTTTCAAGGATCTTGTTAAGATGTTAGCCAGGATCCTCAAGGATTTGGTCAGGATCTTACAAGGATCCTTGTCAAGATCTTTGCAAGATCTGTGCAAGGATCCTTGGAGATCCTCAAGGATTTAATGAGGATCTTTCAAAGATCTTAAAAAGATCCATTTAAGGATCTTGTTAAGATCTTTGCTAGGATCCTTAAGGATTTGGTCAGGATCTCCCAAGGATCCTTGTCAAGATCGTTACAAGATTTGTGCAAGGTTTCTTCAAGATCCTCAAGGATTTAATGAAGTTCTTTCGAAGACCTAACAAGATGCATAAAGATCTTAGAAAGGATCCCTAAGGATTCGATCAGGATCTTGCAAGGAATCTGTAATTTTATGCCAATAATTATTGATGTCTTTACAAAATCTTAGCAAGGATCCTCCAAGATCCTCAAGGATTTCAAAGATCTTGAAAGTATTCTGTTAAAGTTTTTGCTTTGATCTGGGGATCATACAAGGTTCCTTCACAAGATCCTTGAAAAATTTGACACAGTTGACAGAATCTTCAAAGATTTGATGAGGGTCCTTACAAACATCATTGCAAGGATTTTCCTAAGATCTTTGCTGGGTTCCTTCAATATCCTCTTTGAAAGGGCTAAAATAATGAGGATCTTGCAAGGTGGTGAGTATTATTCTAATGTCTGCTGTGTGATCAAAAAACAAAACTGCTATCACTACAAAGTACATGTATCCAACACAATTTTCAGACTTTCAGATAAGCATAAGTCTTAATTTCTGCTTGGAATGTTATGCTTAGTCTGTGCAAGAATAAACCATAAATCAGAAAAATTCATTTGTCGAAAAATAATCAGTTTTACTTTACCTTGTTAATTTACATGATCATATTTGAACTGTTCAGCAGTAGTTGCTTAAGCTTATATTTTGTCTTAATATTCATGCAGTCAGTTTCAGCAATTTAACGATGAAAATCCTTAGTTTTTGAACTTCTGTAGGGGTAAATTTGTTCTAAGTCTCCATAGGTCCCAAAAAAAACGATTCAGGAGTGACTTCTTAGCAGAATGCAATCCTTAAGGCGAGCAAGAAAAACGGAGCCAGGAGCAGCCGCCATTTTGGAATCTCGGAGAGACTGGTAATGAATGAGCCGCTTTTGGTCAGCAGCCTCATCATTGCGGGCTCAGAGAAAACAGTTGAATTCATCAATTTCGAGTTCGTTTTAAATGGTCAACGTATGTTTCCTTGGATTTCCTATTATTTCAAGCTTAAATGATGCCTCAAGGGAGTAAAATTTGGATATCTACTCTTAAGAAGGAGGTTAGTTCAAAAGAAAATGATTTGTAATGAAAGATTGGCTTCAAAATTAACGATTCTAAGAAGATCATGTTCTTTCCTGTCTTCTTATATCTGCTTCCATTCGAACCTATATAATTATAAGCTATAGGCTTATATATTGTAACTAGTTACACTTGAGGCAGGCTGAATTGCGAGTTTATTTAACTAAAGAAGCAGTTATGGCATAATTGTGAAGTTTATAGAAAAGTTAAAATGAAACATCCAATACAATGTTCTCCAGTGCTTTTCCACTGTAGAGTGTTTCCATCACTGTAGTTAAAAGGACATGCACTAGCACAAGGTAACTGATCTGCCTTGAGTTTACAATGTCTTGATTTGAAAGCAATAATAGAGATCATCTTCTAGAGAATTAAAAGAACGGAACTGTTAACTGAATACAAAATAATTCAGAAATGATTTTAACTACACAATGACCAATTTGTTCTGTTTTGCTCTACTAGGAATACATTCAATTCATGATCAGCTGCTGAGCTCTGCAGTGTCAAGTCAGGAGTAACCTGCTCTGTGCTCAGTATTAAAGCTAAGTCACTTTTAATGAACATAGCAGTCCAGTTTACTGATTTCCCTTTCTGTGAATCATACCTACTCAAACTACCAGGACACAATGCAATTGTAAATGTATTGTAAGTTATCGCTATAAATCCACTCTAAATGAACACAGCAAAATATTTTGAGAAAAAAGACAATCAAGACAATGTTGTCTGATTCACGCTGTGTATACTGATGAAGCTTTATGTAAACGTAGTTCTAGGTGTAGCAATTCAGAATAATAATATTATTGTAATTTTCCCAATGTTGAATTAACTTTTATGTATTTAGTGATGTGAAATTCAGAGGACAACACATAGGTCATGTACATAGGTCTGAAAAATATGGTATTTAATGTGTCATAATTTTATAAAACTCTTGTGAACTTTATAGAGATGTTATTTTAATCACAACTGCACTGTCTCACTTGATATAGTCTCCAAGCTAGTTTCCAGAGTGCTGAAATTGTGGTAAATTACAGTCAAAATACTCAGCGCGTTCCGCTCATTATTTAGGAATGATTTTCATTAATCGGGAACGGATTGCACTTTTGGAATCAAAATTCTATTTTTAAATTGAAGATTGAAATGTTCCAATGGTAGACTCATGCGAAGTAACGAATGTTGATTGGATTGTTACTAACAAAAGCCAAAAGTTCACATGCGAAGTGCGAAACCGTTGGCGGCTGTTGGTTTCAGTCTGTTTGACATCACAGGGAATTTTTCTCAGTTTTCAGGAACATTTGTGTGCATTTACAGCACACTTGTTTTAAAGAAATTATTCTTTACAGTTTTACAACAACAGACTGCTTTTTTACGTGGAAATGTGTCTGCAATTAATATTTTGTTGAGCGGACACAAATCAGGCCAGACAAGTCAAGCCGCCAACAGTCTGCTACTTGCAGGTGAACATTCGCCAGATGTCAATAATAAACCAATCAGCATTCCTTATCTGGAACAAGGCTGCCGTTGGAACCTTAACAATATTCAATTTGAAAGTAGAATCTTGATTCCAATAATGTAATCCATCCCCGATTAATGAAAGTCATTCCCAAATAATAAGTGGAATGCGCTGAATATTTTGACTGTAATGCTCTAAATATATTCACAAGAAAGTATTTTAAGGTTTCATAATAAAATTTTCATTTAATCAAAGCAATGTTGAATTTGGTGGCCTAAGAGAAAACTTGTGAAGAATCCTTACAATTTTTGCAATAAACACTTAATCAACTTTAAGTTTGTTTGTTGTTTGATGTACATTACATCCTTATGTTTGCTATTCTCAGTAATTCCTAGGATCTCAATTTTTTTCTCAAATTTTATCAAATTCTCTCAGTTTCCTAGAAATTTCTTCCACGCTAATCTAAGACCATGCGAAGCTTGGAATTCCTAGGAATTCCTAGCTTCATTTTGTAAGAGCTTGCAACATCCTTAATGGTCCTCAAAGATTGTTGTGGAACTTGAAAGAACCAAAAAGATCTCTGGGAGATTTTTGAAGATCTTTTCTAATCTTGCAAGAACTTGATGACCTTTTGAAGATCCTTGAAGATCCTAGTAAGAATTGTGGAGAAATGTGAAGATAATGGGAAGATCAAAACAGATACTGGGAAGAATTTTGAAGATCAAAAGAGATATTGGCAAGAATGTTGGAGATCCTTAAAGATCTTGGCAAGAACATTGAATATCTTGACAAGAATTTTGAAAATCTTGACAAGAATTTTGAAGATCCTTAAAGATTTTGGCAAGAACATCGAAGATCTTGACAAGAACTTTGAAGATCTTGGCAAGAACTTTGAAGATCTTGAGAGGAATTTTGACAATCCTTAAAGATCTTGACAAGAATTTTGACGATCCTTGAAGATCTTTGCAAGAACTTTGAATATCCTTGTGGATCTTGGCAAGAACATCAAAGATCTTGACAAGAATTTTGAAGATCCTTAAAGATTTTGGCAAGAACATCGAAGATCTTGACAAGAACTTTGAAGATCTTGGCAAGAACTTTGAAGATCTTGAGAGGAATTTTGACAATCCTTAAAGATCTTGACAAGAATTTTGAAGATCCTTGAAGATCTTTGCAAGAACTTTGAATATCCTTGTGGATCTTGGCAAGAATTTTGAAGATCTTTGTAGATCCTTGAAGATCTTGGCAAGAAATTGAAAGATCTTTGTAGATCCTTGAGGATCTTGGCAAGAAAATAAAAGATCCTTGAAGATCTTGGCAAGAACTTTGAAGATCCTTGAAGATCTTGGCAAGAATTTTGAAGATCCTTGAAGATCCTTGAAGATTTTATAAAGATCTTTGTCAGGATCCTCAGTAGGATCCTCAAAGGTCCTCATGGAGATCTTTAAGGATCCTTGAAGATCCTTCAAAGATTTTCACCAGGGCCAGGTGATACGATTTCAGGTGAGAAAAAACTATTTGAGCAACACGAAAATCGTGGAAAGTGTAACTGAGTGGCTATCCGAAAATCACTCGTAGCCGTTTAACGTAAGTTTGCAATTCCTTCCTTTCTTCCCTTGGGCAGGGGTTTAATAAGAGGTTTAATTAAACTAGCCAGAAACGAGGCACCTGTGTATGCACGAGCTTTATTTGGCTGGTCTGGGCGGCAACCGTACAGCCCCTTTATCAAGCCCTGAAGTAGGCAAGTAAAAATGAGGTCTGTAAAATGTGTGAAACTCTACGTCAGCTTGATGTTTCAGAATTACCCATAGGCCTCTGTAAGCCTGTCACATGTAGCAACGTTGTACCATCTTAAGTGACTACAGGAATTACCTGGCCTTTAAGTAAACAGTACCAGTACTTAACAGTTGAGCCGAAGAAACAATCAAGCACTGATTAGAATTCTCTCAAATCGTTTTTGTAAGACCAAGAAACAGAAATTTACTTCTCGAATTCGAAGAACGATGGATTGTTTTGAGAACTCTGTGTGAAAGCCAATATACGCTATTTGAAAGAAAAAGGAAGACGACATTCATGGCTTGTAACTGTCAACGTGGAAATTGTCGATTGTCAGGTATTGAAAATTTGACTGTACGCAGTAGTGTTCTGTTAAGTTGTTCAAATGGCTGTGTTGATGGGTGGAACTAGCAGCTGCTCTGGTGGTGTTCTTGTTGCACATCTAACGCTGCTCTGTTGTCTGGATCCTGTCATCGTCACCAAGTTCCGCGGTAAGGACGTCGCTGCATTTGCTGCTTAAAAGATCTAAGTAATGTTGAACATGATTTTTAGTTTTCTTTCGAACAAGAGCTATTAAAGGTCAACTAATCGATAAATTGGAAGAGAAAAACTCTTTTCTTGCTTCAGAAAACCTCTCAGTCGGGGAAGAATAATGTGGCAGGCAAGTTTCGAGTTTGTTGGTTGGGGCATTTTCGGAGATGAATCGGTCTTTTGTTTTTGTTTTGTTCTTGTTTTTTGTCTTTTTTGATGCCACGCAAAGCAAATAAATCGACCTGTATGACGAAAGACAAGTGTTGAAAAAAAAAGTTGTTTTTCCACTGAGAAAACGTGTGTTAAGTTTGCATTGTTCGGATATTTCTAACCAACACAATACTGCACTTGAGAAGTGGGCATGTGGGATGTACGTGCAAGACGTTTAGAACATTTGGGGCCGAATAATTCAAACGAGGCCTAAGCTAGTCCAGGTCTTGAAAAATCACGGCTAAGCGGAGTCTACATTGCATTATTTGAACGCAGTTGAACCAAAGTCCATGATGACCTCCTTTAGACGCGGTCTAGCGAGTATGGCTATTGTTTTGACGAGCATCCCTACATACTACTCCCGAGGGAAGGTCATTGTTTCCTGTTATTGTTTTCTTTTAACAAAAGAATTGTATTCATAATGTTGTATATAGCTGTGCATTAATGTTGTTGGTTAGTATTACTAGCTTTTAATATGGGAAATACAAAATAGCACCAAATATAACTTAAAAAAACAATTCAGGCGATTCAGAAAGCACATGAAACCAAGCAATAAGTTGACTCCTACGAGCCAGCATGAAAGAAAATTAACAGTGCAAGAGCGGCAAACAACGTCTAAACCTACTCATGAGCAGCTCTAACTTGTTATTGTTTGTTAGTCCACGGTTAAACGTGACCAAGACACGGCTAAAGATAAACGTTGTTTAAGTAATCAGAATTATACGTTAAACCTCAGTTTAGATCGCGACTTTCTAAACCCCAGTCTAAACCTGCTTTAAATAATTGGTTCATTGTGTTATGATAAATGGAAAAGATGGTAAATTATAAGCTCAGTGGATGGAGAAGACAGATATTATGTCCAGCTTGTCAAGAGCCCGGGACAGAGAAAAATCTGTGTCCCTAGCGAATCGAAGCCATGCCTTCCCGTACACCGGCTTTTTGTGTTATTCGTTTGGTCTTCCCAACCTCGACATTTTTTCAAAATATGGCAGTCTCTGCACTAAAGAGCGCACGCATGATCAGGAATGGCAGGAAGTTATCAGTGTTTGAGTAGTGTATTGCTGTTATAATTATAATACAGTGCTATTCCCCTGGTAGGAACAGTGTACGGCATTCACTTACTGGTACTTAACAAACAGTTTTTGTGACACCCAAACCAATCAAAGTGCAATGAAGTTATGGACTGAAGTAGCCCGGTACGTACATGTATTCTGTAATCGCTCGGCTAGCAAAGGAAACTTTTACAACCGGCTATTTGCTACTTACAAAGCACTGAGATATCCACATTACTCTCTGCAAATTCCAAAAAGTTGTTGTTAATCGTGTATCGATAATCCCCACTGTCCGATCGGGCCACTGCAAGAAATGTTATCGTTGTTTCGCTGTCTGATGCAACCATTGTGATGCGGTTTCGATAGGCAGGATTCACCAAGGTCAATCCGCTGCTAGTTTTTGTTGCTATGATTGTCGATGGAAGCAATCGAAATTCTCCTTTTCCAAATGTCCCGTCTATGTTATAGGTCCACTGAAGAGTGATGTTGTTCCCTTCATTGACAAAAGAAGGCTTTGAAGGCTCTGTTAGGTATGATGGTGCTGGTTCTACGACGGTATGATTCATATGAGCTTAGGCATTAGATAAACGTCACTAAGTTTAATTTAAAACCAAACAAAACATATACTGAGGACAGCGAATAAGTAAATAAATAATACGTACCCACTACATGAGTGGAAATGAGGACATTCCATAGTACTGAAAGCAAAATGACAGGTATTGACATCGCAAGTTGGATAATCGGCCAAAACCTACGACCATATTTTGACAACGAAGCTCGGAGATCAAGCGTAACGAGGAAGTGTTGCAGTTTGCATCCCAGCGTTCCTATCACGCCAAACAAGCCTCGCTTTCACGATCCGTTTCCATATAGTTGCCTCCCTGACATCTCATCGTTTCCTCCACATTTAATGCACACAAGGTCCCTACATGTCCCGTTCTTTTCCTTTCCTGTCCTTCTTGCCCTTTCCTGTCCTTACTCGTCCTTTTCTGTCTATGCCCGTCCATTTTTAGCTGCTTTTGTAGGTTTCCAGTTTTGGCGAGCTGGTACAACTGATTGCACTGTCTTTCGTCTTTCCTTTGTACGAACTGAACCCTGTACCTTGTTGGCTTCAGCGATCACCGGATCTCCATCGTGCTCCCTGTTTGGTTTTCCTTTTCATCGAGCAAGGTGCCGATCATTAACCTGAGTGCAAAGTTGCAAGTGGAAGCCAGTTTCTCCAGTCTTATCACAAATCCTCTCATTGCAGTACTGTCAAGAATTTCTACAGTCCATTGTTAGAGATTGCTTTGAGGCTTACGTCTCTCGTGGGGATTTCTTTAGTGGATTAAATGAATGTTTTCGAGGGTAATGAATTTTGCGGGATTTATTGTAAAAAATTACAAAAACTAGAACCCACCGAAAATGCACGCGGTAAGTCGTTTATGTTGGTAAGGTATGGTATCAATATTTTATTTTTCTTTTTATGTCAGTAAGGGACGTTGTCAATACTTTCTCAGACTCGTTATCAGTCGTTTTTGGGAAGGATTTGAGAAGAATACATTGCATCAAAATTCCCAGCATCCTTTGCAACTCTCGTCATGACACCTTCCTTCGCCTTTGCGTAGCAAATAAATAGGGACTCAGAACAAGTCTGATACTTTGCAGAGACAAACGGCTGCTTCACCTGGGGATTTACCCGACCACTACTATGTTAAGACGCGATGGCGTAACTTATCAAAAGCCGATACCCCTCATTTTTCCTTTCGATTTTTTTCACGTTAAAGCTATTCAGTTTGTTTCCACTTTGTTTTTTGATTTAGCAAAACGAGGGCAAGAACTCTACCATACCACACCTTCTAGTTCAAAACATTTCATAAACCCCGTCCGATCGAGTGAGTTGACATCACCTTTCATGTTTTAGTGGGAAAAAAAAGAAGTGTAGTAAGACCCAATAAATTGCAGTGAACTGCAGAGTCAGGGTCACACTTCTAGAATTAATTATCAAACAGCGATCATAAATGATAACTGAGCCAGAAACCATCATGCGGAAGATTAGCAATTTTCTTATTCATCTTTATTCTGAGTCTCTGGTTTTAGTAATCAAAACAGGTACCGTCATGCAGTTTTATTTAATTATTCTGTGATATTTTCCTATTATTGGGTTTCTTGTACATCCGTCGAGGAAAGACACACACGAGTTGAAATGATCGGCAGATCGGTCGTAGGGAAGTTGCAGGCTATCATTCGGTTTGATGTATATCGCAATGCCATAGTTCCGTTTTGGTATGTCCTTGGATTGTTACAAGCACCAATTCGGATTAATAGTTTCCGTTTAAGACAATATTAAATAGCTATTAGCTATAATCAACCGAAAGGCTATTAAACAAAACAAGTTCTTTCGGCTAATATTGCTTTACGTACTCGTGATTTCTCATTTGTAGAAACGTTCGTATCGATCAAATCCCGGGATGAAATATATGTTTCACTGACCGTTGTCAGTAAAACATCCACGAATGATGAGTTATAGGTACAGACTAAGAGGTAAATCGAAAAGAAGTAAGCAGACTGATCACAGGCACTTCAAGTTTTATTGTCCTAAATAAAGCAAGGCATCAATAATTTGCATATGGAAATGCAGGGACTCTTGGATCTAGTTCACCAGTCATAAAGTACTAGGAGATTTATGCCAATCGTGTTTCACTTTGTGTTGCTTGTTGCAGCTTAAAATAACCTTAGATTCATCTGTTATTTAGTTTACCTGCATGTACATGTGGTGTGTGAGTAGCGTTAGTTGAGAGCTTGTTCATGCGTGGCATTGCGAAAACAAAGTGATATTTGCATTTTGCAAGCATTTGCCAAGGAAATTTACGTCCGGACGGGCGTAAGCTACGTGTCTGTGGACAGCTGAAAACTCAAAGGGAATTTTTTTTATATTTCCAAGCATGCTATGCCTTGTTCTATGAAGGTAAGGCAAGAAATATACCTCATATACCTTTTCGTCTGGACGGTAGTGTCAGTTAAACAAGTCAGAAAACTGCCAGCCTAAACCTAGAACCATGAGCAAATACCTTGTGGGCCTCGTTTTGTAAGCGTAAGGTGAATAATGGCGCTCCTATTTATCCCGTTTACCTGAACCAGCAAGGGAAAAAAATTCAAGTTCTGGAGATGTTATTGACAACCAGTCTCGAAAGACAGTCGAAAGCGCCAACCCTTTTAACTGATTAACAAATCTGCCAGCTTAAACCCATGCACTTTCCTGTTTTTACTTTTTATCATTTTTGTGTCATAATCATAATTTTATTAAGTGTCCCCAATTAGTTTCTTTTGAAGCTAAAACAATCGTCACTTAAATTAGGACCAAAAATTCAGAAATGAAGATTCAGTATAAGAAAAGGATTTTTTTAGCTCATTGATAATGAAAACGTCCTAGAAATAAAGTTCGGTTTTGCTTTACTCAGAAATGTTAATGAAGGACTAAGTTGGACTTTTTTGGATACATGATAGCCAAACCTTGGACACGTCACCCCGTGTAAACACGAGAGAATCTACAACACACACACTAATAAGTCGAATTTGTGAGCTTCACGCACAAAGTTCGTTAATTCGGTGAGTTAAGGGGAAGTGTTGCTACGGCAAGCTTCTAATCATCTTATCTTGGGAACCCAAACTTCCAATACTTTCGATCGGAGTCACGGCTACTTATCAATACTTATTACGCAATTCATGCGACGACAGCAGAAAAAAGACGTAAAACTCGAACAGCGCGTACTTTTAGATTTTGAAATCAGTACCGATAGTTAAAGAACCCAAGATTTGAATTTTGAAGAATCGAGTGCCAAAAATTGAAACTGTGGTAGAAGTTATGACGTCATAAACACGCATATTAATACCTTTTCTTATACATGGTTTTATTTTCTGCATAAACAGTAATAATTGCCAATGTCAGATGATACAGAAGACTGTTATCTTCGATTCTTGAAAAATCCCTGGGTAACTCTACCTCTTTTCTTCCTAAAACTAGAGATTTTTCTTTCAATCACCTTACAACCTTACTTCTCACAAAGCAACGAGTAAACGGACCTTGACGAGACGAGCGCAACTAGTTTGTAACACACCTGACAGTTTAAAGGACAAAATGAAGTACTTAGACAAAGGTTTCAACAAGAACAATTGCAGCCGGGACTTTATTACATGCAACACGCACAAGAACTCTGAACCTAACGTTACAAACACGATTTCGATACCTGTTACCACTGCAACTATACCTTATATCAAAGGGACTTCTAAAACTATCCCACGGATCCTAATACCCTACAGCATCCGTCTTGCTCACAAACCTATCACTATCCTTTATTGAGGACAGAGACGAACCGTGCGACAGACAGGGGGGGCAGCTTATAAGATCAAATGCTGCTGCTACCAGGCCACTTTTATTAAACTTAATTGTTTCAAACGACGTTCTGATGTCAACTAATAGCGATCACAACCTTATATACATAAAGTTGAAGCTTCAAATTCATTATTCATTCATTCATTCATTCATTCATTCATTCATTCATTCATTCATTCATTCATTCATTCATTCAATACATTCATTCATTCATTCATTCATTCAATACATTCATTCATTCATTCATTCATTCATTCATTCACTCATTCATTCATTCATTCATTCATTCATTCATTCAGAATAAAGTCCTTTTGTGTAACTATCAGAGCTACACTTAAACTACAATAGTGAAAACTTCTTGCAGGATTTGTCGCTTACTTCTTTCCACATAGTCAGGTTTTTTTATCATTTAAACGATTAGGTTGATGCATTTAACGATTTGTTCTAGGAAGTCCTAAATCAACAGGCTCCAGTTAAGACGGTCAAATTTGATCCAGACCTAATCCGTTTATAACGTTGGAGATTCGTCAACTGAGATATGAACACACGACGAATAGCGTAAACCGAACTTGCCAATGATCCTTTTCACTAAACGGATAGAGATTTTTCGCTAAGAGGTAAAAAGGGAGATCCGTATGGTCGAGAAAGCTCAGGTCAGGTCTCAAATCCTCGATTGTAATGGAAATTAGAACTCAATATGGAAAATTGTTAACCAATGTCTGCCACGTAAACATCAAGATCATTCCATAGATTCTGAGGAGCCTGCTAAGTTAGCTAACAAATTAAATGAATTCTTCAGTTCTGTTGGTAGTGTCACTGCCCAAAGACCAACTGATTTGGCTTCACTTTTTGGGCTCAATTAAAATTCTGATGTGCCAGTCTCTTCACTTATTTCCTCTAACGAGAATCCAGAACAATTTAAATTTCCTCAAGTCACTGAAAGACAAGTCGAAAATGTGATCAGAAGGTTACCATCCAACAAGGCTCCAGGAATGGACAAAGTATCTGCAAGAATCTTAAAAGACAGCCTGCGTATATCACTTTCGATCATTACCCGTATTGTAAGTAGCTCTTTTGCAACCAGTACATTCATACGTGCATGGGAAACGGTAGAGGTCACACTGTTTAAATCTGGTAACCCTGAAGCTGTAACCACCCGATTTCATTTTTGCCGATAATGTCAAAAATCGTCAAAAGTTGGCGCATGGACAACTTATGGATTATCTAACCTGTAACAATTAATTGTAAATAAACCAAATCGGAAACAGGAAACTTCATTCAACAGAAACGGCTCTGCTGAGCGTTACGGTTCAGTTACTCCAGTCATATGGAAGACAAGAAAAGTCTCTATCACGATTTTCCTAAATCATGGTCTCACGATAATAATATGTCAGAGGTGCTGCAAAACCCCCTTTTAATTAATCCAGATAAAACCAAAGTTGTCTTTGTTGGAGTACCACAAATCTTGCAGAAACAGCAATCGTTCTGTGTAAATTAAAACTGTTTCACAAAGAAATAACGCCTGTGCCAGTTGCAAAGGACTTAGACGTCCAAGCCTTACTTACAATGAGCACATTATTACATAAATTGAAACAAATCAACTGAATCCGTCATCTTTTGGATAGAAAAGGAAAACGCCCTTGTTACTCCTGAATACCTTTGTTTTTAGTAAACTATTCTACTGCGCATGTCCCACTGTTTGGAGCCGAAATTACCAATGAGACCAACTTCAACAAATTGTAAAAAGTCCAAAACTTTGCTGGGCGTATTGTGTTGGGCCTTAAAAAGTATGACCATATTTCTGAAGGCCTGCGATCGTTGAACTGGTTACCCATTAAGGACCGACTTATGTTGAAGGGTTCACCTATGGTACACAAGTGTATTAGCCATCACATGCCCAACTACCTTGCAAATAAGTCCAAGCAACGCTCTTCCGTTCATGATAGACAAAATATATCGGCTACACCCCTGGACATACCATTTTGTCGTATGTCGACTGGCCAGCGCTCTTTTGCTTATAGAGATGCTAAACTCTGGAACACTTAAGACGAAGATTTAAAGCCGATAGAATGCCCAAAGAAATTTACACGTCGACTAGCAAACATTTTATTAGGTGAACTTTGACCTCTTCAATTAACGATTTTTAGTATTATTGAAAAGTGTTTACATAGTTTTGTGCATTTACTTACCTATTTATTATTTTCCTCTTAAAATTGTTATCGTTGCTGTAAAGCTCACCTTATTAAAGCACGGCCCATTAGACACGCGAGTAGAATAGTTTTGAAACAAATGTTGTGGTACTTGCAGATTAGTTTGTAGACGCCTTGCTTGACACAAATTTCCTACTTACGCTTTTTTTACTTGCACGTTTGATTGCGGACTCTTGAAGTTGCAGTTATTTTCCCCGCTTAGAAACAATAAAAGACTGTAAATTTCTGAACAACGTCCACGAAGCTCCCATTCATTATGGTTTTATGAAAGAAACAATTATTTCATAAAATAAATAGACGTGTTCTCTTTCACGCTTTCATAAGCTATGACAACATTCATGGACGTTTGAGATAACTACAGCAAGCTTTGAAAACATTGCCATTCAGCTCGTGTTTCCACAGTTTCTCTCGTTCTTCCAATTATATGTCGTAATTTTTGAAAACAAGGAAGGTTTTCTTGTCCTTTTCAGCATGGAATCGCGCTTGAAAAGGTTTTTCTTTTTTTCCTTTTTTCAAGTCAAGCAGCATGCATTACAAACTACCGCAGGCCACTGGCGACTAGTTGGCTGGAAAAAACAAACGTCAAAAATCTGATGGACCAAGACCAAGGCCTTATCCTAGATGGGTAAGTAATGATACCTGAGTGTTTGTTACAAGTAACTATGAATAAGTTTTTGTTAAATCTAATTCATCAGACTGCGCACCATCATACCTAACAGAGCATTCAAAGCCTTCTTTTGTCACCGAAGGGAACAACATCACTCTTCAGTGGACCTACAATATAGACGGGACGTTTGAAAAAGGAGAATTTCGATTGCTTCCGTCGACAATCATAGCAAGAAAAACTAGCAGCGGACTGTCTGTGAGTCCTGCCTATCAGAACCGCATGACAGTGGTTGTATCAGATAGTGAAACAACGATAACATTTCTTGCAGTGACCAGTTTAGACAGTGGGCACTATTGATACTCGATGGAAAACAACGTTTTGGAAATTGGTGACAGTAATGTGGAGATCTTAGTGCGTTGCAAGTAATCTTTTTTTTTTTACTTATGCAAAAACAAACTAGGCAATCAATAAAGAGAAGGGCTTGGCAGTAGTGTTATCATGTATGATGTCAAACCTTGATTTTAACTGATGTCAGCAAATGTTTTACTTGCGTACACCCCCCCCCCCCCCCATTATTGTACCAACTGTACAATAATATAATATAATACATGAGAAAAATAACTAACTAAATTAATTAATTAAAGTACGGTAGGTAAAAGAAAGTAATAGGGGGAAACTGAATTACCATATAAAAACTGCTTCCCTAACTAAAAGATAACTACTAATATTTGCAAAATTTTGAGAAAAAAAATATAAAATTGTCATAACGTATAATAAAAGAAACAAAAAAATGAACCCTTAATGGTCGAACGCCAATTTTTCTTGGTCTCAGAATGATGATGACAATGCATATGTCAATGCCAGGTCAATGACAATGATAAACTTTTCGTCGAGTTTTTTTTTTTTTTAAGTCTATTCATTCGTCAGTCAGTCATGTTAGGGCAACTTCTTTCAATCTGGGCGTCTGACCTTGTTGGCCTGCGATCTTAATGTATAGTGGGGTACTCTGTTTTCTCCCAGTTTACTCTATGATGCTAATGAAAGACCAGCATCAAATTTGACCTCACAGTTCAACCTCTTTGTCGACTAGTTGAGATTCTTTCTTCAGTTATTTCACGGGTTACCTACTTATCGTCTAAGCGCTCATGGATTTCTTCAACCGTAGTGATAAATAAATAATAATAATAATAATAATAATAATAATAATAATATTATTATTATTATTATTACTATTATTACAGATGCCCTTTTCGGAGAGTTTGTGATTTATGTAATATTACAGTCACTAATAGTGTGCGTGAGATTTGCT
This sequence comes from Siderastrea radians, assembly GCA_964017195.1. Lineage (NCBI taxonomy): Eukaryota > Metazoa > Cnidaria > Anthozoa > Scleractinia > Rhizangiidae > Siderastrea > Siderastrea radians. The sequence goes on along the minus strand of OZ024895.1, from coordinate 8,157,052 downwards.
ACATGTGCGAAGAAGCAGCATAACAATTTAGCAATTCAAAGATACTATTACATGTAGTAAATTAATCAATCGGTCGATTAACCATTTCATCGGTCAACTATTATCAATCGATGAATCAATCAATCGTCTCTAGTTTTGTTCGGTTTAGTTTTGGTCCTCTAGTGATGACACCTTTATGCATTTACTTTGCTATTTGAATTACCCTTTCAATGTTGCAAAATCAATCAATCAATCAGCCAACTAACCCCCCCCCCCCAAAAAAAAAACAATCAGGCAATCAAACAATTATCAAATTCAATATCCAATCAGTGAATCTGAAATACATTGGTGTCAGAATATTTCGTCCTACCCAATGGATCTAAATAACAGTACCTTTCAATAATGTACACGTATCAATCAGTTGTAAGAGGATGCCAATGGGGTTAGTAGTTAACTGACAATTGGCCAAACAAATAGTAGTTAACTGATATTTGGCCATAAAATTAGTAGTAAATGATAAATGAAAAGCAAACAGTTAACTGACATTTTATTAATTATGTTGAATACGATTGTTGATGTTTTAAAAGCCACAAAGATTTTCCTAACGCTGCATGTCCTTGTAACATAACTGTTATTTGAGTCACTTTCGATGCAAAAGTGCCAGCTACGAGGGAGCGTAACTTGGACCCCAGAGGGAGTATTCCGGATTTCTAGACGGAGATGATCGAATGCGGGCAAACACCAAAACCCAAAATTATTCCTAGGGGATCCTAGAGCTTCCAACAAAACCCCAAAAAATACCTGGACCAAAAATTAATCCCCAATAAATCCCATGCCGAATTTCCAAGCCTTAGAATTTCCAAAAAGGATTACATATGCATGATATAACACGAACTATGCAGTCAGCACTACCAAGGATCTTGAGATTGCTTTGAATACCCCCAAAAAATCCCTACTTAAATCGAGCCACACACACAAAAAAATAATTACCAAATTCCGATTAGATAATTAATTGTCCGGCAAGCGAACGTGGTTTGACCTTCTTTGGCCTGATTTATATCACGTCATAGGTCGACAATACACAAGCCCTTTCGTAATTAGCAAGATTTCTGATTAGCCTTAGCCACAAGTTGCCCCAAAATTCTTTAAAAGTTGCCTGAAGTTGCTCAAAAGTTGCTTGTTAAGTAAAATCAAAATGACAGCCATTTTTGCCTTTTTTGTTAACGCAACTACTGCGGGTGACGTTCAAATGTACAACTGTGTAATATCATTTGTTTTCCTGCAAAATCAGAGTACTATAACATTTCACACAGACAAATATTGACAGAGGCAAACTGAACAATTTATGTCTTCCTTATAACAATGTCTTTCTCATTGTCTTTCTCTTGATATTATAGAAAAACTGTATTGTATTCACCATTGTTTGAGCAGAGCCCAAATCAGCCAGTGTCATTCGTGTAAAAAGAACGTTGTGAGACGAAAACCCTTTCAGATCAAGATCTTTGCTACAAGCTATTTGGCTTCGCTGATAGGGTCGTTTTCATTCGAGGTAGAGTAGTCATAGTTGGAAATTTCTTCCTTTGAGCTATCTGCAGTTTCGATGTTTGTCGCCATTTTGAAAATCGTGGTCTTATTTGCGAACCGCTGACCTCAAACCGCGGGTAGTCCAACTGAGGGGGAGGGCGTGGGGCACAAGGTCGAGTTCGCACGTTGTGAAATGTTATCATAAGGATACATAACAGTATTATAGGACTTTGTCATTCCCATAAGTTCCTTAAAATTTAATCAAGTTGCCCCCCAAATCAAAAGTTGCTCCAAATGGCAAAAGTTGCCAGAAAGTTGCTCCAAATAGCAAAAGTTGCCAAAACGTTGCCCAACAACTTGTGGCTGAGGCTATTTCTAATTAATCGTGATTTGATTGCTTTTTTAATAATTATTTTCATGTCCAGAAGTTGTAATTTATTTCTCGATTTGAGTAAGGTCCACTTCCAAGGATAATGGACGTAAGAAAAATTCGGGTTATGACGCAATAATTTGCGCTGTAAGAAACTTGGGAAAATTAATAGCTAACTACAATTAGTAGTTAACTGATAATTGGCCAAAAAAAATGGTAGTTAACTGACATTTGGACGAAAAAATAGTAGTTAACTGACAATTGGGTACCCCCATTAGCACCCTCTTGTAAGCATAGTAATCCCCCAAGTAACACCTAGGATTTTGCCCCCCCCCCCCCCATCCTCTTTCAGCTTTCTGATGCCCTCCGCGTGGTGGGGCATCTGAGGCCTCCCGGTATTTGACCATTGACAGGAGTTTCAGGTCAGCAGTCACAAGCGAAAAATATATTTTGCACTTATAATTATCTCCATAAATATCTCCACGTGTTCTTCTTTAAATAAATTTGTTATTGTTATGTATGAAATACACTTAAAAACATGCAGAATTAGCCAACTTGGTGCCAAGAACTTGTTGATAAAAGGTGTCACTGATTTTTATATAAATAGAGCTCGCGGAAATGAGAACAACCAGTACAATAAGAATCTGACACAGTGGCATTTCAGCCCAAACAGGCGGAGCATTATACATCGTAATCAGCGACGTTGACAATGTTAATTCAGCCCACAAATTGGGGAATTTGATCAGACATTTCAAAAAGCCAACTGGTTCAGGTTTGCTCGGTTTGAAGAAGAGGGGGAGAGGGGAGAGGACTGCTTTTGGAATACCAAGAAAGAAACCGGTTTTACAAAAATGTATATCTTTTGGCTTTTAGATAAAAACGAAAGAAATTAAAACCACTAAATTCAAGATGTAGGACAATAATGAACTGACATATTATGGAACCACTAATTGTTTGTTAACAAGATATGAAATAGTGTTCAATCATCCCCTTCCGCTGCAGCTACACAAAGCTAAAGAATTTAAAGTGATCTGGCCCTAAACTTTTATAATTCTATTTAGGTATACGTATTAGTGTACGTATCGTGTATGTATTGCAAGGTAAAAATCATTTGTTCTCTAGGAAATTTCATTTTATCCAGTTGTGCTTTTATTCACCCCCATATTTAGTGCTTAAAATACCATGAATCACCCCTTCCTCACAAACAAACAAACAAACAAAATATAAATGCATGTCCCTTCCCAATTACTTACACCCCCTCCATTCTCTTCAATAATGGATGTTTATCTACAGGAGTGTGTCACAAGTAAGGAATCAGACCAAGAGACACAGTTTTTTCCACACAATGTATTCATTTAACTAGTCCTCACTCTTTATATATGTACCATGCTTGTGCAGACAGGCCATGCATGTGCTGCATTCATGTACTAAAAATTTACAGGTAAGTCAGACTGATTGAGAGCAATGAGGTCTAAAACGTTTCACAAAACCTGACAAGGAGAGTAAATAACAAACATTCAAGCTGTTCTTCAAATATTTACTTCGCCAAAGTATTTTATCATGGGAAAAGCCATGAATTACAGGGCCTAATTTCCAAAACTACATCTGTAAAGGCTTACCGGACTGTTCTTACTGTCACTATCACTATATGTTCCTGACAAATCTATGCTCAGAAAACCCCGCTGTTCGCTGTGAACTAACGCAAGTTTTCTTAAATTTTACCGCATCATATTGAATATTACTGAGCGCAAAACCATTGAAAAACGACACAAGTGATAACTCTAAACAGCAAGACCCCAGGCACCTTAGTTATCTGATACATTAGCGACTAAAAATAACGAACATATCTTCAACATGGCCCGATGATACAGCGAAGTTCCCCTCTTGGGAATTCGGAAGATCTCTCGAACATCAACAAATCTACACCACAGCTCACAAAAATAACCACAGGAATGCGCTCAACTCCCCTACAATATCTCCTCGTTACGACCGCAACACCAAGATGGAAAGGAGGTGGAGCGAAAGGGGACAAAAGGCAGTATTGTTGCATTCATCTCTTTGTTCTGCAGGATACTCACTAATCGCGCCGCTTGTACTGAAATAATCGCGCCACTTAGATTCTAGAGTTTCCTGCGAAGGAGGCTACAGTTTTGTAGCTTTTTGTGAGTAGAAAAGGCTTCAGCGACGCAAGCGAGATTACGCTAGTAAGCTTAATTTGTATAAGTTTGGTTTGTTTGAAGCGAGACCAGGAGGAAAGAAATACAGCTCTCAGTTTTCAAATCTTAAAAATGGCCACTAGATGAACTCTGTAGCGTAGATGAACTCTGCAGCGATGAATTAGGGCAACATAAAAAGCATTTGGTTGTAACATCCGTATACTTCAGATACTACCCGAACGTTCCACCAAGTTACCAAACGTGAATAGCTAAATGACCCTTTTCGTTTGCCAAATACGCGCTTCGCTGAGTTGGCAAAAAGAATTTCCCATACGCGTTAAATTCCATCGCATCCTCGACAACGCTAACTTTATTTTTACTCCTATTCAGATCCACCAAAACATTACACACATCTCTCCTGACCAGACAGCAAACAAGACAGATACAGTGCCTCTACACTGTACTGCTGATGGTAAACCAACACCAAATATGATCTGGACATCACCTAATGGTTCTGAAATCAGCTTTGAACCCAATTTTACTTTGACCATCACTAGTAAACTGGACGAAGGACACTACAGCTGTACTGCATACAACAGAGCTGGAAATCCTGTCACTACAATGGCAAATATCACTGTAGAAAGTGAGTTAGTAAACATATACACCTACAGGTGTAATAAAAACCCTGCTTACAGTACGTTTTCTCTACAACTTGTAATCTAAAGCGACTAAGATCTTTTGAATGCTAAACCAGTAGTTCCTTAACCGAATTGAATGAGTAGAGTATTAACTTAAGCTCTTGTTTCACTGTAGGCTATCATCCAATAAAAACAAAACTGGAGTCTAGTGTGAGTGAAAACATTGTTGTTGTGAATGAAAACTTCAACCTCATCTGTCAAGCACAGGCCAACCCGCTTGCAAAGTATCGCTTCTACAAAGGACAAGACAGTTTGTTTAACACTACAGTTAGCAAAAACAGTGATCATTACCCAACCTCAGTCACTGAGAGAATAAACCAGGTGGACCTCAGCTGCACCCCATTCAATGCATGATTATGATGATGGTCCCACAGATACAATCCCAGTGAAAGTACATTGTAAGTATACCACTTAGTCATTATTTTTATAAATTGTATAGAAAACGTCTAACCACAGTTGCATTTAATGTGGTACTGCACACGGTATACAACCTCATCCGCTAAAAAAGTTCAGCTGCATTCCGTTGGATATTATATAGTGACGGACTCACAAATACAATCACATTGACAGACGAGTGCCCTGTAAGTATACACTTGCTTATTATGCTTATTACTTACAGGTACATGAATGAATTACTTTATACTGGTACCAACAGGTGTAGACGCTGACTCGTAGGTGTGGTGTGCCTCTTTATTATTTATTGCCTTTGTAGTACAAGTATCAGTGCCCTGTGGTAATTTTTTGTGCCTGGTTATCTATAAATATACTTCAAGGAAGCGTTATCTTATAACGTTGAGCAAAACCTTGTACAGGTATTTTCCATATTAACAAAGCGGTCACGCCCAAAGTTATTCGGATGAATATCGCAGAACGATATTCAAGTTAAGGCCTAAATAAAATAACATTCTTTATTGCATTAAAAAAAGTTTCTTATGTGTTTTGAAAGTCATCAATTGTGTCCATTCCTTTGTTTCATGAGAACATCTTAAAAACCAAAATCGACTGATTGTTATATTATACTCTTTATTTATTTCTTCACTTTGTTTAAAACTGGCAGATTCAGCAGAGATCGTCAGTGCTCCACTAACAGAACACGTTGTTGAGGACAGTGGAGTCACTCTGTTCTGTAATGCCACTAGTAATCCACAACCAAACATTACATGGACTAAACAAGGAAGCAACACTGTACTCTCTTCATCTGAGACTCTTACTCTATCAAACCTGATAAGAGGAGATAATGGAGCAGTGTACAAATGTAAGGTGGAAAATATTCTCGGATCAGTAGAAAGTAGTGCCACGATTATTGTGTTGTGTAAGCATTCTGCATGAACTTAATAGTGATAGGGTGGAGTTACACTTGTGAATCCTAAAATGACTGTTACGACTTTTTGAGAACCTGTAATGTATTGTGTTCACATGTAATATGTTAAAATGTTTAATTTGTTTAATCAATATGTTTTCTGGAAAACATAAAATTGGCCTTTCTTTCATGTGCAATTGATGGGAATGTCAGAAAAAGATAATCATCGTGTGACATTGTCAAAGTTGCCTTATTTTAGGTTCAGTCTGAACTGTTATAGTTTCGGTCGTAGGTAAGCTGAAAGAAAAGCAACAAGTCACACGCAAAGTAGGAAGTCTCTTGGTATTCTCTCAGCTTTGCTACTCATGACTACAGTGCTGTTTTGTAGCTTTCTTAGTACTCTATATTTTCTGGGGATTTCAAGTTGTTTCTATGTTTTGTGTATGGACAAAACCTCGTATAATTATTATTACCTGTATATACAAGTGTTTTCAAATCATTCATGGCTTAGTCCTTTAGTCTGTGGAAGATTTTTGTCCTTGTTTGGAGAGTGTGACCTCATTCTTGTTTATTGTTTTTATGTTTCTCCCAGATTCACCCAGTGTGACAATCCAACGGTGTTCTACTCCAGTTACTGAGGGAGATAATGTAACAATGAATTGCAATGCCACTGGTAACCCTGTGCCCAATACTGCATGGATCAAAGGAGGGGAAGTTGTATCATACAATAAGATGCTCGTCATTGCAAATGTTCCACGGAGTGAATCTGGCAGTTACCAGTGCCTGGCTTGTAATGGCATTGGGAACAGTGGGACCAAGTCTTGTACAATAGCTGTTCAATGTAAGTTACCTTATTATCTTGAAGGATTGTGTAACTGGGTTGGGTGTCAGCAGTGAAACATTTAAAGAATGACACCATTTTTAACCTGTAATCCTGAGTGCAGGGCTCCTGCCGTCTTTTATCCCCTACCCTTCCACCTCCTTTTTTATCAATGCAATCAATCGTCCTTTCCCAAGCCAAAGAAGTTGCCTGTTGAGGAGGCTAACAAAACTAGTACCTGGAAAGAATGACATCTAGCACTTACTGCTTGTCTGCCCCAGCCTTTTTATTTATTTATTTATTTATTTTCATTCGCTGCTTTTTTCCATCATTAATTCTTTGCACATCTTATATCACCCGGAGACATCACGCATTATACCTGTGTTAACCAAAAGGACCTAAAGAAGCTTTGGATGTGTCCTTTATTTAATTCAGTTTTCATTAAGAATGACATAAAAGGACTTGCCTTGTTCATATTGTGGCAAAGAGTGTAAAAATCAGATATGATGGCTAAACGTCGCATTCTGAGTTAGTGGACGGGAGTCGCTTATGTTTTGTGATATTTCAGTTCCTCCATTAATCACCAAACGTCAACGTCAAACTTGGAAAGTAGTGAGTGGGGACAGCACAACTATTGAATGCCTAGCAGAGGCAAGTCCCGGTTCACAGTACGTCTGGAAAAATGCAGCTGGTGGAGTTGTTTCGAAAGACAAATATCTCCGTCTTAATAACATGAATGATAGTAAGAATGGACACTATACTTGTACTGCTACAAATAAGCTGGATTCAGACAATGTCATTATTTTGGTTGAAGTTACAAGTAAGTCTCATTTACATTCCCATCTCCGTGTTGAAATTCCAGCAAAAGTAATTCATTGATTGAGTGATTTATAGTCTCCGTCCAGAGTTAGTTTAATACGCAATCGTGCCACACCTCATTTGCACGATGAAATCAATGTTGTCGTCAAATGATACTACCACCCTCAGAATGCTTTGATCAAGAATTCATTGGGGCGTACCGCCAAACTTTCTGTGCGACGACGACGACGACGATGACGATGACGATGATGATGACGATGGTGATGGTGATGGTGATGGTGATGGTGATGGTGATGGTGGTGGTGGTGGTGGTGGTGGTGGTGGTGGTGATGGTGATGGTGATGGTGATGGTGATGATGATGATGATGATGATGATGATGATGATGATGAAATAGGAAAAGGCCAATAATGCTTTTACTGGACAAGTCTAATTTTGTCGTTTATACTGTTAGGAACTGAAATTCTACTTGAAGTGACAGTAGTGAATACTCAACATCAGCCAGATTATGACAACATGAACAGAGCAGCGGCAAAAGCATTTTAATTATGGATTCCTTTGAGTTTTATTGTGATTTTTATGTAGTTATTTTATAATTTGCTATAGTTGGTAATGAAAGCACTATGAGCTTTTTTTCGGTCGCCTGCTACATTTTAAGCACACGTAAACTTTCCAGTCCGGAGAGGTTTTTTAATGGCAACACAAGTCACCAAACTTAGTGACTTTTCCTAAGATTTATCTGTCATATTTTGACGGAATTTTGAGTTGATGGCCGATCCCAGTTGGCTGCTGTTTGAAATCGTAACATAAGTGCTACGTCATATGACGTCACCGCCTTATCTGGACCTCAAGGGAAACGTTGGACGTAATAGAGAGATTAAGCATCGCGTTTACGGCAAACGGCAACCTGCCGTTTTCCGTCTGCCATCTTAAAATGGACCATTTCTTCTTAAGCTCCGTGTTAACTCATTAAAAGCTAGGATACACAAAAAAGCAGCTTTTTAACTTTTAACTTAAATATTAGTTACCGGTTGAATGTGATTTTCTTGGGATGTTTTGACGTAACTGCATAATTTGCGAGCCTTTTACATAAAACAGTTGATAGCCTCTGTGAAGGTGATACCCAAACATCAGCTCGCTTTCTCGCACTTTTTCTTCCCTTTTGCGTAAACACTGACAGTTAACCGGTCAGTTTGCGTAGCAAAATAAATAAAACATCAATGGGCTTAAACACAAGCTGATAATTGTAGCAGAACGAATCGAAAACTTCAAAAAAAATATATTCGTGTTGTTGACGAACGCGAGAACAGGGCTCTTCGCGTTGAAAACGGCAAACGGCAAACGTGAAAAATGGCGAGAAATTCATGATCACGTGGTAATTTTGCCGTTTGCGTTTGCCGTAAACGTGATGCTTGATCTCTCTATTATAAACTATCAAAGTTTCGTTGTCATTTACCTTTAAAGAGTTGAAGAGCGGGGAAGAAATTTGTCCCCCTCCCCCCTCCCTCAGGTGGCCCCAGCAGACCGAAGCCCTATCTGGATAGGTTAAAAACAGTTCAAGTAGGTTTAGGTGACGCGTGCTTATTTTCAAGGATTCGTGAATGATGACCACAATTCGAGATCAACTTTATAGATGTCGGATGATCGCATTTGCCCTCGGATCTCCCAGTCGTTCGCGCCTTCGGCATTCGTGTTATAGAAAAACGATCACCATTTTAACTATTTCTACCCCTGTTGAGGAGGATCTCTTAACTAGCAATACGGTGTTGTAAAAACATAGCAGGATACTCTGGAATACAGAGGCCATTGAAATGGGAAATAATATTACATGATCGTAAGAAAGAAAAAACAGTAAAGCTATTCATTTTTTCGATTACACAGAAATCCTAAAATGAAAAGCTTAAAAAGTGTAACAATTTTTTTGCAAAAATAAACACTCAGGATAATGCACTCTCTCTCTTTTTTTGTTTTTGTTTTTGTTTTTGTTTTTGTAATTGTTACAGTCTCTCCTATGTGACCTTATATTTTTCTTGTGTGCTTTGAGAATTTTGAGGTTTTGTTCTGTACTGTTGTCAGTGGTTCTAAATGCTCGTTTTAAACGACTGTTTTGGTTGTTTGTTAGGGAGGTCAGGTTGGAGTTTAAACCTCCCGCTGAAAATATGAGGGCTGTAGGACAATTCGGAGGTTTTAATTCTAGTGTCTCACAAATCAACTCCAGCTCGTAAGGGCCGTCCTTGAGAAACTACAGGCTTTCGTACTTTGTAAACAATTTCTGGAGGCACCGAGGTGATCGATTGGGTCTACTAATAGAGGGAAAACGTAACCTGCGATCAGGCCGAATTTTAGCATCGCTCTCATATTCTCTTACGTGGGTCGCTCGCTAAAATAGGGCCTGATACAATCTCTCACAGAAGTTCGTGTCGGCGGCCAAATTTTGGCCGCGGGAATCTCGCAATCTGATTGGCCCTTTAACAATAGAGCTGTCAACGGAAGTAAATTGTCTACGAGACTTGCTCACAATTTTCAATCCGACCGCCATGGCCAAGGAACAAGTCTGCCGAGGTAAACGTGTCGCTCAAAGATATTCTCGTCGTTCTAGGAGAATTGTGATCATTTCTTTCTCTCCTGAGAATGGCGTCCGGTTTGACGCAAGCTGTCTCTCACTCGGAGCAGAGAAGTACAGCAACAGTGAAGTATGTATCCCGTTTTATCGCATTGTGTCTCACGGCCAAATTTTCATTTGAAGGCTTTCAGCTAGTATTGAAAATATAAGCAGAGTAGTGGTTGTATCCGCGTTTTACGAAACAAAACGAACAGCAAGTATCTTTCGCCAAGAGTGATGAACAAGACAACCGATAATTCCGTAAACTTAACGATAAGCTGATGTTTAGTGAGAGCCGCACTCAGCGAGATGCTCTATTTATTTTTACCTAAGTAATAAAGACTTTCAGTTTATTCATTCAGTGTTAATAATGTCGTTTTAATGATCTCTGACATTGATATCAAAGGATCTGACTAGGTTTATAATAAATGTTCTTCGTTTTAAAATTCGCTGCTGTTTAGAGATGAAATTCGCTGGTAATCTCAAATATTTATCACTTCTGGAACTAAATGAAATTACAAAACACTCGTTTGTTTATAAACGGTTTTATTGATATCTTTTTTCTAAAGAGTGAAACTGAAGGTATTTCTCTTAATTTCCCAAGGTATTTTACGCAGAAAATCGGTGACAAATGCGTAGAGAATATTTCCGGATACCACCTGAAATGAGAAAGGATTCAAACATGCAGCATATTTTGGTACATGACAACCTCGTCGTGTTCTGAATTTTCATTCAGTTTCAGCTCAGACAGAGCAACTATGTACAATACCGGAGCGCGTACCTTCAAGTTGTAAATTTGAACGCTAGTGCCAAGATTTATCGTAGCCTGTGATTTTATTTTTGCCGACATTTTAGGACTTTTTGCGAATGCCATTACACACACAGATGGGAAATTTGCATACCGAGGAGCGTGCAAGCAAAACAAATTTTGATTGGCCATTTTGTTGAATGTCAATCAATCAAAAAAGTGGGCGGCAGACGTTCCGTAGAAGAATTGTATCAGGCCCTATTTTTCGTTTCGCCCTTCCCGCCGGAATGTTTCACCGAGCGAAACGAAAATAGAGCCTGATCGCAGGTTAGGGAAAAAGGGGCAAATCGTAGATTATGGGTTTCTTGTAAAGGAGGTTTTCAATAGCAAGAATCTTTTAAGCTATTTTACAGTTTTGTGCGTTAATCAAAGCGGACCGAATTTATATGCTTCGTAGACGCAAAATTTGGTCATAGTTTAAAGCTGTTTGGTGTTTAGTGTTTTGTTTTCAATCTCAATAGTCTCTCGTTAGAGAACTTAATATATAAGCGAAGCAGTTGTCAGTTTAAAGCTATTTTATCCGAAAAGCTTCCGAAAACAGTTCTGTGCATTTCTCAAAGAGCCCGAATTTATACACTTCGCCGCCGCAAAACTTATTTCTCAATTTTAATGTTTGGTGTTCAATGTTTTGTTTTCAGTCTCTATGGTCTATATTTAGAGAACGAAATACAAAATTTTTTTAAAGAAACTATAGGCGAAGCAATTGTCGGTTTAAAGCTATTTTAACCGAAAGGCTTCTGAAAACAGTTCTGCGCATTTTTTCAAAGGGCCCGAATTTATATACTTCGCGACCGCTAAACTTACGCGATATTTCTTCCATAACATGCTTGTAAGCTCCCAAAAACCTTTCTTTTGGGTAATTTTTCCAGTAAAACGCCAGGATTAATTTTTCAATAGATCTTTAGTGGCAGTTCGATTGATTTGTTGACATCAGCCGACACGATGAACAGCCATTCCAAGTAAACAGGTGCAAATGACCCTTCGAAAAGTTGAAAGATCACTTTTAACGAAACCTCTCATACTATAGTCCTAGTTGTTTGGCATTATGTGCAGTACATTTTCCTGATCTGGGCTTTCAATATCGCATCGGTCAAAACGTTATGAGGTTTGACATTACCCTCGCTATTACCTTAAGTACTTCTAATTTTTTTAGAGAATGAATAACCCATACTGAAGTTAGTAATCCTTTGTTTTGCGATATGTGACTGTATTTCCATCGACTCGTACCCACATGAAACATGTTAAGAAGGCTATGATTTTTATGATTGATACTTTCATTGATATTTTTGAAAAAAACTGCATTTTTTGAAGGTGGCTACCTCAAAATTACTCACAAGGAAATAGACTCTTCGCTGTTCTTTTACGTAGAATTATTTAGAACTACATGGCTGTGTGCAGCATTAGTTTATTTACAACTTTAAGATGTCAAGATTCGATACTCGATTGATTCTTTTCAGTAATTCTTCTAACAGCAATTTCAGTTTTCTCGGAAACTTGGTAACGTAAATTACCGAGTCCAGTAACGCAAATTACACATTGTTTTTATATTCACAAGGATGGCACAAAATGGCTCAAACTGGTACATTTAGCATTACGCTATTAATTCTATGCCGACTCCTTGTCTGGGTGAAAAAATCAATAACGATGCTCAAATTTTGTCCTACTTTCTCCCGTTACGTGGAAAAGAAACATAAATGACGACTCCAAATCATGTCTCCAACTCGATCTCAAACGGGTCGTTCAAACAGAGCGCTAAAACCAGCTTTCCTCTATAGCTATCAACTTTTGTGGATAGCTGAAAGGTCCTGCTGGATCGGGACTGGGGACTCGATCACTCAAAGTATTTTTTTTCCTCGAATCACAGGAATTCTTATTCCTCAGGTCAAATAAAGCTTGGATTGGCCATCTTTCTATTCCCTCGATGGTCGTAAAATTAACCCAAGCTTTCCGCTCTCTTTATCAATATTTCTTGTATCTTCACAACGAACCACTTGCTATCTTATCTCAGTGGTAATCTTCCCCCAGAATTTATTCAGCCCTGATTTGGTAACGGTTTCTGGTGATACAATCTACCAACAACCTATTTGTTTTAATTTGGTTTTCGAAAAATAAATAAGTTCAAATACAGAAACAGACAAAGTACGGTCGCCTTGCTCGAACTGAGGTCTTTGTGGACATTTGAATACGAAATAATCAGTTTTGGTATTTTTTATGGCATATAGTAGTGGCATTATGTAATGCTTCATTTACGTTACTTATGCTGTCATTTACGTTACTGTTTAAGCCACCTGCCCATGGGAAGGTTCACCTCCTGGTTTCGATTCACAATACTTTCAGAGGAAAGTGTACCATGTATCTGATATATTAAGCCCAATTGCCTATAAAGTCATCCTAATATGAAGAAGAAAGCACAAGTGCCTTACAACAGAACCTCTTTAAGTTCGACTTTGTCACTGTCAGTCTAAAGAGAAGGAATTCCCACGTCCACTTCGCTTTATGTCTTACCAACTGATCAGACATTTGTTTCCATGTGGAAAATTTAATATTTGCCGCATGACGTGTTCGATATTGAAACAATATTTACGTTACAGTAACGTAAATGATACTGACAAAGCCTTGATTCTTTTCTCAGAAACTATTTACAAATGTTAAGTGAATCTTTGTAATCAAGGAGTACTACAGAGACACTTATCTGTAGGAAGAAGCTCATAAACTACTTCAGTTTCTCTAGAACGGGAGTGCCTTAAGTCATTGGTAACGTAAATGACGTCCAAATAAATAATTGGCCAAGTTGCTATCCTCTGGGTCGATTTTACTGCCATTCGCACTATTTGGAATCATACCATGAGGTTTACACAAAAGATCCTATTTTCTAGCTCCTGGAAAATACATTTTTTCGTTGTCCCAGAGCCAACGCACATTTTTCCGCGATCTTTTTCGCTAATGTAACGTAAATTACTCTAAACTATGCGACAGCTGTATCTGGGCACTGTACAGAAACGATTTTCATCGGAATAGCTCACAGTATACTCCTTGTTTTAGCAACTTATCATAACTTTACAAAAAAATAGCTTTGAGGAAAAGAGCAGGCAAAACAAGTTTAATTTTGACTGTTGCTTTCCAGTTTTAAGGCCGTGCGACATGCAGTTTTTCAATAATCTTGCCTATAAGAAATTCAGCAAAAAAAAAATACTTTCCACTAATGGAAATCTTAACCTTTCATGGTAATTCTATGACATGGAAGTTTATAAAGATTAGATAACAAATCAAATTTCTTGAAAATTGGCGATAAGATCTATTTTTTCCGCGTACGACAGCGTTTGCACCTGTTTACTTGGAATAGCTGTGAAATCCAAATGATAACCCATTTACTTCAGAGTAAGTTTCTTTTGTTGTGGGCGAAGTTTCAAGTTCATTCAAGCAAAAGGCCGATAATCCGAGGAGACCAGCCTTGACAGTTAAGTGACAGGATATATAAGCATTGCAAAAACCAAGCAAGACGGCTCGCGAGTAAAATATGTGTTCAGTTTGAAACCTGAAAAAAAAATGAAGCTGTGCTCTAGAATGACTTTTCGAGCTCGGATTCATAGAACAGATTCCCAAACTAAATATTGGAGGACAATTCGGAACACTTTCGGGCTTTTTGAGAAACTCGTTTTTGGAAGAGAACGAGCCAAAAAGTCCCCGAATGGGCCTCTGCTAGCAGGGAACCCCGAAATATATTTGGAACGAAAAAGTTTCAGGACTATTTTTGAGAAACCAGCTTATTCCTTTTTATTATTATTTTTATTTGTTTTGTTCAGTTATTTTTGTATTAGCAATGTAGTTTACAATGCTTAATTTACACCAGCTTATATTCCTTGGGAGCTCCGCTAGCTTTTAGGCTTGGCTAAATATTATCCTTAAGGAGGACGTAGCCCTTGGCGAGGGCCAAGAGTGGTGAAGAAACTCAAAAATAAGAAGACCGATTTGTTGTTTGTTGAAGAACAGAACGTCAAAGTGGTGATTTACATAAAACACGACGGTGTGGTTTCGATGGATGCATAAACAAAAGAAACAGAACGTATCCGCATGAACGAGATCATATACTCAACCACCTGTGCACAATTAAACTGGCCATCTCTGGCCAGATGCAATACCATTCAGCCTTAGTCAACAGCAACATACATGAGCCGAACTACATCATATCCTTCCACTGAGAATGACCATGGGCCTGTCCTGTGGCCACACAGCCAGGAGTGGACTCACACACAACCAGTCACGCCGAGCACATATCTTAAGTGGTTTTATAGGCCTTCATCGGTAATGAAGGCCTATAAATGAAGGTTGATACCATGCTAGACACCTGTTCTGCTGTTCCTAAGTAACAGAAGCAACCAAAGAAAGAAAGAACAGCGTGGTCAAGCGTAAACTCAGGATATGTGAGACAAACTAGAGTAGCAAGCAGCGAATCAGGCTTATCAGCAAATCTGGAAGCAAATGTGCGGGACCATACTACAGTTGACACTCCAGCCGTTCAGTAGCTAGTTCTGATTAGGAAACCAATTTCAGTTCAATTCCATTTTAGAGCCACTTTTAAAATTTTGCCAACCACTTTACCTCATCAGCTCAGTTGATAAAATTAAAATTTTAATTTGTTCCCCTTCCCCACCGACGCAGCACCACAACTTCTTTAGAAACTAACCCACAAAGTTTCACTGATGGCTATCCCGTCAAACGAATTAAGGAAAATTTAATACAATACAATACAATACAATACAATACAATACAATACAATACAATACAATACAATACAATACAATACAATACAATAAAATACAATACAATACAATACAATACAATATAATACAATACAAATCCTTTATTTAAACACGATAATGGTAAAGCATGGCAATGTTTGTGGGGGTCGTGTTCTATCTAATACTAACTACTAATAGCATTTATTAATAAGGCATGCAGCTTTGATTTTTCTCAGTGTCATGATAAAATTTAAAAATTGAAATAGTTATCGGCTGTGTTTGTATTGACAGACTATAAAAATCGAGTTCCTTGATAAAATTATTTTGCTTCACCTCGGAGAAGAATTTATTAATGTACGTTAGTCTTGCATGTTTCTTATTCGATTAAGTCTTGGCTAGCTCACCTTTATGCCGTTTCCATGTGCTGATCGATACGATAAATTAAGAAAATTAGCTTGTCCAAAAAAAGTAATAAATAATTGACTTGTTACATGACAGATACCTTTGGCGTTTCTGGAATAATGACCTTACAAAACTTCTTCTAAATGGGAACGTTCGTCCTTAGTTGTTATTATTAATATTATAATTATTTTTTTTTTATTATTATTTTTTTTGTACGCCGCCATTTCATTAAGGTAGTGGTTTAAGTTATTTTTACATTTATTATGCCGTGTAGGTGAGTTATTTTATAAATAAAGAATGGAAGTAACGCCGGGGGTAAAATCCCAGCCTTCAAAATTTACTTGATTGACTACCTTAACCTGTGATACATTTTTACTTTTCAGATTAACAAAATCTATAAGAACAGACCGAGCTATAATAAAGCAGAAGTCACTGGACTCAGGTGAGTAACACCCTGACCTTAGCTTTCTTAGTGTTGAAATATTAATCTTGAAAGTTGTAACTTTATTTCATTTTTATCAACAAGAAAGGCAGTGTAGTTGTCTCTTTCATCTTGTTGTTTATAACTCCCCTCACAACAAATGAAGGACTTGCTGAACTAATAAATGCTGTAAACAATGGCATCATCGGTCGCTATGCCGTGAGAGATTTGAAAATTATCTAGCACGTGAATCCCACCTCTACACCTAAAGGCGACACTACCACATCTGTCACGCCAGGAGAGAAGACAAGTCCGAGCTCGTCAGGTAGGCTGAATACCGTTGATTGTAAGTTGCAAAAAAATGAACGCATTGACAAACGCAAAAATTGTGGAATCATTGGAAGCCGGTAGACTTGTAGTTCATTTTAATTTTGTGCCAATTCCCTCAATTCAAAAATGTTTGACAGACATGATTGTAAAAGTGTGTGAGGCATTTAAGTGCGTGAAACCTATTGAAAAATGTGACATCACCAAACTTCAAAATGGACTTTTCTGAAACCAATGGTATCAAAAATAAAAAAAGTCATTCTTTTTTGGTTCACCATGTCCTTAGTGATATAGATGCAGAAAACGGAACATCTACACTGGTTTAAGTTGTTATTGTTTGTTGTTTTTCTTCTCAGCTGAATGCAAATGTTCCTGTGTAATGTTGGGAGGAGTAACTGGAGTTCTTGTTTTCATCATAATTCTTCTCAATGTTTATATAGTCTGGCTACACAAGAGAGGTAAGCCATTTTTTTTCTTTTATTCGGAAGCAAATTTTGATCCGCTTTTCGTATCTACTAATTCACTTTACTAAATCATTACTTCTATCTTTTTTCTAGGAACTAGAAGAGGTAAAAGGTAAAATAAAATTATTCCCTCTTGAGGATGCAATGTATTGCATAAGCTTCTTTTCACGACAGTCTCTCCGGTTTTCAGATCTGCATTACTGTTGTAGATGACATACAGCTGTAGATGTTTTAGGTTTGTAGCAAGTGTGGAGTCCTCCCTTAATCAGTCTAGGTGTACAAATGCGATTTCCAGTGATCCTTAATTAACTTGCAATGGAAAAAACTGTTTTGACATTGTGGAAAATGACACGTATTGGCTTTCTTCATTGTATTCATAGACCGTATGAGGTGCCCGTTGAAGATAGAGGAGTTTATGACGTAAGTCTACTGTAAACGCTAATTCTTAAATGGCAGACGCGCGGAAATAGGTCTGGATCGACTACGTAGGGCCCAGGGTTTCAACTAAAATGGTTTGGAAGTGAGAGAGTTTATGATTTTTTATTCTTTATCATATTATAAGAGTACGCTTTTGACATCACTGACCACAGTAGTATGCAGGACACAAGTCACAATGAAACTAGTAAATAAGACCTTGGTCACCAGGAGTCTCCCACAATATAGTTGATGCACTGGGTGGTATCAAACAGAAGCTTTTAAGCTTACAGAATCACTTCAACATGAAGCCTGTTTTGTTTTTTAGCTCTAAAAGAAGGTAGCATATATTGACTAGAATTGGCTAGTTCCGAGAGAGAATAGCAGTACTGTGTTCATGCCAAAGTATTTAACATAATAAAAACATAATAACATAATAACAACAGAAGAATTCTTAAATCCGACTGCCCGTTTCCAAAGTTGGGAGAGATGTAGCCTTTGTTCACCTTTTCTTTGACCTGAAGGGAAGCCTCACTTGCCTCCTTTTGATGTAGTCGACCCAGTCCATTTCCGCGCTTTGGCTTTGCCAACGAAACTATTAGGAGGCAAAGCACGACGAAAGTAAAATCCATATAGAATGTGGCTTCTCAATATAACTATCACCCCTAAAAAAATTTCTGAAGCCAGTAAAGTACGAATTTTCTGTAGCAGTCACAATAAAGATATAAAGGGCAAATTTTTGTGGTCACTGCCACTTACATTATTTATTAAATTCGATCGATAACGTTTGGCGGGAACAGTATGCATGTTTCTTTTTCAGAATGAAATAGCAGTGGACGAAGTTACGCCAACTCGTGTTCATCCAAGTAGTTCCACCCAGCAACTTACTCTGCAAAGCGACCCCGCGTACATGGACCTGAAAGAAGCAAGACCAACCAACCCAAAACAGCTAAGTCTATCTCAAGGAGCTGACTATGCACCTCTTAATCCAAGGGCACGTTCTTGGGAAGTAGCAAGAAATCAAGTGACAATAGAAAAGATCATTGGCAAAGGTGCATTTGGTCAGGTTACCAAGGGAACAGCAATAGACCTTCCTGGAAGGCCTGGAAAGACTACGGTTGCCGTTAAAATGCTCAAAAGTAAGACACTTTTCTTTGGAACCATTGTCTCGGGATGGATTGCAAATCCCAAAGTTAAAGGAATTGTAAACTCCGTTGAATAGAGGTTCGTTTTATCTATACGATACTTTACGTTACAATGTCGCACATGTGCCGCATCAATCTATTCCAAATGAGATTGACCAACATAAAAATGCCAGCTTTGTCGAAGCTATTTTAAAGTTTTAAAATATTTTCCTGGTTTAAATTTGAGTTACGAACACCGTTTAACTGATAGACGGGATACAAGGCTTGTAGTCTAAAATTATTTCTTTTTTCTCTTGACCATAAGTTCGCCAAATAAATTGACAAACTTAGAAAGAGAGAAAAGGAAAAAAATACAGTCCGGAAAGCATATCTAGCGTTATTATGTTTCTAACTGGTAATTTCAGCTAACGCTCCCGAGTCAGACAAGAAAGACTTGTTATCAGAACTTGAAGTGATGAAGACGCTTAAACCTCATGCACCCGCATTAAACTAGTGGGATGTGCCACGGAATCGGGTGAAGTAATAACATAAATTAGTACGTGAGCATTTGTATGCTTTTTGATTTTCGCGTGATAACCTTGCACACTTTGGACCTTGACCTATTCTTTCTATCAGAGCCACTGTTGGTGTTGATCTAGTATCTGCCTTATGGGGATCTCCTGGGTTACTTGAGGAAGAGCCGTGGGTTAATTGGCAATTATTACAAAGACCCGGATATCAAACCACAAACCAGTCTGACGTCACAGCAGCTGATGAAGTTTGCTTGGCAAATCGCTGATGGGATGAGTTACCTCTCATCAAGATATGTGAGTTCAAGCGTCTAATCTTGAACGTGAACCTTATATTAAATTAATTCATTTTGCGTTGGGCTTAAAAGGAGTATATAACACGGAATGATGTCATATTTCCACATTTTCGACCACCAATTCAAAACATGGATTCACTGTACACTCTACAGTCACCTTTTTGCAAAACCGGATAATTGAAGAAAAACGTTTAGTTTACATTTCTGAATGGAATTCCTTTGATATTAATTACACAATTTCGTGCTACGTACTCAACCTTCCAGTGGCTTTCCTCTCGTTTTGCTTGTACTGTTTGTCTTTGTCTTTTCAAATGACTTTCTTTAATGAAAAAAGAAAAATGGAATACCACCAAAACCTAATATCCGGGAACGTTTGTAGACCTGCATCTGTATCTGAATAAGGTAAACTAGCATTTAAGTCGAACGCTAGTGCTGTTACTAAGATTCGTAAATGTGATGTAAGTTCACTGGTGAATGATGGATGCAAGGGCTGTTCCCTCTGCTCATCATAACTGTATGATTTTATCACTTTTTGCATCAACTTTTTAGTGATTACTATTCGATTATTATTCGACTATTATTCGATTATCAGATTATCAGATTAGAATTGGCAACTACTAGTTTATTAGATTAGTATCAGTTTCTTTAATAGTTCTATTACATTTTTGTTTCTGTCTTAAGTTTTGTATATTGTTATTTTGTGTCCCCTAATTAGTATGGGATTATCCCAAGCTACATGGTTTGACACGTAAATAAAGTTTCTTACTTACTTACTTACTTACTTACTTTACTATTTCATTTACGCGTTATGACGGCGACGTTGACTGTACTGATCCTACGTTACCAAACAACACCTCTTTTTCTGGTCGTTAATCGTAGTGCATTCTGTTACAGATCATCCAACGAGACCTTGCTGCTCGCAATGTGTTGGTTGGAGAAAAAGAAGTGTGCAAAGTGACAGACTTTGGAATGGCCAGGGACGTTCAACAAGATAACATTTATGAAAGGAAGGCAAAGGTATAAGGCAAATAAAATAACATATGGAGAGCATTGTTATCTTGCAATTTACACATGTTCAGAGCCGAGGGTGCGTTCACTGGCAAGCCAGAAATAAGAATGCACAAAAGGTTGTTAGAAACTCGTCATATTGCTTTTTTTGTTCTTTTCGAGCTTCTAGAGTTATTTAACATGAATAATTTGTGTCAGCAAAAGTTTGCAAATGCATGGTTTGAATAGACTTTTTTACTTTGTTGTCTTACAATATCTCTCATTTTCTTTCCCTTCCCCCTCTGCACGAACAAATACACAAAATATCTCATCACATTTAACTTCTAACGGTTTCTAGGGTCGCCTGCCAGTGAAGTGGACCGCACAAGTGAAGCGCTGTTGTACGGAAAATACACTACTAACGTTGACTGTAAGTACAAGCACGGCAGATACTCCTGCAGATATATTTGTTGTTCCTTGCCTTCGTTTTGTGTCCCAGTACATGAAACTTTGCACTAAATTGTCCCTTGATGACCCTACTCTGCACTCAGCAAATAGTTTGCGGTACCGCATCTTCTCGATTAAACGCCGGGTATCAAAGAGGGAATTGTAAATAAGACCCACAGACGTTTATTCCTTGTATAACAAACTTAAGATCTAAGGGCAAGATACACGGCTGCCAAGAAAAACGAAAAGTAATCCTTTCTTAAAAAATGGCAGACCAAAATAAACTGCTGATTCAAGAAAAGGTCGGGTCCACCATGCCAAGTTTGAAATAAACGCCGGGGCCGTTTAATTGAGAAAATACGGTACTTAACAAACAATGGGACAATCCATTGATGGAAAAGGTACGCGTCATAAGTGTTGCCATGGGTAGCGACAGCCCAGTCACGTCTTGTTATGTAACCTGGGAATAAGCGCTAATCTGGTGTCTGGCCGCCACGGCAATCGCATTATGAAACAACAAATTTGTAACTTAACCAGTTGTTGTTCTAGATAAGTTGTGGTATTATAACACACTTAACCATACTTTCAATTAAAAAAAAAAAAAACGAAACAAAACAGTCAATAGAGAAAAAATGCAGTAGGGCATTGTTGTTCAACAGCCTGTTGTCACGGCTTACTCGTGAAAGTTAACGAAGGTTTCTTTTTCTCCTAATAAAGAGCTCTACCAAGAAGGCCACAGTTAACATGTAGAAAAAACAGATTATATAGAAAGTCGCATATTTGGCCGGCAAACTAAATTCATAATAATACTAGCACTGGGTTAGCTTAACGCTGTATTGAAGTACTGGTCCTAGAATCTGAAGCATTAATTTATGCTTTGTATCGTAAATTCAAGGTAAACGCTCTTTCGTTGTACAGGTGGAGTTATGGTGTTCTCCTTTACGAGATTTTCACAATAGGTAAGCTTATAAGTGAGATAATATTTCTTGCAGCCTACTTTTGGGTCTTCTGGGAGCGGATGGGGAGGGAAAATTGTACTTTATTTAAACAATAGAGTTCTGCTGTCGAAGGCACTATCGTCTGATAAGTTGCATAAGGAAATTTGATGTTCACAACAAATATTAGTCCGAGAACGTAGTTCGTGGGTTTATATGAAGTTTGAACATCAAATTTCCGAGGGAACCTATCACAAGTAGGGCCTGAGACAGAAGAACTCTATTGTTTTTATTGTACAACGCTAAATTTTGAGCAAAAAAATTGTCGAAACGGGCACTATGCGCTGATAGGCGCCCGCTGAGGAGAGGCACTATCGAGTCACCTGATCGATTTTGACTAACGGGAGCACGCCAAAATTTAACGTTGATCTACAATTTTTTTTATATATCGCAACCTTTTGTCTCCATCCCATATCTTGATTTTAACATACTTAACCTTCTTAGTCTTTATAAGCTTGATGCTGAAAAGTTCGTATTCGATTCAATTTTTTTTCGCAGCTGCGATAACAAAGCCTCAAAAGTTAAATTAAATGTATCAAAGCCAATAAAAGTAAACAAAATGATCTGAAAGCATACACCAAGAAACTATACGATTCTCACTTGCACGCTATTGAACAAGAAGGGCAACGGGGTTTATGCAGGGGTTTATGCGTCCCAAAATTTATTGAATGACTTCGATGGTGCATCCAATCTAATCCACTGTGATCGGAAACAGAGATAGATAAACAAAATGCAAGATCATAATGTTGATGCTCCTTTCAAACGAAGTAGTTGTTACGATGACGTACAATTTCAAAGTCTGCTCTCTCTTTCAGGTGGCTCACCATATCCACGGATGGATGGCAGGAAAATTGCAACTGAACTTGCTTCAGGAAGGATACAGGATGCCTAAACCACAAGACGTGGACGATGAACTGTAAATAACGTTTTGTTGACAAGATAACTCTTAAGTTGTTTCGTGTCTGTCAATTAACCTACGATGATGAAAAGAAAAAAACTTCATTTCTTTGTTTCTTATCTTATTTAAATCATCGCGCGTCGCGTGACATTCAGAAATCATGGCATGTAAGTCCCAAAAAACAAGCGTACAAACAGTAATAAAATGTCTTCCATACTACCTAAATACAGCCGCAAGGCTAACTGTTAGTTTACACTGGCTTCCGGTGAAAGAAAGAATTATTTTTAAAATTCTCCTGGTCACGTACAAAATCCTCCATGGCTTTGCTCCAGCCTATTTTAATGAGCTGCTACTTAACTACACGCCTCATCGTTTACTACGATCAAGTAGCTTAAACCTACTAACTGAAAACGGTTACCTATGGAGACAGATCCTTCTCAGTCATTGCACCAAAGCTCTGGAATGACTTGCCCATTATAATCAAACAGTGTTCCACAGTTGACTCTTTCAAATTGAGATTAAAAACTTTTCTTTTTAAATAACTTATTGTAAATAACTTATTGTAAAAAGCATTGAGACTTCCATACGTTGTAAAATGCGTTTTTAAGCACCTTCCTCTTCTTCGTCTTCGTCTTCGTCTTCGTCGTAGTCTTCTTCTTGTTCTTCTTCTTGTTCTTCTTCTTGTTCTTCTTCTTGTTCTTGTCCTTGTTCTTGTTCTTGTTGTTGTTGTTGTTGTTGTTGTTGTTGTTCTTCTTCTTCTTCTTATTATTATTATTATTATTATTATTATTATTATTATTATTATTATTACCTGCCTCGATTAGCTTCGCTATTTGTAGGTAGTCTGTATTTGTTATATACTGATTTTTTCTTGTAAATAAAGTTTTTGTTGTTGACTTTTTTGTCACAGGTATCAAACAATGATGATGTGCTGGCAGAATGATCCTGAAGCAAGACCAACATTTGCTGATCTGAGAAATAAACTGAAGAAAATGGAGAACCACCATAGGGTACGTCTCTGTAGCAGCAAACATTTATTTCGTAAGAGTGACTGTATTTAATGCTTATTGCGAATAACATAATAGGTTTGAGAAACACCATTGACCACAAATGACGCAATTTCTTGAGACAATTTCAAGGGAAGAAATGTGTTAAAGGATATTCCAATGCTTCACTATGTGAACTATAGAAGCACTCGTTACAATTTGTTGATAGTATGCATCCGCCAAAAGAGTGATTTCTATTAACGCTAAATGCAAATGCTAAATTTCTAACTACCCAATGCTCCCGGCATTGCTTTGAATTTAGGACGATCTCTAAAATTTGCCAGCTCAAAAATAGCCTATTGTTTTAAATGCAACAATATCCTGGTTGATTTTTTAACTAGTAAGGAATAGTAATTCGCCTTGCTTGGCTCTGGTTGCATCGTTTTCAAGCAAAGTTCTGATTGGCTTATCACGTTTTTTCCGTTTCCTGTGATTATTCCCCTACTTAATCGTATCTATAACAAAATGCTCGATTGTGATTGGTTCTCCGTGCGCCTATTTAAGACGTAATTGGTGCGTGATCACGTGGGTGTCCAATTACAGCTGTCCAATTTGAACTTTTCGTAATTGGATAGCTGTAATCGGAAACTGCGTTGCGCGCACGTCAATCAGGTACACTGAAATGGGTTCTTTCAGAGCTGTTTCTCCACTGCTTGCTAAACTGATATTAAAAATTTATCCCCGAAGGACACGTAGATTTTTTAATCTCGCAGTTTGTTATAGATACGATTAATTGGTAACTGGACTTTGTGCTCGTAATTTCAAATCGCCCTCGCGTGATTCAAAATTACTTGCCCGATTACTCCCTGAATTGTACTCCGTTCAGTCCAATTGCCATTGCTTAACTGCCTTAGTTAGGCTTCAATGACAAAAGCTCCGTAAAATAACTAACCATTTTTCTCATGCCCTTCTTTTTCTCTTTGCAGAGGTTAATCAATATGAAAATATATGACAAGCAGCTTTATGAAAATGTTGAAGACTTGGTGGTGTGAAAGAAAGGTCATTTAGGGATGGACTGCCGGGTGGCTATGAACCCATAATCCACTGAGCATTTGAAATGTATCTGTACAGAAATCGTAAGCTATGAAACTAGAAAATTCCACAGTTGGTTTTGAAAAGAGGGACTTTAGAATTGCAGAAGTAGTTGTATTTCAATTTATGGTCAGATCAGACCACGAATCAATCCTCAATGAACTTAACCAATACCTTTTGTAGTCATGTTAACCCTATTCAGACCAGGGGAAATCTGCCCGCACGGGCTTTCACCATTTAGATATACACATTTTTTTTTCAAATACGTAAGCGAAAGCCGCCAACCGCTCTGGCTGAAATTTATATAGGAACAATTTGGTATTTTATTAATTTATTTTATTAATTTTCCTGTTTTTAATGAAAACTATACCTTTTGAGGTTACTTTTACATTCTTGAATTATTAAAGCATTCTTTTACTCTAGAAGAAATACTAACGCTAGAACAAGACGTTTCGGAGTCATCCTGTCGCCATTATCAAATGCAAATTATGGAGTTTCAAGTTCAGAATATACAGCAGTTCAAGTGTGAAAAAGAAAATGAATAATAAGAAAAGATGGAATAATCATCATGTCACGAGCGTGGGACAAAGAAAAAATCTGAGTCCCCGACGGGAATTGAATCCATGACCATCCGTACACCGGTCGGACGCTCTAACCACTGAGCTACTGGGAGACGCGTGGCGAGCATAGGTCATATTTACTGAGTTCGTGGTGACACGCGTCCTGCATACTGCTAGGATCAGCAATGTCGAAATGCCCTATAGGTGATAAATAAAGAAAGATGGTGAATTTTAAGCTCGGAGAAGAAATAAGAAAAGATGGAATAATCATCATGTCGCGAGCGTGGGACAAAGAAACAATCTGAGTCCCCGACGGGAATCGAACCGATGACCTTCCGTATACAGTAAATATGACCTATGCTCGCCACGAGTCTCCATGTAGCTCAGTGGTTAGAGCGTCTGACCGGTGTACGGAAGGTCATGGGTTCGATTCCCGTCGGGGACTCAGATTTTTTCTTTCTCCCATGCTCGCGACATGATTATTCCATCTTTTCTTATTTCTTCTCCGAGCTTAAAATTCATCACCTTTCTTCATTTATCAAAACGAATAATGTCAGTCAAATAATGTCAACTAATTAAACAGTTTCGCGCGGATAGAGTCTGTTTGCGTGTTCAAAGTTGGTCTCCTTCCCTTGATCAATAGCATTTCATAAATCAGGCATTCCAACTTTCCTTTGCATTTTTTCAGGATGTTAAATTGTTCGTGCATATTTGGTCGGTCGAGGTTGTGACTTCTTTTGTTCTTTTATTCGTTGTGTTTACCCTTGCCATTTTGTGGTTTTGAGAAGTCCTAGAAAAATGAAGAAAACCAAGATGGCCGAACCAAGATGGCCGCTGTTTGGAAATCATGAGATCATTTCTACATCATCTGACGTCATCAACTCATGTTTCAGAAATCAATGGAAACAATTTTGGACGTCATAGGGAATTAATACTGTCTCTCCCATCCTAAAAGACGAAAGGAAAAAAATCGCCCGGTCCGAAAAACGCATCAGCGGAAATTTGTTTGTTATTATTCCCTTGCTTCGAATAAAAAGGTGCTAGAATAGGGTAGAATTTTGATTGATGGTTCAATTCTTTTTCAAAAAATTATGTTACGAAACTAACAAAAATATGACGCAAACAATGAATTTAACTGTCCTTGAAAAATGAAGAAAACTAAGATGGCGGAACCAAGATGGCCGCTGTTTGCAAATCATGAGATCATTTCTACATCATCTGACGTCATCAACTCAGGTTTCAGAAATCAATGGAAACAATTTTGGACGTCATAGGGAATTAATACTGTCTCTCCCATCCTAAAAGACGAAAGGAAAAAAATCGCCCGGTCCGAAAAGCGCATCAGCGGAAATTTGTTTGTTATTATTCCCTTGCTTCGAATAAAAAGGTGCTAGAATAGGGTATTTTTGTAATTTTGATTGATAGTTCAATTCTTTTTCAAAAAATTATATTACGAAACTAACAAAAATATGACGCAAACAATGAATTTAACAGCAAGTTTTTATTTACTTTATTTTGTTACACGATTATAATATGAAATTTGTTCTTTATAAATCGGCTAAGAAAGCACACCGGGACGCTTAAGATTTGCAGGTTTTCTTGCGATGGTTAATAAAAAAAATCAGTCCCAGACTGAATATGAAAGGGAAAAAAACCAGTTCCTTTTGTTCAAGCTTAATCACTAACTGATTATAACAATCCTTTTCTCGTTAACAAACAAGTCAAAAACTTTAACAGAACTGTATACAAATGATAAGCGCCCCTCGTTTTTACTTCTAAGTCTCTTAAGAATTATTGACACAAAAAACTGTTACCAATGTGTAGTAATGGGCGCCATTAAACAATCAATAACGATTATAGAAATAATTATCTTACCATAAATTTTAAGGAGCTTCAATTTTTTCACGCTATTTTGGACGATCCTGTAAAGCAAGGTCGCGTTTACCTCAGGGAAACTTGTCACGTGCAAGCTGGTGATAAAACGGTTTGAAATCACATGAAAACCACGAATGATTCGTTAGGTAAAAGGAAAATAGAAGACACTGCACGAAAATTGTAAATCAGATAGATATTGTCCCTAAACTTTGCGTTTTATTCACTAAGCCAAACATAAGACCAATTTCTGTGATTAGTGAACTCAAAAATGTGCGTTAAACCTTCAGTCATTTGTCGTTCGGACCTCTGATTTTGTTAAAGACCATTTACATGAAAGCTAGCCTGCAATGCAGGTATCTTTTTTGGGCGAGCGAACGCTATAGCCGCCATCTTGGATTTCAAAAGCAGAGGAAGATTGGGGAGAGTTGAAAGAGCAACCGGGGGGTGGGGATTAGTCTGAAAGGAAAAGGAGACGCTCTCCCGCCCCTCTTCCCAGCTCCTTAAGATTTTGCAAATCCAACATGGCGGCTACGATTAACAGACATTTTGGCACTCGCATGCCCCCAGAAAACGCCTGCATTGCATAATAAATCAAAGCTGCTAAGCAGTACTTTCACATGGTGCTGTTTATTACGCTCTACAAGGACAGCCTGGCTTTTGAGTCCGGAAAAAGTCCTGGAGTGTGACCATTCGCGTAAAGGCTACTGAGCAATACTTTCACGAAGTTCTATCCGTTTTACAAGTTTACAAGAGTGCAAATTTTGTGAAAATTACCCTTCTTACTCAAGCAAAATAAGATGACAAGGGTGGACAATCGTGATGAAAAATAGCGTGAACTAGCGTTAACAACATACTATTATATATGTCAAAACGATGCGTTATTTACCTCTATTCGTATTAACATACTAGCAGCTCAACTTGGCCTATTGCATGTTGGCATAAACATCCACTATGAACAACGCTTGTGGTTAAATACAACGGTTTAAATAGTAACAAAAGACGACAATACGCTAAGCGTATCTATCGATCTACAAATAGCCATTGAGGATACCAAAAGCTCGTGCAATTTTACCATATAAGACAAGCAATCTACACCTAATCGCGAGCGAAGTGTTTCGTTGGAGCTGCACCTATTTTGCTGGATTTTCCTGTCGTGTCTTATTTTCTCAAACCAAAATGGGTTATTTATTTTAGGTACGCACAACAGACAAGTTTGGAATCCATTTATGCCAGTTTGAGGAACAAAACGTTTTTACCAATGCTCGCTACTCGACGAATATCTACAAAGTTCTCAGCTAAGCGTACTTTTAGTTTAAAATGGACTAGCTCACCTAAAATACGAATTTACATATTATTAAAATATTACTACTATTACTTGGGTAACAATCCAGTGTTGAATGTGACGCACTAAATCTAAAATACATACCGGATCAAGTTAAATCACAAAAAAGCCAACGCCTATTTTATTATTCAGTAGTTGATTTTAATGTGTCTCAGTTAACGAAGTGTTCAAGTACATCGAACTTGTATCCTCCTGACATCGAAGCTAGCTTTCATATCCTATCCTGCCAGCCTTGCAGCAAAGGTAAAATTCCTATGCACTGAACGTGGCATGTAGTTCAACTATAATTAATTTATGCTAAAACTGTATGGAGCCATAAGAACACAACTTGTTTGTTTCTTTTACCAAATATTACACTATGTAAAAGTGCATTTGCAGAAAATGTCAGCTGTGGCTCGCACAACACTTAAAACATAATTCAACAAAATAATACACTAAAAACCTAATTCCTCCCAGTGATACGTTTATGCATCTTAACATGTTCGATTTACCAAAAGAAAATGAAATTTAAATTGCATTACGAACTTTTGAGAAGGGGCATTTAGCACTAAAAGCGATTGGTGCAATTTGTCGTGCAGGTGAAGGCTACTTATCCCATGCCCGGATAATAATGTATGGCTTGGAGATTTGGCTTCTAGCCTCTTCTGTGCATGCATGTCTAAACTGCAACTTCTCTTTATACTATATTATAATCTCTAGTAAATTTCTGTGAATTTTGGTTCTATCTCAACACCAGAAATCACGACCCTCAAAATTACAGAAATTTTCTTCATCTTATACGTCTGTGCATATAGAAAAATACTTATTCGCCCCACTACAAAAATATCTACTTGTAGAGCAAACAATGTCTTACAGTATTAGAAGACGTTTGTTAACTGTGAAGGTCGGAGTGGTCCGAGCAAGGGAAAATTCTCGTACTTAATGGAAAACAACAACATATTGTTAGAGCCACATAAAACGACACCAATGAGCAGTTTTCTGGTAACTGGGCCCACCTCTCTCGGAAACTACCCCCTTACACAAATAATTTTTCTTATTTAATTTAAATTGGAAGACGAAACATTTTAAAACTTCCACATAATTCTAATTTACACAGCCTTACAGTTATTATAATTCTAACTTACACAACCTTACGTTAAAACATGTTCGCTATTAAATAATTCTAAAAAATAAAGGCTTAAATGTTCACCTCTAAATGCAATTTAATTAAAGGATATTTATTAGACACAAAAGGTAGACAAACTACAGGAGAATCCCGATACTTTATGGTGAAATAGAATGAAAGCAGTCCGCAACATTCTCCTTTCATTTCTCACTATGCACCAGAATACTTATAGCCACTCACGAAACCATTGGTGCCACCTGTCTCTGTAAGAACTCTTACAAGCTCTATTATTTCTTTCTGATTAAATTTAAACTGGAAGGGGAAACATCCTTTAACTGACATATAATGAACTTAACACAACCGTACGAATGGAAATTAAAAATTCAAAAACTTTCGCCCCCAAATTATTCTTAAACAATATTTAACTTACACTGTGTTACAATTAGTACGTGATTCGAATTGCTTATAAAAGTGCAATTCCAAGCACGTGCTAAT
Source organism: Siderastrea radians (assembly GCA_964017195.1). Taxonomy (NCBI): domain Eukaryota; kingdom Metazoa; phylum Cnidaria; class Anthozoa; order Scleractinia; family Rhizangiidae; genus Siderastrea; species Siderastrea radians. The sequence continues at coordinate 8,126,479 of OZ024895.1, read as the reverse complement.
CAATCGACTGCTAAAACGCAAGATTCTAAAATTTAGATATCTTACCTTTAAATTATTCTACGTGGTAATTTTATTACCAGGTGTCGTCATTTGCTTATGTAAGCATTAAGTAATCATTAATTACTTTAATGCTAAACTAGTGGCTCACGGAAAGAGAAGTTTAACTTCTTCCTACTAAGAGAAAATGCGTTGACAACCATGAAACCCAGTCGGATAGGTCCATCAGCTGCCAAACCACAAATGGCTTCTTCATTTGATTCACTGCAAGGAAATGGAAGTCTTGTTAAGCGACATAAAAAATACTCTCAATAGAGCGTTTTCACTAACGTGACCAGCAGCTATGTAAATTTATTGGAGCAAAAGAAAAATGGTTACATAAGAAAAGACTTCAACTTCCAAAAGATTGGCTTGGTACACAAACACGGGCGCCGTTTCATTGTTTTTGGTACATCAATATGGCCGCCGTGACGTCATATGAAAACGCCCTATACACCTCATGAAAAATTGAGCAACATTGATTTTTGTTGCCCAATAACTGTACCCTAAAGAATATATACATATATAAAACTAGGCTAGTCTAACAAAGGGGCTTGTAGGTATTGGTATGAATATTGGGAATGGCACAACCCGGGCCTTTGGGGTGGGGGAAGCATCTATCTAAAGATCACTGATGGGGACACTTGATGACTCTTACATTAAGTCTCGACATGGTCACAGACTCACTTCCCAAGTGGAGGCGTCTGTACTGAAAATCACTGGCGGTGACACTTTGTGAAGCTTTTACATGAGGTACAGTGCGATGTCGTTGACGTACAGTAATAACTATCTATTTGACTCGCATGGGTCATAAGCATGATTAAATCCCTTCTCAAGGGCCATAGGAGCTCCGCAATGAAGTCGAGATGAATCAGTGTTTGTCCGGCCTAATGGGAGGTGATAATGACTTATGAAATTTGAAAAAAGGAAACGAGTTAAGACGACTCAGGATGACTTTTCCTAATATAAATGTTTTAAATTTGACCGAACCATAACTTTGCAGCCTTACAACCTAGAAACCCAAAAACTCAGGTTAACATATTATTTACAGCGTTTTTAGACGTTGTGATCGATCGATCCGATTGACCAAACAAGACAGGACAGTGATGATCATCTTAAAGTCAAGGCCGGTCAGGCGTTCTCTTCGTTAACGGACTAATGAATTCGTTAATGAAATATTGATTCCGTTCATTGATTGAATAATCTATCCGTGAAATGAATAATCCACTATTCAAATTGAGCCTCGATTCAATAATCGAATGTTGATTGGATTAATGAACAAAAGCTATACCACACATGGAAGGGAGTGCGCCCGGCAAACATGGCGGACTTGAATTAAGAACAGGTAAGTTATTCTAGTATTCTAATTTTTGCATAAACGTGCTATAAGTATAGAATGTTGCTACTTTTCCTACTGGCGTTGGTACATACGATTAATTCTCCCTTTTGAAATTTGCCGCTTCAGTTACACAATACTTGTGAACATTTGCAGAAGCTTACTAGTTTGATCGATCGATTGATCTTTGTTGACTGCTGTGACATGCAACCTTTGCGTTAATTTTACAGTCTCATCTTGCACTTTTTGCTAAAAATAAACTTGAAATTTGGCATTTTAGGAGAAATATATGGCAGGGCTTTTGTTCATTACTCAATTCAACATGCCATTATTGAATCGAGGTGCAATTGGAATATTGGATTATTCATTTCACGAATGGATTTTTTTTTTTTTTTTGCAATAAAAAGCTTTATTGGTGTTAGTGCTTACAGTACAAGAAAAAACAATAAACTAACAAGAAGCAAAAAAAAGAAGAAGACAAAATAAAATAAATAAATAAATAATGAAGGTATTGACGTGCGTTACAATTACTTTTACATACAGTGCATACATTTATCGCTAAACTTACTTATACAAGGGTCTAAGCTGAAGAAAACATAGAAATAGTAGTATTAAAAAAAAAACTACAAAAGATTTCCATATATTTCTTTGGATTCAGGCAGTTTGTTATTTTGGATTGCGATTTCTCTTTGTATATTAAGTTTTTCTTTTAGGAGTGACAGAAAACTTTCGAAGCATAGTTTTTCGTCGTGTAAACATTTACAGAAAATGGAGTATTTTGCAATAAGAAGCGTGTAGTTTAAGGAGTACGAGTGCATCCTTTTGTCAAGAATTCCATATAAAATCATACTGTTTGATAATGTGATCTTTTCTTTAGTTTTGCTGGACCACCAGTTTTGAAATAAATTCCAAAATAATAAAGTTGAAGAGCAGTGTAAGAACATGTGATCTAAAGAATGTCTGTCAGTGAGACATTGAGGGCATAAATCACTATCCGATATTTTGGCTTTGAAAAGGCTAACTTTTGTTGGAAGGATATTATGAATAAGCTTATATTGAAACATTGATATCTTTATGTCATTTTTTATCTGGAAGGGTAATTCGTAAACTTTGTTTAAGTTTGCTCGGTTAACATACCTCAAAATTTTGCTTTCAGCGGTTGGGGGTAAAAAAACCTTTTTTAACATAGTGGAGTAGACGTTTTTGGTAGAAATTATGTTTGTTTTATGATTTCCATTTTCTGCTGTTTCCCGGGGAGTTCTTTTAATTTTAACTTTCCAGTCATTCGGAATGGAATTGATCAATCCAAAATATAAAGTAAAAGGTGTTTCAAGATGAAATTTCTCGGAGAATTGTTTAAAAGAAAGGAAACTACCGTCATTTTGGAGAAGGTCTTTAATACGTAGAATATTTTTTTCGAACCAATTTTTCTAAAACGGTGTTTTACCCTCGATTTTTAAGTTGCGGTTGTTCCAAATTATTTCGTTGTGTAGCGATGTGTTGTTCTGAAAAGTCTGTTTTGTGCTCTGCCAATGTTTTAAGACTTCGTGGTAGAAGCTTGGGAGGCGGTTAAGTTTCAGCAAGTTGATATCATAATCGCAGTGTGTTAGAAAAGAGAGTCCTCCATGATGTTCTAATGCGATCTCAGGGATTATTGTCCAGGACGCATCAGTATTGGTTTGCAAACGTGGTATCCAAGCAACCTTTAAAGCTTTATTCATGATGTTAAAGTCAGTCATTTTAAGACCGCCGTGTTTTTTTCACCAATGATAGTTGATTTTTTTATCTTTGCAGGCTTTCCATCCCAAATAAAGTCAAAAATCAACTTCTCGATTTCTTTGATATATTTTTCTGGGATAACAAGAACAGATGCATTGTAGATTAATTTTGAAAGCCCGAAAGTTTTAACAATGTTTATTTTTCCGTACAGTGTTAAGTTTCTTCTCTTCCAACTATTAAGCGTCTTTTCTAAGTTTCGGATTTTCTCTGCGAAGTTTAACTCGTTGGTTTTATTTGTGTCATACGAAAAGAAGATACCAAGAGCTTTTATTGGGTCCCGCGGCCAACGAAAGCCAAAGGGAGTTTCGGTTTTATTTTTCCATCGACCAAGCCACATTCCCTCCGACTTTGTTGTGTTAATTTCTAGACCGGAGAGGTTTTTGAACTTGTCAAGTAGAGTTAGCAAGTGGTCAACAGAATCCAGATCCCGAACAAAAACAGTGGTATCATCTGCGTATAGGGAGACTTTAATTTCTTTCTCACCTACCTTAATGCCTTTTATGCCCGTATCGTTTTTAATTGCTCTTCCGAGTATTTCTATGCCAATTACGAACAATAGTCCGGACAACGGACAACCTTGTCTAACACCTCGTTCTACTGGAAAGAATTCCGATCCAAATCCATTGTTAAGAACGCAGCTGGAAACATTGTTGTATAAAATTTTAACCCAGTTTTTGATGTTCGGCCCAAAATTGAATTTTTCAAGGCAGTTGTTAATAAAGTCCCTTTCAATGGTATCAAAGGCTTTTCTGAAGTCTATAAATAGGGCGATTCCAGGAATATTGTTTTCTTCTGTGTAGTTCATGATGTCGGAAATTAAACGAACATTTTCACCAATGTACCAGTTTTTGATGTAGCCGGTCTGATCGGGATTAATTATTCTTGGAAGTACTTTTTCTAACCGTTTTGCAATGACTTTCGTTAATATTTTATAATCAGTATTTAGAAGCGATATTGGTCTGAGGTTATCGAATACAGTAGTATCTTTGTTCGGTTTCGGGATGAGTGTTATAATTCCCCGTCTTTGAGATATCGATAGTTTACCACTATCATAGGCGTAATCAAAACATTGTAACATATCAGTGTGCAGTTCTTCCCAGAAGTGTTTGTAGAATTCTGCTTGTAGCCCATCTGTACCTGGCGATTTTTCATTTTTAATCTCGTTTAACGCTTTTAAGCATTCCTCTTGTGTCACTTTTCCTTCGCAACGAATGGAATCAATTTTCCATTAATGAATTCATTAGTCCGTTAACAACGGGAACGCCTGGCTAGCTTTGACTATAACAAGGTCCAAGGCACAATTGCCACTGGACACTTGAGAAAAGAAACGTGCAATAAGTACAATATTTTATCACATTTTCAAGTTGAGATTTCCTCTTAGTCTTAACCAGTAGTACTGCTGATAAAATTTACCTTGCCCCTTGCAATTTGGTTCTTCGTGATACAATTTGTGTCAAGTAAGTGTGTGTTTTGGGTGAAATTCCCAAATTCACACTTGAAGGTATGACTTTGCAAAACAAAACGGCTAGACTAAAAATAGTACGACTTGCTGTCTCCAAGACAGTGAAGCAGCGTAAACTATTAAGACGATTTCCGCTCAACGTTCGAGCAGTAAGTGCAAAAATTAAGTTACCAAAAAAATATTTGCAGCACTGTCACATTTTGAGAACAGATAAGAAGAACTTATCGTTACTTTTGCTCCAAGCTGACCCCGCGAGAGAAAATTGGATTTGAAGTTATCCATATTTCAATTAAAAAGACGCTTCATGTCAGTTCAAAACAAAATGGCGCCCGTTTTTAGCGTACGTTTACGAGATTTGAAATTAATTTTCTTGAGAATGCTTGAGAATTTCATCGCGGGGTCACTTGGGCAAGTGAACTAGAGTGAGATGTTCCAAATAGCATTTAAAATGTTACCGTGCTATGAGTAGTTTTTTGGTAAACATTTTTTGCACTTATTGCTCGAACGTTGAGCGGAATCCGTCTTAATTGAAGGGCCCGGTGGAAAAAGGGCGTAAGTGACGATTTGTGGTTAAAATCGAAATTGCTCCTATTTAGCTGAACATTGGCACACAGGCTGGTTTTCATGTGAGGAACGCTGTTGCGCACTTATTTCTTGACCTGAGATCTAAAATTTGAAGAATTAGCGTATTACTTTTGCGTGAAAAGGGTTGTTGAACTGAACTCGCTCAAGTGATGCGTGAAAGATTTCTTTTGTTCTCTGCCTGAACTAAAACAAAGGAATTCAACCTAGAATCCGCGGTCCTGTTGTTTTCTTTGTGTCAGTTTTAAGCAAAAGTAATACGCTAATTCTTCAAATTTTAGACCTCAGGTCAAGAAATAAGTGCGCAACGGCGTTCCTCACATGAAAACCAGCCTGTGTGCCAATGTTCAGCTAAATAGGAGCAATTTCGATTTTAACCTCAAAATCGTCACTTACGCCCTTTTTCCACCGGGCCCTTCAGTTGTCTGGCAAGTTTAATTTTGTTTGCGTTACATGATCGAGTTTTTATTACCTCCGTTTTAGATGTCTGCGTTGTACTGGGACTAGTGTTTGAAAGTGAGGAGACTGGGTTCCATCGTCCTTCTTTCGAATGATTCGATACGAGTACGGACGTTCGATTGAAGCTCCTGCAAAAAGCGAAGTAGAATTGCGATGCAAGAGCCAAATTTCTAGCAGGAAAGTTTGTTTCCACGGTTTGCAAAGTGCCTGGGGCATCATGAAGCCCAGGAAGGCTCAATTGGGCGCTTTAAGTCTCAAAGAACCGAGCTTAGGGCATAACAGAAAGCCCAGCTTTGTACATCGTGAAGAGTCTCCAGCAGGGAACAAGGTACAATTCTGTGAGTTTCGGCATTAAAAGCAACGGCATACAAAGTTTTCGGCGGAGATTTTTGCCTTGCTGGAGACTTATATTTTGTATTGCTATGGCTAGGCCGTATATCTTTCCCGCTCAAAGTGGTTACAAATTTCCCAGAATGCATTGCAAGGAAAAGAAAGTTTAATCTTTGACAACCTGCGAACTGGATACGTCTCTTCACGAGAAACAAGCTATTGCAGACTGATAAAAGCGGGATAACATTGTAGAAAACAAGAATTGCAAGCTGCTCATCGAGAAAAATGAACTATTCTGATATCTGTGTTGTTTCCATAACAGTTTACACAGGGATGTAGCACGTATTGACATTGTCATGTTATAAACATTGTTGTTCTGTGAGAAATATTCTAGCGGACGGTCAGCAAATCAATTATTCGCATAAGTATCTACTACAGAGTTGGGAATGCAACTAGGAAGATGGACAAAAACTGTATTCGCCAGAATCGTGAGTAGAACCTTCACATATTTCTTTCATGCTTTGCTGTGGTTTGAGAATTTCGATTCGTTTTGTCGCGTGCGAACCAAACAAAGGCCGTACTGTACTCATCTCACTTTGCTTATGAAACATATTCGTTACTATTTTAGCTGTTTGTATTTGAAAAGTGATCGAACAATGTTTTGTTTCATGGGGCTTCGTTATATGACAACAATTATTTGTTGATTCCTTGTCTTCTGAGATATCTCTACTCTGTTTACATTGTGACATGTCAGCGCGTTGTAGCGCGAAAGATTTTACCTTATCTTCCTTGCTTTCACACGTTTTAATTTCTGCTATACATTCCATTATGTAAGAAATTCATGCATTAGACTTTATTTCAGCGAGCAATATTAAATGCGAATCAACTTGTTTTAAGATCTACATTCTTTCCTATCATAGATTCCTTTTTTTTTTTTTTTTTTTTTTCTGAAACACTTTTTGTTGTTAACTGTTATAACTACCGGTATTTCCTGAATGAAGCAAGCATTGTAAGGCTTTTTGCTAATATAAGCAATCATTACCATGAAATTTCTTTATGTTTACTCCTTGTTTGTACTCTCGCTGTCACAAATTATTTTATTATAGTTGTCCAAGAAACTTTGAACCCTAAGTCATCTGTATCTTTAAGTAAACCTTAACCCTAAGCAAACTTAATAATCCTAAGCACACATTAACCATAAGTAAAATTTAACCCTAAGCATACCGTAACCCTAGGAGAAATTTAACCCTAAGTGCACCGTAACCCTAGGTCAAATTTAACCCTAAGCACACCATAACCCTAGGAAAAATTTAACCCTAAGCAATGCGTAACCCCTAGCTCAAATTTAACCCTTAACACACCGTAACCCTAGCTCGAATTTAACCCTAATTAAGCTTGCCATTACATGTGAATGTTAACCCCAAGGTCAGTCTAAACTGTGAGTTATTTGGTGATAAAGGGAAGAAGGACGATGGAACCCAGTCTCCTCACTTTCAAACACTAGTCCCAGTACAACGCAGACATCTAAAACGGAAGCAATAAAAACTCGATCATGTAACGCAAAGAAAATTAAACTTGCCAGACAACATTATTGCATGACTTGTCTTCCCCAAGATAGCGAACTAAGTGTCACAGACAGATTGCATTTCCATCGACGAGTAGATCGATTTAACAGCAAATAAACTTCCCGACAACAATCATTTGGCACGACGGTCAGCAAATAATATCTAATTTATGAAACCAAGCTTTTCAAGCACGTCGAATCTTTAGATAATGGACTCCAAAGCAGGTCAACTAGTCTAAAAATGGACCGTAGCGCTGCATGCAGCAACCAATGAAATTCAAGTTTTCAAATTCGAGGAGACAAGGAGCTCACGAGGTAACCACCAACGTGTTACCAAGATTGCTTATATAAAAGAAACCTTTTTTTTCTCGGATTCCTCTGAATTTTACAGAGAGGATTAGACATGCAATGGGGCAAAACTGGACCAGCTTGAGGACATTCAGGATTAGGTTCTTGGAAAAGGAGTAGCAACCAGTTTCTTACCATTTTTCTCCCCTAAAATCAAATTGAAACAACAACTTCTTCACTGTACTGCTCTTTTCCATCTCCAGCACGGTCAAGATTGGGATACAAAATGCCGACATTTGAATCATTATTTACGTCATTCTCTTCCTCATCATTTAAGTCGTTCAAACGATCTCCTCTCTTAGCTCCAGCTGCCTCCTCTTGTGAAGACTCCGAGTCCGCTTCATCTGTTTTCACAGGACTTTTTAAGAATTGTGTTATTTCTGCATAGGGTGTTTCTTGGTAGGCAGCGGGCCTGGTAACCGGCTTAGTAGGGCTCGCTTCCTTTTGATGGAATTCCCCAAGGTCGGCATAATGCCCTTCCCCGGGTTGGGCTTTCTGTTGATGGAACAAAGTTCACAGAAACAATGACCACTCGCAACAGAGGGTGGTTATCTTAAGGAACAATTTAGTTAACCCTTTCACTCCACTTGAAGATGGCGCCAGATCAAAATTTACGCAAAATTTCAAATTTATTTTTAAATAAAGGAAGACAAAACTGCACTTCCATTTGAATGATCACACTTTAGGATTTCTTTTCTAAACAGCACCACGGGAAAGGTATGTTTAAAAGCTTTCACTTGAATAGTCAGACTTGAGGATTTCATCTTCTGATTCAAACGTTTGATCGTCTGTGTACAGTTTAATAAACAGTATCACAGGAAAGCACTGCTCAATAGCATTCCCTTGGATGGTGACACTGGGAATTCACTCACGGTCTCTATAGTTAGCAAGGTTTCCTTGACTCAGGGAGTGAAAACGCTAACCTCCAAAGAAAACCAATTTTGACGTTGTCTGCTCCTTTGCTGCTTTAAAAAAAGTAGGCTAAGTTAGAAGGGAAAAGTTGAATCTGCTTGAAAGGGGCCTAAGGAGATGGACTTAGAATTGTTATGAGACAACTCCAGCTGGCTGTCAGAGTGCGAATTGAACCTGGAAGCTCTGGATTTCATGTCCAACGCCCGTACTACTCGGCCACGCTGCCTCCTCGTCACCTAAAGAAGACCAGCAATTGTTTTTGATACATATCTTGCCCTGTATGTATGCTCATTCGCCTCATCGTAAGGTAAACGAGTGATTTTACAGAAACCTTCCAGGATGAACATAAAATGGTCTTAAAATCAGAAAAAGCTGTTATCGGAAATGTCAAATGTGTGGTTCCAGAAAATATCCATACCCCTCCCACGGAAGGTTTTTGGTTTGCATCCCCCCACCCCTTAGGAATTTCCGTTCCAAGAGGGTCTTTGATGACCCCCCCTCCCCCCAGGAATTTGCACGTTACACGAACATGGTTTTTGTTGTAACATTTACTATTATAACATCCATTTTCAACATATAACGCTTTGTTATTGTTCTATACTATTTGCAGACACCGCGGCAAAACGTCTGCGCATGCGCTCACTTCGGCCATTTCCGGTTTCGAGCTTATGTTGTTCATTTTCATTCGGTGTGCTTTCGAACTGTCCGGGAACTGAATTCGCAGGGATGGCGCTCAAGTCCAGTAAGACAAGAAAAAATCACCCTCGTGTGTTCCCGTTCTCCCCCCAAAAAACTTAAAACTGGTCATTTCACGTTGTTGTTTTGCAGAGGACGGAAAAGAAATGTACCAGAATGTGTAACCCACGTGCAGAGTCATTGTTTTGCTCATTAAAGCCTATTGTTTTTCGACGTTCTCGTTGCCGTCGCCGTGGTGGTTGCTTAAACTCCCTACTGCCACTACAATGGCGACATGCGAACGTAAACTATCGACTTTCATGATGTTTTTCGCTGTGGGTGCAAGCCCGAAACTACGAGGTGCAAAGGTGTAGAAACAGATAAAACTATATTGAAGCTGCTCTGGATTTTTTAACCTTAAGTTTGATGTCTGGAGCTTAAGTTTTTCAAAATTCGCGGCGGGAACCCGAGTTTGTTATTCTTGCCACTAGTTTTTAATAGGGGAGCATTAACAAGAAGTAAAAATACAGCGCGTGCGCAGTGCATTTTGCCGCGGTGTCCTATTTGCATGTTTGCTATCCGGTTTGAAATGTTCTATGTTTTTCACGAAAATTTGTTTAAACCGAGTGTTTTAACGTTCTATTAACGTTGGTGCCGAGGGTTGCGGCGAATAATTTGCGTGCCGAATGCGACGTAAACATTAACAACGAAGCCAAACTTTGAGAATCGATTTTGTGTTTGCCACACTCAAACCTGCCGTGAAAAGCGAAACTGTTGAATGTAAATTACACTAAACATCGACGGTTATGATGTTCAAGAGAGAATTAGAGTAAAATAGCAGCTTTTTTCCTGGGATTATGCACAAGTGAATTTGCATACCGTGAGTCTAAAAATAAATTGCACAGAGGGATAACAAATCGAACCTGTCTTCCCGCACTTTATCCTTTGTTTAAAATTGAAATAGTAAATGAAGGTCAAATGGAAACTCAAAGATAATGACAACTGTAAAAGAATTTGTAAGAAATAGCTAATATAGGCTGAACTTTTAGTTTCAGTTCAAAAACGCATCAAATTTGCATAACGCGTGAAATCTGACCTTTTCAAATTATGAGCGTCACTGTTTATGTAACGCAACAATTCTATCTCGATGATATCCGGTGAAAAGCGGGTGAAAACCCTTTGCTGGATTGCGCGATAAAAATATTTTTGTATTTGTTTAAACAACTTTGGTGTTTAACGAAAAACATTCCCATTGAAAGAATCGAAAACGGTGCAATATTCACCGAAGGCCAAGGAGACACGCAATTTTCCGTAAACGCGAATATGCAAATCAGGTCTACCGAAATTTTATACAAATCAAAGTCGCAAAATTTGGCATTTCGGTCAACATATTTGCGTAGTTTTGAAGGTCAAAACAGCCTACGTAAGTATTACTTCGTGCTTGGCATCAATCGTGCGTTGCTTTCAGTTTTTTCGTGTTTCTTCATCCTCTGGAAAATGAGCTTCCTATGAACCCCCCACTCCCCTCGGAAATTTCTGCCTTTGAACCCCCCTCCCCCTCGGAATTTCCAGTGACCTTCCGTGGGGGGGGTATGGATATTTTCTGGAACCACACAATTATCAACGAAATGATTCAAAAGTGAACGCGCAAATAAGAACGTTTGGTTAACAACGTAATTTGAAGCAAGAAGTAGACAACGTCTTTCAGCTATAAAGAAGAAAAGAACCAAAAAGAACACTCAGAACAGTGCGTATGAGTTTATTAACTCTTTTATTCTGGTGGTTATTCATGACACAACAGTTAGACTGTTAATACATTATTTTAATCAATTTGACATGGAAAGGCAACCTTTTTAATTTAAATTTATCTGACAACAACAATCCTTTTGCACAAAACAAGAAACGTTTAAGCAAAATCTTCATAGTTACTTGTTTTAACTCTTTATTGCATGGCAATTCGCGGCACTTTTAGAGGCAAGGTGCTATGTTTAACGTTTAATTTTAATTTGTGTTATGTACATTAAAAGAGCGTTTAAGTAATAGTTCGCTTTCAAATTCTTCATCGACAGTGACCACCTCGACATCTGTTGATCCACAAAAAGACATTTCTGGTGTGTGGTTTTAATGCAAACGTTTCTGCCAAACTTTCTGCACTTGCCATGCGCTGTATAACAAGAGAGGTCTTCTTCTTCATCATCATTGCCTCTTTTTTCCTTTGCAACTCAGAACATGCCATTCACTTCTTCTTTGCTTCCAGCATAAATACACTCTTAGCAACGCTTCACCATGCGTTCATACAATTCCCAACATGCAATTTACCTTCTTCTTGCATCTAGCATAAATACATTCTTGGCGGCACGTCATCAGTCATTCATGCAATTCCCAACATGCAATTCACTTCTTCTTTGCATCTAGCATAAATACATATTTGACAACCCTTCACCACGCGTTCATGAAATTCACTTCTTCTTTGTATCCAGTATAAACAATCTTCGCGGCACTTTACCGCGACCAACATGTGTTATTGGCGTGTTATAAAGCCATTTTTAGGGACAAAATTAATGTTTTTCTGATTTCTTTCACTACTGAAGCCATTGTGGACAATGGCTTCCTGGATTGCAAGAGACAAAGACAGATGGCGTACCAGTAAACAGACTGAGAACTGAACAAACAACCAGGTCAATAAACAGCCTCAACCTCGTGAAATGACGAAAGTTTTCACTTGGCTCCACAACGATTTGCTGTCTGTCAAAATGTCAGACACAGGCAAGTCTTTGAAAGGATTACTCTGACACTAGATAAACTCCTGTGTACCATTTTACTCATTTAAGGAAAATAAGCAATTTTTGGTGGGGAGGGGACGGGGGCAAGTAAGGCTACAAAGCTGCTGGACTTTTCCAATTGAACTAAATCACAGGTAGTAGCTTTTCTTCCTTGCAAGGAAGTGTCTGAAATCTCTTTCCAAACGATTCTATTGATAGGACAGTACAACATTACACATTTTACCTTAGACTGACTGGATTTACCAGCGCTTTTGACACAATGACGTGTTTTCAATCCATTATAACCTGACCATTTTAATTTTTGCCTTTCAAGTCTTTTCTTAATAGTAGAGGGACCGAACCCTTTTTTGCTCAAGGTGGAAGGACCAGTGTGTTGTTAATAAGATAATATTTAAGTCATTTGTGTGCACAAACACCTTGCCCTAGAATATTTATAATTCGTCACACGTGAGAACGTTGAGCTCTCAAGTTTTAAAGGAAACAAGTAAAGAATAAACGGGAGAAATAGTAACAATCTTGAGCCGAAGTTTTCTGTTGCATCTTGGACCCCTTAGACTAAACGCAGTATCTGTTAATCAGAGGTATTTTTAACAATTAAGCAATTGGTTAAATGTTTGCAGAGCTTGAATTGTAAAAAAAAAAGAATGGTTAAGGAAGAAATTTAAGTGTTTAGTATTCACTGGCTGCCTGGTCAATTGTATTCACAATGCTACTTATTAACAACTACTATTCTGTCACTTGTTAACCTTGATAACACGATTCTGAAGTTAACGCTTTTTATTATTAAACCAAGAGCTTTGAAAATTAATTAGGAGTGCTGTCAAAGTTGATCTTGAACTTCGGGCAAAACGTAAAACGTACTGGGTTAACAGCAGAAATGTCCGTTAAGGTCGCGGGTGACACGCTGCTCATGAATAAATTTATAAGGCAAAATTTTGGTGGAGGTCTTGCTTTAAAAAGCTTTAAATCTTGAAGGTTTGGGAGCTGATTCCGTTGAAACTTATCAGAGAGTTTGGAGAACGGTTAAAGTGTAACAAGGGTGTTTTTGGTTTGATAGATTGCACTTCTTTGCGATGCTATGGGCTCCCAAAGTTAAGATTTCGTTAAACGCGACTCCGTGTCCAAGTTTTCTCCTCGTGGAGAAGACAACACTTCTGGATTTTACCACTCATTGATTAGTTAAAACCTCTATTGTGTCACAACAGAAGCCAAATATAGGATTTCGAGTTCCATTGAAAGTTGTGAGCTTTTAAATGAGTAAAATCGTCTTTGATTAAATGTCAGGCCTTCAATATTTAGTTAAAAAGCTTGTTTGAAAAAACTCCTTCTGTTGTGACAATCTACAATACACCTAGTTTATCTGCCTGTTGTGTCAGCTCAGGAAATTCTATATCCCCGCTGTATTCTTGGACACAAAATTGGTGGTTTTAGGGCTTCCGAAGGATTCCCGAATAAACACGAATGTTTAAGGTAAGATTATGCTAATTATTGAAATTAAATTCTAGCAGCTATTGTTCACTGTCCAAGAAAGAACAATACGTTGCAATTTAGAGATCGCAAATATATGGATTGAAGAATATAAGCGTTTTCGAAGCTCAATGTTAGCTATAAGGAGTGTTAGTTCAGTTTTTGTTTTGTTTGAAAACTCAGGTTTCTGTTAACGTTTGAACGTAAAAAAAGCCGACCTTTTTAAATGCTTATAAGTCACAAGACATCTGTGGCACGCGATTTAACGCACGTGCAATTATTGATTCAGAAACTGGAAGTTTTACTAAAGAGCCCATTCATGAGTATTTCGCGCAATGTTGCTACCATTCGCCGCACTTCGTGCATACGCTTTAAATAAATCAATACTGATGACGTTTTTCCTCACCCGCAGCCTTAAGGTTGTTTTATTTATAAATTTATTAAGAATCTGACGTTTGTTAAATAAATGACTCAAACTTTTTAAAAGAATTTAAAGAGGGATACACTAAGTGAACACTAGTGTTAATGAATGAATTCAATGAATGTATACACACGTATGAACAACACGTTAAATAAGGAACCCGACTGTAAGTGAAACTGCCCAAAACCAGCTCTGAATGACCACCTTAGACAGACTGTCAGCAGGCCCTCCTTCTGCTCGATTGTCAAGCCACAACAGACGAATGCATGCAAAAGTCGCAGCTACGTAGGAACCTAGCCACGCATCTCACGCATCTCGTTTCCACTCGGCAGCCAACTTTTGTGCGTTTGCATGTCCTCGTTCGTGTTCGTGCGTGTTCACATGTCCTCATTTGTGCGTGTTTGCATGCCCTCGTTCGTGTTCGTGCGTATTCGCATGTCCTCGTTCGTGTTCGTGCACATTTGCAGGTCCTCGTTCGTGTTCGTGCGTATTCTCATGTCCTCGTTTGTGTTCGTGCGTGTTCGCATGTCCTCGTTCGTGTTCGTGTGTATTTGCATGTCCTCGTTCGTGTACGTGTGACTGTTCGCATGTCCTCGTTCGTGTTCGTGTGTATTCGCATGTCCTCGTTCATGTTCGTGCGTATTTGCATGTCCTCGTTCGTGTTCGTGCGTATTTGCATGTCCTCGTTCGTGTTCGTGTGTATTTGCATGTCCTCGTTCGTGTACGTGTGACTGTTCGCATGTCCTCGTTCGTGTTCGTGTGTATTCGCATGTCCTCGTTCGTGTTTGTGCGTATTTGCATGTCCTCATTCTTGTTCGTACGTATTCCCATGTCCTCGTTCGTGTTCGTGTGTATTCGCATGTCCTCGCTCTCAAAATATGCCCTTTTCGCCTAACTATCGCTCGACTGCCCTCTCAAAATATAAATTATAAACAAATTAATTTACTAATAGCCCAATCAAATTACTCTATAGGTTACTCTTGGTTCCTCTCTTTTCACATTTATTTTACTAATAAGTTAGTTAATTAGTTTAATTAGTTTACTCTATAGGCAATAAGTTAATTACTTTATTCTATAAGCAACTCCTAGTTTACCTCTTTTCATATGCACTTTACTAATAAGCATGCTTCATTAGTCAATTAGTTTACTCCATAGGCTAATCTTCTCTGTTATTTGTTTTTTGTTAAGCTTCAAAGTTAACTTATGTTAAGTTTCAGTAACCTGCCGCGATTAGCGCTAGCTATTTTGCAGGTTACTATTGATTCATATCTAAACGAAATAAAAGTTTTATTGTTGTTGTTGATGTTTGTTGTAGCAGAGGCGGGACTGCTTACAGTCTAAAACGCTAAGGGGGATATGCCTTCGGTCTCTTTCATCAGGCGTTTGTATAATTACTGTGTGTGTAATCATTTCATATACTTACTGTTAGAGGCAGGTTACTTTGGTTGGGATTCGTTTCTTTTGTCATCAAACAAACCGACTCTATTTTTTGTCCACAGTGTAAAACACAAACAGAGCTTTTTTCGCTTTTAAGAAATCTCTGATAAACACTCATCTCTCAAACAGCAATGCGAAGCTCTGAGAGAATGTGATCTGGCTCCTTGAAAGTGCATTGTATGTCTCTAATAACCATGCTAAAACCTCACTAAGAAAAAAATTCGACCTCACCTTTGTCGAACTTGAGTCGTTGATTGCTATGCCTGGTGTATGTGCGGGGTTTGGGTTAAACGTTACCATCGGGGTTGCTTGCTGTCCATCATGTTGATAACCTGTATTGACATTGCCATATAGATTTCCGTGCTTCACCCGACCGTCATTTGCACCATTCAAGTCAGCTGCATGTGTCCTAAAAACAAAAAAAAAATTCATTGTACACTCCTGTTGCTTACCCCCACCCCCTCCCCCCTCTGTCACAAGCTTACTCCCTTCAATCAATCAATCAATCAATAAACTTTATTTACCCTCGAATTTACAGTGTAGCACTCATTTACAGTGTAGCACTCGAATTTACAGTGTAGCACCCTTACATGCTGCTAGAAAGATTCTATGAGCAAAAGGCGCCAAGCTGTGCCAAAACAAGCAGGCTTTTCTCATGATGCGTCTGCGTATACTTCCACTGCACTGAAACACGAAAAATGCATAAAACAGCAAGATGAACGAGTTCTCGATGACGCACAGTTTTAGTCGCGAGGTTACTGGAAAGTAACTACGATAGAGTACATTACAGCAGAGCTGCAAAAATTACAAACTTAATAAATCTTGTTCTGTCTCGAGACCCCTTTCTTGCAGCATATGTATGCCTATTATACTCAGCGCATTCTTTCTCTTTCATGCGTCATAAGCTCATTAAGGGTAAACATTTTTTTCTTAAAGAGACATGTTCTAGCTGTTTTTTCTAGCGTATTTTTGCTGCAACAAAAAAACCTAAAGCCAGGATTAGCTTCAACTTGGAATTTTATTTGAACTGCTTAAAAGTACGGATTTCTACAAAAAATGTTTGTCCCACGTTTTGACTTTGGCTGCTTTCAGGGAAACGCTTTTTGACACGAAAAATAGGAACCTGGGTTATTTTCTAACCAAGCAAGGTTAGCAACTATAACCAAGCATATCATTGCATATCATTATAACAAATATAGGTCATGAGAATTAAGGATTTCATCACCAAAGCTGCATTGCCTTGATTTTAAATCTTGCAACTATTGTGTAACAACATGAATGGAGTCCAACAAGCAGAATATGTGTATTTGTGCAGAGCTTAAAGACTTGAAAAGAAAAAAATTCTTACCCTTCTGGATCATGTCTTTGTGAATAAGTACCTATTAGTTAAACAAAAGATTATGTTTAAAAATAACAACAAACATAAAACAAAGAAAAAGGTGCGTCTTCAACTCCTCATTATGAGCACGGCCATTGCTATCAAAAACTGCCTTTAATAAACATGTTTTCATGACCTTGCAAGGGAAATGCATGCATAGTAAAAAAAAAACTTTGAAATAATTCAGTGACAATAGCAAAAATCAACGTTTCACAGTCATGTTTTCGATGTCAAGTTCGAATGCAAATTTGATGTGTTATAAGGATAAGTGGATTTGGCGCTATATCATCATCATCATCATCATCATCATCATCATCATCATCATCACCATCATCATTATTATTATTATTTAAATAGTAAAATTTTGAGTAATTAAACATCATTTGTGACTTTGACAAGATGGGAACAATTATTCTCAGTTAACATGTAGCTATTAAATACATGTTTTTTCTTGCGATACTGTCCAAGTTTTGTTGTTGTTGTTGTGTTTAATTTTTTTTTGTCTTATCGGTTTTTTTAATGACCAATTTTCTTCACTTTTGTTAGCAAGATTTTGTAAAAGGTTACTGATTATTTGATCTCTAGTTTAGTTACCGTTTGAGACGGATCCCTGACCACGTCTCTTCTTCTTATGCATACTGCAAGCAATGATGGCTATAAGAAGAGCTAACACAACCACTCCAGCTACTGCACAGAGAGCAATCAAAGCAGGCTTGGCTGAAAAACAAACATTGTGAAAAACTAATGTAATACACCATTTCAAAAATAAAGTTTTGTTAAACGCACACTGGTGAAAATGTGAAGTTATGGCAAGTGACTAAGAAGGAATAAGCACGGTCAGAAGTGACTAAGCCTGAAGCAAACATTTACGAAGGATAACGCCAAGGTGTTTAATGAAATCCGTCAAGACGTGTTACTAACCAAATACAATGTAACCTGCGTCGAGTTCGAAATTCTACATCTTAGGTCACAGCTCGCTCATTCTTTTCAGGAAGAGGACAAAGCACGATGCAATGCAGGATTAACTCCTGGAGATATTTCTATTTTACAGGAGACATCTCTTCTTTTAAGTAGACAGTTGATATTTTGTCAATAACACTGCGACCATGTCCACTGTTAAACATTATACTGCACCTTCTGTCCTTTAAAGAAATAGTCTTTCTCAGAGATATAAATATTATGACATCAGTGATATGCATACCTTTTTTACAGCCTTCTCCTTCGAAAAATACATTACACTCCTCTTTGCCTTCTGTAGGTCCTAAGGTAGGAGGAATAAAGTAATACCTTCAGGTAATGGATGACTAAGTCATGGACATTACATTAACAGACTTCTGTCTGTGTGAAATCAGGGAGGATGACTAATGGGAAAGTACGTCAAGTCTACAAATAACTCAAAAAGGAATGAGTGATCAGCAGGCTGAGATTGGTCAAGTAAAACAGCGTCGATTGAGGTAAATGACTACGTGGTGAATTCATGAGCGAAAGGAACAAATTTGTAGTAGCATAGAAACAGCAGGGGCAGCATTGGTGCTAGCTGTACAAAACGTTGCAGTGTTAGCCAAAGGTCATTTCAAGGCCAGAAGGAGACTGAGTCCAGGTGCAATTTTCATGTAGTTGAAAAATAAACCTCTCTACTTAAAAAGATAACATCGACATTAGTAGTAATTTTGCCGAGCTTTCTTATCTTGGCTCACTGCTCAAGAATTGCGTAAACTAAACCAACGAAAATTAATCCAAAGATCGGAAAGGTAAAGGTGTCACGTCATGTGACGCTCTTGTTTGTAATAACACAAATTTAGGGCGATTAAGTACCCTAACCTTTGGGTTATTCTTGTACTACAAGGTTTGCATTTTCCTCAGTTTTGTATGCGACACATCAAATATCCCGAAACGTTTTGCTGCGAAAATTTAGCCAGCAAACACCTTTCGCGAACTCTACACCCGCGAAAATCAAAAGCATTAGGGTAATTGTTTTAAACACTTCATGGGTATATTTAGTATTTTTGCATGGCTTCTCCGCAGTACACGCTGTTATCGTATTAAAAAAAAGACATAAAAGGAGATTTTGAGTCTTGGTCTGATATTATAAAACCATTCGCAGCCATTTACAACCATTTACATCAAGAAACGATGTACGTCTTTCTTTGTAGTGTGTCTTGCAAAAAGCTAGGCTCGTTATTTTCTTCTGCAAGTATTACAGTAATCAGTAGCTTTAAGTAATGTTACAAACACTCTCTGTGCTGGGTTGTATTTGTAATTACAATAACAATTAAAACGTTCCTAGCACAGGAAACTTTTCAAAATTCCCAGTTGGGAAAAAAAGGGGGGGAAACATGTGAAATTAATGGGATTTCACTGGATTGTTACAGGAATATCCCAGTTTGGGAAAATGCAACAATACCCATTCCTGGGACAGGTAGAACCCAAAATATACCCAATAATGGGATTTTTCGGACACAGGTTATTCCCAGTAGTGGGATTTTCTTGTGTCAAATAATCCCCAATGCTGTTTTTATTGTCTCAATTTTTTCCCATTGCTGGGATTTCACTGTCTCGACTGCTTCACAATGCTGGGATTTTTATTGTCTCAAATTTACCCCAATAATGGGATTTTGGTGTCACTAAAATTCCCCAATACTGGGATATTATTGTCTCAAATTATCCCCAATAGTGGGATTTCCTTGTGTCTAAATTTTCCCAATACCAGGATTTTTTCATCTCACAATTTCCCCAACAGTGGGATTTTCTGGTGTCTTCCATTTCCCAAATACTGAGATTTTTCTGTCTATTTTTTCCCGTCATTGGGATTTAATAGTCTCAAATTTACCCCAGAGATCCTAGTGGGCTGCGATTTAAATGTTTTAAAGTTCCAACAATTTTCCCCCTTAAAAATTTCCTTAAAGTTGAGGTTACATTGTGCGAAAATTTCGCATTTTGGGATGTCTCCCCCAAATAATGTGAAATTTCCTGTTCACAAGATATCGTCAGCTTTAATTTCTCAAGGTTATTGAAAGCTTGTTATCAATAATCTTTTACCGTCAACTTAAAGCAACAAATTTCAATATTTTAATAAACAGATTTCTTGACAGTAATAAATGTGTCAAACAAGAAAGCACTAGTGCATTAAAACTTGGAACATCAACAAAGTGCCAAATTTTACACTTTCATCACTCCTGTAACAATTTGTCCCATACACCTGTATTTTGCACTAAGGGACCTGAGTATCTATAACTTGTTAATGGCCTAGTAACTTGTAACACTTAGTACAGGCATGCAAGTAACATGAACAAAAAGTATTAAACTATGAGCATCAAGTCAACGACAAATAAAGTCAGTAGTTACAGGCTGAGTGAGCAATCTCAATGTAAACTTAACTGACTTCTGTTGTTTGCAGGTCAGAAGGCTAGCTATATTTCAATTTCCTTTAAGACTGAAAGATCACTCATTTTCAAAGAGTTGATGTTCTCCATCTTGGAAATTGTACAATATTGTTTGTTAACCAGTTTCTTGGCCAAGACTCCCAACAGTTGAGTAGGAGACACGGTTGTCACATTTTTTGGTCGCACACTGAACTTTTTCTTGAGAACACTAGCTGCATCATCTCTTGAAAGAACTCTACCAAAAACTGCTTTGATAATTATTTGATTCGTTTTCAATGGCCATGAGTCTAGGTCTTTTTTGTCAGCCAATGCTTTTGGAGCCTGACTGCAACTTGGAGATTCATTACTAGCACTCGAGTCATTCAAAATGTCGGTGTCGTGCCCACAACCAGAGTTAAGATCATCTTGTTCGCCACTTTTACTTGAGGTTACTGATCTGTTATCACCATTTGTCTCATCATCTGATTTATCTGGTTCGATACTATCCTTGTCATTATTCAGTATCTAAAACAAAGAACAAAACCACACAGTTAGTGATAACTGGGTTGGAAATTAATTCTTGCCCACTTGCCAATGGAATTATGAAAGTAAAAATCATATAACAAGTGCCTTGTGTGCATGATGCATTTTAGCAAGGTAAAGATAAAGTCAACAATCAGTGTCCAATCCAACAGATTGAAAGAGCCAGATGGTACATCTGTGCTTGTGCTTGGACCTGGTTCCAGTTTCTATATTAGCAGCACCTGAAAGCATTACCCCCCCCCCCCCCCCAATTGCAGAGTTATCCCTAGTATTTCATTAGTAAAAACAATTTTCCAGTACTTTTTTCAGGCCCTTTCAAGACTCAAGAAAAATTTTTCCAGGGCTCTTAAATCCTTTTTATGCAGTGCCACACTTAATGCAAGACTAAAATGCAAGTGGTTTAGCCAATACACCCTACAAAATAAAACCTACAATCAACAATTAAGATGACTTCTTTGCTTTGTGAATAAACCTTATTTTCACAGGTTTCCAGGACCTGTTATAATTTTCAAGGACTTGCTAGTCCTGCAGAATGCTACAATAAAATTCCAGGACTTACCAGGACCTGTACAAACCCTGTCTACACACAAACTAAGGCGGTAAAAGAAAAAAATTGGAGTAAAGTTTCTAGAAACAACATAGTGCATGCAGAGACCAGGCTAGAGCCTTGGGTCTTCTAACTGAAGGGCAAACTTGTAATCAGCTCACTACATCACTAAACCTAAACAATTCAAGGGTCCAAGGGGGGTGCTCAGGCTTAGAATTTATCAGGCAATAATAACTAAGCTGGTGTACTAACATTGCATACTTGCAATTTCTTCCTCTTTTCCCTCTTCTTGATTTTCACCTGTTCCTCCTCTGCAGTAACCTTTGCGACAGGGTCCTGTTACAAATGAAAATTTTGTAATAGTCTTTTAAACGATTGTTTTAGCTCAGCTGAAAGATATCAATATCCATACATAAACATCAGCAACTCTCCCCTTTCAAATTCCACTTTAGGCTTTTGCATTTTGACTTTTGATCCTCTTCCCCACCCCTTCCCCCTATGGATATGTTTTGGAACCATACAATGTTACATTCTGATGACAGGTCATTAACGAATAAAATTTCATACTTTATTCTGTCACAACAGAAAATAAGCAAAATAATAAGCATTAATCAGTAAAAAGTATTTTCATAAGGGTAGGACATTTACCTTCCTTCGAATTTGAGGTTTTCAACTTGTGATACCGTCTTTGTCCGTTACAAAAATCTTGTATATGTTTTGCAATTCCCTCTGCATTAAAACCCACTTCAGGGATGCCACAAGCTGGTTCTAGTTCTGTAGAGAAATCACTCAGTTCAAGCTTCATTTGCGGGGAGTTGAATTTTGGAAAGTCTGGGCCCCACTTCTCAGTTACCATTGTACCAATCTTCTTTCGTCTGCAAGAAATAATTAAGTTTAAAAGAAATAGTTAACCTTTGAAGACAAATCTGGTAAGCAATAATTTTCAATCTCAAGGATCTGGTCAGCTTCCTTTTTCTTTATCTTCATTTGTATAACAAGCAAAAAAAGGAACAATGGAAAAAGATGTAATATTGTGTGTGCTTCTTCAGTGCCTACAGCAGTTTTTGTTACTACACTCTGTTTAACCCAATCAAGTCTGTATTTCCAAGATTTAACCACTGAAAGGGCTTTTAGCCGTAAATTGGAAAGCAGGTGTCCTGCAGGCATAATATTTTAAAAGATAAGGTGCACATGGATTGCCATAAAAGCTTTCTTGAGCCCCCCCCCCCCCCCCTCTCTATTTACACTGCCCTCAAGGAAGTCAGATTTTGTGAAAGGCACCACTCTGTTTTAAGCCCCTCACTCTTATATAACATACACTTGATTACAATTCAGCAGTAGTCTCTCGTGTTAGACACTGTGTACTTAAACTTGGTATTTATCGTCCAAAAATAGTCAAGTTGTGCTACAAATGGCAATGAATTTGTAAAGCAATGACATCACATAGCCCATTTCTTGTTTTGTTTTAGACATGGGTGAAATTGTCAAGTTGTGCTACAAATGGCAATGAATTTGTAAAGCAATGACATCACATAGCCCATTTCTTGTTTTGTTTTAGACATGGGTGAAATTGTCTAGAAAATTAATGTTAATTTTCTCAAAAATTTAGGATATGTAATAAGCACCACCACAACCCTCACCTATAATAAGCTGCCCTCCCTTGCAGTGTCAAATTAAACAATCCCCCCCCCTCCCAGGGCAAGGGGGCTCAATACAACTTTAATGGTATCCATGAAAATGAAATTACTTCAAATTTGGATGTCCAGACTTAAAGTTGCTCAAAATGTTGCCACAACTGCATAACAACTTACTTTGACAAATAGAGACGTCTCAACTCTGGAGTAAATGTGGTGATGTCTGCCGTTGTTGGTTTCACTGCTGAAGGAGAACATGGTCTCTTCTTCGGCACCTTCCTTCCAAATTCCTCTTTGAATGCAACTGCTTTACCATAACTTAAATGTAGTTTTGAAAATATTGGTGCATCTGCTTCCCTTTGTGATAGATCTTTAACAGCCGCTTCATCAATGATTTCCTCCTCTAAAATATGTGTGACAGGAGAAAATCAAGCTTAATAACAAATGGAGTACTTGTATTACACTGACGACACAGCAACATGATTAAGCCATTCGGACCCACATGACCCATTATTTTTAACGTGCATACACTTTCATTCACGGATTTTGAATTTCATGGGATCGCGCACTGCAGTTTCAGATTTACGCCATATTGTAGCGCATGAGCTTCATCTGGCTGAGGAAAACTATGAACCTGCGTTTGCGCTCGAAGCTTGTTTTTAGTTATTTTTAGGTGATAATATGCCACGTACAAATAAATTTCATTCAGATAAAAGAAATTTAAGTCCATTCAGAGTAATGAGAAGTCTCATTTTTTGCGCATTGTTGTGGTTTATAACTTTATAGTGGATATACGATACGAATTCATGATGAGTGGATTAGCAAGCAAGTTTACTTTAATCTAAAATAAAGTACTTACTTTCAAATGCTTTCATTACTTCGTCGCCGAATTTCGCCTGTATCTTTTCCAAGAAGGACTCTTTCGTCATTTCTTCGACAGTCTTATTGTTCTCGATTTCTCTATCAACTGCACTTGCAGAACTTGCCATACTGCCGCGTTGAACCACGAACGAAAAGAGGCAGAGAGCGAAACCTCGCCAAAACTTAACCACGTTTACTTACATAATGCCATTTCTTATTGGATAATTTTCCCGCCTTTTTGACCATGAAGGTTCATGAACGGCGGTTTCATTCTTTACTTGAACCCCATTGGCTGAATGGAGATTTTGCTGGGGGATAACCGCTGGACATTTGAATTGTTGAATTGCCTTGAAAATAAGATGGCGGCTGGTGGCTCAAGCACCGAAATTCAGACCACTGCGATTCCGTGGTCAAGAGATGAAATTTCCTCTTGTAACTGCGATGAAAAACCTTTTACACATGTTCACTGCAAGTGTTGGAATTGCCGCGGAAGGGCAGTGCACAGGAGTACAGAATTGTGGCATTGGAGGGAAGCTTCCACGTGTAGTTTTGCGAACGAATCGGAAGAATCAGTTTGTGGTACGGAGGACATGGATATTCAGCAGGAAAATGACGAGTGGCATGAGTTACCAAGTGTTGTAGGATCTCCTCCAAATTGCCGGTCAAGAAGTGACTTTTTGGATTCCTGCAGCTGCGCTGCTGACCCTGTGACACATGAAGAAATTACCATTCCCCCAAAAAAAAATTGTTGTGAAGGCAGTGCTCGATGCAATGGCTATCATGGAAGACAGCGGTGTTTCAGTAAAAACGTTTGAAGACATTCTTGAATACGGAAAAACTACGTTACTTACTTCTGTTGGAGATGATGTTGATGTGGATATTCTGAGTGCCTTGTGGCCTAAGAACTGGAATGCAGTTCAATCGCTTCTAAAAGAAGAGGGCTTTGATGAGGTAAAAGAATATTACATTTGCATTTGCAGAGAGAATAAGACATTTACCCGAAGTAGTATTTAAACACACACAAAATATGAGTACAGCCACAAATGAAGCATCATGGAAAGCAAGGATGAGCTTTGTTCTCATTGTGGTAAGAAAGGATACATTAAGTATTACTATCTTGGTTAAAAAGCAAAGGTGAAGAGCTGGTTTCGTAGTGAGAGTATGTGCACAAAATTGTCGTCCCACTGGGATGAAAGGGAGCATTGGCTAGGAAGAGCTACAAGTTGGCCAGTGAAAAAGGAAATGTAGGATGGGGAAAGATGGTTAGATCTCCAGTGGTTTTGGGACCCAGACCAAAGATGGACTCTCCCAACAAGGTGTGTGAATTGCAAAGTTATCATTTCCGCACAAATACTATCTCACTGTTCTAAAGATGCCATGGTATGGCTTTAGTGCATTGTCCTGAACGCTTTGAGACATTTCCTTTTCAAATTAAAACAACAACCGGTTCTCCTCTGAATCTAGCTTTCATTGGCCACTGGGATGAGTGGCAGCCTTTTAGAACAAGCTTAAGGAGTTATGGGTCAATTGAAATCTCTATTACTAATATGTATAAGGAAGACCGTGCACATGTGGAGGAAGTGTATGTTGTAAGTTTTGTACCCACTAATTCTGTCCCTAATGATGTACCAGAGCGTTTTGATCCATTTTTGGAACCCCTTATGAATGATCTTACCAATGGATTCATTGATGGATTTCAAGTACCCTACCCTGCTGAACTTACTATGAGTAATTATGATCCAGGTGAAATGCCCACTGTGCGAGTTTTGCTGTTGTGTTGGACTGCAGATCATCCTGGCCAATGTGAATTTGGAAAATTTCTGAATCAGGGTAAATGTGGCTGCAGAAGATGTAAACTTTCTGGACAGCAAAGTGAACATTCCTACCGTTATTACTATGGTGACAATGGTTTCCATTGCCGCTACCCATGGGAAAGCAGGGATGTTGAACTAATTGAACAAGAGAATTTCTATGACCTTGACAATGAAACATGCACGTCTGTGAGAAAGGGGTTGTCTTCTGACAAAGGCTTCACTGGAACAAGTTTACTGCACAAATATTTGTATCCTTTATATGGATTTGATGTTCTACAGCATACAGTTATTGATATTTTTCACACTATACCACTTAACCTTTGCAAAAATCAAGTTCAAAGATTACTAGAACTTGAACTGCTTGACAAAACTTACCCGGCTGGATGAACAGATTAAGAACTTCCCATGGACACCCGAGTTAAAGACTGGAAGACTTCCTGTTTCAGTTGGAAGGGATAATAAAGGCCTTGGATTCTGGAAAGCGGAAGGTTTTCAAAAATTTGCATATCCCATGCTTGAGTGCATTCTTGAAGTAAAGCTGCATAACGTAAATGAACTCGAAATTCTTTGTTCAGTTGCACGATTCACAGAATTGCATTTTAACAGTGGCAGAGATGGATGGGATGATCAAATTATTGAAATGCATAAAGTGCTGGCCAAAAGAATAAATGTCAAAATTGAAGAAACACAAGGTCTTGATACGTGTACAATATCAGTACACAACTTGCTTCATGTCCATGAAGATATACTAAACTTTTCTGCAACAGACAATTATTGGTGTGCTGTTTTTCAGAGAGCAGTTAAAGATTATGTGAAGAGGTCTAACAATTGCAAACATGTGGAGGGGACATTTGCTAACGCTGAAGCTCGCAGAGAGTACCTAAAAAGTCTTCAAGAAGAAGAGATTATTGAGCGAACCGAGACAAATGACACAAGTCAAGTATGAAAATTTCGAAAATACACTTCAAATACAAAGGCAAACATTAAAAGGTGTAAAGCTCCTTGTGCTCAAATTGAAGTCAAACTATATTGCATTTTGTTTTGTTTTGTTTTTGTTTTTATGTTTTTTCATTATATTAGCCTTCAGATCAACCCCATCACTGATATTAGGTAGTCAGCCGATAACAAATTTATAAATCAAGGAATGAGTTTGAATTTCACATGCATGTTGCATTTTAATTTCTCTAAACTTCATTTTTCTCTCCCCCTGCCTATCCCCCACCCCACCCTTTCTTCTTTCAAAACAATTAACAATCTTAGGCACACATTTACATTGCAAATGAACATGGCCATTGACCATTTCCACATCTCCCATAATACACCTTGTTTGCCCCCCAAATTTTTGCACATGCTAAACTAGTAGGTCATTTTTAATAAGCCTCATTTTGTGTCACTTTCTTTTAGGGCATAGTGAGTTCTGTGGAAGAGGCAAGAGTAGCATGTCACAAAGATGCTCACCACTCATTGTTGACTGGGACAACAAGTAGAGTTGTGGAATCGAACTCATAAACTCTGATCATGAGAAGATTGCATCATCTCTATCACTTACTCAAGCTGAAATTTCAAGTGTTTGTCCAGTTACCAAGAAATGTTTTGTGTCAAACCTTGGACATGAAGGTGCAGTTCTGTCAAGTAATAATACCATTATTGTGCTGTTACATGGCACTGATGCGGTGGTCTCAGTAAACAGGTTCTTGTCAGTTCGGTGCAAAGAACAAGGCTGTCAACTAATTTGTGAAGGTACTGTGAAGCCCTTTCTCCTTGATGATTTTGGGCAACCTGTTATTAGCACTTTAAATGGTTTCCCAAAAGTCCAATTGCAGCCCGGTGGTGAGAAGGTGTTCTTGTTAACAGAGAGCATTCAGAGAAAAGTCATGCCTTATGACTTGTGGCAACTGTGGCAACTGTGGTTGACTATATGAGGAAACTGAGAACACTGCCATACGAACTTGTTGTTCCTGTGTATCCAGAACAAGGCGACATGCTATGTATTCAAGGTGAAGAGCCTGGGGATGTTTGGCATCGCAAAGTAGTTAGCATCAATAGGGAAAGGAATGAAGTTGACGGTACTTTTACCTTGAGAAACAGCATGAACCCAATAAGTTTGTCCGTGAGACTTTTGGAAGATTGGCAAGAAACACAGTTTCTTTTGATTCTGTCATTGCTGTTGTAACTCAGGTAGATGGATTAGTGCAAATTGCTGGCAAAAAATATCTGATCTCTTCATTCATCTTAAAACAGTGGTATTATATATTATTATAAAGTTGTCAGGTCAATCTTAACAAATTTTTTTGTAACCTTTTCTCCGGCTGCTGTGGCTGCTTTGCTTTCCGTGGCTGCCAGTATAAAGTACGTACGTATGTACCCAGTATGCCAATATGTGTAACATTTTTTGTGAAAACTGGTTAATGTGACATAAAAGGGCATGATAAGTCATTTTGAGGCAAGGATTTACAAAATAATGTGGTTGATTTTTTGAGATGATTTTAGCTTGATCTGTAACACATTAGAAGCAAATACCGCTTCATGTATATGTATTTTGAATATACCAGGCCACTGGGTACTGCTATCCTAAGTCTAAAAGGAACATGGAAAATCACTTTCCCTTTTGCTTGTAAATATATCACATACAACAATAACTTGTTTCCATTATTTATTTACATGACATAATAGTTAAGCTTCAAGGCTAGGACTAACAACACTGATTTGGAAGTATTTTCACACTACTTTGGGAGTGTTACGAGAAAACATTCCCATGTTATTCTTAACTTTGGGGACATGGGAAATATTCCCAAATTATTATTCTCAACTTTGGGAATGTTATGGGAAAGTATTCCCATATTTAATTCTCAACTTGGGAATCGTATGGGGAAATATTCCCATATTAATTTCAACTTTGGGAATCTATGGGGAAATATTTCCATATTATTCTCAACATTGGGAATGTTGTGGGAAAATATTCCCATATTATTCTCAACATTGGGAATGTTATGGGGAAATATTCCCATATTATTCTCAACATTGGGAATGTTGTGGGAAAATATTCCCATATTATTCTCAACACTGGGAATCTTATGGGGAAATATTCCCATATTATTCTCAACTTTGGGAATCTTATGGGGAAATATTCCCATATTGATTTCAACTTTGGGAATCTTATGGGGAAATATTCCCATATTATTCTCAACATTGGGAATGTTGTGGGAAAATATTCCCATATTATTCTCATCTATGGGAATAACATGGGAAAATATTCTCAACGTTGGGAATGTTATGGGAAAATATTCCCATCTTATTCTCAACTTGGGAATAACATGGGAAAATATTCCCATATTATTCTCTATTTTGGGAATTATATGGGAAAATGTCCCCATGATATTCACAATGTTGGGATTAGGAAAAAAGCAACACGTTTTCCCCCCAAAAAACCCCAATTATTACATCTAAGGAGTCAACAGCTTCCCAAAAATATCCCAAATGTGGAATTCCATGTCTCAGTTTTTTCCCACTTATCGGGAATTTTGCCATTCAATTCCCAACTGCGAATTTTGAAAAGGTTCCTGTGACTCTGGTTTAAAATTTGTGTTCGAATATATAAAATATACACGTTAAAAATCCCAACGTTTCGGCTTAAACTTCAGCCTTCATCAGTGGGAAGTGATCAGAAATATTACAAAGAGCGAGTTGTATATTAAGAAAAATGCAAATTTTGAGCTAGTTAAGTCTTGTCCTTTCAAGCTCTAAATTCAAATAAGATCTGGAGGAACTGCAACTTACCTTCAATCGGGCCTCCAACTTTTATGTCACTGACTTCAAGCTCGCCAAGCTTTCCATCTTTAATTGCCTCTAGTACCAGTGCATCTACGTCACTCTGACTAACTTCCTGATTGAAGGTCAGTTCCAAATCAGCAATCACACTTCCCTTCCTGATAGAACATAAAAAAAACCAATAATAATAAGCAAATGTGTGCATGGCAGAAAAAACATTCTGAGAATAGTTTCCAGTGTGGTTCGAATTTGCTGAGAAAAAAAATGTCAGGGCTTAAGAAAACTATTCTATGCAAATACATATAGCAACCTTAAGGCGCTGTTTCGCGAGGCAACTGTTTTCTGGCGCAACTTGCAATGCAATGCCATTGCGACACATGTTGTGGACGAAATTGCAAGTGAAATACCCCCTCTCCCCAACCTGTAAAACGGTAGGTCACTGACTTAGTGTTTCAGAGAGGTGGATTTTAGTGTTGCCATGGTAACCACTATGACATCACACTCAGCTTTAAAGTATTGCCTGAAACAGAGATGTCAAGATATTCAAGATTTTGCACGTGGTCAGTATTACATTTTTGAAATCTTTTCTCGTTTCAGAAAAAAACAAACAAACAAGCAAACTAGAAAACAAATAACAGCGTCAAGTTTCCTTTAGTGGGAAAACATGTCATTTCAGTTTATTTTATTGGCGTTTAAGAATAATTCTTCTTTTTAATAATAAGAAGATAATAAGCTTGAGAAACAAAGCCTCTCATTTCTCACTCTTTCATTTCCCACCACTGAATACCTAGGTTTGTGCAAAATTAGATTGGGGGTATACATATTTCATTTCCCATTTGTCTGGATTCCTACAGAAAACTGCACTTAACCATTCATTCCAAGAATACCTCGAGAAGTGTATATTCTCGTGTTTTAGATAACTTTCACTTAAATAGCCAATCATGTTCAAACGATATAAACAGAACCATTGACAAAACTTTATTTAACGCTTAAGTTCTTATTCTGGATACCTCCAACACTGTGTTACATTTGTATTGCTTATTAGGTCAATTACATTAACCCTTTAAGCCCCAATAGTGACAAGCATCGAATTTCTCCTTACAGTATCACAACTTGACCAAACCTACAGCTAATGAGAATAGAGGAAATGATCACCAAAGATGAAATGTCTGGATGTTTAATGAAATTCCTCCAACTGGTAACATGACAATTGAGAGAAAACAGTAAGGAGAATACGCATTTTACAGTCCGGCTACTCCAACCAAGGCCACCCGACAAAAATTTCTGCAAATTAGCCAATCACAGTATCGGTTGTAAACAATAGAATTTCTACAAATGTTTTTGAGGAGCGGAAGTATTAAAACGGCAAAATAACATAAAAATATAAACTTTATTCATTTGTTTTAGCAAAACTCAACATATCCGGGGCATTAACTATGGAACTGTTGACCGAACTTTCTCTCTCAGAGGCGCATTTTGTGTGAAGGCGCCAAGTAACGTCTACAACGTTCACAACTCAACATTAGATCGGATTGCAACTGTTCCCTTTCGATTTTGTTTACATACCAACATTTTGACACGGTAGATTTTTCCGGTACTGTTCAATCAGAAATGGCATTTGCCAGTCCTTAGAATCATCCAAAGGGACTTTGTTGTTAAAAATATTCCTCAGTATTACCAAGTCTTTATCCAGAGCAAAACGGTCAACATACCGACCTTCATTCTGCTTTCTTAGTCTTGGCCGCATATTAAATGGTGAAGAAATTGTTGCTCGAGCGCTCTTTGCAAGCTTGAACGAACGAAGCTCATCTGCAGCCTTAGTCTCTTTTTTCTCCAAATCCCTGATTAGTTTCTGTAGTTTTTGAATTTCACTTTTGCTGTCTGGATGCTTCTCGCTCGCTCCGCATTTGTTCATGTCTGTGCACGGCGCATTTGAACAGCGACCCTTGTAATGTCCCACCAAATGGCATCGGCCGCAGAGTTTTCCTCGCCGTCCATTGGCTTTGCTTGATACTTCTTCGTATTCTCTACAAACGCTTTGCAGCTGATCAGAAGCACTTCTGATTTGTGTCTGTAACAGAGACAGGTTTTCCGTTAGTTCCGCACTCTTCCTTTCTTAATAGCTTGAGTGATCTGTTGTTTTTTCGCGCGATTTTCCCTCAGTAGCGGGGCCTTCAATCGACTGCACTGACACGCTGCTAGATGGGCCAACTAGCAGTGTACTGTTACTGGACACGAATTGTAAGGGCCCAGGCGATGATGGAGGAAAGAGTTCTTTGGGCTGTAGAGAGGGTTTCTTCAGTTCTTGCAGCTCTTTCTCAAGAATTCTTCGTTCCGCCAACAACAACTTGTCGGGCGAGTTTATAATAATCTCGAGATCGTTTTCACTCATATCAGTTTCAGTGAATGCTTGCTTCGAAAACCCCTTCTTTCAAATTCTGGCGCTAATCTTTGGAGGTTCAAGCCGTTAGATATCGAAGAAAGCCAGGAACAAACCTCTGAAGGCACTCCAATGTCACTTAGTCCCGCCATTTCACCGGCAGCGCGAGCACAGGTTGCGAAAAACTAGAATGTTGCCAAACGTTTGATTGACAGCATTGCTTCTCCCTGAGTCCCTGTCACGCAATTACGCTCTTTACTCTAACAGTATATAATACAATGTATTTGAAAAATATGAAAAGCCCTTTCGAGTTTAAAATTTTCGCCCCCAAGACTGCAGGCCTGTTGATGGTTGGCATGGATTTCCCCAGAAAAAGCATCCAAGCCTTAGCAAACTTCACGTTGTGCGAATTAGCAAACTTTCAACACAAGAGTGACAAATCAGAAGCATTTGCTGTGTCTGAGTTCACAGTGTATAGCTTTCAAACTGATAGAAAATATTTTTGCTATGATGTTGAATTATATTGAACAGAAAAATGAAATATACACAACCAGGTACGTTGACTAAAAGACTTCAAATATATCAGCACTTTATTTATTTCTACCAGCTCTTTATTTACTATACTTTTCGGCGGAGAGAAGAGACAGCCGGAAATACGTCTGCGTCACGCAGGCTCCTTTATTTATAACGTGTGGGGAAACCCCATTCTCTCTAAAATTGTTTACAGATTCATAAACAACTCATTCAGCTGACTGAATTGCAGGTGTATATTTACAAAGGATCTCTCATAATAAGCAAACGTGAGACAGAGAGTCAAAAGATAGGCGCTGCATAGTATTGTTGGTTATTGCAGCGGCACTGTGGTAACAATTGTTTCCTGTACAAGTGAGCCGGACAATTAACGCTAAAGTTCATCATTCGTGACCTACAGCAGGTATCCACAGGGTAGAAAATAGGCAACAGATTTTGCTTGTGTGACATTTGCACACGCCTCGTAGATTGCGTATTCTGTATGCTCCTCCGTTAAGCGCTGATTTCGGCGTAGAAACGCTTTGATATCATGAAAGCAAAATTCGCAGCCGTTGAATTCCGGTGAATACGGCGGCTGGAAAAGTAGGTTCACGCCACACTCTCCTAGCATCCTCTCAGAATAGGTTGCACGAAGTGGCCATGATGGAAGCCGCAGTTGTCTAAGATCACAATATCACCTCTCCCCTCTTCGAAAAAAGCAGGAGCAAATTTCCGTTCGAGGGACCTTTGATTACATCAACAAAGTCTACTCCGAAGGGGGAATGGAGAAGATTAATCGTGTAAGTACAATTAGATGCGTATCGCTGTATTTCGAAGGCAGGCTGGCCTTTGGGAGCGCTTCCGTACCGTCGATTGAGAGTTGTTTTCAAGACACTGCTCTCGTCAAAACAACGAACGGTGCGCAGATCCAAGTCCGCCATTTGCTCGAGAAAATCATTTCTTAGTTCAATGTTATCATTTCTCTGGGATTCGGTTGGTATTTGTTGTATTCTCTTTTTAGTCATAAAGAGATCGTTCCTAACACACTTCGATATCTTGGATCTTGATGGTAAATTCCAGGATGGGCGATCCCATCAAGTAATAGACGATCTTGTAACTCTGCTGAATAAATACTCGGCTTCATAAGTTTTTCTATTTCTATGGAGGCCATAACGTCTGGAGTTATAACTCTTCTCTCTGGCTGGACTTTCATGTGCGGCAACGAACATCCTGTACGGTCATAGTCGGCTAAGACGTTTTGGACAAAATACCGGCTTGTTTTCAGCTCCGTTGCAGTCATTCGCTGAGATATTCCGCTATGGGTCATATCAAGAACTTGTTCTCGTAAAAGTCTTGGATAATAACGGCCATTAGCGTAAAGTTTTCCGCTCCGATTCAAGCAAAGTGGCATGTTCTGCTCCATGGTAGAACCGTTCAGCCGTTTGAAATGTGAAACTGAAAATTCAAAATTTGCCGCGTTTCTATTGTTATGATACTTGAACGCTATTGGCTAATTTGTAAGAAAATTTCCTGAGTGGCCTTGGTTGGAGTAGTCGGACTGTAATATTGGGGCTTCAAGGGTTAATTCTCCCTCTCCCCTCCAGCCTTCACCCCCCACAAGTATGAAAACTAGCAGCAAAGACAGATAAATTAAAGGGGTTATGTCACCAACTCTTAGCATCAACTTGACAAACCATTTCTGGCAAAAGACGTACTTGCGTTGATGGAAACTAATTGAAAACCAAAATAATGGTCCAGATTTGTTTACAACTATTCCACTAGCGCACTGAAACTGTAAATAAGAGCCTTCAGACACAAATGTTCACAATGGAAACGGATTGCAACTTGTAAAAAACCGTGCTGCTTTTTTTCCTGTCTAGCGGAGACCATCATAAAGTGATTACGTATTGCTCTCCGTTCAAGACTTCACTTCACGTCTTCTCCTTGAGGTTCTAAGACCATTTTGTTTGCAAGAAAATGTTCTTAGTTTTGATTTAACCAAACACGTTACCCCAAGACTTAAAAAATACCTATGACACAGCCCTTCTTTTATCTGCTGCTTTATAGTGTGAGGGTTCTTTGTGCAGTAGCTAACTCACCTTAATCTAGTCACCCTACATTTAGTCAATCCTATCCCAGCGAGTTCTTCGGTGCACTGAAATATAATAACACCGACTTTTATATTTAATTACATTGCACATAACAGAAGAAAGGAAACTACGACACAAACGTTATAATTTTTATTATAATTTTTATCTGAACACAAACAGCTTTCAAACATTATCCACCCCTAACAAAGCCACAAGCTGCTGCTTTACCAGAAAATTCATTAAAAGAATGCTCATCTCACTGGAAGTTTCCTTTTTGGATCAAAACGAGCGAGAAATTTCCAAACATACCTCCAATCAATTCGCTTTTTTTTTTCACAGGTCAGGAATTTCTACTAGAGTTCAAATCAACCAGCTTTATAACACAGGCTGGAAGCTGTGTGCCCTTTGATTGACAAAAAACCATCCTTTACAGTATATCAAGGAATGACTAAGGGTTTGTTGAGACAATTCAACAGAAAAAATAAAGAATTTAAACGACGAGACATTTCGATGTATATCACATCATTAGTTAGCACTGAGTGACATTATCATTAAACTGAATATAAATAAGTGGATGAGAGTACTTGGCAGTTTTTGGAGTGTTAAGTTATGTAAACAACTTAGCGATCTAGAGACTGAGTGGATGTTTAAAGATGGTTGAATCACAGGGTCAAACTTATTTCGGCATTTTTTTAAGGACGGTACCTCCTGCTGTTAATGCGCAAATGTTCTGCGGATCTCTTGTCTGGTCCGAGATGTTCACGTTTCTAAAGGAATTTGCCGATTGGAAAAAGCAGATCTTAGCAAGGGCTATCAGAATCTAAAAAGAAAATTGGAGTTAACCACGAGTTTTTTTAAGAGATAATTGAGCTTAAATTTTGCAATACATTCTTTGTAATCTAAAGCCTTTTTAGAATAATGGTTGATTAATTATCTCTGAAAAATGCGTGGTTACCCACATTTTTCTTTCTAGATTGCAATAACCCTTGCTTTCCCCCCATAGTAATAACCTTTGCTTTGCAAAATACCTCTGTATTAGGAGTCACCGTCCTTATGTATGTATCAGTTTCAACAACGCGTGCTTCTTGTGTATGTGTTTCCAAATTTTTAAATTCTGTGAGCTGTGTTCGGCAACGCGCTGGTGTAGATGTCAGTTAGTACAACCAACATAATATCACACAGACTGCATTGCTTAATGACGATGTCGGGTAGTGCCCCTCTAACTTTTAGGATACTACCGAAAGCATTAGAAAAGCGTGTTTATTGTTTTCAAGATGACCTCTGCGAGACAAAACCAACTTGTTAATTAAAAGATAACGTTTTTGTCGTGTAGTTATAATTATCTCCAAGTCTTGGGAGTTCTTCATGAAGTAGCAAGAAAGACCGGGGCTGATGAACTGAATTCAACTATAAGAACAAGTAGCAGCCTCGCCATCTTTAAAAAGAAACTGAAAACATTTCTTTTTAAGAAAGCTTTTAATTTATGAATAATTATAACTTATGCAAAGTGCTTTTGAATATATTTATATAGTATTAGCGCTATATAAATTGATTATTATCATTATTATTATTAATCATAAATTTTAATGAGCGCTTATCTGTATTCCCTCGTTTCAGGGATTTCTAAAGATACAGCCCTTCTACATAACTGACATGACAAGAAGGGACAACTTTAGTTAGGCAGGGTTGCCCTAATTAACAACAAATAAATAACACTTACCGCTTTCTCAACTTTCTGGATAAATTTTAAAGTCTCCCCATTATTCAAGTCTTCGTATTCCGGTTTGAACTCTTCGTTTTTGAACACAACTCCAGCGACAATATTTTTCTTTCGTGTCACTATTTAATGGTAAAGCAGAATAGCCATATTCAATAAGATATAAATTACGTGGCTTTATAATAACCCTTCATGCCCCAGTAGTGACAAACATCTCATTTCTCCTTAAAGTTTCACTACTTTTTTAAGTCATGACAATAAAGGAAATGATCACCAAAGACAACACGTCTTGACATTTTAACCAAATTCTTCCTTACGGTACATGAGAAATATACATGGACAACAGTGAGGAGAACATACATGTTGATATTGGGGTTTAAAGCGTTGAGTGGTTTCCTAAGTGGTCTGAATTTTACTACGCAGACCACTGAAACGAACAAGACAGCTTTACGCAATTGCCGGGTTGCACTGTCACGCCATAGAAAAATAAATTCAATAAAAGAGGCCAAGAATTTCAAATGTTATCAAAGATTTATAAATAAACAACTTCTCCAAGTCTCAGGTATGTGCAGTACAGCGTTCTTGAATTATTTGTCAAAACGTTCCACGGAAATTTATAGAGCTCAGTATGCAGACGCCATATTGGTGTAAACCAACTGATGGCGGCCGGATATCAAAGAAAACACCTGGAATTCACTTTTGCTATGAAAGCGATTACTTTTTGCTCGTGAGCTAGTATACTTTCACGTTAACACCTCACTTAATACTTGAAATGTTCAAACTGCTAAAAATCCTAAGGAGAGGCCTTTTTTTCAAACAAGACAGCCTTGTCACGGCGCCATCTTGATGTCACGTACGGCGGAGCACTCGAAATGCTCTAGTTTAAAAACGAAGGACGCTGCCGAGCTGGAAACTTGTAAAAAGACATATTTTTATGTCATCTTACACCTGTTGACGATACAAATTCAGCAGGCCTAGCGAGCTTTGATTTTAGAATAATGACGTCACATGCAAACCAGCAATTAGCCAACGTTCACCACGCAAATCTCATTGGCTTATTCATGTTTTCCAATCACTAAGAGACCACAATCGGTTCATTACTATGTCCTTAGAAAGTAAAACACCCTCTCTCCCTCCCTCCCTCCCTCCCTCCCTCCCTCTCTTCCTCCCTCTCGCCCTTCCTTCCTTCCTTCCTTCTTTCCTTCCTCCCTCCTTCCATTCTTTCCCTCCTTTCTTCCTCAACTTACAATTTGCCCAATTAAAACTCTCTTAAGCAATCCAAGGGCCCCCCTCCCAGATTTCCAACTTTGGATGTTATTTCTTGTAAGATCTAGACACGTTCAATACAGGAGCAACAACCTGAAAAAATCAACTTGTTACACTTTTTACAATATAGGATACACTAAAAAAAATCCAACGCACCTTCCTTCTCGCAATTTGGTCCTGTCCTTCCCCGATCTTTGCAAAGACATACATATTTTCCAAAAAGCTGGCAACTCTTTCCAGCAGTACATTCGTCCGTACATTTGCTCCCTGTAGAAGAGGAAGTTTGCATACTTACCGACAATACTTTAGCACACTTTTTCTGTTATTGTTATTGATGTTAAATAAGTCAATTAAACTATAGTAGTTTAATGAGCTCACCAGTACGATTGGCTAGTCACTGTTGCGGTTCCCCTGCCACATATTATTTACTCTAGTTTATTAGTTTATAATTTTACGTGCTATTATGTTTACAATGGCAAAGCTAATAAAATACAAAATAAAATAAAATAACAGCGACAATAAGGAGTTTTAGTGACTACATCAACCATTTTTATCTCTTCATGAGCATAAAGTTGCCCAAAATTGGATTAAAACTTGTAAAATGTAGAGACAACGATGAAAGACAACAAAAGTGCCACATCTGCAGGAACTGCTGGCCAACCTCAAGCTTTTCCTCGACGTAAGTGTATGAATACAAGCAAACAAAAATGGCAACTCTTATTTCTATTTCCATTTGATTTAAAAGTTCCGATGACGTTCACACAACTAGTCTGGCAAAGATTATGGCAAAAAGCACAACGTTCAAGTACAAAACTGTTTGACAGCCGAAGGCAAGCAAATTCAGCTTGCTGGTGAGTGTAAGTGAAACTTTGGTAGTCTGGTAAGGGGCAGGGCTTGTCAAAATAACGGCCTACCATGTTGAATCGTAACGCTTTCAAAACTATTGACAAACACGAAACACGTTCCTGCTGTTTGTTTTCCATGCACCTCGTTGTATTCTCCGGGGAAAGAGATAAGTCCTACAACAACTGTTGCTGACAATTGCCATTTTCCAGCAATTTGCAATCCCCCCCTCCTTTTTCTTTCTCTCGCAGGAGTCGGAGGAGGATTTCATCAGCCAGAAATGAGGCATATGAACAATCAAAAATTTTTTGGCCAACCATGCGGCTGCCAATTCAAACTCTAAAGTGGGCAAGCAATATGAAGTCTACATATGCAACTCTCCATCAGCTTGATGTGTCTGTCAGACATAGCCATAGGCCTTTTGTTAGCTTGTCACAAGCACCAATGATGTATCATCTAAATCGACCATAAGAATTAGTAGCTAACTTTTACCGAAAAAAAAAACACTCACGATGCACAATAGAGGTATCTCTAGTTACAGGACTTCCAACGCCGTTATCAGCTGTGCATCTGTAGGTTCCTTCATCTTGTTTACCAGTGATGGTCAGAGGAAAGGTGACAGAACTGTTATCAGAAACTCTTGTCCAGGTGATGTTTGGTGCGGGATTACCATCTGCTGTACAGTTTAGAGTGACTTGGTCCTCTTTATGCAATGTCTGGCTGTCACTAATGTGTGTAATTTCTGGGGCATCTAAGAAAATAGAGACGATTACCGGGATAGAAGTTAACAAGCAGTCGCCAAGTGCATACAGTTGTAATGAGGAAGTCTGGTGGGTGAAGCAGCTATAATACTTTTCAACAAGCCAGTTTAGCAAGAAGCGCATCTGGGTTTCCAACTAATGGTGAGGTTTTCGAGTAATAAAATCCATAAAACTACCTGTGACCGGCAATGTAATTTTATAAAGCGTTTATCTGCAGGAATTTTTTTTCCTACAATGGAATTACAGGTATCCAAAACGACATTCGTGCATAAATTTCGTTCTGGTACATCAGACGCGGCGTACGAAATTTCGCCAAGCAAATTTGCCCATGTCACTATTACAAAGAGGTTTGATATTTGAACATGTTTGCGAACATGATCATTTGCCAACCGTTTTGCAGATGTTTCACTACAAACCTGAAGTAGCCCCACAACCAAATCAAATTTCAGATTTCGTCAAAAAGTAATATGCTTCCTCTGGTAGCTCATTGCTTTGCCCGTTTGCCATTTTATCAGCTTTTTTTCTACAGTTCACCGATATTCATTCACCGATAGCCTGCATGGCAGGCATGGAAAAAAAAGGGGGGAATACCTCGCAAGCACAGAACACGAAAGGAAGGGGGCCACAGGCTATGGAAAGAGCCGACAAGGACCTGCTTTGGACATAACAAATTAGTGGAGCCTGGGACTCAACACAACCAATCACTAGACCGAATGTCTGATGCAAAATCCAATACAGCACTGTGCCTTGGAAAGAATAGCCATATGTTCTTGGTAATGTTGTTTTGATTCTCTATCGGGTAACGTTGTCTGCGGAAATCATAAAACCAAGCTACCTCAAAAGTTTTTGCCGCAGCACTTTCTTTCAATTTTCACTTCGTCCTCTCAATATTGTTGAGGAAACATCCTAACGGAGTTGAAAATGAATAGAACCAGAGCGCGGAAACAACAACTTTGCCTCAACATGACAACACAATTACTTTTAAAGTTAGAAACTGTCATTTCACTCAGGAAACAAATTATGTTGCTAATTCCTGGCAAATCGTTTCCGCTTAAGGTGATTCCTTTCAATCGCATTGCGCATCTTTCTGCACATCATATTTTTTGCATGATTAGCACGTGCACAAGCGCGCGCACCTTCGGAACTAGATAGGTTTTCTCTGAAAAATGAGCAGTTCTGAGAAATAACTGGTCGTTTTCTCCTAAACGAGCTCGGTGACCCACATTTTTTAATACATAAATTCAAATGACACATCGTCGAGTACAATATATCCCGATTTCATGAAAAGTTAAAAATTCTACTTTGAGATATTTTTAATTAAAGGCCGAAAAGAACACGTCTTTAGGTACAGCAGGGTATGTACGAACGCGGCAAATTCTTTAAATTTTTTTCTCATATCCTCAATTCCTGTTCAAATAAAATAGCATAAAGTGCAAGATAAATGTCTGTTTTGTTGAACTGCTCCAATATTTCAATACAAGCAATGACTTTTTGAAGCAATTATAGCTCTTATTTCTGATTACTAGGGTTTCTCAGGAAAACCTTGCGGGTCGTATTGTTGCTATCAATGGCTATCCATGTAGTGCCAAAACAAGCTCGGTGACCCTTATTAGTCCGGCAATACGGTGAAACGATTGTGCGTTTTTTGATAAAAGCACCAAATTTGGTCCAGTCATAGCATTTGACGTGCTGATAAATATTTGATATAGGCCCACTTCGATTTCGCCAGTAAACAACGATTTTAGGGGGTGTTGATTTTACGTCACTTGGACCCCCCACGAAGAATAGGTTTTTCTTACTTCAGGAGCATTACACTCGCTCAGTCATTCACAAACATTTCTTCTTTTTGTAAGATCGATTTTACAACCACAAATGAATGTTCCAGTAACATAAATTTGGCATACCCTTATTACGTGACTGATGACGTAGCTTAGAAGTTTGATGAATGAATAAAAACGTTCCGTTGCCTTTTGAAAAAACTTAAGAATGGACTTAATAGGTTTCTTAATACAGTCTTGTTATATGGATACATTTAACACATAACCTACATGTAAGTTTAGTGTAAATATGGACCTTAATTACTTTGACTAGGTTATAAGCCCATTTTGATGAACAAAGAAAAACAAACAAAAACAGTTATCGTTTTTCAATATTGAAAGATTAATCTCTCTTGCAATCTCCCTCACACTTGCAAAGGGCTGTACACTGAAGCGCCGCTTTGATGCACTTGCATCGCCGACAGCATCCTTTGTCTAGATAGCAGCCACACCTAAGAAGTTCCTGGCCTCGGTTAATGTTGTTCACAGTGGATCCCAGGTTTTTTTAAGATGATTTCTTCTAACCCCAGTCACTTGGAGAAGGCAGCACAGGACTCGACTGAAGACATCTCCCCAGCATTGCCCGCCTTGATAGACAGCTCGTTTAATGTGTTGGACCAGCTCCGCTGAGGTTGGAAGGATGTTTTCTAGGGATCGTCCCTTTTGTGTGAACATGGTTTTCCTGGCAGCATTTACATCTTCGTTGGCACTAGTGCAGTCTTACTTTAGTACCACGAACCGCTGGATAGTAGGCATGGCAATTGAAACTTCATCCGCTGTTGATGTTTTGCTCAGGGACCTCAATACATCTGTGGCTTCTTGTTAAGCCATCCAGGTATTCCAGGCAGTACTCTTCCCCCTTCCAGTAAACGCGGATGTCTGGTCTCACCCTGTGAACGCGTGAAAAAACTTCTCTTGTCCAAGAGATACAGCAATCCCATGGATGGCAATGTAGCGGAATGCCTTCCCAGCACCAAAAGCAATCCAGAGCTCCCCCAGGTCCAGTCTACTGAAAAATGCAACAGCAAGCACCACAACGTCGGTGTCTACGGTTCGCAACATCACCTTCATATGGCCTTCCTTCCCAGCATCAAATGCATGCAATAGAGGCCTCGTATCTGCCTCTTCATGACTGCAAGGAGAAATACGAGCCGTGTTCTCTCTCGAGTTGGTCAAAACAGGACAGTCACTGGTGGACAGCACTTCCTTTCCTTTATCTTGAATGGCAATGGTCTGCTCAGCTAGAATAAGATACTTGAAAAGTTTTGTTTTGTTGTCGTCCACCCTCAAGAAATGAGTTCCAGTCACCTGATAGTTTAGCGCCAGGCTCAACCCTTCGCCTTCCTCCCTGCCCTCTGT
Organism: Siderastrea radians; assembly: GCA_964017195.1. Taxonomy (NCBI): domain Eukaryota; kingdom Metazoa; phylum Cnidaria; class Anthozoa; order Scleractinia; family Rhizangiidae; genus Siderastrea; species Siderastrea radians. The sequence continues at coordinate 8,084,238 of OZ024895.1, read as the reverse complement.
TGATGCCAGTTGTTGACTTCAAGCTATCAGATTCGTAGGTATCCCAGACAAGGCCAATTCTTTCCACGGTCTGTAGCTGGCTTCTGACATAGGGCAAGTAGACTTGACTGGCATAGTCAGCAAACGTGTTGAATGCCCCGTTTGGCTTGAGGATATTTACAACAGCTGCGCCATCAACAAGTAATGCTTCAAACACCCGCGTAGCTTCAGTCGGACTGGCAGGCCCCTTTTCTAGGATCTTTAAGAAATCTGTCTTTTGACCTGAACGCAAATTACCGCAACATGAAATTGAGGGAGGTCATACAGTAACTCTGATTCTCATGAATTAAAAAATCGTCAAGGTTCCTCTTTTGCACTTGACAGGAAATATAATACTGCAAGAAGAGTGAGCAATTCAGTTTGAGCGACACCATGTTCTGTTTCTCTTTGGAAGGCACTGATTTCCGAGGGTTTCTAAAGAGTGGCAACCTGTTCTGTTTTATCACATCTGTAATTGGCTTGGTTCACTCCACCAGACGCTCTTTGACAAAGGCATGATATTGCTGCGTGCCAGTGGGTTCAAGAGAAACGTTACTGTAATATATTAAATAAATATTACTTACTTGTACTGTCTTCAAGAGCGATGGTCGATCTGTACATTCACCAGCCAGTGGCGCTGAGGTGCCAGGAACACTTGGCGCATCTTTCCAGGGCTGTACTGGAGGTACATTGGCATATTCACAAGGTAAGGTTTGAAGGCGTTCAAGCAGCTTGGTTCTTTGTGCGATTACTTTTTCTCGTTCTTAACCACCGTTGTCTGCTGTGTGGTGTTGGTACAAAAAATATTCCGCTACCATGAAAGAACCAATGGCCGTTGTTGAGCTAGGGTTCTGGTCGATGTTATCCACAGCGCTGGTTGTAAAGAGATCTTTCCGGAGCTTTGGAGGACAGACAATCTTCTCTGCATAGAATATGCTGCATCCGGCATTACCCATCTCTGTAGAGACCTATAGAACTCTATTGTAAGATACTGGTAATCCAAGGTCACAGATCTTGTCAACAAAGCCCCTCTTTCCAGTTTCGGCATGTTGTAATAAACCCAGATATATTGGGAGCAGTGGCTCACGTTCCTTGGTGTGATACATAGCTAAGGTGTCTTTGCGTCGCCTCACTGTGCAGTTGAGTCTGATAAGCTGTGCAATGGTGAGTGTGGCCTGAGCTTCAATAACATTGCTCGACTGGGTTTCTATATTCGGACTACCCATAATCATCTTCACTTAAAGGGCAACAAAGACTGCTAATTAAAATTGACTTTTCTTGGCAACCATTCTCAAATTTCCCATGAAAGTCACTTTTTTCCATGGCAAGTAAATCTCTTCGTACTTTGCTAGCTGCTTTGGCAAGAATCATGGCGTCATTGTCACAATTCTCTTCCACAGCTTTCCTTATGCCAATTTCAATATCTTTATTTGCCATTACCATTATGTTTCAGCCGTCCTTGAACTCTAATGTAGATAAGGACGGTGAATCAAGATTCGTTCCTTCAGTGTTGTTGTATGAATTCGGCTCGAACTATCGGCTCCCATTTGCTTTAATCGGGAAGCACCATGTTAGCTAAATCGGCGAACTTGAATATAGGCATCATACCGTCATTTAGACTCTCCTCAATGAACGATACAAGCTCTGCTAGTGCTATGCCATAGTTCGTTGCCTCATCAGTGGACGTAGGCTCAGACTTTTTTGCACTTTGAGCTCTTCTGTAGAGGAATGTAAGACATTGTTTGTGATATATCCAGCTGCGATAACTGCTACCATATTGCCGGCACTTGATTTAGCAAGCAACAAGGAATCATTTGTCTGTAATGCACATCGTCTCACATTCGCATCTAAGTTGAATGTTGAAGCTCTGTGAAGTTCTCCTGAAATTTCTTCACAGATAAAGCAACAGAATTGACTTTCATCTTCACCGGCTGAATGGCTACGTCTTGCAGACTTCTTTGATCCTGGTCGTCTTCGCCTTCAGTTCTTCTTTTCTCAGCCATGGGCAAACTTTATATTACTGAATTTATCCCTGCATGATTTGAGCCATTTCGTACTTTTCTCTTTCAAAATTTGTGTTGGTCTTTCATCTTTGTCTAAACTAAGAATGTCTACTTTGAACAGAACGCATCCTAGTTCTTGAAATCGTCGAAGGTTGTTTCCAAGGCTTTGACAACCGGCGCCCAAATCTTTTCGCTTTGAATCTGCAGGACACTGAAGTGGCTCTGAAGTGATAGTTTAGCACAGTACACGCTTATTCCAGTCCATAACCACTGCAGATTCCGTGTTAGCGAAAAGAGCGATAGTTTTATTTGCCTTGGAACTTATTGGTCACAAAAAACATATAAATGCCCAGCTCGAAGCGACGTTGTTCAAGCTATTTTTAACTCTTCGCAGCTAAAAAACATTCGTTTGTTTCACTTTACACTTTCAATGAAAAATAGTCATTTATTCAAACTTTTGGTAAGACCAAAAATGACTGTACTTGTTCAGGCAAAAATTGTGGAGCGACAAGTCATTTGCAACTGCTGACATGTTTCCATTAAGATAATTTATAAACTTTTAAGTTAATTTGTTTCTATTTTAATTTGTAGGGAGAATAAGCTTTGAACCTGCATCCTTTGAATAGAACAAAACTGAGTATTTCTAAATCTCAGGAACAATCCCCTGCTAAAATTCGGTGATGTCATCAATCACATGATCCAGTTAAGATTAGTGTCATGTCATTTATATCTGCTGTCACCTTGTCGAAGGTCATAAAACCGATTCTGGCTATTACGGCCAATGTAAACACACTTCAAGTAGTATCTTCGTGGGGGGTCGATGTGACGTAAAACCAACACCCCCTTAAATCGTCGTTTTCTTGGGAAAATGAAGTGGGCCTATATCTAATACTTATTTGTCAGTATGTCAAATACTATCACTGGGCCAAATTTGATACTTTTATCAAAAATCGCACAATTCCCTCATGTTTTTGCACCATATTGCCGGACTATGTTTTTATTGCATTTTTGAATGTTCTAAACATAATTACCAATTAGGCCAATTCCTTCTATTTCGATGGAATCACCTTAATCACTTAATCCTTTAATCTAGTAATTGACTAAAAGTGCACTACGTTTGTAAACGACACTGACAGGCCTTATTTTTTCTTTAATAACCCTATTCAGTTGAGGGAAGAGTGAAGTCAACATATAGACTTAAGGACGTTCGCGCGAAAAACTTCTACAACACAGAATTTTTTGATACTTTTCTGTCAGTCAGATAATGAGTTACCTTTGTCAGAAATGCAAAAAAAATGGGGGGTCACCGACTTCGTTTTCGAAATAAACCACGTGGAAAACAACCCCAATTTTGACAAATCGGTCCTCGTAACTCGACATGGCCTCAGTGGTTGTTAGTTCAAAAGTATTAACAATGATTCGCTGTAGACCCATTTTCTTAGCCTATTTTTATTCAAGTGGGTCCGTTAAGTAAATAATTTGAACTTGTGTCATCTTTTCAGTTAAATTCAACCTTTAAGATGGGCTTTTACGAACACCGTGCAGCTAAAATAATAGCGGGATTCGATGATGCGAGGGCAGAAAAGTTGGAAAAAATCAATCTTCTAAAACACAGATTTTCTTCAATTTCTCGTAAAACGTAGATAATCGACAAAGAAAGTGATCGATCAAAAGAAAATCTGAGGTCACCGAACATTTAAGAGAGCTAAACTCGTGTATAGATACTAAAATGCCCACTAGCACTATCTATCTCCACATTACTTCAACAGCGCGCGCGCTCAATGCATGACGTGGTATGAAATGGCGACGTGAATTGCGTTAGCAGAAAGGATGCGCAGAAACAATTAACGCGAACGTCCTTAAGGACGTTCACGCTCATTGTTTATGCGCATCCTTACTACACACGTAACTCACGTTGCAACAGCATACCACGTCATGCATCGAGCGCGTGCGCTAAGTAAGAAATATAGACAGACAAAACGGTGGTGGGTATTTTTGTATCTATAAACGTGCCTAACTCTCTTAAATGCACGATGAGCCCATTCTTTTTTTTTGGTAAATCACATCCTTTACTGGTTTTCTGCATTTTGTCCTCAAACAAAAAAAAAATAGGTCCGCAAAGCGTACATGTGTCTAGTGCGAGATTGTATCTTTGATACACTGAGCGAGCAGAAACCTTTTTCAGCAACTGCGAAGAGAATTTGTTGAGTGAACGTTTGCTTTGTTAACCTTTATGATGAATTTCAATGCTCTTGGCGCTAACAGCTAAATGTACACGCTTTGATGACTACGCTGCATTTCAAAGCAAGCACTAAGCCTCTTTTGCGAATAATCGAGCTCAGTTTGGGGTTATTGAGCCCCGCTTGGGAAGAATTGAGTCCTGTTTTGGGATTAGAAAGCCTGTGAAGGGATTAAAATACAAACCCAATTAGGGAAATGTATTTCTACAGCTAGAAAATCTGCTGCCACTGAACTGAAAACTCCTTTGATCGATGACACATCTGCAAAAGCTGTGGCATATTTATGTAGTCAAAGTCATGCAACTGCTTGAACAATGAATGCATCACACCATGAACCTTGCAGTGACATATTAGTCAAAGATTCATTCCATGAATTCTCGGTGTTGCTTTCAATGAAGTGTCCTGGGTTTGCTCTCAAATAATTAATACCAACTTGTCTAACATGCAAGTGATGACATGGGTCACCATATAATTGATGAGAAACAGCTCTAAAGAAATGGTCACCTGCACCACCAACATCTAAGGGTCTCAATCCCAGCTGCCATAATCGAAAGTTTAATAATGTGGTGGAGCCCAGTGACAAAGTAGTTTGCGTGTTGACATTTTGCTGGGGACCTGGATTTAATTCAATATGACCTAAAGTCAAAAGTTTCATTCTTCACACAGAAAATCTTCTGGTATGGCTACTTGATTTTATTTTTTGCCAGTTAGCTAACAAAGCATCACGTTTCAGTTTGCCTTTTTTAAAAAACTTGTTTGGAGCAAGTCTGTTTAGATTAACAAAGTTGGTGAAAAAGCTGTTGGATCTGTTTAGATATCTTAAATAGCAAAACTTATAGTCAGTAGCAAAACTCTATAATTTCGAAGACTTCAGAATAGACTTCCTCATCCAAACCTTTAGTTTGCTTCTAGCTTTTTTTTTGGTCATGGACCTTCATACCTTCTCCATCAACAATCTAGACGGCTCTCGGTCCCTACGTCGTTTCATTTGTTTGGCTATTTTGAAACGTCTACAAGTTGTTGTCGCACGTGAAGACAGCAAGCTCTCATCAGTCGATTTTAATAAATCGATGCTTAGGATTTTACTACTCTTAATATGACTTTGACTACATAAATAGCCCGCAGCTTTCGCAGATGTGTCGTCAATCAAAGGAGTTTTCAGTTCAGTGGCAGCATTGGCATACATTTCCCAAATTGGGCTTTGTATTTAATCCGTTCACAGGCTTTATAATCCCAAAACAGGGCTCAATCCCCCCTAAAACTGAGGGGTTCAATAATCCCCAGACAGGGCACAAATTTGCCCAAAAGGGGCTCAATAATCCCCAAACGGGACTCAATTCTTCGCAAAAGAGGCTTAGTATTTTCTTTGGAATGCAGCGTAGTCATCAAAGTGTGTACATTCAGCTGTTGGTGCCGACAGATGGAACACTTGAAGGTATCTTTTAAAGCCTTTTCGTCCAGATTGACTCGTACTTCGAAAACTGTGGCATACTGAAAAAGTAGTTTTCAGAGAAATTCATCATAAAGGTTACGTTAAAAAAAGAAACGTTCACTCACCAAATTCTCTTCCCAGTCACTGAAAAAGGTTTCCGCTTGCTAAGCATTTCCGCTCGCTCAGTGAATTTCTTCGTGGTCACAAGCACAGAGATTCGTCGTAATCTTTCGTCCTCGAATTCAATTGGTTCCAATTACCCATGGCGTTCTTTTCTCGAATCCAATTGGTCGAATATCCCTGAATTCGTCAGGATTGGTCTTCACGATTATATATCGACGTAGTTACGCGTTCCAAACATATTTGTACTAACCCTTCAATCTCCACTTCATATTAGCCAAAAGATCATGTAAACCTGGTAAGAACCTTATGTGTGTTACATCATATTTTCGATTAAATGTATATGAAGCACTTATCGAATTTTCTTTCGCTTTTCGATAGTGTCTACATGCTACGCACTAGACAAAAAAATCTGAACGTGAGAAGTTTTAATTTTATTGCGATTTCTACTCAAATACGAACGAATTTTTCTACGATTGCAGGTATGTGTGACTTTCAATTATCCTTTGGTGAGGCTAATTTTACCCTATTTGCGATGAAATGATTAAATAAGCACTGTCTAGAGTCCTTCACGTAACTTATTTTAATCCTTGTGGCAAGAAAGCCGATTCCGCCTTCCATAACCAAAACTTCTAAACACACAGCACTTCCAACACGCTTTATTTCCGAAATGAGCGCGGTGACCCCCCAATTTGTTTCCTTTCTGACATGAGTCGGTCATTATCTAAGGACAGCAAAAGTTTGGAAAAAATATGAACATGGGAAGACTTGGGCGCGAACTTCCTTAAATGATCCAACATGATCACGAATTTGATTACCATAATCATAAGTAGGGACCTTCAGATCAGACTGTGATTATGAGATCGAGTAGGAGTACGACTATTCAAAGTTACTGCACATCCGTTAGATTACCATCAACATCTGCTGCACGAATGTCATTCCTACTGCAACCTTCTCTTTTGGTCAGCAACAGAGAAGAACGACGGTTCTTGGAACGTAGCTGAACTAAAATTAGCAAGTCATGCTCATGGTCAACTCATGCTTGTAGACTGATCCGAAGGTGGCTAACATTTCAATTTCCTAAACCTTTTCAGTCAGTAATCTAATATGACGTCGTTGTTCTCACAGTTTGATATTTCCACGGCAACAACATTTTGAAAGGGGAAAAAGGTAGCAAAAGATGAAAAGGAAATCCAAATTCGTAGGGCAACACTTCTTTCGTACCATTAGCCTGTAAATAATAACTGATATACTACTTACATTGCACATCAATGCTTGCAGTCTCTGAATCATTGCCACACGCATTGTTGGCTTCACATCTGTATTCTCCAGCTTCACTCCTGTTGATATTTGTGAATACCAACTCCCTTACATTGAAGCGTTCCCCACTGCTGACCTTGACCCAAGACACAATTGGTGGAGACACTCCCGGTGCATTACAGTGCAGAGTCACTCTGTTACCTTCAGTTACTGTTTTATTTTGTACTGCTTCGATGGATGAAGGCACTGCAGGTAAAAAAAGGCAGCAAAGAATTAAAAATCGTTTTTAATGATGAAAAGTGCAGAAGTGAAGACTGACACGCACCAACTGTGGTTCCACTGGGAACCAATCTAGCGCAACAGCTGGTCAGACCAATGCAAATAATTACACTAACTAGATTTTAATACTTTTAAACTAGTGAAATCGTGTGTGACATCATTTTGTATTAGTAGGATGGATGAAGACACTGAAATTAAACAGTAGCACAACTGAAGGCGGGAAATTCAAGCACGTAGCAAATGTAATGGCATCCATCTGTGGAAAAAGCAATCTACATGTATTGCTTTGAGCGAAATAATGCACAACTTTTAGGTTGATTGTGGAAACTGTCATCTGTACCGATTACTGTGCGAATGAATGCAATGTCACACTTCTGAAATTCTCAGGACCATGTTAAAGGTTAAATTACAAGTTAATACTTGGGTATTAAAAATTTAAAAATTCATCTCACATCTGACTGGCTTTCCATTGCGACAAAAGAAAAATAATAACCGAACTCTACAATTTATGGTTTCTGTTTGCACTGAATCTGCATGTCCAATGTCCAATTAATAAATAATTTATTATTGACTTTCCAAAAATTTACACACAAAATATTTTATTTACCATTTACAGTTACAGTAAAAGTACTCATTGCTGTCCCTAGAGCATTATGTGCCACACATTTGTAGTTGAACACTCCTTCTGATGACAAATTTCTGCTCCAGACTCCTGCACTGCTGTTGCTTACCAGGGTACCGTTCTCATACAACTGATATGTATGTATCATAGGGTTACCATCAGCTGAACAAGTGAAGTTAACGACAGTATCCCGACAGACTCCAGATTCACTTGCCAATAACTGAACGTTGTCTGGTTTAACTAAAAATTCACAGCAAAACAAAAATTAACCAAAGAAAGCCAGAAGATATTCAACCCACACCAGTAGGGGAAACTTAACGTCAAAGGGCAGTTTAAGCTGCAGCAATTGTCCAAATTGACCCCTAAAAGAGGAACATATGGAAGCAACTGTACGTTCATCCAGCACTGTAACGGCACTTGATTCAATGAGCAAACAACCCTGTACATGACTTTGCATAAAAATGACCATCTTCTGAATGTTCTGACCTGAACTCAAATCAACAAAACACACGAATCACTTGATAAGACACCTCATGATATATTTTTTTTCATTCAGTAAGTGAACTTACATTGCACATCAATACTTGCAGACTCTGAAGCGTTGCCACACTCATTGTTGGCTTCACATCTATATTCTCCAGCTTCGCTCCTGTTAATATTTGGTAACACCAACTTGTTCCCATTAAAGCGCTGACCACTGCCAACTTTGATCCAAGACACAGTTGGTGTAGGGGTCCCAGACGGCATACAGTACAGAGTCACATTATCACCTTCAGTTACTGTCTTATTTTGTATTGCGTCAATGGATGAAGGCACTGCAAGTAGACAACAGTAGCAAAATATTAAAAATTACAAATTTGTTTCTCATGGTGAAAGTGTGTATGACAATGAGTAAATTTCCTTCGTTTTGGGAATCATGGTTGCATTGGTTGCATTATATTAAAAATGAGTACATGTACATAGGTGGGCTGAGAGAGGTACTCCCTACAGTCGGCTACACAGAAAAGGCTCCCCCTGAAAGGGGTGCCTTCATTGTGCTTCCAGTATACAAAAAGGTAGAGAAATTTCTTATTTTAGTATTTTCAAGGGTCACCAATTACACCTTAAACCAAAAACGATAGCAGATAAATCTTCGTAAGTACCAAAAAGGGTGTAATTTGGAAACATGCATATCATCAGATCTTTTACAGTGCAACAAATTCAACTGGGGCCACCCAACGTTTTTCTGCCAATCACAAGGTGAGTTTAGAACAAAAGAATCGGGGTCGCGGTTGCTTTGGGACCAATCACAATAGGGGTAAAATTTTACTTCTGGTTTGCATTTGAGCGGGAATCGATGCGAAAGGCTACGCTAATGTGCACTTCAATGCTTATTTTTATGGCGAAATGACATTTATTTTAGTCAAAGGCAAGACAAGCAAACAGAAACAATTGTTTGCCGACGGGCGGCCGGAAATTTTGAAGACGAAACAGACTCAGTGCAAAATATGTTTTACCGCATGACGGCCATGAAGTTTGAACACGAAACAAACTGGACACAAATGCGTTTTGTTGAATGAAAGCCAAGAATGTTGATGACGAAAGAGACTCAAAACAAAAATACTTTTGAATGATGGGGACAAAAAGAGGGACAAAATAAAATAAACATCTCGAAGACCAAGATTTCCATGCAAGACTTCTGTGACCCGCTAATTGGAAATCACTGGACTGTAACAACATGTTGACAGTTGACGAAACACAGTTTCTTGATCAGCTGTACGGTTTAATTATAGCTTTTCTCAACTCTCTTGTGTTACGACCGAAGTCATAATATTTTGTTGTGGACGCGGCTGTCATTCGGTAAACATGTGCATTTGTCAGTCTGTTTCGTCTTCCCCGCCATCATCCGGTCATACATAATTGCACTGAATCCATTTCGTCCATTTTTCGGCCATCGTTCGGTAAACATTTGTGTTTAGCCCATTTCGTCTTCAGCATTCGGGAAATATATTTGCGCTGAGTCAGTTTCATCTTCAATCCAGGCCGTCATCCGGTAAATATATTAATTTCGTTTGTTGCAGTTTTCAAAATAACCGACTGACATTCAGTAATTTTTTTTATTTTTCCCTTTTCATTGGTTTGCCTTGTCGTTGATCGAAAGGAACAACATTTTGCCATGAGAATAAGCGTCGAGGTTCGCCTTCGCAAAGCCCTCCGCGTCAATTCCCACTCAAACTAGTTAAATTTTACCCCTATTGTGATTGGTCCGAAAGCAACCGCAACCCCAATTCTTTTGTTCTGAACTCGCCTTGTGATTGGCAGAAAAACGTTGGGTGGCCCCAGTTGAATTCGTTGCACTGTAATACACTATATTTATAAATTAACTCCTTTGTTATTCTGCAGATGTACACGTCTCTGTTTTTGTAGTGTGTCAGTACGTGAGCATGTGAGTACACAGGGTTGAGTCAGACTCATCCCCAGTCGTCTTCATGTTGCGCGACGCACACGTCACAGGAGCGCAAGGTGTAATGGGTACTCCAAATACACTTCATATAGACAAATAGTGCTCATAGGTAAAAGAAGCTAATGCACCCCACCCATCTTCCTCTTCCCCACCCCACCCCTGATTCATCCCCAGTCGTCTTCATTTTGCGTGACGCACAAAGCACGGGAGCGCAAGGTGTGATCAATGAGTCAGGGGTGGGGTGGGGAAGACGAAGGTGGGTAGGTCCATTAGTTCCTCTTACCTATGAGCACTATTTGTCTATGTGTAGAGTATTTGGAGTGTCGGTGTGTGTATGAGTACGTGGGATGGGGTAAGCAATTTGTAGTGCATTGTAGTGTAACTCGACAATGTATTGGGGGTGTTTTATACTCCTTGTATCATTATGAAAAAAAACAAAAACAAAAAGGGGGTGCAAAGTTTTGGCACAAATCACAACACAAAATGAATACCGAAGCCTTTGAGCACTTAAAGCCCAAAAAGATCTTCAATCTGTTTTTAGCTTTTGTTGAGGTACATTGTATAAAAAAGGTTTAATTTTTGTTCATTGTATACTTTGACTACCATCACAATGATACGAACAGATCTGCAAATTAGTATGTTTTGTCTGTGAACTGCTATATAGGAACAATTTTGGTATTTTAATACTCAGGTTATGTTGCTGTATGCGCTTAAATGCTATACAGTGTAATTGAATAATTAAACAAGTGCCCCTCCCCCCCTCAAATAAGCACACTCTCATTATCCTAAATTTGAAATAAGCACCCCAGGCACCAATTTGAAAGGGCTACCTTTCTATCAAAATTGGTACCATTAAAGGCCAGTATTCATTATTCAATGTTGGGGCATATGTGACTGAGCGATTTTTCTTTCTCGCATAGGAAGACACAGCTTACCAATTGAAAATAATGCAGTTGCATTGAAAATAATTGAAGTTGGGTAAGTTAACAATTACAAGCTAAATACTAGATCAAATTAATGTTAATATCTGTTAACAACTATTATCGTTATACACTGCTGTCACTATAATTATCAAGTTTGATTGACTACAAGCACCCTGCTACTTCCAGCTGGCATTATTATTGTGTAACTAGAGTGGAATTGTATTCAGTGAAAATTTTTCATGTACTAATTTTAAGATTTCAAAAACAAACATTTTGCAAAACCTTACTGGAAACGTTTAGAGTGAGAAAAAAAATTATGTAACCTTAAAACTCAAGTTATTAAGTAAACAAACTGATATGTTGATGGATGTTTAGTTTTTCTGTGCGCACTTTTGTCACACAAATGCTCAAAGCAGATGCATAATAAAACAATTACTGGATTCAGTTTTTCTCCTACAGTGTAGATCAGTAGATGGTAAATTTTCCAGAGCATGTCAAATTAAATGACCTAAACAGTCTGAGCAATTTACATGAAGCCAAATGGACCTTTAAAATGACACAAAGTATTTAAAAGGGATGACTAATCTGACGCTACTTTGAATATTACGGCTATTGCGAGGATCCCCTGTGATGGCCAATGTGTTCGCTGAAAGTTTGAATAAAAAGCTCTGAATGAAAAACAGTATGGATAGCTGATATTGTAATTAGAAACCTATAGAAGAGACTGTAGATGCAAGCACTAGTGGGTCAGTTAAAGCTTAATTAATAATACCTCAGTTTTCTCAAAACATTGACACCACTCTGGACCCTGCAAGCTAAGGTCCAACAAGTTTCCGTTCAACTACAGTGAATTTTGTCACATTCATGATAAAATGCCTTGCTACTAGAAGTCACACTGATAGCTCTACGTTTTGTTACACTCCTCCATGTAGAATTTAATAAATGTAACATTAATTTTTGTTTACCATTGACAGTAATGGAAACACTCATGCTGCTTGCTGTTCCTAAAGTGTTGTTAGCCACACATTTGTAGATAAACTGCCCTCCTGCTGACATGGCTCTGCTCCAAACTCCTGAACTGTTGCTGCCCACCAGGGTATCATTCTCATACAATTGATATGTATGTACCACAGGGTTACCATCAGCTGAGCAGGTGAAGGTGACAACATCATTCTGACAGACATTTGTTTCATCTCCCTCAAACTGGAGAATCTGTGGTTTGTCTAAAACAAAAGAAATGTACACTGTGACAAAAAAATAAAAATAAACTCCACAAACTTAAGGTAACAACTGAAGTACCAACAGGACCACCAGTGGATAGTTTTTTCATTGTTACAGTTGTACTACAGTGTAAGTGAACTTTCGTTGGTTTGCCTGTAAATTCAATATCAAAATAAGGTAGGATTTACCTATTAAAAACTGATCATATGCAGTGTCAGTTTTTAAATATTAAGTAACCCCCCCCCCCCATCAACCAGTGAAATTTACCATCTAAGCATAATTTGACCTGCAGCATGCAGCATTCTTACAAGATTATTTCCCAGCACCCTTCAAACCCCAATAGTCATCAGTATCTAACTTCTCCTTACAATATCACTGCATGATGGAGCATGCACATAACATGACGTAACATGCAATGTAACATAACATAACAACATATGATTTTATTGATAAAGCAGCTAGGTTAAAAGGCAGCAGCTAAAAGAGCTGATGTGAACCTGCTATTCAATCAAATACAGATATCTATTGAAAATAAAATTAATACATGTAACTATTAAGGTATTGGGAATGGAGAACATGATCACAAAGAAAGAAATGTATTGATGTTTAAACAAAATAACTCTCCCAATTTTTATCATAAGAATATATGTACTGTACTGTATATAGAGGCCAGACAGCAGACTATTGAATTGCATCATTGCTAATATTGGGCCTTAAAAAACCTGGGTGGAGATACAGTCACTCGACAGGGGCAGCGTCTTCTCAATGAACACAACACAGTAACTTAAGAACCTGGATAAATTAACCAAAGTCCACTTGTCGTCTTATGTTTATTACAGGTAAGTTTTAAATTTTATTAATTCATGATAAACATACATTGCACATCAATGCTCGCAGTCTCTGAGGCATTGCCACACTCATTGTTGGCTTCACATCTGTATTCTCCAGCTTCACTCCTGTTAATATTTGTGAACATCAACTCACTCTCATTGAAGCGCTGACCACTGCTGACCTTAACCCAAGACACAGACGGTGGAGGTGTCCCAGATGCCATACAGTGCAGAGTCACATTGTCACCTTCAGTTACAGTCTTATTTTGTATTGCTTGGATGGATGAAGGCACTGCAAGTTAAGGCAACCATTTATTTAGCAAATACACTTCAAACTACACCAAACTTGCTAAATGTATTATGAAGGTGAAGGTGCCACTGCACCTTCACCACTTGGGATGACACAGCTTACCAAATGTGGTTGCATTGTACAGTGGAAATAACAAGTGTATGGAATTAAGAAATTTACAATTTAGCCAAACAGTTGATCAAATTAATAGTACTGGTTATTAAAAACTGGACTATGTACATTGGATTTCTAGCATTTTGTTTGGCTGAAGGGATAGGTTATCAACTCATAACAAAACTCACAATGGTGAGGCCAAAGTATAATTTATAATAACATATAAAAATGGAAAATGGGAGGTTGTCCCTATAACATTTGCCTAAATAAAAAGATAAAGCAGCTGGCATGAACTATGTAAAAAATAAAATTAAAAAATATTAAAATAGAGCAATTTAAAATCTATGTACAAAGTATGCAATACCATTAAAAACTATGGATAATTAATGTATGTAGGTGTGATCCTGAATTAAGCCGAAAACCCAACCCAGCCCAAGAACAAACCCCAACCCCCCCCCCCCCCCCCACCAACTAAGGTTGAGCGACTAATACATGTTGAGAACATGCCTAAGCCCACTCCTGAACAAGCCCCAGCAGCAGGCCCTGGTAGACTGTTACAGTTATTCAACAAGGGAAACATACAATCTAGGTGTTTCTAATTAGGCCACTACATGTAGCCCTTCAGCTTCTTTCTGTCTACACGTTTTTGGCAGAGAGAAAGACGAGAGGCTCTTCGCTGAACTTTTTCTAATGCTAGCATGTCCTTTAATCAATACAGATTCCAGACCAGAGCTGCATATTCGAGAGCCGGGCGCACTAGGGATTTACATACCTGCTTCAGGGGGATTTAGGTACCTATAATATACCCGTTCCAATCAAACATGGTCGGTAAACACTCAACAATAAAGGGAGCTGACAGTTTTTTCCCCCACGAGCAACCCCACAAGAAAAATGGACTACAAAAATTACTTTGCCGCAAATATAATTTGGGGAGAAGTTCCAACAGCATCACTAGCTAAGACACAAATCAAAATTGATCCACGCTGCTTGATTTTTTAGGATGACAAGAAACTGTGTAGAAATAGAAATTTATTAAAAGCATTTAGAGTTGTGTTTACAATTAATTTCTTTCATTGTCATGTTGATCATTAAAATTTTACAAACGGTAGGTTTTTTGACTCCAAAATATCAAGTCAAGAATAAAAATAATAGGAAACTGTCACACATTCATGGCGAGTCAGTATGAAATCATCAGAAAGAGCTACATTTCATTGGTTATACCACGCAAAATTGACATTGGTTTACCCACACTTGTTGTTGCTCTGTGTTTAAACAGTTCCAAATGCTCAGATACAAATCAGATGCCATAATCAATAAGTTGAAGATTGCTTTCCCAGTTGTTTGAGTGTTGTTTTTACCATTCTGACCGTGGCCTCTAAACTAAGAACAACTGTGAAACACTGCTAACACTTTGCAAGGTTTTGGCACCTTTTTTGTTCAGTTCATGCATTTAATTTGAAACTGGTGAAATAGACTACAAGCAGCCTCTCTTGACGTTTTGGGATAGTCAAGCAAAAAGAACATGTGAGTAATCACTTAACTCACCTAGTGCATGGAAATGTGATGTGCGTGATGAGCCACTTACACACACCCATCATGTTTCCATACAGAAGGCCATTTCAGGCTTGCCCATGTGTCTTTTTGCTTGACTACCCCGGGTGAAAGTGCATGTGAGACTGAAAAATTTTTTGTCTCATCAAAATTAATGTGGTTGTATTAATAAATGTAAAACAATTTGGTAAAAAATTACGTGTACGAGGCAAATAGTTGTTCAACCCTGGGTTAATAACATCATCGTTTCACCTTGTGAATTACGCCCATTCAGGTTTATTGTAAACTGTTCAGGTGTAATGCCACATTTTAACTCATGTGACATCTGGATAGTATTTGCTTTCAAATAATTTAGTCATATTCACACAATTGCTTTTTTCTAGTAGACAAAACTCACAATTCTCCCGAGGAACACTCAAGAGATCTGAAATGGGCAATTTACACATGAAGCTAAATGCTTCTCTAAAATGATAAAAAGCATTTAATATTGTGAGCATTAAGGTGGTCCTGAACCCTAATTTAGTGATTTTTAGGACATTTTCACTGGGACTAAAATGTGACTTATGTTAGTCCAAAAACTATTTAATTACCACAGCTTATGCAAAATTTTATCAGGATTCTGAAAACAAAAACAGTTTTTTCATTTAATTTAAGGAATTTGAGGAATTTGAGGGTGCTATTGAGACTGCCATTTTAACATAAATCAGACGTCACTGAAAGGGGGTTTAAACAAGCAAGAATTTGATCAAAACTTTTCACCGAAGTGCGTCACAGGAAGTTAAAAAGTAATGATTTTAGGAACAAAAAATGAAATTTTGATTTGTAGTGAATACATTACCTTGTCACGCAAACAGCATCGAACATCTCATGACGCACTCCGGTGAAAACTTTCGTAATTATACGTATTTGAAGCCTGCCAAGTTTGGTTATAAGCAAATAAATAAACCGTACAGGAGATATTCTGCCTACAATGAGTGCATATCTATGCCACAAGCGCCCAAATTGTTCAAAACGCCATAATTTTTCGTAATTCCTTCCCCGATCGATTCTAGCCTGCATAGCAGGCGTAAACGGGGAAGGGGAAGGGGAGCGGGAGAAAAATGGGGTTCTGGGAGCTAGGGACGAGGGAACGCCTGCTACAAAGACCCCCATTTTTTCATCTCCGCCCACCGATTTTTATGTAATCCAATTAAGTTAATTGTCAATGTAACCACCAATCAGAAACAGGCGCGCGCTTTTTTGCATGACTGACTTCACGCAGGAATTCAATGAAGCATCTAAAAATAAAGTTAGGATGAGAATTCTTTTTCAAATCAAAGAGCATTTTATGTAATTGAACAACACTCAACGGCGCTTATTTTCGAAATAAGAGACACAAAGCTATTCACAATAAAAAGATGTATTAAGATAAACTCCCCTTTGCTTCTGAAAACCAAACGCGTTCAATTTTCGCTTCTAGGAAAGGTAAGCTTATTTTAAAACACGCAAGCGAAGAACCGCGATACATTTTGAACGGCATTAAATTGACCAAACTGCACGTTTTTCAAAAGTTACGCGAAAGCAATAATATGAAGAAAAGCTCAATTATAAAAATAAATATTTCAATACAAAATTACAATCAAAAATGTAATTTACTTTACCATGGATTCCCTACAAAGTCAACAGCTTGAGTGATGTCTTGCAACGGCAGATATCTCTTTAAAACAACCATCTGTTCTCAAAGAATAATTTCTTCGCTTATAGTGTTGAGCATTTCTTAGGGCTTCTTCCGATTTATAGTTCTCAAAAGGCGAGTCTTCATTCCGATAACAGGATATTTACAGTGTACACTGCCTTGAAATTCACGCGTGAAACGGTGCAATGCTTGTTTAAAATCTTCTCTGACAATGACAAAATCTTTTCTTTCTAGGACTTTATCCCATTGGCAAAACCGCTAAAACATCTCTTCCCTCTAGAAGAGCTCTAAACTGCCGCTTCTCGCTCTGGTTTCAAGATAATTTCGCTACCAAGTTGAAATCTTCTAACAGCATACGTGATTCTCGTGGGACTTGCTGTCAAAAATTAACCAATCAGAATTTTGCGGCCGCTGGCGGCCGCAGAAATGAAAAAATAGGGGTCTTTGTAGCAGGCGTTCCCTCGTCCCTAGCCCCCAGTCCCCCATTTTTCTCCCATGTCCTTGCTCCCCTTCCCCTTCCCTGTTTTCGCCTGCTATGCAGGCTAGATCAATTCTAGCGTGATCTTCGCCTTACCGCCATGTTCTACAAGCCAGCAATACGTATTTCAAGCGGTAAATTCCAAAATTTTGCTCTATATAAGGTCTTTCTGCCCTTATAAAGAGAGTCTATTTTCCCACGAAACCAATCAGAAGCGCCAGCATAAACAATGACACCTTTCCTTGGCAACTGATGTCGTGGAGTGCAGCGCTGACAGATTTATTTGACTCACGTTGTAAACTTTAGAGTTATTCTACGAAATAGAAAAGAAACGTGGCCACCGCCAGCGGCCGCAGAAATGAAAAAATAGGGGTCTTTGTAGCAGGCGTTCCCTCGTCCCTAGCCCCCAGTCCCCCATTTTTCTCCCATGTCCTTGCTCCCCTTCCCCTTCCCTGTTTTCGCCTGCTACGCAGGCTAGATCAATTCTAGCGTGATCTTCGCCTTACCGCCATGTTCTACAAGCCAGCAATACGTATTTCAAGCGGTAAATTCCAAAATTTTGCTCTATATAAGGTCTTTCTGCCCTTATAAAGAGAGTCTATTTTCCCACGAAACCAATCAGAAGCGCCAGCATAAACAATGACACCTTTCCTTGGCAACTGATGTCGTGGAGTGCAGCGCTGACAGATTTATTTGACTCACGTTGTAAACTTTAGAGTTATTCTACGAAATAGAAAAGAAACGTGGCTTTTTATGATGTAATGAAGCTTCCATAGATATTTGTGAAAACTAGTTGTATTCTACAAAGGACAAGATTGCGATTTCGACGACCAGTAACAAGTTGTGTTCGATAACTCCAGACAATGGCTTGTATTTCAATGTCACGTAACGAAACTTACATTGCTCCGTCTTCGTACAAAAAGAGACATTTCAGTATGTTGATACCGGCGAAATACTATGGTATCTAATAAGAGAAAGGTAACTTGTGACATTCCATTTAAACTAGCATGAATAAGGCACACTAAGCAAAGAGCACGTGACTTGTGATAATTTCGCAATCGAAACTTGAGATCGCAAAATGTCAAATTCGCATACCGTAGGGAATGTTTTCGTGAACCGCAATTACAATTTGAGCCGGTTGTTGTGATAATTTTCTCGCAAAATTTGCCTTGGAGACGAAACTTGAGTTGCTTATATCTCGCCAAATACAAATTCCCTTGAACTGAAAATTTGTAAACAAACACATTTTTTGATAAACTTCAAGCTGCTTTGAAATCGATCGAAAGCGTCACTCTAGCCTCCAGTAACACCTTAAACTGACATGTCAGTGTTCTCCCTAGTTTTCAGGGTGACAGGTAAGTCAGTTTTTTAGACCGGTAAAGCAGCTCTGTTGAACTACTTTTCTACCATAACCCTGAAGTGGAAGTATCATGATGAGACCTGGAATGTTGCCTGCACGACAATTAAGGCTCGAACACGTCTCGAGAATCCCACAAAACGCTTGACGTTTGCGATTCCTGTTACAAGGAACATATAAACATACAGATAAACGTCGAGAAAAAGTTTAAAGCAACCTCAAAAACGTACAGAGAATTACGTCTAGACGATATGACAAACTCCTTACAAAGGCTCCAACTAAGATCGTCAAGAAGATTCAATAGTAACAGCAACTCACAAACAAACCTGAACAAACCAACGTACAGATAAACGTCAAGAAGATAACACTAATATCCTATGATAATGCTCGTACGAAGAAATGTCACAGAGATACAACTAACAACATCTCAATTAGGAATACACGTAATTGAAAAAACGTTGTAGTGTAAACAGCATCTACTATGAATGATACGACTGAACGGTTTTCTGAGAAGCGGGTAAACTTGCTTCTTTTCTTGGGCACTGTTGAGATAATATTAACCCAGGATACCCAAATCTAATCCAAAACCGTCTTAGCAATGAAAACACCTTGGATATCAATATATGGAACTGAGTAGCAAGCTTGTCAGTGCTGTCTTCCCAGAATTCCATCGTG
Source organism: Siderastrea radians (assembly GCA_964017195.1). Taxonomy (NCBI): domain Eukaryota; kingdom Metazoa; phylum Cnidaria; class Anthozoa; order Scleractinia; family Rhizangiidae; genus Siderastrea; species Siderastrea radians. The sequence continues at coordinate 8,064,708 of OZ024895.1, read as the reverse complement.
TCGCATCTTTTATGGTTTAGGAGGGAGCGTAAGGGTTTGCGGTGATGCGGTATTGCGTTATTTTTGGTGCGGTATTGTGGTAATTTTAATTTTAAAGTACGGTATTGCAGTTTTACAAGACTAAGCGGTTTTTTTGGTGCGGTTTTGCAGTTTTCGGACCCCCCTTACGCCCCCCTCATTTAGACTTTGCACCCAACAACGTTTTATCAATCAGGTGTATACTAACACACGGACAAACGTCGAGAAGATAACAATATTTTTGAGATGTTCTAACGTACAGAGAAATGTCGACAGTCGAGAAGAAAAGACCAACACTGACAAACATACTATCTATCTCACAATACCTTAGGAAAGCACTAACATATTGAGAAACAACAACTAACATCTTACGACGGTAGAAACATGTGGAGAAATGTTGAGAAGATGAGACTATTATCTAACGAACTTAGAAACGTCGAGATGAAATCACTTTTCATAATCCAATAATAAATCTTTTCACAATCCAAAACTGTTGAATGTTTCTAATCCAGGCCTTAGTATGTGGTTCTAACCGGTAACAAGCGGTGCTACAAGCGGTAAATTTTACCGGTTACCGCCTGATAAGGAGAACACTGCATGTACACTTCTTCAAGTACTTAAAGTAATGCAAAATTTTATTTACCATTGACAACAACATGAACACTCATGCTCTCAGCTGTTCCTACAGTGTTGTTAGCCACACATTTGTAGATGAACATTCCTTCAGTTGACAATGCTCTGCTCCAAACTCCTGAACTGCTGCTGCCGTCACTCACCAGGCTGTCATTCCTATACAGCTGGTAAGTATGTACTGCAGGGTTACCAACAGCTGTGCAGGTGAAGCTGACGACATCATCTTGACAGACTCTTGTTTCCGCTGCCACCAACTGCACCAGCTCTGGTTTGACTACAATAAAATTGGTAAACCATGTATAAATTGTCATTGACCATTCATCATGGTCTAATTGAAGCTGATGACATTATTCTGACACACAGTACTTCTATTTCCCCCAAGCTGGAGAATCTCTGGTTTGTCCAAAGAAAGAACATAGTTACAATACACTTACTAATCACTATTTAAAAGTACATGTACTAATTGGTCGGGTGAAAACACAGACTGCAGACTGCAGACTGCAGACTGCAGACCGCAGACCGCAGACTGCACACTGCAGACCGCAGAACACTTTTTGCGACAAATTAAGTTTTTTTTTTCATTTGAGCCCGCTGTTAATGTAGTCAGCACTTAAGGAGGCTAGCAACAGTTTTTTTGACCTTGGGGTGTATCTTTTGAAATCAAAATTACACATAGAAGATAAACTTTGATTTCCTTGATACTACACCACCTTTTCAACATATGACCAAAGTTTATTTTTTCATTGGTTTCCTAGCAACAACAGTCACCATAGCAACGGTAATGGACAACCCTTCATGTTAAATAATGTCAAATATCTCGAAAACTAGTCAGACACTTAATGACGAAATTTGAACTATTTGAACTACTCAACCTACACAACTTGCATGTGAAATTAGAGAAAAACCTGTAAGAGCGTTTTCAAGTAAATCGTGATTAATTTTTTGCGGGCTGATCTTGATCATTCCTGCAATTTTCTCCAATATTTCAAGAAAGATAAAACTTAACACTTTCTCTTTTCAGTCAAAAGATCTTTTATGACAGCAAAACAGAAGGAATTATAAACGCACGACAGGACACGAGTGCAGCGTGTACAAATTATTCATTGCACATGAATAACCGTGAAATAGAACAGGAAAAAGAAAATAAAACTGTTGCTCGTTGAAAGTTCACGACTGAAACTTCACCGAGATTCAGCCTTCTTATCTAATATCAGAAATGTTTATTCAGCCTAAAACTCACTGGAACATCAAAAAGAATTATTATTCAAACGGTAATCAATTTAAGAGAAAAATCTGTGAGGGCAGTTTAGAAATATTTCTATTTATGCAAATTAGGAACTTTTTGACTGATTTGTGCTACATTTTAGCAGTTTTTAAATATAAATATCTTAAAATCGCAGTCACCTAGGAAGCACAAATCTACATTAAGAATGTTTTGCTGTCATAAAAGATCTTTTGACTGAAACGAGAAAGTGTTAAGTTTTATCTTTCTTGAAATATTGGAGAAAATTGCAGGAATGACCAAGATCAGCCCGCAAAAAATTAATCACGATTTACTTAAAAACACTCTTACAGATTTTTCTCTAATTTCGCATACAAGTTGTGTAGGTTGAGTAGTTCAAATAGTTCAAATTTCGTCATTAAGTGTCTGACTAGTTTTCGAGATATTTGACATTGTTTAACATGAAGGGTTGTCCATTACCGTTGCTATGGTGACTGTTGTTGCTAGGAAACCAATGAAAAATAAACTTTGGTCATATGTTGAAAAGGTGGTGTAGTATCAAGGAAATCAAAGTTTATCTTCTATGGGAAATTTTGATTTCAAAAGATACACTCCAAGGTCAAAAAAACTGTTGCGAGCCTCCTTAAGTGCTGACTACATTAACAGCGGGCTCAAATAGCGGTCTGCAGTCTGCAGTCTGCAGTCTGCAGTCTGCAGTCTGCAGTCTGCAGTCTGCAGTCTGCGTTTTCACCCGACCGTGTACTAATAGCTGAGCACCTGAATTTAAAAATGAGACCATGCTAGTAAACTTTTTTTCAGTCTGTTGAACTACTTGGTTTGTCTAATAGTAAGACAAGGTAGCAGTGGCCGGACCACAGCTGGAGATTAAAACTGATAATCACTGTATTTTCTTGATTAAATGCCGGACCCCGAACAAACGCAGGGTTCAAATTAATGCCGGGTCTACAGGGCCAAGTTTTAAATAAATGCCCCTCGCATTTATTCGGCATCACAGCGCTTATTTGAGATTGGTATATTAAATCAGAATTATGCATTGTAACTACATACCAGTTCTCTTTCTACTGTTTTATTTGAATTTATCACCTTATTCTAAATTACTTGTACAGCACATTTGCTGTCGAGCAGTTGCCGATATACTTCCTCCGCGTTACAAAGAAATGTAACATTAAGAAGAGTTCAATCACTGTTCCTGTCAGTGATGCTTTTTGCTAAATGACTTTCCCGATTCACTGAAAGAAGACAAATTTGGTGACACCGTTTCACATTTTGTTAATGTTTTTGGATCTTAATTCAAATATAAACCTCCAGTACTGATGATAAAAATAAATGGTGAAAAATGCACTTCATAAATAAACACCAGGCCCCGAATAAATGCCGGGTTGGAATAAATGCCGGGTCTACCAGGCCGAGTTTTAAATAAATGCCCCGGGATTTAGTTGAGAAAATACTGTATGCACAATCTGAGCATTGCAGTGTAAGGCATTACAAAATATCCTTATACTCAGGGGCACCCAACGACAATTTTCGGGAAAATATCTGTTCGGAAGACGATTTGAGATCTAGAATTTTCGGAACATTTGTTGTAAAATTTCTTGCTTGCCTGCCTCTTCTAGGATTTTCGAACATCTAAAATATGGTATTATTGCCCATTTTTTAACGGATTTCTACCCTTAAAAGGTCACCTAGAATTTTCGGGAGCCTTTTTCTGGCTAAAATTTTCGAAAAGGTAAGTTTTGATCCCTATAATTTTCGGATCACTAGACTTTCAGCTAAGAAATCCGAACAGATGAAAAGTTTTTAGGGGATAAAAATACGCCTATATCTACCATTTAAATACTAAAATACGTTCAATAATGCTAAGTTAAGTGGTTTTGAACTATATTCTCGTTGGGTGCCCCTGTATACTGTTAGCCAATGAAATTCAATATATCTAAGTGTAAAAATGATTCAATCACAGAACAGCTTAAAAATATTATTTTGGACATGAAGGGCCAATTTTTAATTTGCATCTAGTTTTCCATATGATGTTTAACTTAGACCATGATTTAAAGGTGGAAATCTTCAGTTGTCTCAAAATATTCTGAGACTACTGTTCTCATTGGGCCAGAGCATTTTACCATCTTCTTATAAAGTTAATTAATAATTGACAATTATTCACCGAAGTGGAGGTGAATAGTGGTGTATATTTGCCAAGCTGCAAAACGGCGAGGTAAATATCTACCAGTCTTCAATGACACTGAGGTAAATATTTATTGTAAATTAGTATATACAGTACCAAACCAGACGGATAGCCAGTTAAAAATAGTTCATTCTTCTGAGAAATGAGGAAAAACTCGCGCTCAATATCCAGAAAAATACCTTTGTTGAGCAATGATTAAGAGCCAGCAGAAAACTGAGCCTTTTCTCCTGAGTTCCGCTATTGTTTTCCTTTCACTTGTGTTTTACTACATAACTGTAACAGCTTTTGTAGTATTTAAATCAACGATCTTTGTACGTTACTTTAGCCTGATGATGGTATACAGTAGTACCGAAATATCACCAAATTTTTTCCAATTCTAACTTGTATTCTGTTGTCTACAAATTAGGCACAAAATGCAGTTACTCGGATGACCTTTATCCTTTATTTACTGAAATTATCAGGCGGTAATGGGTTAATACAAAGTTTCAATAGCCATTCAGAGAGCGCAAAAAACACCATCCACTGGTTTGGTACCTGTACTCCCCTATGCACAGGATAAGCCACTCCATTCCATGGTCACCCCAACATACATGTATTATCTTCCAGCACCCACAATTTTCAAAACCTAGGTGAAGACACAACATGAAGCACGATCTCCTCCGGTCAGTACAAAATGCAGACTGCAGACTGCAGACTGCAGACTGCAGACTGCAGACTGCAGACTGGGTACAAAATGCAGACTAGGTACAAAATGCAGACTGCAGACTGCAGACTGGGTACAAAATGCAGACTGACATTTGAAACTGTTTTTTTCGTTTTTTTCTTTTAATATTATTTCATTTTATAACTTACCGGTTGTCGCGCAATCCCTTTTCCGATGTCATATTCCACGAAAACTCGAAAACTAGCGGGGAATGATCTTGCTCCATTACTCGAAATATACTTTTTAAACGAAGTCTCGAAGATCAATTCGTTCTTAAACACGATTTAAGCCTTCTCAGTCTTCTTACTTCAAGCGCGAGATCGCATAACATAAAATAACAACACTGGTTGCAACATGATACCGAGAAACCAGCAGACGCATGACCTTCCGTGCACGTGGTCGCTTTCTTTGCCTCTTCGCCGGTTCGTCATGGCGGCCTTTCGGAGGTCGGTTACGCATGGTTCAATTTTACCTGTTACCATCCCCCCCGGGCAACCCCGGGGACAAGTCCAGCCCTTCAGGCCCGGGGGTGGGGAATTGTTTGAAGCGGTCTTGTCCCGGGGGTAGGGGGGCGGGGTAAATCGAAAATATAAACTTCTTGTTGTTTCACTTCTCGTTTGACACAATGGCGCCGGACTACGTGGAGAACTGCCTATTTCCAGGGAAAATCTCTAGAATTTGTAAATAGCAGACTGGCTAGAGAAGAATGCTCCCTCAAAATTAAAATCTGTATTCGAAGGTACGTTAATTATAGCTTGTTAAACGAATGTGTGTTTGATGCGTATTCAAATGGCTGGCGTTCGTCACAAACAAAGAAATATTTCTTCAGCGTATTTATATATATAATAAGACGACTTAAATAGACTATATAACAACGGATGCACGGCTTTATATTTATAAACAGAGATCTCAGAAATCAGAAAGACTCCTTTAAATGCTGCCATCAATTTGTTCACGGGCCTCTTGTGCGTATGTGCTATATTTAGAATAAAGCACGTGGCGAAGAACATTTCTTTACTTGCCGGCAACTATACGCCAGTGTGGATGGAGTTTTTTCTTCAGTTTTTCTTTGCAAATATAGTGTTCATGTTTTTATTACATTATACATGTAGAATCCTTTGTTCAATAAACTCTAGAAAAGCGTTTAAGTTCTCGTCAAAAATGTCTGGTTTTGCTGTTGTACGGAAATCAATATCGTCATCTATATTTTGTACACAAAACAACGTATTTGGTCGATGAGGAGTCGCGGGGGTGGGGAATTGTCTCCTTCTGCTTGCCCGGGGGTGGGGAGTAGACCGCCAAGTGAGAAAAAAATTGCAAATCCCCGGGGGTATGCCCGGGGGTGGGATGGTAACAGGTAGAATTGAACCATGCATTAATGCGGTAAGTAGCAGTTAAATCACCTTCCTTTAACCGATGTGTGTTAATATAAAAATACTTATACCTCGTGAGAGAATTTAGATCTTGCACGTGAAGTAGGAGCATAGATGTCGTGTTGTATTTTACCATTTCTTTGTAGCTTTTAGATCGGATTGTATTTTTACAAGTTCATTTTGTATTTTCTCTTAGTCTTGTTCGCGGGTTGACCTCACTATGTCGAGTGACAGTGGTGAAGAAGAAGTGCCTTCGTTATGGTTGTTATATATTGAATCACCATATTTGGTAGAATGAACTTTACACAAATGGAGCAGTGTTAATTGTTATGGTTGGTTAGCAAAAATATATTTTGTAGAAAATTAAAGAAAGTTTAAGTTTCCTACATTTGCAATGTGTTTTATCTGTACTTATTAATTAATAAACCAGGAAGATAACAAAAGTCAAATCGGGGGAATTTTTCGAGGACAAGATTCCGTGACTGACCGTTTGTTTACATTTGTTGTGGTTTTATCGCATCGGATCATGAATGACCCCGTACGAAAATTTACAGCCAGACACGGCAAGAATCCAGCCTGATTCTGGCCAGAAAGCCTTTTTCGCGGCGAGAATGGAACGGGACAAAGCGAGACACGAAATTTGTCTCGCTTTGCAACGAGAACGAGACATTTGTGTTGCTACTGTCCGAGCGGGAATTTGGCTAGATTTGAACGTGACAGGGCGAGACTGAACTTATCATTATTGAAAAGCTACGTAACACTCAAGGAGACATTTGTCGGGCTGTATTATGAGCGAGAATGCAGCCAGAATCAACGAGCCGGACAGAGATAAAGAGAAATTTGTTGATTACATATCTGTTCTGAGTGCTTCCCGTACGAAAATGTGTGGCTTGACAAAGTCTTATTCAAGCGTAACTCTAGGCTGAATTAGTGAGAAACGTAACAAAAGCCCAACATCTAATGTATTTTGTTTACGAAGTCAAACCTTAAATTAATTAGGATTCATTATTTCATTATATCTTTCTCAATACAACATATAACAGACTGAACATGAGCCACGAAAACTCACCACGATTAAAGCTTAGATTTTGTAGTTATCTGACTGATCCGGAATGATTCAGTCTCACTGGTTTCATATTACGGTCCGTTTTTGCGCCAACGGCTATCCGTTATATGTGTGTTTTATTTTATGACAATGCACTGAAAAAATAATTTTCCAAGTAGAAGATTCTGAACAGTTTCGGCGAATAAAGCACCATTACTCCACATTTCGTGACAGGCATGCGTCAGATTTTATCGCAAAGTTCCCTTGGGACAGCTGAGGCGTAAATGTAATTGGCCAACTTTTGTGAAACGATTGTTTTCTTATTATCCTGCCCGATCGCATTACAGAATTGACGTGAAAACATTCTCGACCGTTGGTAATTTGACTTACAACGTAGAAAAGCGCGGACAGTTTTAGCGTGAAGTACTTATGCAGTTCAGTTGGGAAACGATTTTAATGTTTTGCTTTCCTGGAGCGAAGATCTGAAGCCGTTTTGTAAATGTCTGCTCTGTCGGATTGGCTCCAAAGGATAATGTTCGCCATGATAAATTCAGGTTCTTTGATCTGCTGCAGATTGCTGCAAATTGAAGTCACTCTCGAATTGTATTTAAGTCCATTTTTCCACAAGGGAAAGAATATGGAAGAACTGACCACAAATACTGAGGTGAGCAAAGTGTCCTTGAAAATTATAATTATCAGTGGCACATGATTATCTACATTTTATACTGCCGAGTTCGACATTGATCATGAGAATTAATTGCAGTAGTTTTCTTCGAGCTCCGTACCGTAAAAATATCAAGTCCAGGTTAACCTTTGCCTAGCTATAAAAAATGTTGTAGGTCTTACCTTTATTACAACGTGTGCTAGTTTAGCGTCTTACACCACTAATGCAATTTTATCGTGTACAAAGGTTACAAAATAAACCTAACACATGTATTTTGAAATTGTTGTTCGTTGTACTAGTTATATATAGAGACATAGAGCTACTCGAACCATTAAAACCGCTGTTGTCGTCTCGCTCGCCAGCGGGATTTTTCCTACCGTGAATCGGGCCTGAATCTCGCCAGATTACCGCTCATAAAGGCGCTTCGATTTCGCGGCGGTACAAATGTCTCGTTCCATTCTCGTTCATTTTTCCCGCTCGTGTCAGCCTAATTTTCGCTGAGTTTTTTCTCGCTCAATTCTCTCTGTTTAGCGGGACATTTGTCTGGCTGGAATTTCGCTTGTGTCAGGCCATAAATTTTCGTACGGGACCACACAATTGCTACACAAAATGAAATCATGACTCAGTGTTTTCGTTTCGAGTAATGGAGCAAGATCATTCCCCGGTAATGCGAGTTTTCGTGGAATATGACATCGGAAAAGGGATTGCGTGACAACCGGTAATAATATATTTAAAAAAAAACAGTTTCAAATGTCAGTCTGCATTTTGTACCCAGTCTGCAGTCTGCAGTCTGCATTTTGTACCTAGTCTGCATTTTGTACCCGGTCTGCAGTCTGCAGTCTGCAGTCTGCAGTCTGCATTTTGTACTGACCGCGGTCTCCTCTACAAACACAAATCAATGACTGGAGCCTGGATTCAAACCACAGACAATTACATGTACATCTAAATTAAAGTTTACTACTAACACTACATTGCAAAAGTCTCATTATGATATATTTTCTTCATTCAGTAAAATAGTCTAAAATAAACTTACACTGGACATCAATGCTTGCAGACTCTGAAGCATTGCCACACTCATTGCTTGCATCACATCTGTATTCTCCAGCTTCACTCCTGTTAATATTTGTAAACACCAACTCACTCCCACTGAAGTGCTGGCCACTGCTGACCTTGACCCAAGACACAGTTGGTGGAGGTGTCCCAGATGCCATACAGTGCAGGGTCACATTGTCACCTTCAATAACTGTCTGATTTTGTATTGCTTGGATGGATGAAGGCACTGCAAGTAAAAAACAGTAGCAAAGAATTAAAATCACTGACAGCAACCTTGCCTTATTTTTTTAAGGGTTAAAGCATGAGTGAGACAGTGATTTTCCTTTCTTTTTGGATCACACAGCTTATCAAAATAACTGTGTTACTTGTAATTGTAATTGCAATTTTCATTTCATTAAAATAATTTTTGTCCGTTTGTCTGGACATATTGTACTTTCTTAATGCTTACTGCTTCCACCCATGGTTCTACAGAATGATATGGATGGGCAGCAAAAACAACTACATGTTCATTAGACAACTAATGAAAACTATAAAGAAACCATTGAAAGTCAAGCAATTACTACACTTTAATCCTAACACAGATAAATTCACTGTCATTGGAACAATACTGTACCATCACAACAATTCAACAGTTTAGTGTTTTGGTACACTAAGGTGCTAGCTTTAAGCTTAATTATTGTACATATGTAAATATGTAAATAATTTAGTATACATATATATGTAACATTCTATTTACCATTGACAGTAACATGAACACTCATGCTCTCAGCTGTTCCTACAGTGTTGTTAGCCACACATTTGTAGATGAACATTCCACCAGTTGACATTGTTCTGTTCCAAACTCCTGAACTGCTGCTGCCCACCAGGGTATCATTCTCATACAACTGATAAGTATGTACCACAGGATTACCAACAGCTGAGCAGGTGAAGCTGATGACATCATCCTGACAGACTCTTGTTTCATTTGCCACTAATTGCACATGCTCTGGTTTGACTACAACAGAATAAAATGAAACAAATATAATAATTTAAGTACATGTTAAGTACATGTCAATACCAAAGTACCAATGGCTCAGCACCTGAAGTTGATGATGGCATTACAACAGACAAACATTAAAACTGTGTGAAATCATTATAATTTTGGACATTATGCAAGTCATGTATTCTGGCACCTGCATTCAAACATGAGACATTCAAGCCCACTGATCACCGCACAAACCACAAAAACCTCCACTCAATTCTACAGTAAGTAATAAAGAGTAATTCAAAATTAACTTACATTGCACATCAATGCTTGCAGTCTCTGAGGCATTGCCACACTCATTGCTGGCTTCACATCTGTATTCTCCAACTTCACTCCTGTTAATATTTCTTAACACCAACTCACTCCCATTAAAGCGCTGACCACTGCTGACCTTGACCCAAGACACAGATGGTGGAGGAGTCCCAGATGCAGAACAGAGCAGAGTCACATTATCACCTTCAGTCACTGTCTTATCATCTATTGCTTGGATGGATGAAGGCACTGCATGTAAGACAACAGCAGCAAAGAATTGAAACAGGTGCCATTAATTTACTCTTACATGTACTTGTGAAGGGGAATTTGACACTTCTTTTTTGGGATCACACAATTTCCCAAATAAAGTTGTACATTGTAAATCAAAACAGCTGGGGACTAAACTAAAAATTCGGAAAATTGGAAACAGTTCAAGACATCTAACCAGTGATTAAATCCTTAACTACAGTGTAACAGTGCTCAGACATTCAGTAACCACCTAGTACTGCATCCTCTACAGTGTATAAGACCCCTCTTCTCTAACAAGCTCTCCCCATGTACATGTAATAATCTGGAACCCAAAATTAATTACAGTTGTCATGTAGGACCCTTCTCCCCCTGACATCCATTGTCCTTTACAAGAACCACACAATACACAACAGTTCTGCCTGTTAAAACCAGGGTGGCAGTTTTATCACCAAAAAATGGAGTCATTTTGAACAGTTCCATTTAGCTTACCTTTATTTTCATTTAGCACAAATTAAAAGGATGAATAAGGCCCAAAAATTACACAGTCTCTACCTCTTGTTTTACAAGGGTTTAATAAGTATTGTTAATGTTTGTAGAAACTTATTGACATTCCCCTGTGATAGGAATTAGTGCCCTCCTACCAATATCCATTCCCTTTCTTATAGGGCTCCCTCTTTAGTGCCAGTATGTAATAAACACTCCTATATTTTCATAGGCGCCTCCTTCCAATAAGTGGTCCTAGATAATGTGAGGATGTAATTGAAGATATTGACATAGTGTAGACCTTAGATTAGTCATAACTAATTAAAATATATGGACAAGCATTCTTCCTTATCTAAAGGTTATACAGGGTTCAAAATACCAGCTGGCTGTCGCCGGCAGCTGGCACTTTGGCCATGCTTGCCAGCGATTCTCTACCCAAGAAGAAATAGAAGAACTGCCATCCGATTCCTTGATGGGCAAAATCAACGTCCGTGAAATGTCATAGTAAACATTTCACGTCAGAAAGTAATGCAGCCATGAAACACTTACGCACATACCAAAAGTGAATTAGATGACGTTTTAAAAGCTTTCTAAATTAAAAAAACAACAACAACAACAACAGCAAATTAATTAGAGAACATTAACAAGTATTGCCTCAATTCTTGTAAATCAAGTCTTCATTCTAGCGACTCTCTATTTGCCAGCACATTTTTTTTCCAGCATAGTTTCAGACGTGATCAACAACGCGACTTTTGAGGAAGTAGGCCAGATGGGGTAGCAGTGCTGCAGCAATTCAGTTCTCTTTTAGGAACCGGGCAAATTTTCATTCACGATCTCTTTTTTAACCAATGCGTCTTCGATCCTGTTCCACTTAGAACCTTCTCGCTTTTTTCGTGTGCTTTTGTCTTCTAGTCCAATTTAATTTGCTAGAGACCAAAGGAAACGTACCGTTGTGCTGAAAATCAGTGTCACTGTTGCACCATTTATCATTTTCAAAGGCCTGATCTAATTTGTGAAACCTCAGCAAGGGACCCCGCCAGTCTGCTGTCAACGTGATTTCCATGCTCAAGAGAAAAATCGAGCAGTCAGAAATGTTGATAGTTAAACTTCAGGCCCACACAGAAAAGGGCACATGCCCATGAGACTTGCACTGTGTCGCAAAAGCGAACATCACTCCTGACGAGGAGTTTAAGACAGATATACACTCCACAAAGAAAGGAGCCGAGCAAAAATTCATGCGTACACTAACCAAGTTTCATTATCGCCGCGTTGAACGCAACAATGATAACTTGCGAGATAAAATCTGAAAAATCTAGGTCAAGGAAAACACCGATCGGGCTTAGCATAACGCCACATGCTCAGTCAAACAGCGGTACAAATGTTCTACACTCTTCGAACACTTGAGTGGAAAAGGTACATCGATGACATACTCCCGCCGTGGAATGTTGACAAAAAGGAGATACAAGAGTTTACTGTCCTAGCCAGGGCTCGAAATTGCGACTCACTGGTCGCCAATGCGACCAAAAATTGAGTGCCGGCGACTAGATTTTCAGAACTGGTCGCCAGCTGGCGACTCACGCTTTGTCCGTTAACTTTTCGCTGCTTTAGCATAAACAGAAGAAATTTTTGTATTGAAGTCTTAATATGGAGAAATCATTCGGAACTGGTAGCTAGAAGACAACTCACCTTTCCTTTTCCACCAAAATAAAACTAAAGATTCGATTTCACGGTCTGTCAATTAATAACACAAAATGTACTGCGATACTCATGTTTACCAGGCGCCATATTGTTTCAGCGGCTTCTTTAAAAAAGTGGGATCGCGGGCGCACTTCAACACCATGTGCTTTTCATTTGCCGGAAAAACAATGGCGGCAGATGCAAATCAGTTGCAGTTGTGTAGGGGCCTAGCTAGGGCGAGCAGATGTGTTTAGCGGCGGTAAAAAGCGCAGAGGAAGGTAAGTTGAATGCTAATCTCATTCCCAGATCTCACGGGTGGGCGAAGCCGAAGGCTAGATCTGGTCAAATCCGATTTGTTCCACGTGATTGCCTGTCAGGAATGTGGCAGGCAAGTCAATAGCGCACGCCCGAGACAATTCTAAGAAAATGGCAATCAAATGAATAACCAACGCTTAACCAAATGAATAACGAATGCTTAACCAATCTCGTCTTTCCTGGAATGATATCTAGCAAAGCATTTTACAAAAGAATAAAGCAGAAGGTAATCATCAAAGCTCAGTTCGGGTAAATAATATTTTATTTGATTAACTGTTCATTCGGCGGCTACATGCAATGACTAGACATGTCTAGGTTTTATGCAAATTTGATCGGGTCACGTAAATATTCTTACGGCGGATTCTTAAGGCGGAACATCGTTATTCGTTAGAAATAGCTTTATAATGCTATGAAGAACTGAGAAGAAATCTTCTTGACTTTTGAGGCCAACTGTAAACAACGAAATGTCCCAAGAATGCATATATTATGGTTGCGTGCACAATGTCTAATTTGCATAAAAACAGACATTGATCTGAATTCCCTTGAGACCCTGAGAAGCCTCGCAACGCACGTTCAAATTTTAACGCTGTGACAGCCACATTTTGAAACAGCCAATCAAAAAAATCGAATTTTCTTACTTGACCAGATCTCGCCTTCGGCTTCGCCCACCCGCGAGATCTGGGAACGAGATTAGTTGAATGCTGCACTGGCCGTAAGAGAGAACTGCGGTTTGAAGAGGTAAAAAGCAAGGACAAATTCTCAGGTTTGTCTGTCTATGGAAACAATGAACTTAGAACGTTCCATACTTTATTTCAAATAACCGAACAAAACACCGTCACGAAACCAAAAACATAAAAGCCGAAAGGAACTGTAGCATGATAAGACGTCTTTCTCGTGCTGTTCCTTTTTAGCTGTTTTATTATGGCTTTCCTTGTACGTAAAGTAACATTTAAAATCATGTTTTCGTGAAAGTTGTATATTAAATAAGTTGGCGACCAAACTTTTTGATCTGGCGACCAAATTTTTCCTGTTAGTCGTCAACTGGCTCCTAAGCAAAAAAGTTAATTTCGAGCCCTGCTAGCAAACAGTCACCACCCAACAATTAAATTTATGGCTGAAATCTCACACAAAGAAATAAACATCCTGGATACACTGTTTGCAAAGGCGAAAGATTTAACAAGCAAGTAATCCTTGATATCCGCACACATTTTAAACCCACAGAAAGGTTCCAATACACTCATTTCTCTTCCTGCCACCCACCAGGGGTTAGAAAAGGGTCAGCAAAGGGTTTATCAGTGAAATCTTTCGTTGAGAATGTGACCTAATTGAAAACACGCCTCGCCGTCGAGAGACTACGCCAAAAGTCTAGTAGAAAGAATATTGTCTGAAGTCAAATTCAGTGAAATGAAGTCGGCGCTTCAACAAAGGAGAGACAGTGCGGAAAAATTCTGCCTTTCGTAACAATGCACCACCCAGCTCGACGACTGCCTAATTTTAAGAACATCCTTATGAGCAAATGACACTTAATTAAAAATCAACCATTGCTAAGAAAAATATACAAACACATTAGCACTAGCATATGAGCAACGCTTGGCCTTCAGTTCATTCTTGTTGACAGCCGGCTAAAAATCAGCCTTGAGAAAAAAAGCCGTCAAATTCAGGCTGAAACCTCTGATTTTATTTTGAACCCTGTTATATTCAAGGCGTTGACTTGGGACAGACAGGCAAATGCCATTCTGTCCATGCAATTAACTGGTATACATAATTATTGTTAATTAGTTGTTCTGCTACAGTTTGTGTTATTATGCCAAAACCCACCCCATCCCTGATAAGCACCTGCTCTCCAATAAAAATAATGCCTTCCTTTTAACTACCAAAAGCAAATTTAGCAACCTGGAGGTACATGTATTTTTATTATTAAAATATATTATTTTAACTTATTCTATGACAGTATTAAAAATGTAAAAATTTGTTTAAATATACCATTGACGGTAACATGAACACTCATGCTCTCAGCTGTTCCTACAGTGTTGTTAGCCACACATTTGTAGATGAACATTCCACCAGTTGACATTGTTCTGTTCCAAACTCCTGAACTGCTGCTGCCCACCAGGGTACCATTCTCATACAACTGAAAAGTATGCACCACAGGATTACCAACAGCTGAGCAGGTGAAGCTGATGACATCATCCTGACAGACTCTTGTTTCATTTGCCACTAAACGCACCAGCTCTGGTTTGACTACAACAGAATAAAATGAAACAAAATAATTTATTAAGTACATGTCAATACCAAAGCACCAATGGCTTAGCACCTGAAGTTGATGATGGCATTACAACAGACAAGCATTAAAACTGTGTGAAATCGTTATAATTTTGGACATTATGCAAGTCATGTATTCTGGGACCTGCATTCAAACATATGAGACATCCAAGCCCACTGTTCACCGCACAAACCATAAAAACCTCCACTCAATTCTACAGTAAGTAATAAAGAGTAATTCAAAATTAACTTACATTGCACATCAATGCTTGCAGTCTCTGAGGCATTGCCACACTCATTGCTGGCTTCACATCTGTATTCTCCAACTTCACTCCTGTTAATATTTCTTAACACCAACTCACTCCCATTAAAGCGCTGTCCACTGCTGACCTTGACCCAAGACACAGATGGTGGAGGAGTCCCAGATGCAGAACAGAGCAGAGTCACATTATCACCTTCAGTCACTGTCTTATCATCTATTGCTTGGATGGATGAAGGCACTGCATGTAAGACAACAGCAGCAAAGAATTTGAAACTGTGCCATTAATTTACTCTTACATGTACTTGTGAAGGGGAATTTGACACTTCTTTTTTGGGATCACACAATTTCCCAAATAAAGTTGTGCATGTAAATCAAAACAGCTGGGGACTAATAAATCTAAAAATTCAGAAAATTGGAAGCAAGACATCTAACCAGTGATTAAATCCTTAACTACATTGTAACAGTGCTCAGACATTCAGTAACCACCTAGTACTGCATCCTCTACAGTGTATAAGACCCCTCTTCTCTAACAAGCTCTCCCCATGTACATGTAATAATCTGGAACCCAAAATTAATTACAGTTGTCATGTAGGACCCTTCTCCCCCTGACATCCATTGTCCTTTACAAGAACCACACAATACACAACAGTTCTGCCTGTTAAAACCAGGGTGGCAGTTTTATCACCAAAAAATGGAGTCATTTTGAACAGTTCCATTTAGCTTACCTTTATTTTCATTTAGCACAAATTAAAAGGATGAATAAGGCCCAAAAGTTACACAGTCTTTAATTACAATTGTCATGTAGGACCCTTCTCCCCCTGACATCCATTGTCCTTCACAATTAGCTGGAGGTACATGTATTTTTATTATTATAACATATTTAACTTCTTCTATGACAGTATTAATGTAAAAATTTGTTTAAATATACCATTGACGGTAACAGGAACACTTATGCTCTCAGCTGTTCCTACAGTGTTGTTAGCCACACATTTGTAGATGAACATTCCACCAGTTGACATTGTTCTGTTCCAAACTCCTGAACTGCTGCTGCCCACCAGGGTACCATTCTCATACAACTGATAAGTATGTACCACAGGATTACCAACAGCTGAGCAGTTGAAGCTGATGACATCATCCTGACAGACTCTTGTTTCATTTGCCACTAAATGCACATGCTCTGGTTTGACTACAATAAAATTAACAAATCGTGAATTTAATATTATTGACCACTCATATCATCATGGTCTAATTGACTATTAATTTGTACAATGTAAAGCTTTGCAAATGAGCCCAATATTCATTCACTGCCTTCAGTTTGCTGTGTACTTAAGCAAGCAGCCCTGTTCAAGATTATCACAATCTATATACTAGTGCCATTATTTACATCTTGCATCTTGCATTTAGAAACTCGCCTGATTTAAAGAAACAGATATTATAATGCATAACCATAAAAAGTATAATTTGAAGTTTGAAATGCTAACTGTTTTTTTTCCTGTTACTCACTGTTGTGAGTTTTTGTAAAACTTTGTGGATTAAGTTCAAAAAAAGTTTGAAATGAAAGGGACTCACATCCAACATGGCATTCAAAAGTTGCAACGTTTAATAGACATTGTATTTTGTAGAGTTGGGTGTTAATTCTAACTCTTATGCAACACAACTATTCAAACATCTGCAAATTTGATGTTTTTCAAAAGAAAATGGGTGGGTGCGTGGACAAACTGACCAGCAGATGATTGGATCGATCATCTGATCAATCAACCAATCGATCGAATGAATGATTGATTAATTAAGCATGCCTGATATATACTGTAAGCGCACCAGGGTATTGAAATGGAGATAAACTTTTTTCCAGTAGAAAATTATAAATCAACCATTTACCTCAATTACATTACAATCACATAGCTCCAACTACTTGCAAAACACAAGGAGCTGTCTTCGTACAGAACTATACATAATACATGTAAATGATACGCCAAAGTTTGACAAGACAATACCAATTAACTTCTACCAACTGGTTTTCACCATTTCCATACAGTCATTTCAGTTTTGGGGGATTTCTTATTACTTAGTCAACTGAAGTCTCTTAGATTAAGGACCATATATGGGTCAATTTGACAGAACAATTTTTGCTTACAATTGGTATTATGCCATTTGCTCACATTATGTCTGCAACTCAAATCTGTTGTAGCCCAGTCAGAATGCATGTTAGTATGACAAGTTGTTTGCGATCTTTGTCTGACGTGAGCAGCACATGCTACATGAACAAAAGTCACGTGCAACATTTGTAAGCAAATATTCTATCATCTAAATTGTGCTACGGACTCACACTCCTCACAAAATCTACCAGCAGTCAACAATTTTGGTACCTTGTGCCAACTATGACTGGTGCTGTACTTAACGATAGACTTTTGTTTTTTTATCCTTCTGCTAAGTTTTTCTGGAACATCATTTTTTTGAGTGGAAATGGTACAATTTTTTTTTTTTTGCTTTGTGTGACCACAATTACATTTAGGAGTACTGGAACATGTACTCTTCCATTTACAGCTGGTCATACTACATGTGCATTCCAGGGTTACCCAAACATTATACAGTGTGCATCTCTATACCTCAGTGCAGATACACAATATGGAACAGCATCTTGTCTATGAACACAAGCCAGGGACTAGGACCTGAATTCAAATCACATGTCCATTATTCAGTAAAATATTTCATAAATAACTTACATTGCACATCAATACTTGCAGTCTCAGAAGCATTGCCACACTCATTGCTGGCATCACATCTGTATTCTCCAGCTTCACTCCTGTTAATATTTGTCAACACCAACTCACTCCGATTGAGGCGCTGACCACTGCTGACCTTGACCCAAGACACAGTTGGTGGAGGGGTCCCAGATGCCATACAGTTCAGAGTCACATTGTCACCTTCAGTTACTGTCTTATTTTGTATTGGTGTGATGGATGAAGGCACTGCAAGTAAAAAAAAGCCAGCAAAGACTGAAATCATGGTGGCTCCAAGTTGTACACGTACTTTTATAGCAATTTGTGCCCTTTCTTTACATTTCAGTCGAATATTTGCTGTAATTACCAGTGTATAATATTTTATTTACCATTGACAGTAAGATAAACATTCATGCTCTCAGCTGTCCCTACAGTGTTGTTAACCACACATTTGTAGACTAACTCTCCTACTGTGGAAATTGCTCTGCTCTGAACTCCTGAACTGATGCTGCTCACCAAGGTGTCATTCTCATACAACTGATAAGTATGTACCACAGGGTTACCAACAGCTGAGCAGGTGAAGGTGACGACATCATCCTGACAGACCGTTCTTTTATTTGCCACAAACTGAAGTTGCTCTGGTTTGACTGAAACATGGCAAGAGCAAAAGAGCATCACTGCAACATTACACTTACATGTAATTTCAACTAACAGTATTACCATTAATCATTTACTGAAGTCTATGTTGTAGGTTAAAATGAATTCCAGGCAGGTCAAAATGATTTTAAACGTCTGGTTTCAACTGATTGGTATTTCCTTTGTTTTACAGTCATTATCATCAAACTGAAATGGAGGAAAATATAAATCAAACTAGTTTGAAATCATCTTGACCTGAAATTCATTT
The DNA here is from genome assembly GCA_964017195.1 of Siderastrea radians. Classification (NCBI taxonomy): domain Eukaryota; kingdom Metazoa; phylum Cnidaria; class Anthozoa; order Scleractinia; family Rhizangiidae; genus Siderastrea; species Siderastrea radians. The sequence goes on along the minus strand of OZ024895.1, from coordinate 8,045,649 downwards.
TGACCTACAACATCTACAATGTACATACTTAGTATCCGACAATACAATTACTGCATATAATGTCTAATCTGATCTGTTCAGGTGAGTTTCATCACAAGGTTTACAAATGGTCCAATTTTCAGCGTATTTTCTGCTCTAAGTCAAAGTTTGCTTGATCACTTTGTTAAGTTTAAGTGCCAACAAAGTAAAAACTAAATTAAGCTAATTTATTTAAAAGGCCTTTCAAAAACATCAGATACTTGCGAGTGAGTGTTACGTCAGATATCCAAACACCTCTTTCAACCAACTTCTCAGTTCTTGGATATCCTGATGAAACACTCTTTCTCATGTTTAATAAAGTGTATAATTATATCTAACAAAATCTCAATGGTGGTCCCCAGAGATAATAGATATGTACACTGTACATGTAAACATGTATTAATTCACACTTTGTGTGACAACATGTATTTAATAATCCTTCCTTATATCATAATGATTATTATTATTGCTATTATTATTATTATTATTATTATTATTATTATTATTATTACTATTATCTGAATTAAAATGAAATTCTTAAAATGCAGTTCGGTTTTTATAGACCATAATGTACTTGCCTGATCCTTTCAAAAAAAAAGAAGAAAATTATTTAATTTGCAGCCCCTGCTGAACTAAAAGGTTTTTCATGAAAATCTAATACAATTACTAAAAACAGTGAAACTTGGATGGTGTAGTCCACAAATCCTTAAAATCTTCACTACAATGGCACATTTTTTAATATATTACAAAAGCAAGCGGAAGTTACAAATTTAAACCAAAAGTAACACCAAAAAGAGTGGTAACTCAAGGAAAGAAGCATTAATGCAGTCTTTGTGTATTTTGGTAATTATACACAAAAATAAAAGAAATGGATACACGTAGGTGGGAGAAAAAGTTTGAGACAAGAAGAGATTGAGTTGAAGTGCTCTCATGCACGATAATCACTTGCTTTTAAACATGGAACGAATCTATAAGACTGAGGCTGAGGTGTTCAGCCTGCCAATCACAAATCCCAAGGAGTGCCGATGGAGGCATCTGATTGGCTCACTTGCCAGACCAAAAGCCAAGACGTGCTTTCGAACGTGCTTCCTCACATTACTCGCAAAATTGGTAGCCGATGATCAAGATAAATAATTAGTTTATCCTCGGCGAAATGGGTGGATAATTCTTCGATAATCGTACGAATGGAAACATCGTGTATGTTCACCTCGAATTTTTGCAATGACAATTTTCTGAAGACGAAAAAAGTCAAGAGGCGAAATATCAGGTGCTATAAAAGCAAACCGAAACCGATAAACAATAAACAACTCGATCCATATGAATTTGGCTTTTGCAAAACAAAATGAGGTATAAAATAAACCAAATAGCAGTCTAACTCTTCACAGATTTTTCGGGGAAACTATTACTTCTGTGTAATGGTTTACCATAAGATCGAGGCGATGAAAAAAAACCCAAAGGGCGAGTGTATTATGAACAAAATAAATAATAGAATCCAGCAGCGGATTATAAACCAACTGTAATTGCGGCCGCATTTGAAAAATATCCGAGCAGATTATGACTTCACAGACTGACATTCAACTTCCAGTCTTGAATTAAACTTGTATAAGTCTTTGACTTTGGTTTATTTAATGGTTTAGCAGTGAGGAGGCTGTTTTGGTAACTCCGCAGAATTTAAATTATTAGTCTCGGGTTTATCAGTGTTTATCTCAAGTTTATCAACTCCAGTTGAGAACCTCAGACTCGCATATAAATTGCAATGTTTTAGCGTTAAATGAGATTTGACGGCTTACATGTACCTGTATTTGTACACCATACATTTAGTATCTACAGCTTATTTTATTCTAGGTTTATTCATTCGTTGTTCAGATAAACAAACGAACATTCTACTTGATATCAACTGCGTGACCATTACAAAATTAGAATGGAACCAACTAAGCGTTTCAAGGGGGCGGAACCTTCCCTTTTATAGGATCGCTCCGTGTTTAATCATGAGTAAATTATTACTTGTACTAACAAGGGCCACGTTCACCCATTTCGTTGAGGTCCCATCAAGCATAGTAAGCCATCAACATCAGCATCAGGAAATAATTGATCTTTTTGCCACTGACAAATCATACTGTTTTGTTCCAACTAGTCCAGTACTTCAATTTTGCAGACTGAATAAACATCTATGTGTACCTTCCCTTGTAGAACCAGACATATGTAACACCTATGCTCATGCTCATTTCTTTAGTATGTTGGACTATGTTTTAGCTTTGTTCTGTCCACTACTTCCTGTGTATTAACTATGTAAGGTGCCACATTACATAGTCCAAAGTATATAAAACATATATTGAAACTATGCCAAGGCTATTTGAAAATAACATAGCTTTGGAATACATATGTAAATACTATTCAAAATCTTTACATAGTCTTCAGATAGCTATGTATTTACTATGTAATAGAAAGTTCTGATTTTCCTTCAAGTCAGCATCCTATGTATTTACTATGCATCAAAGCAAAGCAGCTTTTAAATAGCATGTCAATGTCCAATTTTATTACCAAAAGGTTACATATATAGCTTTTAATTGCTATTTATTTTCTATGCCATATGAATGAAAAATATTTGTAGCCTATGTATCTACTATGTTACATTCCAACAAAGCCGCTTTATCACAAGTAAAAGGTTACATAGCTTTTACATAAACCTTTTTATTTCCTGTGTCACTAATATGAAAAATATTTGTAGCCTATGTATTTTCTAAGTGACATTCTAACATAGCTTTCAAATAGCATGTCGTTGGAAAATACCACAGGTACATAACGGTTACATAACTTTGACATAAAGATACCTATTTCCTATCAATCCGATGTAAAAGCAGTTTCCCAAACAGCTCAAAAAGAAAGAGAGTATGACATCTTAGTTATTTCCAAAATTTGCTTACCATCAAACACTAATAATTCTTTTCTGCATGCAGGTAGTTTCGCAGTGTGAAGTTATTTGCTCACAAGCGGTGGCTGCAGTATCCAAAAGACATAAATCGATCATTTCAAAGCAAATTGCTGCACAATCTTCCCTTTTTTCCTGAACATGTTTTGATGGTTGCTGTAGTCAGTGTTTCACCCTTTTCCTCAAGACTTTAAAATTGAACGCTTTCTACACTTGAACCACTTCAACCTATTTCAATGTTGTTTTATCACTAAGGGGTGTATTTTAGGGCCATAAAGCTCTATGTAAAAACTACGCAAACTATACTTCAAACATATGCTGATGCTACTTTTTAACTAGGAGTTTTATATTAATTTTTTTTCTCTATGCTGATGCTATTTATTACCTATGTTTTCCCAGTATTTCAAAGCTTAATTTTATCACTAGAGGGGTGTATTTTGGGGCTGTGAACCTTTATGTAAAAACTATGCAAACTATATTTTAAACATATGCCGATGCTACTTTTTATGAGTTTTATATTTTTTCTCTATGCCAATGCTATTTATTACCTACAAGGCTGCTGCCTAAGGAAAATTTTCGGGAGCCCTTCGGGCTCCCAAAATCAAAAGTTAGCAGCCCTACACACATTTATAGGAGCCCAGGATGAGTTAATTAATTATTTATTTACACTGCATCATAAAAGAAAACCCTAGGCTCAGACAATGTTGTCTCTGTCTCTCTCATTCTGTAATCAGTATCCTTCACCAAATTGTTTTTGGACTACGAACACCTCTTTCTTGCTTCTGGTTTCATGTTAGAGCAGCATGGCACGTGTCTGTAGCTAACTGTGCAGCTAATTACAGGACGTGTTATGTAAAAAAATAAAAGAAATAAATGACAAAATACATAAATAAACAAGACCAAACAGAAGTTGCAGGCAAGAAAATGTGACATCCAATTTAACTCGACACAGTTTTAATAAAATCGTAGGTTATGCAATTTGGTCGTCATTAGTGTTCAAAGATGGATGGTTTATTGATAATCCTTTGCAACTAGAAGTTGAATTATGTGGTGTTTGATCTTGAACCTTATTGATGGCTCCTAACAGTACTAACAGTGGAGTGTTTCACAACTTAGTTGTTACGAAAATTGCTAACAATGTTACAATGTTATCCATGCTATTTGTATACATATGCAGATAAAACAACAACAGAACATCACCGCTTGCAATTAGCCTTAGTCTGGATGGTTAAAATAACTGCAATAAAGAGCTGCATTGACTTCTGGATAATTATCAAATGTATCCAAGTTAAATTTTCTGTTGTAGTTTAAACTATAAATTTTGTATGGGTACAGAAGTCTTATACTACCTCCTGATTGATTTCTAATCACTGTGACTTTACTTTTTTGTCATTTACCACCATTTTCACTACTACGCGACTTTTCTTTTCAAAACACCTCTGAGCACTTTGCAATACGCTTCCGTCAATCATACCTTATATGGGAAGTGTGTGATGTTACCGCAATTGAATTGAGCTCGAAGGAATAAAGATGGCGCCAAATTATCCCGTAAATTTGCGCTGGCGAGTCAGATATTGACTAGTAAGAGGCTTTAGAGTCGTCGATGTTACAAGAATACTTCACGTTTGGCAGATATTTGTAAAGAAATCTCGACATTTCTTCAGAATTAAATACCCGCTCGGTGGATTATCCTATGCGGCGGATGGTAAGCGTGCGTTAAAACCCGTGAATAAGCTAAACCGAAGTGTGAAGTAATAATTCTAGCTTTTCTGACCTGAAAATAGCACACGACATGTTATTCGCCACGAGTATAAATCTGGCAGTATCCCGAAGTGTACGAGGATGAAATTCAGGAGTGGATAGAGTATGCAACGGGAAACGAATCATGATCGTAGTGCGATCAACCGATTCGTGAAGAAAATGGGTTTTACAAGAAGAAAGGTACGTATGACTTGTTGCATTTTTTTGGAAGGAACACTGCTAATTCGAATCACCTATCACCTCCGGAATGAATTGAAAAAAACAAAATAAAGCATAAGCTTATAATGCGCTTGTAACGTTTGTTGTTCTAGGTTTCGAGAATGTAAACATATAACGCTGTGACATGACAGGGAAATTGTTATTTCTACAAGCGGGAACGGGGAATCGAGGAAAATATTTATTAATAAGCTTACTTTCAAGTTTACTTCTTCGTCATAACTCAAGACGATTGCCAAAGAGCGTGATGAGGGAAACAGGACGATGTATTGTCGCAGGATCGCTGAATTTCACCGAGAACAGTTGCTATATATAGATGAGTCTGAGAAGTTCTGATTCATATATAAATAGCAACTGTTCTCGGTGAAATTTAGCGATGACCTACGACGATACATCGCCCTGTTTCGCTTATCACGTTCTTTGGTAATCACAGTGAGCTATATTAAACGAAGAAGTAAACATAAACTGTGCTTAAATATTTTCCTTGATATTTCCCCGTTCCCGCTTTTATAAATAAACGACTTTTCAGATTTTTCATGCTATCATGTCACAGCGTCAGTTAACATTCACGTAAAACAATAAACGTTATAAAGCGCTTATGCTTTGTTTTTCATTCCATTCCTCGGGTGATAGGTGATTAGAATTAGCAGTGTTCCTTGCAACAAGTCATACGTACCTTTCTTCTTGTAAAACCCAAACCAGAAAAGCTAGAATTTTTACTTCACACTTCGGTTTAGCTTACCATCCGCCACATAGGATAATCCACCGAGCGGGTATTTAATTCTGAAGAAATGTCGAAATTTCTTTACAAATATCTGCCAAACGTGAAGTATTCTTGGAACATCAACGACTCAAAAACCCCTTACTAGTCCAGCGCAAATTTACGGGATAATTTGGCGCCATCTTTATTCCTTCGAGCTCAATTCAATTGCGGTAACATCACACACTTCCCATATAAGGTATGATTGACGGAAGCGTATTGCAAAGTGCTCAGAGGTGTTTTGAAAAGAAAAGTCGCGTAGTAGTGAAAATGGTGGTAAGTTGTTGGGGAGTGTTTTTAACTCTTTGACGGTGAAATTAAAGGTCAGGTGAAACAGGTGAAACATAGGTCACACACAGCGGCATGCTTATATTTTCAGTTTGACTTCGATTTTCCACACAACCATTTCACTTCACGCCTGATACTTGACATCCAGACGCAAAAGTTTATGTTTTTACACACAAACTTACTCGTATTTTTATTAAGTCAATTTTAGTAAGAAAATTTTGTATACAAACAATCAACTGACAAAGCAAATTGCGCGGGAAACATCAATTGAATTACAATCTGTCACGCTGTCTTTGAACTCAAAATCGGTGACTTCTCTAGAAGTGGGACGGTTAGTCCAGAATCGAAATCCTACACTAGTTTAAAAAACGTTAAATGTACGATCAAGTATGAAGTAACGCAAGTCGCATTGCATAAGGAAGATTTGTTGTTTTGCAAGGTTTTCAAATCGTTATCAAGACTGGAAGCTTAGATATGTTTCCGTATATGGAGAAATGGAGAAAAACAACTTTATATCTTTTACCTGCTCCTGTTGCGAGAACTCTATCGTTGCCGTCGGGTTATACTCGGTTAAAGTCAAGGAAACCTTCGGTGATTTTCACAGGAAATGAGCGCTTGAACGCGTGCAGCAAAGTATAAAAGATTACACCAAGTTTACAATATAAGCTTAAGGTTTCTTTATTTGAATATAACGAGATCACATTTATAGGAACACATACTGCGTAGTTGATGAATGGTGAATGATTCAGGGCGAACTTGTAGATGAAATCGAATAGCAGGCATGTCGAGTCGATAGCACACAAGTTATCTACCCGTTCTTCTCACAAAAAGAAAAAATATATATCAAATCAACATAACAGTTCTTCGTTGCCGCCAGCGCGTGATCACCTGCGAAAAACAGCCCATGATTTTGATATTCCATATTTGGGAATCACATCTTGTACCCAGTCTCCAACTGCCAACAGGAGACAAACGATGGCTTCGCAAACCTTCGCTGTTGAACACTTTTGTTACAGAATTGTGAAAAATTCTTCAATGTATGGCTTCACGCCAAATACAAAAATAGTTCCATTGTTTGAAGCTCAGCTAAAAGAATCAAATTTATCCGGAAGTAGGGGCCATTGTCCCTAGATAATCTCAGGTTTATAGGCGCCCGTGCGGGCTCCTTGTACAGAAATTTGGTCGCCCGCATACACAATTTAGGCGCCCCTGGCGACCGGGCGCCCGTTAGGCAGCAGCCTTGACCTATGTTTTCCCTACTTCAGTGCTTTTTCATCACTATAATAGTGGTATATTTTACTGCTGTGATGCTTTATGTAAAAGCTATGTAAGGTGTATTTTAAACATAGGCACATGCTATTTTAAACCTATTTCATTACTGTTATTTAAATTACTCTTAACTACGTAGAATTAACATAGGTTCCAAATGACTAGCAAAAACTTAGCATTTTTTATGCAAAAAAATAGCTATGGCATAGAAAGAACATACTTTTTGTAACATAGTTTATACATACTGGTGACATACCCTTGACATAGTTTCATGACATAACATTCACATAAGTTTTACATAGTGTCTGGTTCTATAAGGGTTGAGAGCACAATAGTTGTCTTGTCTTGCAAATTATATGCGGTATTAAGAAAACTCTGTGTTGTTAGTTTTCTGTGTTGCTGGTACATGTGTACCAACATTTAATTTTATCCTATAAGGAAGAAATTTTTGCTAAGCAATTAAATTAAATAATCTTTGGCATATCGTGACATCTGACAACAAACAATTAATTTTGTGTCCAATCAATTCTTCTTCTTAACAAATGATTGACAATCAGAATGGCCAGCTAGGCCTTTCGATCAATTCTAATGAAATTCATTTATGATTGCATAGGACCCGTTACTGCCTCATCCCACAGGAAAGCGACCTATTCCCCCAAGCACCCCTCCCCTCCCCCTTTCAATGTTGTCGGGCAATATTTTGGGCATTGTCTGTATCGCGAAACAACATTGAGAGAGGGCAAGGGCAGTGGGGAAGAAACTGAGTGCCATAACAGTGTCTCAAGTATTTCTGCAGGTAATTCATTAGAATTTGCGCTTACTTCAATCAACACTTATTCACTAAGGGCAAATTCAGAAAGCCCAGTGGTGTGTATGTGGTATCTACAGAAATAAGACAAGTCAATCTCTGTTAGTAACCAAAGGTGGACAGTTGAAAATGATTTTGGAAAAGAAATTACACGTATGCTTTAAAGGAACTGACACACCGTCCGGGTTGTTGTCGCATGTCTTGACACGTTTTATCCCAACAGCAGTTATGGTAGAGCATGGCCACATGACAGACAATTAATAATCTATTACTACGCGTGAAGTTTTCGCATTCTGAGCGAAAAAAAAATATCCTCGAACAATGGCAGGAATTAACATTAATGAATGATTGGAAGAAAGCATTAAGACCTCCCTTTAAGGGAGCATGCCTAGACAGTCTACCAAGATCCAGCACAGAGTTAAAAATAGGGCCCCAAATGGGTCCACGTGTCTGCTGCTCCAACACTGATCAATATAGCAAAAATGTCCAAGGTAAACTAAATGTGGTTTTTGTGGTTGGAAATGTAGGGAATGATCAGGAATATAAAGTGTGATGGAAATGGTGGTATTTTGTTACACTGATGCAGTGCTTTCAATAAGCACCGACGGCTGACGAAAAGTGTCGGCTACTTCGCTCAGAGAAGTCGGCTACTTATTCCCTAAATCAAAGTAATTAAAAAAGATTCTTTCCAACGATATTGTTGACACAGTCGGTTACTCATTTAAACCAGCTGCCTACTTCAAATTTTATTGAAACCCCTGCTGATGTATAATTTCTGCGTAACATGATAATGTAGAATGCATAGGTCAGTAAATTATGATCGTCCGAGTGAGTGTGGTCCTGAGAAGGACTGTTTGTGATAACACTGACTGACGTTTCGACAACCTGAGCAGAAGTCATCATCAGAGTCAACTGAACTGTGATAACATGAATGAATCTCGAAAGTGAAAATCCTGATCCTCAGCTTGTTGCCTGTGAAAAGTGGCAGAACCTTGCCTGCATTATCTTAGTGGGGCCAGTGCTGCATTTAACTGTAAGCGGGTTGCCTGTAGTTTGACTTCACAAAAACAGTCCTCACCTACGTTATCATAGCAAGCCAGTTGCTAGTAGTTTGATTTTGCAAAAACAATTACAAGCCTACTTTGTGAAAAGTGGAAAGCTACTAAGCAGTTCTTTTCTGTGGTACTGCTTATTGTGCTGTACAAGATTGTTTTAACTTTTGAGTCTGTGGATGAAATTCTTAAGTATGACCATTCAAATGAAAGCTACTGAGTAGTACTTTTCTGTGGTGCTGTTTATTATGTTGTACAAGGCAGTTCTGACTTTTAAATTCTGTGGATGCAATCCTAAAGTGTGATCATTCAAATGAAAGCACTTAAGCAGTACTTTCCTGTGGGGCTGTTTACTATGCGTTACAATTTGGTTTCAAGGTTTTGAGTCTGTGGACAAAATCCTTAAAAGTGACCATTCAAATGAAAGCTGTTGAGCACTACTCTTTCTTTTTGTTTGTATGGGCTGACTTAACTGCAAGCAATGAAAGAGTAAATGACATTTCTGTGTGTTTCTTTGTCTGCTATTTTTGTACCACTGAATGTTTTATTATTCTTCACCTTGTCTGCACCAAAATTCATCGAACCTTGACCTGCATTTTCAAAATGTCTCTACTACATCAAACTAAAACACATAACAGAACTTCAATACAGACAAAAAAGTCCACGAAAACAACATTCTTGTAATCATTAAAGCTTTGTAGTCTATAAGCCCATATATACCAGATCAATTTCAGCCTGTGAAGTGGTGAATAAACACCACCATATGAATGCGCTGATTCAAATAACTTAAATAGTAGGGCAAATTTAAATAATTATATTATTCAGTTTTGTTTTTATCAATGAAGTACTGCCTTGAAATTCAAAAAGCCAAATCTCACTTTTGTGTCACATTAATTATGGTAAAAGATAAAAGACAACATCCTCCAGTTCCAATATCATCTAACTGCTTTTCACAAAATTAATTTGCAGGTTTTATCAGTTCTTTGTTTCAAAACAGTATTTGTCATCCCTCACTATACGCAAGGAATACAAAGAATTCAAAGATGAATGGAATTCCATATGGAATTCACCACTAGAAAGATCATTTGTTTAAATAAAATGAAAAACAAAATCTCAACTCCTGCATGCATCTGTTCACACAATGTTATCATAACCATGACACTGCAAATAAAAATTCCTCCAAGACTATTTAGAGCGATGACTAACAACTTAATATCCTTGGGCAATATAAATAATACATGTCAAAAATGTCCATTATCAAGGATGAGCTGACAGCAAACAGGAGTTAAAGTAATCCTTTTTCAAATCACAAAGCAATATACACACAGAGTAATAAACTTGCAAACATTCTCTGAGTACATCAAAACACCACAAAGCTGTTAATATGTAAGCTAGAATGATTGCAACCCCATTAAACAGAAATTGGCTTTCAGACTTCTCTTGTTATCTCATTAAATGCATTAAACATGTATCCAAGGAAATGCAAATTTATGTCCAAACAGAGTTTTCTGGAACTTGATGTTCAACATATTTTATCAATTAATGGACTTTTTTCCTTTTGGAAATTAACTGACTTCTCATAAAAAATTTCAAGTAATGAAATTTGTCAACATAAATTTTTTTAAATAGACAAATATAGTACGTTGCTTTGTGACTGAAACCTAGATTATTTCCTACAAGCTCATTGTTTACGCTGTTAGCTTATACACAAAAATTATTCATTGCATATCTCATTTGCGAAAGAGTACGTCATTTGATAACTCCCTTTCAAAACCAGCTTATGAACGTACTGTTTTTCAACTAACTAATGAGAGAGCATACATAGCAGTCGATTGTGGCAAACCACACTAATTCAGTTCCGATCCTAAAAAAATTACAAAGATGTTCCGATCCGACAAGGAAAGTTAATTGATTTCGATGAAAACGCCCATCGACGGCTAATTTACACTTGTTCCTCGAATTAAGTATGATTCAAAACACGTATCCTTGAAAATGTTGAAACGATGTTGATTTTTTGAGAACGGAATTACGTATTTGTTCGGATGGTGATGACTCATGCGGCCAACACCAAACCTCAAACCATGCGATATTACATCCATCTCAAACCGGAAAAATTCGCTAGGTTCGTATCATAGCTAAATTTTAAAACAATTCCACGCATGCAGTTTGGGATGAAAATACTTCGGTTTTCCAACAAACATTAAAGTTACACAAGCCAACGTTTAAGTTTAAATCGTAGCAAGAATAATTCCTATAGGTACTTACACTGCACTTCCATTTCCACAGTGTTCCTAGCAGGGTTATCGCGGTCTTCGTTTTCAACTGTTAGGCGATAGGTCTTGCTGTCTGCTCTGCTCGCGTTGAGGAACGTGATCTTCGCATTTGTTTCATTTATAAACGCTGTCACTCGACCACGGTAGTCAGCAACTATGAACACTGGATCTGTTCGAAACTTGTCTAATACTCTTATCGAGTCTGTAGTCTGTACAAATTCGAGCTCACGAAATGAGTTTCCCCCAACATTGTAGGTCCATTCCAAGGTGATATTTTGGCCTTCCGCGACAAACACTTTGGCGTTGGGTGATGCTGTGATAGTGGGTGCCTGCGATTCTAAAAAATACAAACATAACCTTATATCTAGCTTCGCTTTTCCCTCCTTGTTTAACTATATATTAGCTCCTCTGCGAGAAATTTTCGCTTCTAAAGTAAGTAAAACCGTTAATATAAGCTAAATACCTGCTTCGCGGGCAAGCAGAAGCGTGAAAAGCAGCAAAAATGAGTAAGGAACGAGTGAAAACATCCCACTTTTTAAACGATGAGGACGCACACCACCGAGACTGCACAGGGAAGTAAACTGTTGTAGTGTTAAGTGTATGCATCTTATATTTGCATCAACATTTGCATATGCAAATATTACTTGGAAAACAGCATGCACAAGCCGCCATTTTGTGAGAAAGCAACCTCGTTCCCAAGGCCTGCTCCTCATTTAAAATGGCGGTCGGAGAAACCCCTGGCCAAAGGCTGCTGGGAATCGTGGTAGAAACTTGTTTCCAAATCTCAAACCGCCCTTCAGTGAAAACCGTCTGGCAGCCCTGTTTGTTAGGCGGCCGTCGTGCATATATACACGTCGTGCTGACTTATAAAATGGAAGTTGCATTCCTTTTGCATTCCTTTCGTCGTTCGTCGTCGTCGTCCGTCACTGGAACTTCTCTTGGTGTGGCGCTGCCAACAGAGACTATCTCCGAATGAAAAACAAAATAAACTAAAAAAAAATGAACTAAAAACTATTTACATCAATCAGTAATTGCACGCTCATTTAAAATAAATTACAATATTAAGAGCAGCGACACGTGTAGAAAACAGGCCTCAGAGGTTGAGGCGACCCCCGGACTAACTCCGAGAACATGTTCTCACCTAACTGAACTTACAAGTGCTGAGAAATATTGTTGGTGACTGTAGCGAAAAACAACCGTTTCTGACTACCTGTATATTGTTTTGATTGTTATGGTTGAGCGAACTTTGAACGTTTCAATGAAAGTCGCTTTTGTTATTTTTCATAGACATTTACACATATCCGATTTTAGCTTGTAGTAATGATTACCTTCTCGTCGAGTGATTGATTTAGATTTCTTATCTCAACTAGGGGAGGGATATAGTGTTCTTAGTATAGTGTTACAGATAAACGTAATTAATTTGTATTTCTTGCACGTGATTCGGATTATATTTCCTTTATATCTCTTATGTTATCGATACTATAAGTTAGTGCTAAGGTCACACATTCCAGACCGAGGATGCAACGCGAATAAATTCTTCAGAATACCTGTAAATTCTTCGGAATATGCAAAACATCTTTCTCGATAGTGTCACAACATATATTAGTATAAAAATGCGTAGTCACTGTTTTGGTCACATAGATTCACGTGCTGGGCCTCCTTGGAATTTTAAGAAGCGGGAAGAGTTACCATCGGCCGCCTGTAAATTCTTCAGAATTTCTTCTTTTCTTGCAATCTGAAACTGTACATGTCGTCCAAACAAAACGAAGACATCTCAACGTGTTTTACGTGACAAAATCCTCACGAATTTTTGGAACCATTTAGCAGCCGTGGCCAGGGGTGAAGCCCTGTTAGTGGGGGGGGGGGGGGGGGTGGGAGTCTAAATAGTCCATAATCCTGGGTAAATTTTGGAAATAATCCGTATCCCAATTTTGTAAGCAAATACATCCCTCAAATAAAATCTAAAAACAATCGCTATACAGTAACCCCTAATTACCATTTCGTGTCAGGTATGTCAAGGGTTGCATTTCCATACCCCTGACGAAATATAGTGGTGGTTACTGAGTCTGTGTTGTTAAAAACAGTGACGGGCCTGCGCCGACTTTTGTGCGCTTGTTTTAGCCTTTTGAAATGGCTTTAAAATTTAAGCCAGTGGTTGTAACTGCAGTTTTGATTAGTGTTATTCAAACTTGATCCACTTTTTCGTGTTAAAAAGAATTACGGGCCTGCGCGACTCCTACGCACGTGTTTTAGCCTTTCTAGAGTTTTGCTCTCATGAACAAAGCTCATTAAGCAATGGTTACTGTTTTGTAAAATGCCAGCGTTCATGAGTCTTGGTTTTACATTCGGCACTACTGGGTAATACTGCATTACAGAGGGCTGAGTGAAGATTTTCTTGTTTTGTTTTTATTTTTGTCAGAGGGCTTGATTTCTGTTCTTAAAAGTAACTTCTGAGAGGGTTGTTTGAATGAAGTTCTCTGGGTATCCTCTCTCAAGAAGATGTGTTTTGAAGTTCGTGATGCTCACTTCAAATAATGTTTTTGTTAAGTTCTGAGTAGTCTTAGAGCCTCTTTTATAATGAAGCCTCTTTTTACTCCGGATGGATGGTGGGTTAAAAAATGGGTGTACTGAAATGTTTAGTGGGCGTGTACATCTAGCACCGACTCGGTTTTAAATCTTTCGCCTTTGTATTCAGTAGTGTCCAAGAACTTTGTTTCTGTTTCGGATACTTCGACCAGCCGCAAACTTGATATTTTGATGGTGTTTGTTAAACTGAACTGTGTAATCTCTTCTCTGGCTGGGTCCCAGAGGGAGAAGATGTCATCAATGAATCGTTTCCAGACGAGCTGTTTTAAAGCGCTTCGATTTAAGATCTCTCTTTCTTCCTTAACCATGAAAATATTTGCAAAAGCAACTGCCATTTTCCCCTCCACTCATGTCCAATACACCCAAACTGAGTCGAATCGTCTTAAAGCAAATACGATTCGAGTCAGCTCGAGGATCAAAGACTTCCGACTCACCTGAAGTCCATTTAGCGGAACTCGACTTACCGGAAGTCAGGTCGCGAATAAATGCGCAGGGAGGTGAAAAATTTTGACAGTCGATTCGTATTCCTAAAAGTCGATTCGACTCAACGGAAATCAGGTCGTAAAGTCCTTCAAGTATGTGCGCGTGACACAATAAGACATAACAAGGAACGCATAACATGGACCTTTCTCGTTTCTAAAGCGTCACTGATGCGACACTAAACAGGAACATTGTAGTGAACCTTCTTCCTCGCTTGTGTTGTCGATCCGACGGATTTGCACACGGAACGACAAGAAGATAACATGAACCTTCCTCGTTCTTAAAGCGTGATGCGACACTAAACAGGAAAATTGCAATGAACCTTCTCCCTCGCTTGTGTTGTCGATCTGAAGGATTTGCACACGGAACGACAAGAAGATAACATGAACCTTCCTCGTTCTTAAAGCGAGTCGATTCGATACCCTTCCTACCCTCCCTGTTCGCCTTCTTGTGTGATTTTTTTTCTAAGTGTCCCGCAAATCGACTATCCAGTTAGTCAAACCGACTACACAACGGACGATTCGAGTCGAATCACGACTCGAATCGAGTCGATTCGACCACTTTTTCTACCCTCCCTGTTCGCCTTATTGTGTGATTTTTTCTGAGTGTCTCGCAAATCGACTTTCCAGTTAGTCGAATCGACTACACAACGGACGATTCGAGTCGAATCGAGTCGATTCGACCACTTTTCCTACCGGCTCCCTCTTCGCCTTGTTGTGTGATTTTTTCTAAGTACGTATCTTGCAAATCGCCTTTCCAGTTAGTCGAATCGACTACACAAAGGACGATTCGAGTCGATTCGACCACTTTTCCTACCCTCCGTGTTCGCCTTCTTGTGTGATGTTTTCTAAGTGTCAGTCTCGCAAATCGACTTTCCAGTTAGTGGAATTGACTACACAACGGACGATTCGAGTCGAATCGACTCGAATCGAGTCGATTCGACCACTTTTCCTACCGGCTCCCTCTTCGCCTTCTTGTGTGATTTTTTCTAAGTGTCTCGGAAATCGACTTTCCAGTTAGTCGAATCGACTACACAACGGACGATTTGAGTCGAATCGACTCGAATCGGGTCGATTCGACCACTTTTCCTATCCTCCCTGTTCGCCTTTTTGTGTGATTTTTTCTAAGTGTCTTGCAAATCGACTTTCCACTTAGTCGAATCGACTACACAACGGACGATTCGAGTCGAATCGAGTCGATTCGACCACTTTTCCTACCCTCCCTCCTCGCCTTGTTGTGTGATTTTTTCTAAGTACGTGTCTTGCAAATTGCCTTCCCAGTTAGTCGAATCGACTACACAACGGACGATTCGGACGGACGGCCACTTTTCCTACCCTCCGTGTTCGCCTTCTTGTGTGATTTTTTCTAAGTGTCTTGCAAGTCGACTTTCCAGTTAGTGGAATCGACTACACAACGGACGATTCGAGTCGAATCGAGTCGTCACTACCTTAGACGAATCGAGTCAGTTTGGGTGTATTGGACAACCCTCAATTGATGAAGTGAGTTGTTGTGCTATAGGCTGATGGAGTTTATAAACGAATGATGATAGTTTCTCTGTTGCAACTGGGCCTGGCATCACAGCCTGATACAATAGGTTTCCCGACTGGCCGTGGGGCTGGTCTGTGTATCCTTCGTAGGGTGTAGAATGTTGGAATTATGGGACAGCTATGGTGTTCGACAAAGCCATCTTTTGGTTGTTTCATCAGGGATAAGGTTTCCAAGGTAGAGTTCACTAATAAGCTGTTCCTCGAACTCTTAGGTCTGTTTCCTCCACCATAGGATTCACAAGACGTCTGTAGTGTTCCCTGTCATTTAGCTGGGTTTGACCTTCTTTAATTTTATCCTCAATGTTAAGAGCTACAGTTGAAGTTCCTTTGTCAGCCTTTTTAAGGCTGATGCTGGTGTCACGCTTCAGTTCTTGCCTTGCGTTCAGCGGGATTAATATTATCCTCTGGCTCGGAATTTTGACCACAAGACCTCACTGGAGATAAAATATATGTGTCCTTCTAACTTTTAAGACCTTTTAATTTCATTTTATGTAAGGGTAGTCGATGCGATAATGACTGATAATAATCCGTAATTGTAAAATCCAAAACAAATAATCCGTAATCCCTAAATTTAGTGGCCCGTATCCCTTCTCTAAAAACCCCTAATAATCCATAATCCTAAAACCCTAACAGAGGGGTTTCTCCGATCGCCATTTTGAATGAGGAGAAGGCCCTGGGGACGAGGTTGGTGAGAAAGGGTCGAGGAAGGATTGGGGACGAGACGGAATCGAGGGACCTCCAGGCCCTCCTTGGGCGTCTTGGGCCATCCACCCAGCCAATGTAATAGGTCTACGGATCGGCGGATTTTGCAAATAATTTTCGGCTTATGTGCCGTGTAAAACGCACCAGTGACGTCATAGATCCGTAACTCAATTGGCTGTTGGGGTCCTTTTGGTCTCCGTAGAAACAGGGTCTCAGGGTCTTCAGGGACTCCAAGTTTCATTGACTCACAAACTCGAAGACTCAAGGGGCTAAGGGACTTGAGGTCTTAGGGTCTCTGGGTTTTAGGGTCTCTAGGTTTTAGGGTCTCTGGGTCTCTCTGGGTCTCTAGGTCTCTGGGTCTCTGGGTCTTTGGGTCTCTGGGTCTCTGGGTTTTAGGGTCTCTGGGTCTCTGGGTCTTTGGGTCTCTGGGTCTCTGGGTCTTTGGGTCTCTGGTTCTCTGGGTCTTTTGTTTTCTTTTTTGTTTCGTTTTTTTCGTTCTGTTTTTTTTTTCCTGTCAACAAACTTTTGGTTCCCCGTTGTTTTTTCTTATACAATAATAATGTAAAAAACAAGTAAAAATCAACGCTGGTAAAATCGAACGACGTTTCGGTGTCATCATGACGCCATTTTCAAGTTCAAAAATGATTCAAATAAACTGTCAGGAATAGTAGCTGCAGATTAACATAAATGATTAATGCAGAGTCACGCAAATAGTTTAGCTCGAACTGAGTCCGATTGGACATTAAGAGATGGTGTCAATTCTCTAATTAGCAACATTTCGTGCACTAAACAATCGAACTTATTCCGACACTACTTTAGGACGAAAAACTGTTTGTCAAGGTCTTTCGGGACAATACAGTGTTTGTCACTATCGTGCTTGCCAATAGATGATGATAGGTTTTTGTGCTCATTCACGCGCTGGTGTAAATGCCTGAGTGTGTAACCTGCATAACTTGCATCGCACAAGTCACATTGAAATTTGTAAACTACACACTGCTGGCTTACAATAGGCGGCTTTTTCTCCTGCACTTTAAGTTCCTGTTCGATCTTGTTGCTAACGAAAACAGGTTGAATGGCTGTGTGGGTCTTCTGGCTTAGGTCTTTGAGTTGTTTGCGTACGAAGTCTGCCGAAACCTGGACTTTGAAGGGTAGGACTATTCGAACTGTTGGGCTATCTCCAGGGGCAGGTATTAGTTGCTGGTCTTCGGCCTCTGAAGCAACAAAAATCTTGATGGTAGTATTGATAAGATGTTGAGGATATTTCAGCCGGGAAAAGATAACTCTCAGTCGGTCACATTCTTCAGACCAACAGGCCGATAAGCGATACGCACGATCGAGCATGGTTTTCAACAGCCCACGTTTATAATGTTTAGCCGTACCAGTAATAAAACAGGAACGCTTTTCAGCTGAAAAATAATGTTAATCTTGACTGTTCATTCATTTAAAAGTATTATGTTATAATGCAAAGGTACAGCAAATAGCACTCAACCTTAAAATTGGTAGACTGCGAGTAGTCTCTAATTTTGGTGATGGCGATTGTGGGGCGGGCAAAATACACACGCGCGCGCGCGAAATTTCGAGGAGACGCGAGGCGAAGGGAGCGCCGAATCCACCTATAGCTACGACTAAGCCGCAGCTGTTATCGAAGCACTTACACCTTTCTTTGTAAGATCACTGTTGGCAGACAGCTGAAATTGTTAAGGCTTATACCGCTATAATCTAATTTTCGGCGCTCCCTTCGCGTCGCGTCTCCTCGAACTTTCGCGCGCGCGCGTGTGTATTTTGCCCGCCCCACAATCACAATTGCCAAAATTAGAGACTACTCGCAGTCTATAAAATTGGCAACAAAATACGAATATTTAAAAAATGTCTCACAACAATGAGATACCATTGACAAATATTTAAAGCGTATGAAATTAAGTCGGCGACCAATCTGACTATGCGTACTTATATTAGAACAAAACGGTAAACAAGTCTCGTTACATTTCCTCTCTAGGGATTCAGAATCAACATGAAAAACAAGGTACTAATATCTAGAATCTAACTCTGCCTTGCATGAAAAATGTTTCAAAAATACATTTTCAAATGTCTGCTCTCTTTTTTGAGATATTAACGTTTTTGTATTATGCAAATGAGGAAAGTGATGACGTCATTAACTGTTACACAAAAAGATAAATAGCACTGAATCGAGCACATCTCTTGGAGTATTAGAGTGGTGTTCTTCAAACCTGGCACCATAAATGTACATTACAAAAGACGTAAAAACGACACCCGCTTTGGTTTATAACAGAAGGAGACTGGAGCCAAGATTGTTACCATGGCAACGGCACATTGGGTGCCATCTTGCGTCTTTTTCGATGAACATTTATGGTGCCAAGTTTAAAAACACCGCTGTAATATTTTAAGAGATATTCTCGATCCAGTTTCCTATCTTTTCGCAGAACAATTAACGACGTCATCCCTTTCTTAATTTGCGTAATACAAAAACGTAAATATCTCTAAAACGAAAGAAGATATTTCAAAAACGAAAACGTCATTCTTCTTTATTTTGAAAATCCTTTAAAATATGCAGTTATTATTTTTACTTCCTAGACACTTAAGAGAAATTAAAGATTAAAGGGAAACTAACACGTTACAATGTAAGTTCAACATAGTAGAGGGGCTTTAAAAGTAACAGGGAAACGCGAATGTTTAAAGAAAATTCTTACGCATATATTAAACTTGGTACAACTTGACATTTTCTCCGGATTAAAATTTTAACTGATTTGCAGATTCTGCAATCCCAGCCGATCGCGGTTTTATTCATTTTCTTGCCCCGGATTTTGGATTTTAGTCGATATATAGTTCAGTCAGTTCTGTTTTCATGGTCACGGTGGAGAGGTGCTGCTTACTAGATATGGCCCCGGTTCCTGGAAAGCCGATTAGCGCTAATCGAGGGTTAAATCTCGCTAATCCAGCATTAAAATTTATCCGTCGGTTAGATTCTGTTCCTGAAAGCACGATTAACACTAACCAAGTGATAAACGAGGGGTTAAATTTAATCCACCTAGCGAGGTCGATTAACTCACTAACCGGGGGAAAAACTTGATCAAAACAAACAAAATAGCGGACTTAAATTTTGCGATATTGTTAGTTTACTTGAGTAAGGAAAAAGAAAGGAGGCAATTTTTGCTAGATAAATTACTCTTAGCAGCTTAAATAACAAATAATTTTGTTGTCTGCAGAAATTTGAGCGGTAATCGACCGAGTTTTGGGAGCAGAACCCTGCAGCGAAATGTGATGGCGCAAAAACGACTACAAACACGCAAATCGAGTAGTCGAGTTTTCGATTTTAGTATATATTTTAAAACATTATTAAACAATTCCATCAATAGCTCTATAAAATTCTATTAAACGGTAACTCTGGAAATGTGGCTTCAGTAAATAGGATCTTCACAAAGCAGAATCTATGAACCGATCTTCAGGACTACGAGTAAGCTTTAATATGATAAAATGAAACTGAAAGCCATGAATTTCGAAGCCATCTTTCATCGCAAGCAATAGCGCGAATAATCAACTTTTCACGGAACAATTTGCCGGTTTTGGGTTTCTACAGGAGAATCATTGAATGAAATAAAATATTTGTGGCAATTTTGCAAAAGCAGAAGGAGATGTTTTATTGAAATAACGTAAATATAAGACGAAAATTTTGACGATTAATTAAAGCGAAGTTGTTGTCGTTCTCAAACAGTGCAGACACTGAAACAGAGGTTTTTCACTGATTTAAAACAAAAACAAAATGTAAAATTTCTGTAACAGGCGAACGTAACAAAACAGATAGGCTACAAATATCAAAGACAATTATTCGGCACAAATCAGTACTTTATTGTTAACATTTTTCCGTGAGGCAAGTCTTGCTTTGTTTAAGCTCAAAATAGTTTCGATGATTGAAAGATTATCAAGAGGTGGTGAACTCACCGATTTTCAGATAAAGACCCACATTTCACCTCGAATCAGCATCACTTTGCACTGAACCTTGATTTCCACTTTGTTTTTCTTTGAGGAAAGGTTTGAAGTTTTGTTTTTCACAACCAGAAAATATCGACAATAGACTACAACAGGTATCGCTCGGTAAAACGAGTATCGGAGTCGACTTTTTTCTCCCGCTCTATCGTTTTCCCGCGCTTTTATATGCTGGTAACTTGTTTAACCCGTTTGATATGAGTTTAACCGAGGGATAGTTAAACGAGGAATAACTCTGCTTTCAGGAACGCCTTTTTATCCCTGGATTAGTTATTCTAGAGATAAGGAATTTAATCGTGGATTACCGGATTAACTGCTAATCTTAATCCGGGGATAGTTTAATCGGCTTTCCAGGAACCGGGGCATGGAGGTCAAACATTAGGGAAAGAGAAACGCCCTTGGGTCGTTGCTTGCGTGATTTGGGCCTTATGTAAAACTCGCACCCACATCTCTCTCACACTTGAAAAGCTTTATCAATCAGCTCCGGAAAGGTGGGGGGAGAGGGTACTTCCTTCCATTGACCTCAGCAAGCATTAAGCGGGTAGGCCTGTCTTAGGGTTATAAAAATAGGAATCTGCCCTAAACACGGTAGCAAAATCAGAGTTGCCCCTAACTTCCCTCCCTGAGCATCTGTCGGTCACCTCCTCTACCCCCGGGGATTTTAGCTACTGTCAGCTTTTGTCAATGGGCACTTGTAATAGTTGTGTTTGCTGTCTTTTTGTTCACTTTTTCTGCCAGAGATTTCATGATCAAGGATGATGTGCGGCCCTAAACGAAGTGCAGGATTTGTCTTCATAATTGTTTTAAAGGCGCTCTAACAAAGGGCTAACGCTTGAAATGTCACCTTTGAATCTCTTTACGGTGGCCAATTTAACTTATCAACTCAATCCCTCAATCCAAAGTTTCCTATTAGGGAAGTGGTCATAACAAGTGTACTCGATGAAGACCCACCTTGTGTAGGGGTAGGGGGGCTATGCAAGATACCACCCGTTTGATTAGCCAAATGAATAATTTATTGGCCTTACAATTTGAGTTGAGACTTTCATATTAGGTGTGCATGAAGCTTGCATTGCTGGAGAAATGGCACAGGGAGGTTTGAATCTTTTTCTTAGTTTCTACTCCTGATAGAGTGGGGGCTATACAAACAAGACACCATCTTTTAAGGTGGGGGAAGGGGGTACATGAAGAGACCACCGGTCTTTTTGCAGAATGGTGGGTCCTGTCTGAGTACAATAGTTTTGACCATTTCCCTTAGACTGCCAAGCTAGAGGCTTGATTTTATTGCGCGCGGCAGGAGACCCCATTTCCATGGTAATGACACGCTTTGTGGTCACGGGTTAATTGAGTAATTAGTTTTCACACATTCCTTTTCGCACTTCAACTGTGAGCAAAAATCTCTATCTGTCGATGTTGTTCTTTTTAGCGCACAATAAAAAACAGACTTTTGTCGTTAATATCTATTAATAGTTAGCCATGAAAATGATAACTTGATCTCTTGAGACAGATACCCAGGAATAATGATTTTGCTGACCATCTTTGCACGAAATGTGTTGGAGTATTTTAACGTAACTGGGCATTTATTCGTCCCTTTGAATCACCATCCGATATTCTCGATCGAGTTCCAACCAACAGATTCACAATATGCACTTCATTTTTGACAACCAACAACGTTGAAAATGCATTTCTTTGGATTTGTTGTCGGTGGCAGTCGGCGGCTGTGCGAAGTGAAGGTTTAAGATCTCTGGGAAGAAAATTCAGGAAAATTTCAGTGCCAGGGCCGTCGGTAAGTGTCTGAAAAATGGCCTAAACAGGGTGGCATAGAAAGGTATGTACGCAGTGTTTTTCTTGTGAACTTTCCGATGCAATATAATGAATTATTTTCAGTGCCTTGTCAACGTGTTTATAGAGACAAACAACGCTTGCTTATAGAACACTCAGCAATCCGTCCGGAAGGATACTTATATTCTGCAATGCAGGAAAGCAGATGCCTGAAACTCGTGTTGTAATTTTGAGAGTTTTTAATTCAAGAATTTTTCGCAATATATTAAAGTAGTGTTATCTCTTCATTTTTAATTAAGCGCAGGCCCTCATAAAAGCCCGCCAAAATACTCCGGGAAGGTGCTCCTGTGAAATAATCTTAACTAGTAGGTCGCTAAACATTAATCTTTTTTTCCCCTAATGGGAAGGTACGTTTTTTCTTGGGGGGGGGAGGGCTGGGCAATTTTGGTATTTTTTTCCCAAAAAAGTGTTGGCCCTCCCTTGCGTTTTAATTTAAAAACTCCTGACCCCCCACCTTTAGGTGACTGACAAAAGTGCGACCCTCCCCTCACTACTACACGGTATGTTCCATGCTGTAGAAACCTCAGAACGTTTCGTTTGTGAACGCAAAGTGTTTGAATATGAATATACCTCGATATTGAGTGTGTGTGCGCTGAAACAAGGAAAATGCAAACAATCAGTGTGGGATATTTACGTTTTATAGCTGAAGTTTGAATATGGAAGTATTTGAGTATTATAAATTAAGTTTTGAACATAAAATATCTAAGAGAAAATACACGCGCTTCTTTCTCTGACTAGCCGGCATTGCTGTTGGTTATTCTAACAGAAAGGTTTATTTGTTTAGCATGCGAAATCTGCCTCTCAAAAACAAATATTTCCTACATTTCCGACACTGGGTAGAGCGCATTGTTGGATCTACTAGTAACTCTTTAGAACTAAACGACTCAGGAGATCAGGCAGCGGATAGCCAACAGCAAGAAGCTGAAGAAACGATACCTGAGTCAAGTACTTCTCGATACGGATGGAAAAGGACACGAGCCCTCCGAGAAAAACTATGTGCCATGGCATAATATACATGTGGAAATGTAACCTAGTACCTATAATAAAACGCCAAATTAAATCAAAGTTGGTGAAAAGAAAAACTTAATCTGTAAGAAAAATGGAAAGCAACATCACAAAAATTTTCATTAAAAAATTCTGGAAAAGATGTGTGACCCTCCCTTGAATAGCTCACATGAGGTATGGCCCTCCCCTTTTGGTGCTCACTTTCACTGTTGACCCTCCCCTCTGAGGCCCCAGCCCTCCCCCCCCCCAAGAAAAAACGTACCTTCCCTAAGCTGGTTCTAGGGATTTTCTGTCCTTCAGAGAAAGCTTTCAGGTGCCGCGCCCAAGCTTCTGAGGTGACAAAATCCATCTTTTGCTGTAAAATAATTTTAAGAAGGTCACTAAACATTAAACGTTTTTCCTAAACTAGTTCTAGGGATTTTCTGTTCCTCGGAGAAAGCTTTCAGGCGCCGCGCCCAAGCTTCTGAGGTGACAAAATCCATCCTTTACTGTAGAATAATGTTAAGGAGATCACTAAACATTAAACGTTTTCCCTAAACTAGTTCTAGGGATTTTCTGTCTCTCAGACAAAGCTTTCAGGCGCCGCGCCCAAGCTTCTGAGGTGACAAAATCCATCCTTTACTGTCGAAAAATTTTAAGAAGATCACTAAAAATTAATGTTTTCGTAAACTAGTTCTAGGGATTTTCTCTCCTTCAGACAAAGCTTTCAGGTGCCGCGCCCAAGCTTCTGATGTGACAAAATCCATCTTTTGCTATAGAATAATTTTAAGGCCACTAAACATGAAACCAGAAGAAGAACGAATGGTATCCCACAATCCTTTGCCTCATGCAATTTCATGAAGATGGCGAATGTCTTGTGACACATGGCGGATTTTGCCTGTTTTCGCTTTGGATTTTTTCACAGATAAAGCGTTTCGCTGAGGATAGCACACTTCAAAACACAAACTTGCAACTTTCATCATGAAATAGGTGTTGTTTCTTTTGAATTTAGCACATTAGAAATAGGTTTTTTAGATAATTTGAATAACAATGTCTCAAGCCATCCCTTACCACCGCTTCAATGAGTTGCACGAAGTTAATGATAGGTCTCTTTATGCTTGAGTAATTTACAGAAACAGTTAAAATCTGAATAATTAAGAGGTATTTGGACAACTTTGTACTATAGTGACCCTTAGTGACCCGACAGTTTCAAATTTCTGAAGGTTCGAAAATGGTCCAAATTCCTGCAGTTTCGAGTATCACGTTTTAACTCACATGGCGATTCCGCGACAAATGTAATAGAGTAATAAACAGGGTTAAAGGAGTTTAATTGCGCTTTTTCTTTATTGTGCTTTCCGTGCGAGCAAGGAGTGAATTAATTGCTTGTGCTTTGTTGGATAAGCTCAAAAGGATCCATGAAGATTACCAGTTATTAGCCGTTGCTTTCTCCTCGAGTATGGTCAACCGGGTGACAGATATCACTATTTATGTCTGTACTTGAAATGGTCGAAGTAGTTTGACACAAAACTTCGAGATCGCAAATTATTGTTCCAGTTAATTGTCCACTGTCCTGTGCATTTCAAAAACTACTCGAAGAAGAATTCGAGGAAGCGATTTTTGAATACATTGCCTACAATCATCAACAACATCCTCGGGTAAACACATGATACAACTCGCTGGATCTTCGTCTTCTGACATGAAACGTTAAACATTAATGTTTTCCTAAACTAGTTCTAGGGATTTTCTTTCCTTCAGACAAAGCTTTCAGGCGCCGCGCCTAAGCTTCTGAGGTGACAAAATCCATCTTTTGCTATAGAATAATTGAAAGGCCGCTAAATATTAAAGGCTCTTTAAACGTTTTCCTAAACTGGTTCTAGGGATTTTCTGTCTTTCAGAGAAAGCTTTCAGGCGCCGCGCCCAAGCTTCTGAGGTGACAAAATCCATCCTTTGCTGTAGAATAATTTTAAGAAGGCCACTAAGCATTAAACGTCTTTCCTAAACTAGTCACATGCCTCCAAATTAAAGACGTTAATTAAAATAAAAAATGCGACAATTTGAGTTTACAGCCACTTGTGAATTAGCCTAGTTTCGAATTGTTTGTGCGAGTAAGTCTGGTAACTAATTTATAGCATCAAGTCGAGGCTGAGGGGAATAGAAATTTTTGTCAACATGGAGGGGGAAAGTGCTGCGTTTGTAAGTATGAAAGTTCCAGAGCTACAAAAGTTCCTGAAGGAAAGGGATATTCAAATTTCTGTCGACGGCAAAAACAGAAAAAGGGCTGAACTGCTAGAGCTTTGCAAGAATGCGGCCGAAATGAAGGTTCCAAAACTTGACAATGAAACGGCGCAGCGTGAGGAGTTGATTAATTCCAAGATCACATTGCCAGGAGGGAAATTACTTCCCCATCCACTTTCACTCAAATTTTGGACCCATGACTTCACTAATATTCCAGACTTCAGGTTTCCTGATATTTATCATTACCTGGTCGGAAAAGATGGCTATGACGAGGATTGTTTACGGTCGTATAAAAGTCTTCAGGGTTTTCGCTTATATATAGACGGACACGTGGCTCGTGGAGGATCTGAAGTACCACAACATTAGCGATAATCAGACTGGATACTGCTATTTCCAATTCAAAGTCAAACCAACAGAAAGGTCTAAAACGGAAGATGGAAAAGACTTCTACTGGGGATTTATTGTACTTGAAAACAGCGGAAGCATTTACTCAGCTTACTGTGCTTGTAAAGGCGGGTAAGTGACTTCAACTTTGTCTGTTTTATAAAATGGAAGAACTCTTGTTTTTCTCGCGTTTTAATAATATGGTGGGCTTTTGCGTGAAGGAGCTGACTCTCCGAGACACAAGTACCGGTACGCTTATACTTTGTTTTTGTTTCTTCAGAGCTGATGGTGCATGTAGACATGTTGCTACTGCTTTGTTTGATTTGGAGGCCACCATAAGGAGAAATGAACTGGAGACTTGCACTTCAGTTCCTTGTGTCTGGGTAAAACGAAAAAGAATTACAGAAAATGCTGTACCTATGGAAGATCTTACAATTAAAAAATCAGAGTATGGTAAAGAAGCTAAGGATTGCAAAAAACCGTTTGACTTCAATCCTTTGTGCTCTTATAGTTCCACCCAATCTTTCAAAGACAAGTTTTATGATGCTTTGCTGGAAACTAACCCTTCGTGCGTAGCTTTGCAATTTATACCAAAACCTCCAATTCAGGCTGTGAGTGAAAAAGAACTCTTGGAACAGATCTCATCTGAAGATATTGACCATGAGGAAATTGTAGAATATGCCGAAGTTTATTCCCTGAAAGAGTTAGCTAACATATTTATTGCCAAAAATAGTCTAGCAAGTTTACCAAATCCTACTTATGAGCAATGTAGTGACTTTGCAAACTTTCTGCATCAGCATGATTTTGCAACAGAGGTAATATTTCAGAAAACATTAGGCCAAAGCAATACAGAATTTTGGTTTTCGCAGAGGGCAGGGCGAATAACAGCTTCCAATTTTTACAAAATATGCCACTTAAAAGAGACCACTAATTCAAAAAATACAGTGAAGCTGCTAATGAATTACTGTCCTCTCAGTGGTGACAATACTCCTCAGCAGCTTTCTTGGGGCCATGATAAGGAAGTTGTAGCTGTAAAGGAGTATATCAAGAAATTTAAATCAAAACATAAGGGTATGGAGGTTTTTCACAGTGGCCTTTTTATAGACAACCAGCATCCATATCTAGGGGCTTCTCCAGACAGACTCCAAGTTTGTAAGTGTTGTGTCAAAATACTTTTAGAGGTTAAGAGCATTTTTAGCAAGAGAAATCTTCCACCTCACATTGCTGCAGCCTCTTACCTTGAAGAAGTGGATGGAAAATATTATCTCAGAAAAGAGACATCTTGGTACTACCAAATTCAAGGACAGCTCGCAATAGCTGGTTTAACACATTGTTATCTTATCATCTATACTCTCAAAGGGATTTTGGTAGCACCTGTTCAATTTGATAAAGAACTGTGGGAGCACATGGTTGGGAGGCTGAAAAAGTTTTTTTTGGAACACATGGTACCTGAACTCCTCAGTGGAAATATTCTCAAAGAGGTTACTCAGAAGCCTGCATAAGAAGTCATTTTAACTTGCTATAGCACAGGGATCGTTTCTTTTTATTACCAAACTTTTTTCCATCTTTCCACAGAAACAGCAAAAACAGCAACCTAACCTTAACCACAGTTTTGTGTATTTACTTACACTAACTAGAAAATGTTCTTTGTTTGGGATGTTGCTTGTAGAATGAAAAGTAATGCTGGTGAGAATCTACGTGATAGGTTGACTATTTATCAAAAGCCTAACAAGGTTCTAAAACCATTTCATTGATTTAGATAGAATGTGAACAGACTGTGAAAAATCATTGACTTAAATAACAGTCAGTTGATACCACATAACAAATTTAAATTTTGGTATGCTTACAATTATACTGTATTGCAAAACAGGTGTCAGACTTATTGATAACTTTTGTTTGTTAGCCAGTGTTATCGTATGTAATTCAATCCCACAAAAGAATTTGCATCCTATGTTTTCTTAACCACTACAGCCATTTGAGATGGCAAGTTAAAAGTTAGTTTAAATTAAGTGTCATAACATACAACAGTACTTTTCTTCAATACTTAAAGTTTTCTTTGCATAAGGTAATTTTTGTAATATTGTGATATTCTTTCGTGCTAGAGAATTCCTACTTTGCTAATGGAGGTAGAAGATTACACAAAGCAGCACAAACTGTTAATATTTTATCAGCAAGAGGTACAAGTGGTATAGGCAGATTTCCTTGAAGAATATGGAAGTCTTTCAATCTTTCTATGGCTCTCTCAACGTGAATTCTGACACTGGCTATAGATCTTGTTGTCTTCAGTGACTTTTGGGACAGCTGCTTACCTATTATTTGATAACAAATGTAAAAAGTACATGTTGACACTTTATTCCTTTAATAAAAATGTTCAGTTGAGATTGGTTCTGTATTGTGGCTCTGTTCTGTCAAGTAGTTTAACATGTAAACCAGAGGGTCATATCTTGGAATTTGAATTGGGGAGGGAGGGCAGGGTTCACCTAAGATACAAAGTTTGTAGTTGAGGTGAGGTGAAGAAGAAAGATTGTGATTGCGATTGTGATTCCAAGCCCCCCCCCCCCCAACACACATACACCCTGGCATCCACCCTTGAATGGACTCATCTCTTCACCATATGGTTTTGTGAGAATGTTTACATGCTTCATTCAAACTAGTTACTGTTGGAGAAAATACTCAATTTTGTTCTGAAGAAAGTGCACAAATTACTTACCTTTCTTGGAGAAAGGAGGCATGTTAAGGTAGGCTTTTCGCTTCGTAAGAAGGTCTCTAATTGTGAAGCCTCTGTCTGCCATGACGTGGTCTCCTTCCTCGATCAGTTCCAAAATCCCACTCTTCTGAGTGAGTTTTCGGTCACTAGTACTTCCACTCCACAGTTTTGACACAAAAGTGAAAAATCCCGATGGAGTTATTCCTACTAAAGTTTTCATGGTATTGTGGCCTTTGTACTCACTCCATGTAGCTCGTTGGGCAGCGGGAGAGGTAGGTTTCTGAATGAATATCTCCGTACAATCAATTACAACTCTGGTGGAGGGATAATTTTTAAACGACTGAGGCAAGTTTTTGCGAACTGATTCTTTTGAAGGCCAAATCAACAAAACGTCTTTCAAAATAATAGCAAGGAAGCAGATCCAAGTAGTAAACACCTTACTAACGGAAGATTTGGAAACAGCAAATACGTCTGACAGGTGTTGAACAAGTAGTCCTAGTCGAAGTCTTACCAAAGTCAAAATAAATTCTTGAAAGATTGTCAGGCTTCTCTTTTTGCCGCTCTTTTTGACAGGTTTCTCTTGGAAGTTGACTTTCTTTCCTTTATTGGTGTCCCAGTACTTCAGTTTCTTGGCCAAAGGTTTCAAAAGATTAAATATCGTCATCAGGCAAGCCAAAGTTGGAATTCCTGTATAGAATTTTACGGACTGGTCATCTTTCAACACGTTGCCTATAAAAAGTTCGCGTTTCAATGCTGTTTTGTCACTGAGTTTGTTTCGAAGTGTTTTGTTGTCAGTTCTTAACTTTGCTACGTTTTGGGTAAGATCCTCCATTTGTTGTTGGTCGATGTCCGTTTGGCAAGAAACGGAAACATATTCTTTTACTTCGTTAGCGTTTATGACAGTTTGAGAAGAGCTAATTACATTAACTTCGTTATCCTTTGGGACATAGTCGTGATCCCTTACACCAACATCAGGCGACACACGGGAAATTTTCGCGGGAAACATGATGTTGTTGTCTTCGCTCGCCTTTCGTTTCTTTCGCTCATTCATCCGTTTTTCGCGTTGACTGGGACTTCTTGGGACTGTTTTTGGGTTAAATATTGTCGGAACCGTCCCTTTTGCTGGCTTTGTAATTCCACACAAGGTCTTCACGATGAGTTTGGCCTCAAAATGCTCGGAACACATATGCAAATATTTGACGGACTCAAACTCTTTATCAGCGCGACGACAAAAAGCGCTCCATTTCTTTCTAAGCTTCTCTTCGCTCGGGAACTCGAAAAACTTGAGGTCTGGCCTTTTTTTGGAATTATTTTTACACACAGAGATGGCACAATATTTCATTTTCAGCTTACCGTCGCTCTGGCTACAGTTAACAATTATCCTGCGAAATCGCGCGGAATATCACCTGATACTTAGCCGACGAGGCCGTAGGCCGAGTTGGCTAAATCAGGGGATATTCCGCAAGATTGAGCAGGATAATTGTTTTATTATTCAACAAATTCCCATCGCCTACCATTTTCAGAACGAGAAAAACTACGGCTCTATGATAAAAACGCTAAAAGCTAGCAACACATAAGCTTAATAAAAATCAAAACAGAACTTCAAGAAATCGAAGTTTACTACCGTTCACTTAAAAAGACGTATTTACAAACTCATGTTTCAAAATGACAAGACAAAGGAAAAAAATATTGCTACCTTACCGAGAGTAAGTCCTCTTCCTGTGAATTAAAATCTTTTCAACTTTAGTCTTTACAACTTTCCGTGAGCAAGTGTGCTGCTTCGTTCGCAATAGCATTTTCTTGGTTGAGTTCTCACTATGAAAATTCCAAGTCAACCTCTGGATATCTTTGTGAGCTGAAGCAAATTCCTGTTGACTTTTTGAGAGCATTTAATCGTGGAAAGTTTCTTCCAGAGAGTTAAAATGTCCGGAGAACACTGCTGAAACTGTCTCGCTTTTCAAAATGGCCGCCAAACAAGCAATGAAAGAAAATCTGCAGTGAAATTCCAAATATGGTCATTTACGTTTATCGCAGGATATCTGTCATGTAGGATGACAGATATTGAGGGCTTCCTTACCATATATGGGCATAGTGACAATTTGTTGAATAATAACTGTAGTTATACTTTCAAAATAGGCGCCTATTCCCCTCAGCCTCGACTTGATGCTATAAAATAGTTACCAGGCTTTCCCGCACAAACAATTCGAAACTAGGCTATTATTTTAGCATTAACTTGGGCTTAGTATTTTACGCATAAATAACCAAGTGCATTATCCTGCACACGAGGACTTTTAAATGTTAAGTACACTGATCGTGATTTAAGCACAGATATATGAGGGGTGATTTTGGAATTGTCTTGTTAGTCATATAACTGCAAAGACAGAACAGTCATGTCAGACCTAATATCAATCCGAGAGTTTGCTTTCTCGCGTATAAACAAGCCAATAAACACGCCAAAAATTGCGCCAAAATGCTCTACTCCGAGAGAGCCAAGAGAAAGCCCGCCAATATTTTAGAGTTCCTGCACTAACACATCGTCATCTCTTGACCATTCTACGCACCGGACTTGTCTTGTTCCGAAATCTCGCTGAATACAAGCTTACTTGGAGCTTACAATAAAAGGAAAAATCAGACAAAAGGCTCATGATTTGTTAATAGTAGTTATTTCAACGATTTGTAAATAGGAGGAGCCAGCTCATAATGTTGACGAGGTTAACGTTAGTGTAGTATCTAATTTGTGTTTGGAACGAGCGGATATCGCTTCAATTTCGCGGCCTTGAATGTACTATTTGAATGTACAATAACGCAAAACTCGCGGCATCTATGATGTCCCTAAGATAAGTAATTCGCTAGACAAACAATTTCCAGCATATCTCGTTCACTCGCTGTTTTTACTATGAAATAACACTGCGTTTCCCTGTAGACTACGAGCAGTCTCTCTTTCCGCTCAGGGATAGTCGAGGAAAACGAACAAGCGAGCAAGCGTGAAATCGCCTGCCGCGTTGAAACGTGATGCGCGTGTCGAACCGCTAGTGTAGTAAGCGATGTTCCTTGAATTCCATTTATCACTGGTAAACTGTGCTTTGATCGTAACTAGTGGATTATGCCGAGAGATGACAGAACCTCATTGAAAACAACTCCAAACTGGCCAGTGTTGACAGTTAGAGGACATGGTTCTAGCTCTGAGCGTCCATATTGTTGCTCCTTTCAAACAATAGAGTTGACAGCTAAAGTAATTATAATCGACCACAAATATTCCACGAATGCGGCGTAATGACGAGTGTGTCCTGATCATGAGCTTTGTGTCATCTTGTCTGCGAGGCTCAACTATTCACACGTGAAATAATTTACGTATTCGAAATTGAGCAAATTTTTTTAGCGGATTGGCGGTTTCGGGTATTGAATTATAGCGGATCGGTGGATTTTCATACCCCTATTCACCCCGCCCCCTTTGTCAGATCTCGATAGGAATAGCCTGACTTCACACATTAACTACACATTAAAAAAAAAAAAAACAACAATTCAAAACGGTTACACAAAACTTTCTCAACTGAGTTGATCAGGTAAATTGGCCATTGCAGGGAAATTGAAAGCTGACGTTTCGAGCGTTAACCCTTCGTCAGAACGATTCAAGGAATTGCTTGTGGTTGCGTTTGGTTTCTGTACTTGTGCCGTAGGGCATTTGAACAGCTTGTTTGCACCCCCCCCCCGGGGGGGAATATGCCGCTGCCGATTTGTTTTCAACTGAAATCCTAATGCCAGGGGGTCGGTCTAGGTGGGGGGGGGGGGCGGCGATGCATAACTTAGGAATATCGTAAGAACGCCGGTTTTCACTACTAACTTGCGCCAAAATAAAAATTCAAAAGGTTTATTCCCTACTCAGCTAGTTGTCATATCGTTGCACGTCTCATTCGGTTTTTCTTGATTAATATATAGACGACCGAGAAATGCAGAATCTGCCAACTTAAATTTGAATAATTAGAAATTCCACCACTGATGCTTAGATGTGCAACTTTGCTGTTACCATGAGAAAGCCAGTCATTACTTTTGTCTACGCTGTTCTTTTGTCTTTGACGTTTGTTCCTAGGGCAGGTAAGAACGTTTAGAAACTACCTCTAGATCTAATTTAAGTTAGATTCACCAGAATATTTTTACACAGGCGCAAAAGATGAGCCGATTTCGTATCGACCAAATTTTACGCTTTATGGCTCAGTGACACAAAAGAATTCTTTGCCAAGGAAGTCTGAGGAAGGAAATGATTTTTCGTTCTTTCTGCTTGTCTCTCTCCCAATCGTAGAACCTGTCGTCTGCATGAAAATATCGGTGATATCTCACTTAATCCAAAGTTACAGTACGAAAGAGATATTAGGTTATGGCGACATACTTCAGAAGGCTGCGTTACCGGTGCGCAGATGAGGATGACACGTCAGATCCATATGGGACATTAAGAGCGACTTTCAGTAAACATCGAGCATTCGGCGGCAGAAGTTGAAAAATCGATTTCTTTCATATTTTGCACATAAATGGGTATTGGTAAAACTAGAAACGTTAACCTGATGTGGTTCGTTTTCCTCAGAAGCGCTTTATTTTCGGAAAAAACGAGGAGATCGATTCTCGGGTTCCGGAGGTCAAAATCACAGGAAATTAATCTTGAAAATCAGTACTACAAACTTGCATCGCGCTGGTAAACTAAAGCGCGGAGAAAAAGATAGACACTTCTTATTAACAGAACAAGTCTTTTTCATTAACTAGACAGTTACAAAACAGCAGTAGCGAAATTTAATGAACACAAACAATTCCAAACTAAAAGGCAGGTTCTGATGTTTACGTAGAAACTGATTTGGAACCTAACTTCTGTGAAATAATTTAACATGTGCCATAACCCCACATGGTCTCAATCCTCGTTCAATAGACAGTAGAAACGTTGAACTAAACTATACCTTGAAACTGGCTTGGGTTATCCATGCTACTGTCTTTGGGAAAACTTGGAAGACAGCGAATTTAACAAATGGGGCTTAATGAAGTTCAACTTTGGCGCATCCCGACATACACCAACATTTTCGTGTTAAGCTACACAATCTCCCTTTTCTTCGTCGTTGCTTGATGCTTGATGATGGCTTCAAACTAAAATGTTCGGTTGATCTCAAAAAAGGTAGAGGGAAAAGAAAAAATTGAACGACATTGGTGATATCGTTGTGAGCTCTTTGTGCAAACCACGTCAAAACGTGACATCTAATATGCTACACCTGTGACATCATATATCCAAATTTGGTCAAACAATTTGGTCACGGTATTTGGTAACGCAATGCAAACAAACGTAGAGAGAATATTTGCACACGAAGGAACAGAAGTTTGGAAACGTGAAAATCGCCCATTTCGGGCTTTTTCTTCCTCTATGTGGAATGCAAAAGAATGTTAACGCTGGAAATTAACAAGAGTGAAGTAGAGCGAGCCCGTTTGGTTAAAGAAGCAAAATTTCCCGTGTTTTTGTGTACGGCAGAATTCGGAGCGATTTTACAATACCCGGCCACTTTCCAGCGCACAAATCCACTGCTCCCGTGGTCCCTCAGTCATGGACTTAAATGTCGTTGAACTAGTGCTCCCGCAATCCCGCAGTCCCGTAGTCGATGAGTAACTTATATTTAAAAAGTTGAACTGGTGCTCCCGCAGTCCTGCAGTCCCGTAGTCGATGAAAAACTTAAAGGGAGTTGAACTAACACTCCCGCAGTCCTGCAGTCCTGTAGTCGATGACCAACTTATATTAAATGAGTTGAACTAGTGCTCCCGCAATCCCGCAGTCCCGTAGTCGATGAGTAACTTATATTAAATGAGTTGAACTAGTGCTCCCGCAGTCCTGCAGTCCCGTAGTCGATAAATAACTTAAAGTGCACCTAACCCCAAATTTTTTTCCCCGTCAAATAAATTCTGTTATCATTTGGAGCATTTCGTCACAAAAAGTTTTTGATTTGGTTTAATCCCTGATTTTCTGTGCGCGGTTGAAGTACGGAAAAAGACACCATTTTGGTTCAGGGTCGAGCAGTGAGGGCATGGGACTAGTCACCTTGTGACGTCAAATCAAGAACTCGCAGCCTTCCGCTATCTCCATCGGAGCTATATTTCTCTTGAGCTCTCGAAGATGTACAGAAAACTGTCGACCGTTGGTATTGCTCCGAGACGTAGTAACCAAAGAAACGAATCACAAGACGTATCACTACATAATACAGCACTTTTTGACGACGAGCGACCGGTGGTGAAGAGACGAAATGAACGGATTTTGTAAAGCAATAGCGAGCAAAACGGCAGCCTTCCAAGCACTTGACAGACTCGATGCTACGCTCGATGCATTTTAAACAAAGATTTGTTTTCGCAGAAGAAGGTATCCGATCAAACGATAGCTTTTTGTGTATTTCCAATGATTGAACGACGGCCGATTAACCATAGAATACCCTGCCACATGAACTATTTTTGTGGAGCCGTCTACGCGATACGCAGTACGCAGAAAATTATTACCTTTGCGAATTATTCAAGTTGGCTACACGGTAAGTGCTAAAAAATTACATGTAAGCGGTGGCCAAAACAGCTTAGGGTTTAAAATTAAAGACCGTATTTATAGAAAGTCCTCCTTCAGCTGAACCGAACGCGCTTTCTCCACAATAACAAACCATTGCCATTATTCCTTATTCTAGTCTATGAACGTGCCTCGCTATACCTCGCCATAAGAATTTTATCTTGAGTCATTTTAAATCACTCGAGCATAACAAAACATTACTGTCCAGAGATCCCTTGTTCATATCCTCCGTTGAAGTAGACTGCAAGCAGTGTCTTTCTTCTTTCATTACCATTTCTTTGTGCGAAAAAAGGCCGCAAGAAGATCGAAGTGCAGGCGATGAGCGGCGAAGCCTAGAGCTGCGAGTCAAGAAGCGAGGGCCGGTTGATTTACATAATTTGTACATTTCCGCTCGCGCGTAGGATCTGAGGAAACTGCTCGCATGTTGATGCAAGAAAAATTATTCGTAAGATAATCGCAGTTGAACCGATACTAACAAACTCTCGTGCTTATAATTCTTGTCAATTGCCTGCCTGATTCACTAGTGTTATAAATTGTTGTTATTGTTAATGCTGGTTACCATTCTCGTTCCCAGAGCCCGCGTCCCCCTAGACCAGCGGTCGGGAACTAGGGGACGCGGGCTCTGGGAACGAGAATGGCTGGTTACAGAAATGGACAAGACGTAAGTAATATCGCAGTTTCCACATTTACTTCTATGTAGAAATGGTAAATAAATGAAGAAAGGAATGCTTTATTAAAATCTTCATTTCTATAAGAGATTCCCTCAACTTGAATATAAATCTCAAATGTGAGAAGCGGAGAGCAGGAAAACCAAGACCAAACGTGAAGACCGAACGTGCAAAATAAAATGTAAACAGTCACGGGCGAAGCTCATCATTCCGGCTTCTTCACGGCCCTCCAAGGCCAATCGTTGCTTTATTTGCTGTTCCAGTTCTTAGTTTGCCTTTATTTCCTTTTTGCATTGAGCAATTCATTCTTCGTTGGTTAGCGGGTTATTAGCAGATATGGCCAGGACGGCACTTTCTTCATCATTTGTCGGTGTACTGTCGACTTCGTGTTCCGCATCTATCTCGTATTCAGAGCTAAAATTCAACTGCAAATCAGCAGAATCCGCCTAGCTCGTCTCAGTATCTGCTTTGGATTACAACATTGGAATTTTAGTTATACTATGACTTTGTTCGAATTAGCTAGAAGGTCAGAAGGCTTCGATCAACAAATAAAGTCAGAGAAACACAGCCAAAAACCAAGCGGCGTGGAATTCTTGGTTCTTGATCTGACGTCACAACTACGGCTCGCCCCAGGTTCCTCTTACTCGGACTTGAACCAAATTTTTGTTGAATTTAACAGGGCACAGAAAATCGAGAATTTAAGCAAATCAAAAAATGTTTGCGAAGAAATGTTCCAGATGATAACAGAATTTATTTAGCCGAAAAAAAAATTTAGGGGTTAGGTGCAGTTGAGAGAGTTGAACTAGTGCTCCCGCAGTCCGGCAGTCCCGTAGTCGATGAGTAACATATTAAATGAGTTGTACTAGTGCTCCTGCAGTCCGGCAGTCCCGTAGTCCATGAATAAGTTAAATTAAGAGAGTTGAACTGAGTGCTCCCGCAGTCCTGCAGTCCCGTAGTCGTAAAATAACTTTGATTATTGTAATAATTTAGCTTGTAAATATATCTCCTTGATTTGATTGTACATCTTTAGTTTCCACTCCATAAATATTGTTGATATGATTGTAATTAGGCATTACTGCTGTGAGCCATTTGGGCCATCATAAGAAATAAACGCTAACAACTTCAAGTCCGTGCGTAACCCTTATCGCTATTCGTTCCCAATATAATTATATATGGTGTTACCATAACACCAATTGAAAACTAACCACTTCGAGTCTGTGCTTAACCCTAATCACTGTTCATCAGTGCTAACACCCTTAACCTAACCTACCCCTTACCCTAACCTACCCCTTACCCCAACCTAACCCTAACCCTAAGCCATAACAACAATTGAAGGCTAACCACTTCAAGTCAGTGCTTAACCCTATATCATTATCCATCAGTGCTATCCCCCAACCCTAACCTACTCCTAACACTAAATCTACCCTTATCCTTACCCTAACCCTAACCCAAACCCATAACAACAATTGAAGCTAACCATTTCGAGGCAGTGCTTAACCCTAATCACTGTCCATCAGTGCTAACCCCCCTAACCCTAACCTAGCTCTAACCCTAAGCCCATAGCAACAATTGAAAGCTAACTACTTCGAGTCAGTGCTTAACCCTAATCACTGTTCATCAGTGCTAACCCCCCTAACCCTAACCTACCCCTAACACTAAACCTACCCTTATCCTAACCCTAACCCTAACCCATAATAACAATTGAAGGCTAACCACTTCGAGTCAGTGCTTAACCCTAATCACTGTTCATCAGTGCTAAAGGACTGCAGGAGCACTCCTTGACTAAGGGACTGCAGGACTGCGGGAGCACTAGTTCATCTCATTTAATCTAAGTTATTCATCGCCTACGGGACTGCAGGACTGCGGGAGCACTTGTTCAACTACATTATAAGTCAATGACTGAGGGACCATGGGAGCAGTGGATTTGTGGTGCTCGAAAGAGGCCGGGTATTGTAAAGTTTAGCCCAGAATTCAACTTTACTAAGCCCCATTTGTTAAAACTTTGCTGAGCTCAAACTGGTCCCAAACAAAGTAGCATGGATAACCCAAGCCAGTTTCAAGGCATGGTTTATTTCAATGTTTGTGCTGTCTATTGAATGAGGATTGAGACCATTTAGAATTATGGCACATGTTAAATTATTTCACAGAAGTTAGGTTCCAAATCAGTTTCTACGTGGTCATCAAAACCTGCCTTTTAGTTTGGAATTGTTTGTGTTCAGTGGATTTCGCTACTGCTGTTTCATAACTGTCTACTTAATGAAAAAGACTTGTTCTGTCGATAGAAAGTGCCTATCTGTTTTTCCGCGCTTTAGTTTACCAGCGCGATGCAAGTTTATAGTACTGATTTTCAAGGTTAATTTCCTGTGATTTTGACCTCCGGAACCCGAGAATCGATTTCTTCGTATTCTTCGGGAAAACGAACCACGTCAGGTTTCTAGCTTTTCTAATACCTAATTATGTGCAAAATACGAAAGAAATCGATTTTTCAACTACTGCCGCTAAATTGAAATTTTGCTTGATTTTTACTGAAAGTCGCTCTTAACACACAAATATTACTAATACTCTTTATGGATTCGACATGAAAGCAAGAAACGATTGAGTTGCAGTAACTACTACGTTTCATTTTTTTGTGCAGATTCGTTTCCTGCTTACAATTTTTTTTTGAATTTTATAGCATGAAAATTCAGTTTAAACAATAGAGGTCAACAAAGATGCACATTTTAACCATCTCGGTCCAAACGTCACACGCGTTTCGCATGTCAAACAAGACAGTGATAGTTTGCCTATCTATAGATAAGTTGTCCATCTAAGACGCAAACGGCACAAGAGAAAACTAGTTTATAAAGAAATGTCGCTAAAGGGGTGACAAGCAGTCAGCCATGTCCTTGGTCTCCGGATTTTTAATTTATTCTGTGCCGCTATCAAGGAAAAAGTGTTATGTATCACTTTCGTTATAGAAAGGCCCGGTTGTGCCACAGGAACCCAAAGTTATAAGTCAGCGGAGTAGTTTGAGAAGTTCAGTCGGACGTAGTTCGTAATCAGAACCTAGGGTTAGGGGATAAGGGCTAGCTTTGGAGTTAGGTAACTCAACATCCTTTTGCTCAACTGCAGAATCACACCACAACTTTCAGCGTCTCAGTAGTCGGTCCGCGTATCTCAGGTACATCTCTATACTGCAAATTTTTGTGCGTTTTTGTTTTTTTTGAAATATGTGGTATGCTATCTCTGATATCAAAACCCAAGAGATGCTAATCTCTTCTTGGTTTCAATACATTTCGGACTTTATGATCGGGTTTATTATTTACGAGTTAACAAGTAAACAGTCACATGAAGTGAAGCTCAAGGCTGAAGGCAATGGATGAACGCACAAGCCATGTGACCGAATGAAAGGCCACAAAACGAACGAACAAAAGCAGTGAATGAACGAACGAACAAGATGACGCATGAACGAACGAACAAACCCGACAATCGAACGAGCGAAATGCCAGCCAAACACACGGAAAATAGACCAATAACACGAACAAACGCCCGCAAACCCGGCGACTCAACAAATGGCTGAATACACCTACCCTTTTTAAAACGAAGAAAAACAGTGCCAGTTTGGTTCAGACCGTATTTATAGAAAGTCCTCCTTCAGCTGAACCGAACGCGCTTTCTCCACAATAACAAACCATTGCCATTATTCCTTATTCTAGTCTATGAACGTGCCTCGCTATACCTCGCCATAAGAATTTTATCTTGAGTCATTTTAAATCACTCGAGCATAACAAAACATTACTGTCCAGAGATCCCTTGTTCATATCCTCCGTTGAAGTAGACTGCAAGCAGTGTCTTTCTTCTTTCATTACCATTTCTTTGTGCGAAAAAAGGCCGCAAGAAGATCGAAGTGCAGGCGATGAGCGGCGAAGCCTAGAGCTGCGAGTCAAGAAGCGAGGGCCGGTTGATTTACATAATTTGTACATTTCCGCTCGCGCGTAGGATCTGAGGAAACTGCTCGCATGTTGATGCACAGGTAACCAAAGCGTAATATGAGAGTTTGTAGGGAGCTGAAATTCGATCGAAAATAATCGGCGGTTTTCCGCCGAAAATACATTAAAATCGAAATAAAGTTTTAAAAATCTTACCTGTTGCGTGTGTGCTGTGTTTTTATCGCTTTTCGGAGCTTCCGGAGGCCGTTTTGGGCGATTTTCTGCTTAACGGTCGATGCGACGGCATGTCACGTACTAAAGTGACACGCCGTCGCATCGACCGTTAAGCAGAAAATCGCCCAAAACGGCCTCCGGAAGCTCGGAAAAGCGATAAAAACACAGCAAACACACAACAGGTAAGATTTTTAAAACTTTATTTCGATTTTAATGTATTTTCGGCGGAAAACCGCCGATTATTTTCGATCGAATTTCAGCTCCATACAAACTCTCATATTACGCTTTGGTTACCTGTGGTTGATGCAAGAAAAATTATTCGTAAGATAATCGCAGTTGAACCGATACTAACAAACTCTCGTGCTTATAATTCTTGTCAATTGCCTGCCTGATTCACTAGTGTTATAAATTGTTGTTATTGTTAATGCTGGTTACCATTCTCGTTCCCAGAGCCCGCGTCCCCCTAGACCAGCGGTCGGGAACTAGGGGACGCGGGCTCTGGGAACGAGAATGGCTGGTTACAGAAATGGACAAGACGTAAGTAATATCGCAGTTTCCACATTTACTTCTATGTAGAAATGGTAAATAAATGAAGAAAGGAATGCTTTATTAAAATCTTCATTTCTATAAGAGATTCCCTCAACTTGAATATAAATCTCAAATGTGAGAAGCGGAGAGCAGGAAAACCAAGACCAAACGTGAAGACCGAACGTGCAAAATAAAATGTAAACAGTCACGGGCGAAGCTCATCATTCCGGCTTCTTCACGGCCCTCCAAGGCCAATCGTTGCTTTATTTGCTGTTCCAGTTCTTAGTTTGCCTTTATTTCCTTTTTGCATTGAGCAATTCATTCTTCGTTGGTTAGCGGGTTATTAGCAGATATGGCCAGGACGGCACTTTCTTCATCATTTGTCGGTGTACTGTCGACTTCGTGTTCCGCATCTATCTCGTATTCAGAGCTAAAATTCAACTGCAAATCAGCAGAATCCGCCTAGCTCGTCTCAGTATCTGCTTTGGATTACAACATTGGAATTTTAGTTATACTATGACTTTGTTCGAATTAGCTAGAAGGTCAGAAGGCTTCGATCAACAAATAAAGTCAGAGAAACACAGCCAAAAACCAAGCGGCGTGGAATTCTTGGTTCTTGATCTGACGTCACAACTACGGCTCGCCTCAGGTTCCTCTTACTTGGACTTGAACCAAATTTTTGTTGAATTTAACAGGGCACAGAAAATCGAGAATTTAAGCAAATCAAAAAATGTTTGCGAAGAAATGTTCC
Source organism: Siderastrea radians (assembly GCA_964017195.1). NCBI lineage: Eukaryota > Metazoa > Cnidaria > Anthozoa > Scleractinia > Rhizangiidae > Siderastrea > Siderastrea radians. The sequence continues at coordinate 8,004,152 of OZ024895.1, read as the reverse complement.
AGATGATAACAGAATTTATTTAGCCGAAAAAAAAATTTAGGGGTTAGGTGCAGTTGAGAGAGTTGAACTAGTGCTCCCGCAGTCCGGCAGTCCCGTAGTCGATGAGTAACATATTAAATGAGTTGTACTAGTGCTCCTGCAGTCCGGCAGTCCCGTAGTCCATGAATAAGTTAAATTAAGAGAGTTGAACTGAGTGCTCCCGCAGTCCTGCAGTCCCGTAGTCGTAAAATAACTTTGATTATTGTAATAATTTAGCTTGTAAATATATCTCCTTGATTTGATTGTACATCTTTAGTTTCCACTCCATAAATATTGTTGATATGATTGTAATTAGGCATTACTGCTGTGAGCCATTTGGGCCATCATAAGAAATAAACGCTAACAACTTCAAGTCCGTGCGTAACCCTTATCGCTATTCGTTCCCAATATAATTATATATGGTGTTACCATAACACCAATTGAAAACTAACCACTTCGAGTCTGTGCTTAACCCTAATCACTGTTCATCAGTGCTAACACCCTTAACCTAACCTACCCCTTACCCTAACCTACCCCTTACCCCAACCTAACCCTAACCCTAAGCCATAACAACAATTGAAGGCTAACCACTTCAAGTCAGTGCTTAACCCTATATCATTATCCATCAGTGCTATCCCCCAACCCTAACCTACTCCTAACACTAAATCTACCCTTATCCTTACCCTAACCCTAACCCAAACCCATAACAACAATTGAAGCTAACCATTTCGAGGCAGTGCTTAACCCTAATCACTGTCCATCAGTGCTAACCCCCCTAACCCTAACCTAGCTCTAACCCTAAGCCCATAGCAACAATTGAAAGCTAACTACTTCGAGTCAGTGCTTAACCCTAATCACTGTTCATCAGTGCTAACCCCCCTAACCCTAACCTACCCCTAACACTAAACCTACCCTTATCCTAACCCTAACCCTAACCCATAATAACAATTGAAGGCTAACCACTTCGAGTCAGTGCTTAACCCTAATCACTGTTCATCAGTGCTAAAGGACTGCAGGAGCACTCCTTGACTAAGGGACTGCAGGACTGCGGGAGCACTAGTTCATCTCATTTAATCTAAGTTATTCATCGCCTACGGGACTGCAGGACTGCGGGAGCACTTGTTCAACTACATTATAAGTCAATGACTGAGGGACCATGGGAGCAGTGGATTTGTGGTGCTCGAAAGAGGCCGGGTATTGTAAAGTTTAGCCCAGAATTCAACTTTACTAAGCCCCATTTGTTAAACCTTTGCTGAGTTCAAACTGGTCCCAAACAAAGTAGCATGGATAACCCAAGCCAGTTTCAAGGCATGGTTTATTTCAATGTTTGTGCTGTCTATTGAATGAGGATTGAGACCATTTAGAATTATGGCACATGTTAAATTATTTCACAGAAGTTAGGTTCCAAATCAGTTTCTACGTGGTCATCAAAACCTGCCTTTTAGTTTGGAATTGTTTGTGTTCAGTGGATTTCGCTACTGCTGTTTCATAACTGTCTACTTAATGAAAAAGACTTGTTCTGTCGATAGAAAGTGCCTATCTGTTTTTCCGCGCTTTAGTTTACCAGCGCGATGCAAGTTTATAGTACTGATTTTCAAGGTTAATTTCCTGTGATTTTGACCTCCGGAACCCGAGAATCGATTTCTTCGTATTCTTCGGGAAAACGAACCACGTCAGGTTTCTAGCTTTTCTAATACCTAATTATGTGCAAAATACGAAAGAAATCGATTTTTCAACTACTGCCGCTAAATTGAAATTTTGCTTGATTTTTACTGAAAGTCGCTCTTAACACACAAATATTACTAATACTCTTTATGGATTCGACATGAAAGCAAGAAACGATTGAGTTGCAGTAACTACTACGTTTCATTTTTTTGTGCAGATTCGTTTCCTGCTTACAATTTTTTTTTAAATTTTATAGCATGAAAATTCAGTTTAAACAATAGAGGTCAACAAAGATGCACATTTTAACCATCTCGGTCCAAACGTCACACGCGTTTCGCATGTCAAACAAGACAGTGATAGTTTGCCTATCTATAGATAAGTTGTCCATCTAAGACGCAAACGGCACAAGAGAAAACTAGTTTATAAAGAAATGTCGCTAAAGGGGTGACAAGCAGTCAGCCATGTCCTTGGTCTCCGGATTTTTAATTTATTCTGTGCCGCTATCAAAGAAAAAGTGTTATGTATCACTTTCGTTATAGAAAGGCCCGGTTGTGCCACAGGAACCCAAAGTTATAAGTCAGCGGAGTAGTTTGAGAAGTTCAGTCGGACGTAGTTCGTAATCAGAACCTAGGGTTAGGGGATAAGGGCTAGCTTTGGAGTTAGGTAACTCAACATCCTTTTGCTCAACTGCAGAATCACACCACAACTTTCAGCGTCTCAGTAGTCGGTCCGCGTATCTCAGGTACATCTCTATACTGCAAATTTTTGTGCGTTTTTGTTTTTTTTGAAATATGTGGTATGCTATCTCTGATATCAAAACCCAAGAGATGCTAATCTCTTCTTGGTTTCAATACATTTCGGACTTTATGATCGGGTTTATTATTTACGAGTTAACAAGTAAACAGTCACATGAAGTGAAGCTCAAGGCTGAAGGCAATGGATGAACGCACAAGCCATGTGACCGAATGAAAGGCCACAAAACGAACGAACAAAAGCAGTGAATGAACGAACGAACAAGATGACGCATGAACGAACGAACAAACCCGACAATCGAACGAGCGAAATGCCAGCCAAACACACGGAAAATAGACCAATAACACGAACAAACGCCCGCAAACCCGGCGACTCAACAAATGGCTGAATACACCTACCCTTTTTAAAACGAAGAAAAACAGTGCCAGTTTGGTTCAGAATATAGAAAAGTATTTCTGAGCGGCTTTAAATTGAATCAGTAGAAATTGATTTGATAATGCCATTGACAAAAAACCGAAAACCTGGAAGATTAAATGTGTATTAACTTTTTACAACTATTTTAGTGAGCTCACCAAAACTTAGGTTAGATACCGCATAGAATGATAACGAGAAAACTGTGCCCCTCACGAGAATGACAGACCTTCTGAGCAGACTAAACAGTTTTCTCGTTATCATTCTATGCGGTATCTAACTTAAGTTTTGGTGAGCCTACTAAAATAGTTGTAAAAAGTTAATACACATTTAATCTTCCATTTTCCGAGTTTTTTTTTCCTCAAGGGCATTATCAAATCAATTTCTACTAATCCTATTTAAAGCCGCTCATAAATACTTTCCTATATTGTGAACGAAACTGGCACTGCTTTTGTTTGTTTTGAAAAGAGATGGGTGTATTCAGCCATTTGTTGAGTTGCCGGGTTTGCGGGCGTTGTTCGTGCTATTAGTCCATTTTCCGTTTGTTTGGCTGGCATTCCGCTCGTTCGATTGTCGGGTTTGTTCGTTCGTTCATGCGCTATCTTGTTCGTTCGTTCATTCACTGCTTTTGTTCGTTCGTTTTGTGGCCTTTCATTCGGTCACATGGCTTGTGGGTTCATCCATTGCCTTCAGCCTTGAGCTTCCCTTCATGCGACTGTTTACATGTTAACTCATAAATGATAAACCCGATCATAAAGTCCGAAATATATTAAAATCAAGAAGAGATTAGCATCTCTTGGGTTTTAATATCAGAGATAGCATACCACATGTTTCAAAAAAAAAAAAAAAAGTAGGGTTATTGTAGCTCCAGCGTACGTAATTGGTCGATAGCACCAAGTAGCAGATTTGTTCCAAACGGATTTGTTCCAACTCCACCTCTTATTTTATTTTATTTTATTTTATTTTTCACAATCACACGTTTCCAACGGCCGGCCTAGGTAAATTACAATAGTAACTTCAAGTTTTCAACTAACAGACACCAGACACACCATATTCAGTGACAAATGAGCTCGAGATTTCTATCACGCATAGAAATCGTGAGCGAATAATCTAATTGTTTTAGCATAACTCTTGATTAATATTCCACTAAAGTGAAAAGTTTAATTCATTACATTGTTCAGTTGTGAAGTATAAGACTGCGCCAGCCGCTCAACTTTTCGCTACTCACTATCTATCACGGATTAGTATAAATCTACGAGCGTTCTATCACTAATGCTGTTCTCTGATTGGCTACGCTACTCACTATCTATTCTGTTGTAGGTAGTGAGTAGAATTTTCCGCGCGCGGTGTGACCTATTTATATCATTTTTCAATATTATAAAAAACATGTACTGTCTGCTGTTAAGTTTTGAACGTCTAGTAGATTTATACTAAAACAATTAGATTATTCGCTCTCGATTTCTATGCGTGATAGTTGATTCGGCCTTCGGCCTCATCAACTATCACGCGATAGAAATCTCGAGCTCATAATCTAATTGTTAAATACTGGAGCGAGTAGGGTAGTCAATCAGATTGCAGCATTTATGATAGAACGCTAGAAGATTTATACTAAAATTAAATAGATCCACCTTCTCCTTTAAACCCCAGAAATAACACTAGTACTACAATATACATTTCCCGCCATATCTTTGCAAAGAAAATACAGGCAAATATGGAAACTTGCACTTAAACCGCACTCTAACGCTTTTTCAGTCTGAAAATTAAGCTCTTTACGTTGAGCGAACCACAGTACCATTTGGAGGGCTGATGGAGCTCACTAATTAAGGTCAAAATAGTTCTAGTTTTTAGGAATGAGGTGTGACAGTTAAAAACAGAATGAATACACATAGGGAAGAATCAACCCAAGGAGCATCAGACGGCTAATGCTGCCCTTTGGGCTGAAACAGATCTTTTGAATCAGCACGTTTACAGTGCAAATATGTTCCTCTTTCAAAGACCATCACGAGACACAACCACCTTAGCGCCACCCGTTTCTACAACCACCTTGCATTTTAACAGCAAATCCGTACAAAAATCAAACATTGAGCGGCAAAGCTTGAAAAATCAAACTAGCTCTTCTTTTGCATGGCGGTAGCCTGTGTAGTTTTTTCCTTGAAATAACTCTTTATTTCTGAGAAAAAACGAAAAATCAAGAAAAACTCCGTTCGTAGCTCTAAGCTCGATTTTGCGAGACCAGGAAGGTACAGTGTGAAGGTTTGAAATTCCTTCAAGTTCACTCGACTCGTGTATCAAAAATGTTGAACTGGGGAAGGCTGAAATGCTACCAATTTTTTGTATGACTCTTCGTCATCCAAACCTTATGATTTTATAAACTTAAGACTAATCTTAGTGTTCAAGGGATTAATAAAGAGTAAGCCTCCTTTTTGTTACCTCAATCGATAGGTCAAAAAGAACGACGAGTTTGACCATGTGCCTTTACTTGGAATTTCATAAAACTTAGGTTTTAAAGACTAATGATGCTGTACTTTCAAATTACGTTAAGGTTTATTTGCGCAAATGATTTTAGAATATTCAGGAAATTTTTTAAAATCGTGCTTGGAAAGCACAAAATCACGCCATCTGATGATTGCGTGACCATGAGTGACCTGGCATAAAATTCCTTCAGTTGGAACTATCGGCAGATATCGGCAACGTTGACACATGAAACAATTTAAATATACTATAAACCTGTACACGGATATGTTATTCTAAGTGGTCCAAAGTGTTTGCTTTGTGCTTACGTTCCAGACGTACGTATACCGTTCTTCTTCATTTTCACCGAACGGCGAACATTCTGATCCAACCGAAACGTCTCAATTCTGCTTATTTATATTTTTCCTCTCCTTCTGCTATGGACAAAATATTTCCGTCAAATCTGCTAAATAATCCTTTAAATTAGTCGTAAAAGCAGTTACTTCAAGCGTCCATGGGGAGATTTTCCATCGCGCAGTTGTTTCTGTTGTTTACCTGTCGACAAGACGTGACAAGCGGTTACAGGACGATGCAAAAATTTGCATACCGTACATCCTGACCAGTGCACGTGATCGTGATAGGATTTTCCACTTTTATAGGTTTTTGCACATCGTCATAAATTTCGCGAATTTAGCCCACAAGAATAATTCCGAGAAGTTAAGGCAAAGTTATGACTGATTTGTCTGCCGTAACGCAAAATAATATGGTATGGTGTGATGAACTTGTGGTTTGCGTTTTGCCCCTGCATTCGTTTAAATATTGACATTTCAAAGCAGCCAATTTTTCGACTGAAATCGATGCACTGCTGCCGTTTACATAAAACTTCACAAATTATAAGCTTCGGAAATAGACGGCAAAAGAGCACATTTGGAGTTCCTGGGAATTCAATTTCTCCCTTGTAACCAGTGAGTCATGAGATGACCGAACATTTCCTGAGTATCCTCGAATGCGTAACGTAATTCTGTAGGTTAACTGCATTTTATATGTACATTTTACATTTCCCACGTGTCGAACTGCAATCCTGGATTCAACAGCAACGCGAATTTGCGCTTTTTTGTTGGTCTTTTCGCGTGAACGAAACTTTCTTTCTTGTTCTTTTTAATCCATCGTCGGCAGTTTTTGTTCCTACACGGTCAAAACAGAAAAAAACAGTCGACTGAACTTGTTCCCTACGGAAGCTTCAAAGGGACATTGAACTTTATGAAACATGGAAGTTTTTTTTTAGAAAATGGAAGTTGAAGTTGTGAAAATGGAAGTTTGTTTTTTGAAAAGTGGAAGTTGAAGTTGTAAAAATGGAAGTTTGTTTTTTGAAAAATCCATTTTTCTGAGTATCCTTCCATTTTTACAACTTCAACTTCCATTTTTCAAAAAACAAACTTCCATTTTCACAACTTCAACTTCCATTTTTCAAAAAACAAATTTCCATTTTTACAACTTCAACTTCCATTTTTCAAAAAGCAAACTTCCATTTTCACAACTTCAACTTCCATTTTTCAAAAAACAAACTTCCATTTTCACAACTTCAACTTCCATTTTCTAAAAAAAAAAACTTCCATTTTCCATAAAGTTCAATGTCCCTTTGAAGCTTCCGTGTGTTCCTTTATTCACATGTCAGAAAGATGTAAGTAGCCATCAGTCCTCTTGATGATCATTCTCTGGAGTTGAAAGCGAGACAGAGCTTATCGGCTTGTATGCACAAGAACCAGTTTTTATGCAGTGCAATTTCACGCTATCTGTCCCTTTCACCGATCCGAGCTCCGCATTTGATGGCGGAGGAACTCGACTGCATGCCAAGTTCCTCCTGAAATCGCCCAACACAGTACTGGAAAAGGAAAACTACCACAAAGGTGACAGAGGAGTGGGGAAGGAGGTATCGAAGCCGTTACTTTTCAGAAAACAGGTGTCCTTGTTCCTGTGGGCTTAGCTAATGGCCAAAAAATTGAGAGGGGAGGGGGCTAGCAAAACAATAATACAGGGTTTTTGAACTGATTAAGAGGCAATGTCCACTAAGACCGAGCGAAATCGAAAATATGTGGCACATGATGAAAAATCAAAATTCTCCGTTTTTCGCCCAGAGATACCTTATGGTAGCTCTAGAAACGTGGTGGCATTTTTTGTTGAGAAACTATTTTTAAACCTCCAAAAAATAAAAAAAACCGTTACCGCACTACGTGTCTCTACAAACACCCCGAATAAACGCGAATCATACCTACTCGTAAACTTCGCTCTGTTTAATTCGCGTCATGGAACAATCCTGTCTTGAGCTTAGAAAGTTGCTGTTGAAGAGTTTACAAGTAATTTGAGTCAAATTATTCTTTTGTGGATTAATTTTCAAGGTCCTGGCAGGCTGCTGAAAAGCACTAAAATTCGCTTGCTTTGAATTCTCAATTTGGCACAGTTTTTCAAGAGAAAGTTTCCCTCCCCGGTAAAACACCGAATCACTTGAAATTCAGAATTCTTGAAAGAGGAAATGCCGTTCTTAAACCAGGTTTAAAAATTAGTTTCGGGCTTTTTATCACCGCCGAGTACAAACGCTCTCAAAATCCCGATAATTACAACATTAACACGTCAACAATTGGCACATACCTCCGACCAAATAACCGAAAATGTGGACATTTTTTCTATTTTGGTTGGTATTCGGTTGTAATCCACAGTAGAAAGGTAATGTCTAGCTCACCTGAATATGGTATTGTCTAAATATCAGGTTCTGTGCGTACTCTTTCATAATAACCATCTTGGCGTCCGGGGTCAGCAACATCACTGAAGCATCGCGTATTGGCAATCAAGCCAAATGACTTATTTCCATCCCGCCTCCTTTTGTTAAAATGAAGAACCTTCAGGAATAAAATGATTTTGCCTTACTTGAACTTCAAAAGGGTTTTCGCCTATAAGACGTCTTTTCTTGATCTGTATTCGTTGCAAATTTCGAAACGATAATTTCTTGCCGAAAGCTTACAAGCCTGTTTAGTTTGAGTCACGCAACAAAATGTCACGCACTTGATTTTACCTGACGTCGGGTTTGACTTGGAGGGGGAAATGCACAGGAAACAAAAAAAAACAAACAAACAAAAAAAAAACAACAACAACAACAAGCAAGCAAGAAACAAACAAACAAAAACAAAGCAATGAGAACTTTGAAAACCTGTAGACCCAAGGACCGATTACCGTCAACTGCCGCTTATAAGCCCTGGGCTTATACAACTTTGTAAGGGGTTTTGGGTGGGCTTATAAACGGAGGGGTTTATATCCGGGGAGGCTTATAAGTTTCGAAATGAGCCACAGCAGTGTTGATCGAAATACGCTTTTAATTTACCAGTTTTTAATTAACCTTTGAAACGTCACAATAAGTCGAATTCATTTCAATTTTAATTTAACAACAAAATCAAAACTGTAACAACACGAACGTAACCGGAACGTAACAAAACAGAAGCTCAGAGTTCATCTTCGCAGTGTTCTGTGAGAGTGCTTAATATTAAGGAAACAGGGAAAACTAGAGGGCGACTTATATCCGGTGGAGCTTATACCGGGTGTATTTTTTTGTTTACAGGTAGATGGGCCTATAACCGGGGGGGGGGGGCTTGTAAGCGGTTGGGCTTATAAGTGGCAGTTAACGGTATTTATGTATTTATCAGTATCATTAGAGGCAGTGAAGCCTTGCCAAAACCTTGCCTGTTACTAGGGCTTTGAAAAAGAAATTATTATTAGTTCTCTATGTATTGGTCTTCAAAAATTGGTCAAGACAGGAGTGAGAATGTAAAGATGTATGTTGAGTTTACTCAAGCCCAAACCAGGGGTGTGGCCAGGCGTGCCGGAACCGTCCTTTTCGTTCTTTATAAGCTTGTGAAACCATTTTATGGCAAACATAGCGGATTACAATTTTATACATGAAACTCGAAATTAAGTTGAGTTTGAAACTCAACTCATGTTGAAACTCATCATGACAAGGAGTCCTAATGTTTAGGGCTCTTTGTCGCTTTCCGCCTGATCTTCTGAGCAGTGCAGGTGACGAAGGTGGAGAACCATCCTTGTGACGAATGGCTAAGGCTCGAAACGTCAGCTTTCAATCTCTTCACGGTGGCTCAATTTACCTTATCAACTCAGTTGATAAATACAAAGTTTTGTGTTTCGCTTTCCTACCTATGCAGCACCACAGTTTCTCTAGAAACTAACCCCCTTGTTTGTCAAGAGACAGTTGGTTGTGCGATTTTCTCCGTCTTCTCACGGTTGAGGAGAACGAGCTCGGCTTCGCTTAGAGCACTGCTATGGACGGTAGACCATTAGATGACAGGGCCTTAGATTTCAGCGCAGATATTGGTCTTATAGGTCCCACGCTATATGCCCTTCATACACGGACGGATTCCTTCTTTAGAATACTATATATTCACACCATCGATCTTCCAAGTGGCAACTAAACGGCTTGCGATGGACGCGCACCGGATGACACTTAAGGATGATTCTCCACCGGGATCTTGATATCGTGTCCGGAGTTTAGGAGGACAAATGTATCCGACTTAGTCTCCGCCAGCCTTGCTGTCGCAGGCTCCCTTCCCTCCATGGGGAGGGAAGAGAGCCAAGAGTTTGAACACCACGCCCAGCTCTGCTCCTAGTACTCCTGCGCAAACTATGGTTGCCCTGCAGGCCCTGCAGTGGTAGCAGCCAGCGCTGTCTTGCCGGAAGCTGACTGTCTTCAGGGCTGGTATGGTAGTGTTAATCTGCTTAATGACGTCTGCCATCACAGCGAGGAATCCACAAAAGTGGGTATGAGAAAAAAGTGTACTTACCAGAGCCCACTGGAGGGAAGATACCGATGTGTTGCAAAATAGCTTTGGACTCCGACTTGCCATTTCCACGGTCTGCTTTTCTCATTTCCCGTTCGAGGCATACTTAGACAGCCCTGATAGAACTCAACATGACCAATGCCGATTAGTTCCCTCTGCGCTATTCCCAGACAAGAGCAATGGGCTGGGGAAACGGTCCATGTTAAGAATACTAATTAAAAATACTTCTGCGCGTGCTAAAAGAAGAGCAACGAAGCTCAACTTCTGAGTGGATATCGCTGATTCCAACACTGCAAGTGTGACCCGAAAAGTCTTTTTTTGCAACTGGAACAGCAACTGCTTGTTCATATCGCTTGTAAGAGGCGCAAACGCGTGCAACTAGTTTCTGAAAAGAATAAGTGACCTCTATTCGCAGCCAAGGGAGATAATGGTTTGATTGGCTATTGTACTCGGTGACAGGGGTCCTGACTGCGAGAACTCCAAAGAACCTATCCTTTTACAATGGCGCGATATAGAGGAAGCGCTCTACAACTGCTGCGTGTTAAATCTGGCGTTTTCCTTTTTTCTTCTTTTTTTTTTAACGAAAATTATCAGTTTTTGAACATTTACTCAAAGCCGATCCGCACTTAAGACATTTTGTCTAGTTTCCAATAATGCCGCACCTGAAATTCTCACACGCCTGATTTCCAACAAAAAAATTATTTCCGCAAATGGCAGCTTCTCGAGGCGCCTTCTTCGACGCAACACTGGTGGCTTGCAAATAATATTGAAATCCTTCACCGTGAAATTAATTAGACTTGAAAAGTCGAACTCTTGAAAAGTCGAACTCTGCATAAGATATAAAAAAAGATATCGATGTTTGCTATTTTAGACTATCGGAAGCTAATAGTTTCTGCTTCTAGTGAACACGTGACAATTCTTCCCTCTCGCCAGAGCGTCACAAATTGTACATCTATGTAATCTGCAACTTGTTTTGCACAGGTCAGAATTGTGTGGTGAATAGTCCCGTCATATGTAGTATCACTCTATTTTACTAGTCTAAAGAAATTTCAGGCATAATTTCGGCGGTGTAACATGACACCAAACCGGAGGACGGAATGTGAGTAAACAAACACAGTTGTAGCCAAGTGCTACGCATTGAAAACTTACGATTATAGAGAAAAGTGAACTTAAAATTTTCAGGAAACTTGTAAAAAACAAATGGATGCCTTCTTTGTTAGCCTTCGATATGCTTTAGTTTAAATCATGGAAAAAATTCAGCTATCTCTGCGGTTTGTTTTTACATTGAGGTAGTCCGGCATCTGGGATGAAAACGGGAAACGGTCATTCCGGTCGAGTTGCTGAAACAAACGCCATCACTATTTGCATCCCCTTCTATCTTGTATAATTTCTTTCATAGCTTAAGTTATTTCCGACGTCCTAATCTTTCCATTTTTTTCCCCATTTTCGCAATCCCATCACCAAAACCTATCCTGTGACCAGAACCGTCCTGTTGCGTGACAGACAAATTTAGTTAAATCAGACCATAATAACAGTGCGGTTTCTGAGATGAATGTGGAGATCACTGCAAAGTTATTTAGTTTCTTCAGGGAGGCATATCCTAAAAGCAGGACTGGACTCTGGACTCTGGACTCTGGACTCTGGACTCTAGACTCTGGACTTTTCCCTCTTAAAACTTTACCCCCCCCGAAAAACCTCTATATGTCCCCCAAAAAAACTCCCCCCCCCAAAAAAAAAATTCCCTCCCCCAAATAAAAAATTCAACGAAATCGTTTTCTCCTAATAAACAAGTTAGAAGTGTGCAAGTTTTCAAACAAACAACTTTATCCCCCCCCACCCACCTCCCCGAAAAACTTTTATGTCTCCCCCTAAAAACTGCCCCCTCCCAAAACCTTATCCCCCCCGAAAAAAATCTCTATATCTCCCCCCCAAAAAACCTTCCCCCCCCCAAAAAAAAACAAAATTCCCTTCCCCCAAAACAAAATTCAACTATATCGGATTTTTTTCCTAATGAACAAGTTAGAAGTGTGCGAGTTTTTAAACAAACAACTTTATTCCCCCCCCCCACCCATCTCCCCGAAAAAACCTTTATGTCTCCCTCTAAAAACTGCTAATAAATAATTGAAATTACAGCACCTAAACTAGGCCAACTGAGACACCAAAGTCTCTGTCTGGACAGTTAATTACGCGTATGCTTTTAAAAATCTTTTGTTAATGAGACGAAGAACACGGACACCACGCCCCCACTTCAAAAGCTTGTTATCAGATTAGTTGATAAAAGTACGCAAGGCCTTGCACGTGTCAGTGAATAGAACCTATCTTGGGGCGGAAAGAGCCTCTGAGCGGCGGCAATTAACAAGCTTTAGTATGACCATCGAACTAGTAACAACATTGTCACTGGCAGCTGATCAGAGCTTGCACACGTCGCATCGATGAATAGAGAATTTTATCTGGTCTTTGCTTATTGTGTAATGTAATCACGTTCGCACGCAAAATACTTTTTTTTAAGGATTGGGGTCGGGTCGTTCGATGGCGTTCGTGACTTCAATGCCGATTTGTGCAAGAACCTTGCGACGACAAGTGTTTGTTCAATCGCTTTCAATCAGAAATCCAGTGTAGTTGTATTTTTTATTTGGGGGGAGGGGAGGGGAGGGGATTTTTTGGGAGGGGGCAGTTTTTAGGGGGAGACACAAAGGTTTTTCGGGGAGGTGGGTGGGGGGAATAAAGTTGTTTGTTTGAAAACTAGCACACTTCTAACTTGTTTATTAGGAAAAAAAATCCGATTTAGTTGAATTTTTTATTTGGGGGAGGGAAGTTTTTTTGGGGGAGATACAGAGGTTTTTTTGGGGGTGATAAAGTTTTAAGAGGGAAAAGTCCAGAGTCCAGAGTCCAGAGTCCAGGGTCCAGTCCAGCTTTTAGGATATGCCCTTCAGGAAATTAACACTGGGAGATTTTAAAAATTCATTTGCCATTCGTTAAGGGATGTGAATGTGTTGGCGGAGTCGTTATTCATTAGTTGAAAGTCAATCTGGAGATACCAGGAGATAACGGTCGATTCCACGCGTCAAGATGGCCCTTGGACAGTACACCTAAAACTTGACAAAACCTGGCATTTAGACAAAATCTTATTCAAGGTAAGCTAGATATGACCTTTATCCTGTACTTTTCATCCAAATACCAAAGGAAACAAGGAAAAATTTCCAAGTTTTCGGCTATTCGGTCGGAGGCACGAGCCTATTGTTTGTACTGGTTGACAGGTTAATGTTGTGATTATCGGGATTTTGAGAGCGTTTGTACTCGGCGCTGATAAAAAGCTCGAAACTAATTTTTAAACCTGATTTTAGAATGGTATTTCGTCTTTCAAGAATTCTGAATTTCAAGTGATTTGGTGTTTTACCGGGGAGGAAAACTTTTTCTTGAAAAACTGTGCCAAATTGAGAATTCAAAGCAAGCGAATTTTAGTGATTTTCAGCAGCTCGCCATGACCTTGAAAATTAATTCACAGATCTAAAACAGGACTCAATTACTTCCTACACAATTTAAAAGCAAACGTCCGCGCTTAAAATGGGGGTTTTCTGGGGTGCAAATCAAACAGAGGGAAGTTTACGAGAAGGTATGATACACGTTTATTTCGCGTGTTTACAGGACACGTGAGGCGTAAACATGTTAAATTTTTTTTCGGGCTTAAAAAGAATTTCAAGAAAAAAATTCCACCACTTTTCTTAGATTGCCATAGGGTATCCGTGGAAAATTTATGAGGGAATTTTATTTTTATCATGTGCCGCCACTCGCTCGATGTTAGTGGACATCCCCTCTTAATATCTCTTTTGATAAGAATATGCAATGCCTTCCTCTTGAAATCTAATAAAATAAGCAGCAATTTATCTTAAATAGTAAAAATGTGAAATTCGCTATAGTTAAAAAAATCGGCGACAAATGCCCCATCCCTGGGCAGACCACTGATGACAAATGCCCTACCCTGGAAACCGACAAATGCCTGGTGGGAAAAGGAGGAATGGTGACGCTCGGAATTGACTGACCCGTAAGATTTTGGTGCAGTCCTTAACCTTGCCATAATCGGCGCCATACTGTGTTCCTCTACATTAATAAGCTTGATTAACTGCAAGGCCGAGTTCGAGCAAGTAGCCAACAAGGGGCAGCCTGCAGACAGGTATTTGTAATCTATCTCTCTGCTAAAACGAAATACCCTAAAGCATGTCTAAGACCATTTTATTTGAATTATGCCTACTATACCAACGGACTTTTGGTAGGTTTCAGCTCTTTCTTTTGTTTCTCTCGGTTACAAGTACTAAGCTACTGAGATTCTCGCATATAGCTTTCTTGATAGTCAAGGTATTCCTATGGAACGCTTAGACTGAGGAATAGGTAGCCGGGTGAGCAGTGCAACATGCACACTCTAAGGAAGCAAGTGCCAAGTTGAAATAATAAGTGCAAAGTGCGTGACAGGCCCGTGGGTGAAAGAAAAATTTCCTGGTCCTCGTGCTCTTTATAACCTCGTAGGGCTCACTGTTAGAAAAGTGTACTTTTCTGTAGTGTATATGATGTCAATCTAAACTGGACTATCTGCAACTAATTACGTGAGTGAGGGTATAAAATTGTTTATGTTAAATGATATATCCCCTATGGAAACAGGGCGAGTTCCCCTCATTCCTGCATAATTGCTAAATTTATTTGGAGCCAGCCATATGCCCCTGAAGTAAGCAAATATCTTGTATAGTACTAAAGATAAAGCGTACCTTTTCTTCTTCTTGGTCTTAGTTCTAGCCTCTGCCCAATTTTTCCCGCATATTTTTTGAGGCGAGGGAAAGAAAAGAGACCGAGTTTGGACCCAGGCTCCCCGTGAACAAACTATGGTCACGCTGCGGAAATCATGCAGCGAATCACGTAAGCGTCAGATCGCATCACTTATTGAAAGCTGTACTATTGAAAAGGCTTCTTCAACAATTCCACTTTTGAAATTGGTTTTGAAAGGATTAAACGGCAATTTTCACAAAACAAGGATACCGAAGGGACAAGGAGCACAAAGATACATGAATTAAAAAATTTCAAGTTTGGAGCCGTAACTATCCAAACAACGACCGAGCAACTGTCAAATCTCAAGGAGATCTGCATGCCGCGAACGGCAAAAGTAAGGACTATGGAGCCCTTAGAATACCATATCTCTGTACAGGTTAGTACACTGAGGTTGTTTTATGCGTCTACGTCGCTGATATTTCCAACTGAAGGAATTTTATCCCAGTTTACTCTTGGTCACGCATTCACCTGATTGCGTGATTTTATGCTTTCAATGCACCGGTTTTCAAAAATTTCCTGACAATTCCGAAATCGCTTGCCCAAACTAAACTTTAAATACTTCAAAAGAACAAATTATTTAGTCCTTAAGTACTTAATTTTATGACATTCTGAGCAAAGGCACAGGGTCAAATTTGTTGTTCTTTTTAATCCATCGATTGACGAAAGAAAGGAAAGCCTTTTGCTTTTGGCTTTCTTTCAATACTTAGATAAATCCAATGTTTATGAAATCTTGACATCTGGACGACGAAGAGACACACAAGAAATTGGTAGTATTAAAGCCTTACCCAATTCAACAGTTTTAATACGCGAGTCAAGTGAACATGAAGGAATTTCTACCCTTCCCGGTCTCGTCACATCGAGCGTAGAGCTGGAAACGGATTTATTTGCTTTTCTCAGAAATGAAGAGCTATTTCAAGGAAAAAACTACACAGCGTTTGCAACCTTACTAAGGGCTACCACTATGCTAAAGAAGAGCGAATTTCATTTTTTGAACTTTGCCGCTCATTTGCGATTTTGTTTTATTCTTGTACGGATTTGCTCTTAATTTGCCCAAGTATGGCAAGCTGATTGTAGCAAAATTCAAAAATGATTTCTTAACTATTCAATCTTTGTTTTAAAGACAATTCAATGCATATTTCAGACAATTCAATGAATGCTTCATTCAATTCAATGCATATTTAATTCAATGCTCCATTCAATTCAATGCCCCATTCAATTCAATGCAGTATTCAATTCAATGCCCCATTCAATTCAATGCTTCATTCAATTCAATGCTCCATTCAATTCAATGGTTGACCAGGACATATCTCAGAGAAACTGAGATGAATTCTTAGATACCAGTCCATGATCTCGGGGGCCCCCCGGGTCCATGATCAAGTTACCATAAGTTACTTCTGTCTGTACGATGAGCGAAGTTAAGCCCTGTACGGCGGGGTTAGTACTTGGATGGGTGACCACTCGGGAACTACATGTAGCCGGCGGCGTTTAACTTTTACCTCAGCTAGTTCGCAAATAAAGTTCATCTGTAAAAAAGCCATCTCTTGGTATGCTACAGGTTCCGATTAATGAGATATTTAGCTCTACATCTATTCCCGTCCGAGCTTATTCGCTTATTATAACACAGGTTGTTTTGCGTAGTCGGATCAAATTCTGAATAATCTACAGCTTGAAGTTGAAGCAAAACTGTTCTATGAACAACGTATTCCGGACAATCCTTGGTGGAAAGACTGTTCTGCTTATCAATCAGTAAACAAACTTTCCGACTAGGAAGCAAAAAAAATTGCAAACATTTTGACGACATTAAATAGTTTTTAATAATTTCTATGAACTTCTACGAACGCAGACGTATTTCCGGCTGTCGTTTCTCTTATTTCCCTCCTGTTCTGCAGTGGGACTGCACTCTATGGTCTTCATTCTGCATTTTACCCCTAGTCTGCATTGTACTCCTGGTATGCAGTCTGCAGTCCGCAGTCCGTAGTCTTCGTTTTATGTTTTTACACTGACGGGTTTCCACTGCGCTCGAATCTACGTTTTCTTCACGGCAAATCAACTCTGCTTTTTCCAACACAGAATTTAGAAACATCGGTAGGTCTTCTAAATTGAACGACTCATTAGCTGATTCCATCATCCCTCCGATTTAGCATACAAAGCAACTACTTTCTACAGTACTTTCCTACTTCAATATGGCGTCGAACATCCTTCACATTCTCGTTCCCAGATTCTCTGAGATATGTTTTGGAGAGAGAGACCTGGTCAACCATTGAATTGAATGGCGCATTGAATTGAATGAAGCATTGAATTGAATGGGGCATTGAATTGAATATGCATTGAATTGAATGGGGCATTGAATTGAATATGCATTGAATTGAATGGAGCATTGAATTGAATATATGCATTGAATTGAATGAAGCATTGAATTGAATAAATAATAATAATAATAATAATAATAATAATAAGTCTTTATTTCATAAGATAAACACACATATCCTATGTTACAAAAATTGAGGGTAAAAAGCAAGCTACATTACATGAACTAACACTATTATTCTAATGAAATAAAACAGCTAACTTGTATTTAAAAATAAGGCGGTTAATAAAAGAGCTCATGAAGCGCTTCCTGTTTATTTTAGGTTTCACGGCCGACTTTCTTCTAAGCTCGTATTTGGTGTTCTTAACCTCCGGCAACATGTTATGCAGCGGGTGACCCTCTAAGCCCATAACTTTAGTGCGTATTTTCTTATCTTGTTTTTCTAATAGATCGTGGATATCTATGCTATGTGAGATGTACCTACGCTTCTTACACCTATCCAAAAAACACTGGATCGTTGTTAATTCAGCTTCAGCGGCTCCGTACACTGCAAGCCCGTATGAGATATTTGGTAGTACAATAGAATTGAAAAGGTAGTCAATTTCTGATTGATTGTACCCCTCTCTTCTAAGCGTCCTGAGCACATAGAGAGACTTGTTTGAATATGCATTGAATTGAATGAAGCATTCATTGAATTGTCTGAAATATGCATTGAATTGTCTTTAAAACAAAGATTGAATGGTTAAGAAATCATTTTTGAATTTTGCTACAATCGGCTTGCCTTACCCAAGGCAACTCTTACCCAGTGCGCATTTCTTATCGACCCAATCTCGTCCCCAGAGCCCGGGCGCATTTACGGTCAGCGGGATCGAAATGTCACGGACTCTGGGATAATCTAAAACCGGATGCCACTTTTGAGGCTTCCGGTTTTTCAAAGCGCATGTGTGGCAGATTTTGAACCGACCATGAGTTATGGGTCGTGGAAAGACAAAAAAGGCGCGAAATATTAGGATGTCCCCTTGTTTTTGGTGCCTTTGACATTCACGCGAGACTCGCGTGAAAATGAAAATAATCCTCGCTCGCAGACTCGCGAAGATGGCCGCACCGGTTTCTATAAATTTGTTTAAATTTGTTCACTTCACGTTAGAAAATTCAATTCAGAAAAGAGACCGGACCTCTAATGAAAAGAAAGCCAATATGAGGCGCTGAAGACCGTTGTTGTTGAGGGTAGAGATACCATTTGTGTACTGCCAGCTGAATATGGAAGATCTCTCAGTGACTGGCTTCCTCCATGCGTTTGTGACTGTATGTGTGTGTGTGTTTTTTTAGCAAAAGTGGTGAAAAGAAAATTAACTCTTTAATTGTAGTCGTATCCTCGTTAAACTTTTTGATAGACGAACAAATATCAAACATGAAAGTTTTCAAGGGTACTGAAAACGTAGCCATTGTCGAAGAGTTTGAAGTGCCGCCCCAAATTTTATTTCACATCTTACGGCCCTTTACAAAATTAATTAACAAATTTTCAGCGACATCATGAAAGAAAAAAACGATAGTCATGGGCGAGGTTCATTTAGCAGTCAAATAGTGTGTATAACCTTTATGTGTTTTGTAAGCTTACTCATTTGAAAAGTCTAACTGAGCAAGAAATCAACCTTTAAAAAAACATGACCTTGTTTTTAGCGCGTGGTAAGCTTAAGTTATGTATGCGTAAAAATTAGTTTTTTTACAGATTCCGACTGCTTATTTACTAAGGAAGACACAAAGCAAATCAACTGTATTGTTGCTATTGAACGGTCTTGGACAAAGTAGATAGGTCATTTATTTATGAAACGTACCCGAGCTGGCATTGTGTTGTGTTCTCCTTTCAACTGTGCTGGTGTTGTGTTTTCTCCACCACTACGTCGGTAAATATTTTACAACGGTATAGGTTTCGTACGGAAAGCTCGTTTGCCGAAATACTAAAACATTGCATAGAATAAACACAACAAAATGACTTAGGTACAATTTATTAACGAGTATCACAGGTCTGTAAATAATTCAACTCAGTGAATCAAGGCAAACTGAACGGCCACTTTTTAGTACAGCTGGAAACATTGAAAATCTATCACAATCAAGGATGGACGATTTCTTACAAAGACAATGAAAGTTGATAGTGAAAACAATTTAATACCAAAGAAAGACCTTTTACCTACACTCGAAGAGGTTTACTAGTCCTGCCAGCTGCAAACTTTCAAAGCTTACAAATACGACAGATACGATGTCTTGCAAAAATAAACAGGATCGCTGTTCTCGTTGTTTTTGTCATTCTGTCCGGCCGCTGCACCAGTTTCTGCACCACGTAATTCAAGAAGCCAATCCACCATTCACCTTCATATCCAGAAATCGCAGACATTTGAGCCCACGGTCAACAAATCCTGCGGTAAATTGACCATCGAAGGGAACGCAACAACAACAAAGAAATGTATGGAGATTAAAAAATTTCGAGAAATATCTCTTGATCAATTTGTTAAAGATTAAATGTGCAACCGGTTCATGGTAAACTGGTCTATCAAGAAAGATATAGTACAAAAAATAAGGTGGATACTTCGAATTTTATGTTTACTTTTTACGGTTTTCTGTGAGCAGTTTAGCGGCCAAAAAATATAAGGCGTGGAGGGGGATTTCATCGAAAAACCGAAAACTCATAGTTTATAAACAGCGATTACGGGTAAACATAATGGGATCGAAAAAATGTGCAAGTGGATTCACTAAAACTATACATGGAACAAACTAACCTTACGATTTTCAGCTCCATCCGATTGATTTTGATGTTTACTTTTTGCACTTGAAAACCACGAAAAAATAGCATTGGACCATACATTTGAAAGTCCACGCTAAAGTCCAAAAATCCGCTTTCTTGGAACTGCGATATTTCGGCCGAACCGGCTTCAAATACGCTACAAAAGCCATCCTTCGAAAGCTAAATTTCAGTACATTCGAATGTTAAGCGACTTAGTTTGGTCAGTGGTTTTTATATGGGCCAAAACATCGTTTTGTAAGGCGACTTATTGCATCGTGCACCATCATGAAATATGAGCCCAAACTATACCGCTTCGATCAGCGGTATGCATAATTTAAAAGAGCTGTCTATGTAGGACGCCCGAAAAGGCGCGGGCTCTAATGTCCGCGATTTCTGGATATGTCTGCTACAGTGAGATTATCTGCTCCAGTTCAACAATATAAGCTTAAATCCTGTCTTCTGTTCCATCAAACTCGCACATGGCTCCGCGGAGTGAACGGATTTTTAACACAAAGCCGCTTATTTTAACTTCTACGACTGCACTGGAAAGACTGTCAACTTCCATCCGCTTTAGACAATGTTGAGAACAAATTTAAAGCCACCATTGTCCATGAGCCATACTTTAGAGCTGGAAATTAGAGGAATTATTCCAAAATTGTGCTCCTTCGACCGTCGTTTATCTTGAAGCGGGTATTCATTCAGCTTTTGGCAAGAACCGCTGCAACATATCACAAGGTTGTGGCGCCTTTTTCGTTTTAATCATGCGACCGACACTTGTTCCCTTTTTACGTCTTGTCTAACATGAATGTGAATTTGACTGCATTTATCGATTCTTTAGGAGTTTGTATAGCCCATTTTCTGATTTCTTTCCCACTGTCCGTCTCTGACGTGATCGAAAACGTCCAGCAAAATCATCGCAAGAGCCATCGCAAGACATTTTCGTTTCCTGTTTTGAAACTTCTTACTCGTAGACTTCCGGTAAATTTTAGTAGCCAATCAGATTTCGATTCGCCAGCGTTTTGACATTGATTATCCCAGAGGTCTTGCATGCTTGGTGCTGACCAAAAGGAATGCAGCCTCTGAGAACGAGATTGGTCATGACCCGTTAATCCCGCAACCGAATTTATACGAATGATATTGTCTACCCGTGTTACACTATGCAAAGTACTCGATTAATAGCGGAGCTCGAGGAGCACCATGGGTAAGCAAATTTGGTAACCCGTTGATCCGAACAATTTTGGTTCTGATGTCAGCGTACGTTCGCCCGCGCCTACAGACTCTGGGGGAGGGCGAGGGGAGTCCCAAGGCAACCCGACCTGGGGAGGAATGCCATCTTTTCTTGTAGCTGAAGTAAACAATATGGCGGCTGGTTCCTCGTACGCTCGATTTTCAATACGATAATTGTAATACATTCTTGGAATGAAGACTTGAAACAGTTCATCATGAAAAGGAAAAGGATTGCTTCAATCTCGATGGCGCATATGGAAGATATTGGAGAGCTTGAAGGCAAGAAATCCTTGTTCGAGGACATACTTGTATTTTTCAAAGCTTAGGAGATCTGGAAAGAACCCGGCGACTTTCGTTTAGATTTTCAAGTCCTTCTTTCAGTTCAGTGGTAAAGTAAATTACAAATTTGATTGTGGATTTAGATTGTAAAAATTGTTTAATTGAGCGACTTTACATGTTTAGTAAATTACGGTAATTTTCTTGAAATGTTTTAAAAACTTATTTAAAATAGCTGCATGTGAAATTACCTTGTAGTTCCCGTTTACCGGCTGGCGAATAACTTCACTCGAGGGGAAAATTGAATGCAGTTTGCCTTCCTAGGCAAACAAGTGCTTTTTACGTGAATGACATTTCATGTTTTTGAAGGTTTATTCATTAAAGGAATTTTCATTAGTGAGCAATCTGATATTTAGGCTTAACTTAAGGTGGCTCCATACAGTTTCTCATCAGTTTCAACAGACAAATATACATAACTTTTTTGATGATTTTCAGGACATTGATTGACATTTCACTGGGGAAAAGCTACAAAAGCAACTAGCCTAGCCTTTATACTTTTCAAAAAAGTCACACTTTCTGGGCCTGGCCCGTTTCCATGGCAACCACTGATATAGTTGTTTGGCTCCTTTTTTAAGCTTACCCAGTTTCTTTATGTCATTTCTTGGTTTCTACACGGTGAATTTTCGCTATTTTTGTTGTAAAGATTTTGTCGTTTGAGAAGTCTTAGCTGGCAAGGCTGTGAGAAATTTTGTACATAAGTTTTGCCAGAATGGTAATTTTCCGTTTTCGACGATTAATGCAGAAGTGCATGTACAAAAATCACTCGTACTTTAATATGACAGAAAAACACAAAAATCCTACAAATGTTCCAATTTTAAAAAAATTTCACCGAGTGGAACACGCGCAATTAGCGTTTGAAAATGCCTCAAAACCCACCTTTTTTCTTCACGTTACCAAAATAAGAATTCTTCAAGTTACAGGGTTGCGCATGCTCATGATTCCTTTTGCGTGGACGAGCGTGGACAGCACGCCGGTAAGCGGTAGAAAAGCTAGAGCTTTTCTTTCAAAAGAACAACATTTTTCTGGACAACTGCTTTCCTTTACTGTAAAGGATCCATGTGACCAAAAAATTCCCAAAAATAAAGACAGAAACGAACAAACAAACAAAAAAGAAGAAAATTTATACCGATTCGCTATATAAAAACTCGAACGAAGCCGCCACTTTATTGCCAGCAGCAAAAAATTTCCTTTAAAGTTTCCAGAACGCGGAATCATTAAACCACTTTCAGTTTTATTTTTACCATTAACTGATTACAACTGTTCTTCAAGAAAAAATCTAAAGCGGTCATGTTTGCTCTTACAACATCTTTTGGTATGCTACCCGAGAAAAGCAGGGAAGCTCGTTTATTTTATGTTGTAAGCTCAAGATTTTGTCTGCCGAGACCCGCGTTGTTTCTTAGCGGCTACTTGCATGTTTGTTAACTGCATGGAATAGCAAATAGTATATAAATACGCTTTAAATTTATATTTAAAGGCAGACGTTGGATAAAAGGGAACAAAAATGTCGACAAGAAATTGTATGTTTTGAAAAAGACCACATTATTTTTCTGCAAGGTTCAACAAGTCAACAGAACGCCTGCGAAACGCCGACTGTTTTGGAACCGGCCGTCAACTCGATACTCATCCTTTACGCGTTCACTGAATGCCCATGAATGCCGTCATTCTAGGCATAATTTTTCGTAAAAATAAAAATTGTATTTGAGCTGAGGTACAATTGAACTTTTTTCAATTTTCGGTTTTATTTTAGACCACCGAAGTTTTTGAAGTCGCACCTTGTCAACACAAGTGAAACTTAGATCAAAAGCTACTGGTGACTGATAAATAGACACTGAAATATAAGTGTCCTTTTGAGTTTCAACTTCTATCAAAATTCAATGACAACTGTCACCTCGTTACAAGTGTGTAATCTATTCATCGCTCAATAAAATTCACAAGTTAGCTGTATTTTGCTGAAACCGTATGAGAACGGCCGTAGACACAACTTACCCGACAAAAAATACACGGCTTGTTAGAAAGGCAAAAACTAAAGCACTTTTCCAAAAAATTACTTACACTTGGGCTAGAAGGTTATCTGAAAACCTATTTGGAATAGTTACAAACAGATTCCGTGTATTTAGAACAGTCCTGCAATTGGCTCCCAGAACCATTGAGTCCTTGGTCATGACTGGCCTAATACTCCACAACTACCTGAGGAAGAGCCCATCTAGAAACATTTATTGTCCCCAAGGACTCATAGACTCTGAATCTGACTCTGGAGAGGTGACAAATGGACTGTGGAGACAAGATAGTCCCTTGGATTCCTTTTTACCATTATCTGTCCCAGTTAATGGGCACAATGCCAGCAACTATGCAAAGCAGGTCAGGGATTCTTTCAAAGATTTCTTTGTTAACGAAGGGGTTGTGGAATGGCAGTGGAGAATGATTTAAATTGAACTGTGCTTAAAATAAAACAAGAAAAACCTTTGTTTTAAGAAACAGTAAGCAGGGTCGGCCAGGGTATTTTGGTATACTCTATACAGGGGAATTATAAGTTGGGTATACAGTATTTCATGCTAAAGTTGGACCATTTGTGGATATAAAGATGTATACTGTGTTGTTCCAAATTTTGGTATTTTGCATTTTGTGGGGAAATTTCGGGTATTAGATACATGTTTTCAGGTATATTGGTATACCACTTACCCCCCTGGCCAACCATGTACTAAGGTTTATGCCAAGGTTTATGTAGTCATTGTGTTTGTTTAAGACACCCTAAGGGGCCAGTATTTATTTATGTTGAGGGGGGAAGGAAAAATAATGTTGAGAAGATCAAAATTCCTATAACCCCCCTCCCTCACCAGGCTATAGCGAGTGACCCACATTCTTTATTTCATATTCACATGATGACCCCCAGGCCTTCCCCCGCCTCATATCTCCTCTTATATGCCTTAAGTAATATTATTTAATGTATGTTTTACATAAAATCATACTTGATGACTAGCTACTTTGCACAAGAATTGAACTAACCTATCGTTACCATATCACAAAATCAGCATATCGCGTTGGCCAGTGATCAGTTTTTTGTCATTGTCAACACAAATATAATATCCATGCAAAATATATTACTTTTCCAATGATTTTCCAACAATTGTAAAAGGACTAGTTTCTTGTTGTTATATCATGTTGAATTGCATCTTGGGCTATTGCAGTCACATAATTTTATCATTTAATATACCGAGAAATAGTTTTTTAGCCTTGACCCCACTTCTCCTCCCTCAACATAAATAATGACAGGTCCCTAAATTCAAAAGAAAAACAAGTTGTAAACTTCTGGTATTAATTGTAAACTTAACCTGAACTGAGAGACCTTATGTTTGCTGTGAAATAAGCAATTGTTGCAGCCATATATTAAATGCCTGGTCAGTAATAGGGAAACATGCTTTTTGTGTTGAAATTGAAGCAAAAAATAATGAGCAGGGTCCAACTTTTATTTGGCTGTACATTATGTTCCCATGCGAAAATTAAATCAATTGAACAATAAATTTAAAGTCACCAGTTTGAGCTTTCAGTTCTGAATAATTGTTTTCAGTCTAGCTGTATTTGAAGTGAGTGCAGTTATAAATAAATTTAGTGGTATTTAATATACCATATGCACCCAAAATGCTTATAGAATGATTGTAATATTTTTAATTTACTGTGATTTAACACTTTAACAATTAAAGATCCATGCTAGTGTATAGGAGCCAGCTTACTTGGCCATTCTCATGCTCAGTTGTCAAATGCTGTACTATTTCATCTCATGAGATATTGTTAAAGCATGTTTTTAAATCCTTTGACTCCTAAACGTCTGTCTGAGGCCTTAGTCGCCCATAGAGCCAGAGCTCATCCCGGTTTCCATAGCATAAAGGAACTAGGAGTATTGCTACTCCCCCCTGGATGGGATGCTAGTCCATTGCAGGGTTATCCCCCAGGGTGGAGAGAGGCACTGTGAGAGTAAAGTGTCTTGCCTAAGAGCACAAGGCAGCGCCCCAGCCAGGCCTTGAACCCGGGCCATTCATTAGCCCACTGCTTTTCCCGGCTACCTGCCTCTCTATAAATACAGAGGCAGATCTAGACCCTTGAAATACCTGGCATCAAAATTTACAACCCAAAAAATACAAGACTTAAATACCTTATTCAATTGATCAGAAATTTCTTATGCACGTAGCTGAAAAAAGTTCAAGTGAAAATTTTTCTGATCCCCTAGCACTGATTGCAATGCAAACCTAAAACAAAAGGTTTGCTTGGACCCCCCAAAAATATGGGTAGTTTTTAAAGACCTAAAAAACATATGTGACAGATCTCTTAACCCAAAAGAATACCAAGCGCGAAAATTTTCAACCCCCCAAAAATATGTCAGACCCCCCCCCCCCCTTATCGTGTATACTTCAAGTACCGGTACCCCCTGGGGCATGTCCCCTCCTCATTCCAAGGATGATTCCCCCCCCGACAGAGTAGAAGGCCTAGTTCTCGACACCTTAATATATAATATAATAATTCCATGTACAAAGTTATGATGCTGTAAAATTGGCACTCTTAATATTTCAGGCCTAAAACACCTTAATATATAATACAAATAATTTTTTAAATATTTCAAAATATTAAGATCTCTATTTACAAAGTTATGATGCTGTAAAATTGGCATTTTTAATATTTCAGGCCTAAACACCTTAATATATAAATTATATAAATAATTTTTTAAATAATTCAAAATATAAAGATTTCCATTTACAAAGTTATGACACTGTTAAATTGGCACTCTGAATATTTCAGGCCTTAACACCTTAATATATGATATAAATAATTTTTTAAATATTTCAAAATATTAAGATCTCTATTTACAAGGTTATGATGCTGTAAAATTGGCACTCTTAATATTTCAGGCCTAAACACCTTTATATATAATATAAATAATTTTTTAAATATTTCGAAATATTAAGATCTCTATTTACACAGTTATGATGCTGTAAAATTGGCACTCTTAATATTTCAGGCCTAAAACACCTTAATATATAATATATATAAATTTTAAAATATTTCCAAAAATATAAAGATTTCTATTTACAAAGTTATGATGCTGTTAAATTGGCACTCTGAATATTTCAGGCCTTACAACCTTAATATATGATATAAATATTTTTTTAAATATTTCAAAATATAAAGATTTCCAATTGATTAAATATAAAAACCGATGGCAAGACTTTCAACTAAGTGGCGTTTTTGTTTTACATGTATTAAGTTAAAAACTGTGATACTGGGGAGTCTGGCTAGACTGTAGCATTCCCATGTATGAAGAGCCTGAGCTGCATTCATTTGGAGAGTACTGAGTAAAGCCAGGTGTCTGGGAATGCAACCCAAGTTCCAGTTCAAACAAAATGTCACTTATACGTTTCTCCGCTATTATCCTCGTTCTTTTATTAAAGTTCGCCAGTTTTTCTGCTACGTACAGGGAAAAATGGCATTGCTTTTTTACTTGGGACTCGGCAATGGTTCTTTGAGGACGTTCAGGCATCTGTCCAACACTTCTTGCTTTTTCGTCATAAGCTCCTTTTCTGCTTTTCTTTTGGAAGGTTTTGTTGGTGTTGGTTTTTGGTCGGTTACCTGGTTTTCCTTGTCATTTTCTTCGTCGTCGTCTTCTACAGGTATCGCGTCCTGTCCTTCGATCGAGGTTTGGAGGTTGTCTCGGCTTTTTCCAGCTCGTATGACTGGTAACAGGAACTGTAGCTTCTCCCAGTAAATCCAGGTCGATTTGTAGTTTTCTTCAACACCTTGTCCAGATTTTTTCTGGTTCGTCTTAGTAACTTCGCGGATAAGCTGTGATCTCAGCCCAGCGATCTTATATTTAATGTCGGAAATGGGAATGTTCAGCTGTTTGTTTAATGCCTCGTAAGCCATATCTCGTTTGTCTTTCAGATGGTACTCCTTCGCACAACAATCCCATAGGCAGGTTTGCTGCTCAAGCAGATCTATTAACGTGTTAACTTCTTCATCTTTCCACTTTCTTGCTTGCTTCCGTCCGGTCTCCTCACTAGCCGCCATTATGAAACAAGTTAATTGTTGTCAAACAGATGTAGTTTCTATGGATACGAGTCAACGATCGAGCCCAGAACGCATGCGCGCATAAAACATGTTTGATAAAGCCGTCCAAACGAACAAATGTTTGACGATGTTTGATGAAATGTTTGACGGCGCTCAAATTTTATCAAACACAATCAAACACGATCAAACACGATCAAACAAGGTGTCCAAACGAAAAAATGTTTGATGACCAAACAATGTTTGATCGTGTTTGATCGTCAAACATTTCCCGTTTGGACAGGCCTTAAACCAGCTTCCCTGCTTTTCTCGGGTAGCATACCAAAAGATGTTCTAATAGCAAACATGACCGCTTTAGATTTTTTCTTGAAGAATGGTTGTAATCAGTTAATGGTAAAAATGAAACTGAAAGTGGTTTAATAATTCCGCATTCTGGAAACTTTAAACGAAATTTTTTGCTGCTGGCAATAAAGTGGCGGCATCGTTCGAGTTTTATATCGCGAATCGGTATAAATTTTCTTCTTTTTTGTTTGTTTGTTCGTTTCTTTCTTTATTTTTGCGAATTTTTTGGTCACATGGATCCTTTACAGTAAAGGAAAGCAGTTGTCCAGAAAAATGTTGTTCTTTTGAAAGAAAAGCTCTAGAAAAGCTTTTCTACCGCTTACCTGCGTGCTGTCCACGCTCGTCCACGCAAAAGGAATCATGAGCATGTGCAACCCCGTAACTTGGAGAATTCTTATTTTGGTAACGTGAAGAAAAAAGGTGGGTTTTGAGGTATTTTCAAACGCTAATTGCGCTTGTTCCACTCGGTGAAATTTTTTTAAAATTGGAACATTTGCAGGATTTTTGTGTTTTTCAGTCATATTAAAGTAAGAGTAATTTTTGTACATGCACTTCTGCATTAATCGTTGAAAACGGAAATTTACTATTATGGCAAAACTTATGTACAAAATTTCTCACAGCTTTGCCAGCTAAGACTTCTCAAACGACAACATCTTTACAACAAAAATAGCGAAAATTCACCGTGTAAAAACCAAGAAATGACATAAAGAAACTGGGTAAGCTTAAAAAATGAGCCAAACAACTATATCAGTGGTTGCCATGGAAACGGGCCAGGCCCAGAAATTGTGACTTTTTTGAAAAGTATAAAGGCTAGGCTAGTTGCTTTTGTAGCTTTTCCCTAGTGAAATGTAAATCAATGTCCTGAAAATCATCAAAAAAGTTATGTATATTTGTCTGTTGAAACTGATGAGAAACTGTATGGAGCCACCTTAAGCTCAATTTCCTTTTGAACTTTAGTGCGTAATTTTCAATGTTTTTCTTTGAGAAATTCTAGTGTATTTTATTCGAAAAGTTGAAATCGTGACTATTCTAGACTGAGTCTGTGTTGTTTTTTTCAATGTAGGTTGTTTTTCTTCGGCAACGCATTTGTTTTGACTAATTCGTAATTTAGTATTCAACACCTGAAGAGTCCGGCGCTCTGTCGTTATTTTTAAGTTTAAAGTCTTAGTGCAAAGCTCCTTATGTTTTTTGTTCAGAGAGAATATTTTACCTTCCTTATATTGTTATATTTTTTGGTTTCTTCATTTGAAGTGAGTGACATTTCTGTCCCAATTTAGCGACTAAACTTAGAATCGCCGTTTCAGTGAGTGAGTTCAGTGTGGCATGTTTTTGTGTTCGTTTTGTTTTTAACCGCTAAGTCATTTCAGTGTGTCTTCAGTTACAGATCGAAATGAAATCTTTATTTAAGTAACTATAAGCAAAGCATTTCTCGGTTTAAGTCTGTTTTGTCTAGAATGAGACTCTAAAAGCTTCCTAAAATTAGTTCAGGGTGTGTTCTTGAAAGCGCCCGATTAATACTTCGCTGTTGAAAAAGTTGTGCCATTTTCTCTTGATAATTATGCGTGTGCTTGAAAGTTTCCGAAAACATTTTTTGGGCAATTTTTGTCAGTAAACGGTTTGATACCGGGAAATGTTATTTATGTTAGCAAAATAGATTTCGAGTAATGTTTCATGGCTAACAGAACTAAAAACAGCCAGAGGGATGCACTGGAATCAGTGAGAAATGTGTATTTGCATGGAAAAGTCTGTCCAGTGGTTTTTTTTTAGCAATTGTAGTTTTACAAGTACTCTTCTTGAACTTAATAAACTAGCTTTCGAAAGATTGCTACAAAAAGAGCTGTCGGTGAAAGTCGTGCTGAAGTCTTCTCTTTGAAGAAAAATAAGCCAACTCACAGTTTCCTCAGCGGTCCGCATGTTTTCCCTTGCTGTTTTTCACCTCTTGGGGAAAAACTGCACAACTAAAATTTACTGTATTTTACGGGCCCATAAGCATGAAAGAGAGATGTGGAGCTCCGCTTTTAGGCTTGGCTAATATTATCTCTGATAGACTAAAAAACGGTCAACTAGGAAGTAATTTTAGAACACCAAATGCAGGAAACAGACAGGTTATTGGTTACAAGTAAAGAATCGCAAGCGGATTCACTTTTGGTTGTGGGCCGCGACCGTATACGTTTCTGTAAGCCTGAAGTACCCTCGATTTAAATAAATTTATAAAAATCTAATGAGTCACTTCGGACTTGTGTAAGTTTTTTTGTTACGCCGACTTTCGCCAAAGTCACAATAAGTATTACCTTGTTGGGGCAGCCTTTTTTTACGAAAAGAAAGAATTCGGAAATATGAATTTTTGCTGATCTTATAACTCTGTTTCCACTGCGGTACATTTAGTTCTAGATACTCGTTCAAGGTTGAGTGAGCTAGCATGATTTCGGTCAAGTAAGCTAACATAAACTGCTTTATTTTGTAGAGTCACAGGCACCCGCTATTACAGCATCACCCAACGCCAAAGTGTTTGTCGTGGAAGGTCAAAATATCACCTTGGAATGGACCTACAATGTTGGGGGAAACTCATTTCGTGAGCTCGAATTTGTACAGACTACAGACTCGATAAGAGTATTAGACAAGTTTCGAACAGATCCAGTGTTCATAGTTGCTGACTACCGTGGTCGAGTGACAGCGTTTATAAATGAAACAAATGCGAAGGTCACGTTCCTCAACGCGAGCAGAGCAGACAGCAAGACCTATCGCCTTACAGTTGAAAACGAAGACCGCGATAACCCTGCTACGAACACTGTGGAAATGGAAGTGCAGTGTAAGTAGTAGATATTCCCGAATTTAACTCCAATATTACCTTGAATAACTCTTCTGTTTATTATTTATCCCAAACGGCGTGCGTGGAATTGTTTTGAAATTTACCTATGATACGAACCTCTTGACTACCGTGGTCGAGTTACAAAGAATATAACAGAAACAAATCCCAAGATAACGTTCCTTAACGTGAGCGGAACAGACAGCAAGACGCATCGTGACGCTCACCACCCGGCAGCGTGCAGAGAACTTTTTGCAAATAAAAGTGCAGTGTAAGTTAGAATTATTTCTGAGCCCATACAATGTTAGAAAGAATGCAACATACAGGAGTGCTCATTGAACTCAATTAAGTGATTACAGAAACAAAATCGGAGTATGAAAATTGAACTGGATATGTGTTAAACTGCAATGATAACCCTGACCTGAAAGAAAAAAACAAAGAAACTGCTGTGAGTGTTTTACAATCTCAAGATATATATATATATATTCAGTCACACAAACACTAGGCTTCATCGAAATAATTTTCATAATAAATCAAAACAAAGACACATTTCGATTGAAAATTGCTCGATATTCTAATTTAGACTATGAATATATTAATTCCATAGAGACCATCACAGTTAATTGTTAAGTAGGAGACAGGCAACCAGTACAACTGCAATGCATGATTTATATTGGTACAAATGTCAAGCCTTTTGCTCTTGCCATGTTTTAGTCAAACCAGAGCAACTTCAGTTTGTGGCAAATAAAAGAACGGTCTGTCAGAATAATGTCGTCACCTTCACCTGCTCAGCAGTTGGTAACCCTGTGGTACATACTTATCAGTTGTATGAGAATGACACCCTGGCGAGCAGCAGCAGTTCAGGAGTTCAGAGCAGAGCAATGTCCACAGTAGGAGACTTAGTCTACAAATGTATGGTTAACAACACTTTTGGAACAGCTGAGAGCATGAGTGTTCATGTTACTGTTAATGGTAAACAATCAGATTTATTAAATACTTTATATCATTTTAGAAGGAGGTCATCATTGTGACGCCAGTCCCCCGAAAGAATTTAGCTACGTAGACAAAAAAAGCACTTATCTGCATAAAAATGTGATGATATAAATTAGTAAATATGAAAGAAAGGTAATTTGACAGTGGGTGGAAAAAAACATTGGGCTCAATTGTTAGTTTAGGTCCCAAGTGTTTTTGCTGACTTTACAACACTTCTCTTTTCCACTGTGGTTCATTTTAATAGTTCTAGATACTGTTCAAGGTTGAGTGAGCTAGCAAGGTTTCGGGTTTTGGAAGCTTTTATGAGTAGCGCAATGTCTCCGCTGAGAGACCAACGAATAAAACCTGAAGATTACGTACGAGGTCTGGTTGAGTCAAGTCAAGTAAGCTAACATAAACTGCTTTGTTTTATAGAGTCACAGGCACCAATAATTACAGCATCACCAAAAGCAACAGTGTGTGTTGTGGAAGGTAAACATATCACCCTGGAATGGACCTACAATGTTGGGGGAAACTCATTTCGTGAGCTCGAATTTGTACAGCTGCAGACTACAGACTCGATAAGAGTATTAGACAAGTTTCGCAGAGATCCAGTGTTCATAGTTGCTCACTACCGTGGTCGAGTTACAGCGCATATAAATGAGACAAATGCGAAGATCACTTTCCTTAAAGTGAGCAGAACAGACAGCAAAACCTATCGCCTTACAGTTCAGAACGAAGACTGCGTGGACCCTACTAAGAACACTGTGGAAATGAAAGTGCAGTGTAAGTAGCAGATATTCCTGAATTTAACTCCAATATTACCTTGAATAACTCTTCTGTTTATTATTTATCCCAAACGGCGTGGGTGGACTTGTTTTGAAATTTACCTATGATACGAACTTCTTGACCACCGTGGTCGAGTTACAAAGAATATAACAGAAATAAATGCCAAGATGTGAGCCGAACAATCAGCAAGATCCATCGCCTTCGAGTCGATAACGCAGACAACCAGCGTGCTGAAAACTTTCTGCAAATAAAAGTGTAGCATAAGTTAGAATTGTCCCTGAGGACATATTAACTTAAAAAGTGGCTTGTGTAACATCCAAAGAACGGGGATTTCGGTGGTCGAGAAGGCACTAGTAAACTTGATGGTGGGATGTAAGCTCACCGTGGCTTGGGGGAGAAAATATTATCAATTGTATCATCACACGCAACACAGACTTTCGGTTAGGACATGCACGTATTGCACGTATTGCCATCTCCGCCACGCGCAACAGATATTGACAAAATTTCATGTTTTAAAAAGTACGTGTAACCTCTACATGTACTTTCTGTAAGTCGCAGGGAAATATTCATGTTACCCGTATTGCACCGTCTTAAGCCATGATGCGTACTATGCCAAAAACAGACTTTGACCAAGTCTAACTGTGCCATAATACATTCAGATTACTTCTTGGTCAATCTCGTTCCCAGATAGCTTGCGAACGCAGGCGTATTTCCAGTTATAACGTCTGCGGGACCGAGCCCCTAAACGATGTCTGTGACGTAAAATTCTTAGCCAATCACAGTTAAGCTCATAAAATCACAGAACCACCACGCGAGTAGCCTGTGAGAGCATCGTGCGGAACTCGCGCAAAAGATTTTCCTTCTTAAGTCCTGACCAAACGGAGTCGCAAGTCAACACAAGTTAGGAAATGTGAGCTTGCGAACACAAACTTGCGATGGGTGGCCAAACGGACTCGCTAGTACACGCAAGTTCAACGCAAGTAGCAAGAAAGCCATTTCAGTGCAGCCTTGCACGTGCACCCGTACAAAGGAAAACAATACTGAGACTAACTTGCGTCGACTTGCGTTGGGCAGCCAAACGGTGAAAAACTTGCGTTCACTTGGTTGCAAATTTGAGCTTGATCAAAGTGAACGCAAGTCATCGCAAGCCATCGCAAGTACATGCAAGTCATGGCCAAACGGAGTCGCAAGTTAATGCAAGTTTTCAACTTGCGATAACTTGCGACTCCGTTTGGCCGGGGCTTTACAACTACCGAAAGTGAGAGGACTGTTGTACATGATATCTGACTTATTTCGTCGCTCTATAACTTATTTTCAACGTTAGCGTACAAAGGAAACTTGGTTTCGTCGTGTCAACAGGTTGGTTTCATCGAGCGGTAAAATTATAATTTCAGCGGCATGAATTTACTAGTTTATTGTATGGCCACAATACTACGTGCGCTCTGATTGGCTGCTGAGCGGGCAAGATTTTCTTGTAATGACCGGGCATTAGGAAAATTTTTCTCGGCGCGACGGCTCTTTTGAGTTGCGAGTAAAAGCTACGAGCGCGGGCGAAAACAAGAAAAAATTCCGACAAAATATAACTATCTTTTCAATAACTGAAAGAAAAATACTAGCATACCGATACTTCTTTAGTATGAACGACAAAGAGAGCCACAGCGAGAGCGAGTTTTATTATCTAGAGGAGGAAGAACAGGCCAAAACTGAGCAAAACAACATGACCAATGCTACCACTAACGGAGTCGAAAATTTCAGTAACAGTCAAGAGAATTACAAAAGTTTGTTCAAGAAAAGAAAATGAAAACACTGTGAAAAAAACGTCAACAGATATGAAGTGTTTTTACCGTTTTCTTGGCGAGATAAACACTGACACAAATGTTCAGATTTTGGACTTACCACCTGAAGAACTTGACCACCTCCTGGGAAAGTTCTTTAAAGACGTAAGGAAAAACAATGGCGAGGAATATGAACCAAGTACTTTGACGGGACTGCAGAGAGGTATCCAGGGGTTTCTGCCGGATTCCGGGTCCAAGATGAACATTCTGAAGGACGATGAGTTTGCCTTTTCACCAAAAGTGCTGGAAGCCAAACGTAAAAACCTTGTTGTGCAAGGCAAAGGCAACCGTCCCAACGCGATTCGCTCGCTCAATGACAAAAGAAGAAGAAGGCAAGTTTTTTCGCATTCTGTGCAGAAAATCCCGTAGCCCTTCAGAGAACCATGTGGTGGATTCTCTCCCTGCATTTCGGGTTTAGAGCCCGTGACGAGAGCCGTAAATTGTGCTGGGGAGACGTTTCCTTGCAGACGGATCCAATTCAAGATGGCCGTGAAATGCTTGTTTGGCTGAATGAGCGGGGCACCAAGACACGTAAAGGCGAAGAAAATGGCCACAGGCGTCCTTTCTCGCCAAAAGCATACGCCACTTACTCAGAGAGGTGTCCTGTCCAATTTTACAAGCTGTTCAGAAGCCACCGACTTGACGAAATGAACGAGCAAGACACTCCATTCTTCCTTGCTGTTCGACACGGCGACCGCCAAGTAAATCCTCAAGTGGGGTACATGAAGGCGCCCCTTGGCAAGAATGAAATAGGTAAATTCTTGAAAACAGCCGCAGATGAAGCCAGTCTACAAAGGCAAGGAATAAAAGTCACAAACCATAGTGTCCGGAAGACCAGCATTGCCCATGCTAGATGCAAATACTCCAGAGACTTTTGTGGCTCAGCTAAGCGGTCACATAAATATTCAAAGCCTCCAATCATACAACTCAGCGAATGAGCACCATCAGCGACAGATGTCGTATATCTTTAGTAGTTCAAATCAGTCCCAAAATGCCCAGCAGATAACTGCTTCTCCAGCCAGTAATAGTAGCAGTTAATGTCAAGTTCCCAGCAATCACACAGCCAGCTGATTCTCCAACACACGACAAATTCGCTCGCTGGGAATAATGCAAGCGTTCCAGCAGCTTCAAATGGTGTTTTTTGCTGGAGCGAATATCAGCAGTATCTCTGGATGCCAGTTTCAGATCTTCAATGGCCCAGTGAAGTTGATCCAACAAGGGAAATCAAAAAGCGACGTTATGTTATTGAGAGCGACGACGAAGATTAACATTCATCGCAAATGTCACTGAAATCACTGCAAGTTCTCCCCAAGTGTTCATTTTCAATCACAAACTAGGCCCATCTTTTCCTTAGCTTTTAAGATTTTTAAGGGTCAAACACTTGTAAAAACAGGTCAGTGTGTTTTGTAAAGTTTAAGTGGTTGAATTTGCCCTTGATCTTGACGTAATAAAAACAAAAATTGCCTTATTGTCAAAGAAACCGTTTCTTGTGGTTTCGATCGCATCGCCAGGTTCGGTTCGGTTTAGTGAACACGACCACATTCTCGTTCCCAGAGCCTACAATCTGTTCGGTCAGCGGTGGGATCGTAGGGCTCTGGTATCAGCCATTACCGGAGGTCGTGAAATTCACGACATTCGGTAGCGCATGTCTTGTTCGTTAACTTGCTATTGCGCCTCCTCTATTCTCGTCCGTGGAGCTCTGGGCATGACAATACTGACAACAACCGAGAAATTTGAATTCCTATCGATCGAGTCATGTAGATCGACTAAAAGCTGTTCGGGACCCTCTAAATCTCCTGCAATTAGCGGAGAACCTGGAGCTTTAAAAGGAACAAACTTACGAAGGTGCCTTTCGTGCCGAAGTTGTTTAGAAGAACGAATGTCCCTGCATTTTGCTCACGGGTTTTGGATTTGTATCTTGCCTGAATAAAGGTATTGCATTTGCGTTATACTGAATTGTATTATATTACATTCGTCTGGTTTCTGTTGTGTGAGAATGTCAACTGTGTTATTATCGCTTCGCCACTAAATGCTACACTGTATTACGTTTTACCCATGGAAAATTTCCGCAAGCATTTGGCGCCCAAGTTTTTCGACATCGACATCAAGAGGTCACTACTGACTACAAAAGTTATGAGACAGTTACATTTAAGTTTATTTATGGACAAGCTGTAGTTTTGTAGAAAATACTCTAGCGAGAAAAGGATCGCTGGCATTAAGCGATAATCTCTAACACTTTGAATTCTTACGTGCTTAACCAAACGGCAAAATTTGGTCGCTTAATCTGCCGTAAGCCACATTCTTTGCGTGGAAATTGATCAAGTCAATCTGTTAATTATATGCAATACCGGAAATAAAACGTTATGCGTAGAAGCCACAAAATTCAACGTTATTGCGCATACAGTTTGAATCGGCCAATCAAAAAAACAAAAATTTTGGCCGTTACCAAAGAGACGTTATTTTAAACGTCTCTACAAGAGACGTTATTTTAAAAACAGCCGCGTAGCTCTGGGGACGAGAATGACACGACCTCGAATGAACAAAGGAGACTTTTGTCTGATTGGTTAATCATTTTCCTAGTACCCAGATTCCTGAAACGTGCGCGCCAGTGAAATAAACAAAGATGGCGGCCTGAGTAAAAGCCGTAGTTTTCATTGCTTGATCACTTATTCTTAACCTTTTTGGTACATATGGCAATTCCAGGCGCTTTTCTAACTTCTCGGTGGCGTAAAGAAATTGGTTTAAGGTATTTTAAAGCGGAAAACGAGTGTTTAGCACGGGCTTTTGCATTTGTGAGCAGGAAAATTTTTCCTTCACACCGCAAGAAAATAAGCTTATATGGTTCTATGAAGTGAGGGAGACAAGATTAGATGTCATAATAAAATCAGGAGGGATTCAAAGACTGAGAGGACAGGGATATTCGAAGTCTTACAGCTGCCGTTTTTACCGAAGCAGGTAAGCTATCCTACTCACAATTTTAAAAATTAGTGTTCCCTTGCAAGTTTTTGTTAGCTT
Organism: Siderastrea radians; assembly: GCA_964017195.1. Lineage (NCBI taxonomy): Eukaryota > Metazoa > Cnidaria > Anthozoa > Scleractinia > Rhizangiidae > Siderastrea > Siderastrea radians. The sequence goes on along the minus strand of OZ024895.1, from coordinate 7,966,741 downwards.
TTGCTACACATCAATCGATCAGTGAACTTTCCTTGTTTGAAGGGGCCGTGGCGGTCTGACTCAGCGGTCAAGTAATCTCAGAGTCAAAGAGGTACAAAAAACCATGAAACTACTTTAGAAGACCTGCAGTTAATCACTAGTTGATTAACAATGCAGGCAAACGGGAATTATCTCAGCTAAAATAGCATTAAAATAAACTTGTACAATATCATTTCAGTTCACACTTTCAGCTAATAATTTTTACAAGGACCCCGCTCGGTTTTCCGTTTGATCTTCATTTAGAAGTTTTTTCATTCTGTAGTCATCCGATGGACTGTATAAGTTTTTTTATAATGACCCAAAAGGCCATTTGTGAAAGTGGAAATGCAAAATAATTTTGCTTGAAGAATTTTAAGGACATAAAGAGAACATTTGATGTTTACAAACATTGACTTTTTGGCCGTTAAAATTTGTAAAGAAAGAGTCTTGTCTCATTAGTCAATGGGCCTCTTGTTGTCTTATTTACACCAAAGGATTCCTTGTTAGAATTAACTCAGTTTTGTATGATTTGATTTGTGTTTGTCACCAGTAAAGTGTTTTTGCCATCAATTTTTGCCTTGCATAATCTAAAACTACCTTAGTTTTTTGACAGAAAGGTGGTTATGTTGTATAATTTTATTCAGGGCAGTAGAATCCTGGTATTAGTTCTAAATGAAGTGGTCTGCGAGCATCTAAAAATCAGTATCTTAATTCACACGCTCACACACAACATGAAGCATCAAAAAGCAACTCGACCGTTACTTCGCACCTCACTTATGAATCGATTAATATTAATAGGTTTATCCCAGGAAAGTCTTGCTTTATCCTGATTGGACAATTACGATGCATAATTATGCTCTAACACTATAAAGGCTCCTATTGATAGTAAATGCCTTGACTTCTGAAAGAGCTACCCTTTGAAATTTTAAATAAAGGAGTCTAATTTTAATGGCAACAGGAAGCCTTAGGTTATGTACACAGTTAGCACCTATCATAGTTTTCCATCAGTCTTACCAGTCTTGAAACCTTTTCTTTCAGGAGGAGATTTTAAAGAAGACCAGCACCCAGTAACCTTGAATATAAGTTCATGAGCTTATGTTTGGGCTGTTGATTTATATTCTTAGAAAACGTTTGTGAACCAAAGGATTTTCACATAGTTGTTGTCTTGTCAGTAAGTTTTCAAGAAGCAGACTCCACAAAATACGTTGCAAGTGGTTAGAAATGGCAAGTAAAACTTGGCAACTCTTAATTTTAACTTGTAACTTTGTCCTTGTTGTCCTCCTAAGTTTGTTAAAGGAAATAAAGGAACTTCCCTTGTCTTATGGTCATCCAAAACAACCAGTCCTCTGAGGGGTCAAAGTTGATTTTGGGTCCATAACATTTCATTGCCCTCCCCCTGGTCCTTTAGAAAACTGACGAGTTTCTAACTGGTCCCACATACTCTATGTTTTCATTTTAGCAGATTAGGAGTTTAACAAAATGGAAGACCATGGCAGCTGTGTGTGCAACTTAGGCAACTGCAAAAAAAGTCTGAAAAAATACAGGCTTGGTTGGGAGATACATGTCAACCCAATGGGGGAGCAGGGATGACACAGTGGTGAGAGCACTCGCCTTCCACCAGTGTGGCCCAGGTTCGATTCCCGGTGTCATAATTTATGTGGGTTGAGTTTGTTGTTGGTTCTCGTCCTTGCTCCGAGGGTTTTCTCCGGGTACTCCGGTTTTCCTCCCTCCATAAAAGCCAACATTTCCAAATTCCAATTCAACCTGGATGTTTCGTAGGGCCATAAGGGAGACTACAGTTTGACTGTAATTATGCACCCTACTGAAATAAAGTGTTTATTTATTTATTTATTTATGATACCAGTGCACCACTCTTACCAACTGAGCTATCAAGCCAGCTTGGAGTTGTTGGTCTTTGTGTGAATTCAGACATATTCCCAAGAAAGACAAACCAAAATCATGTGGATGTGTTCTTTTTCATACTGAGAGTTCATGTTACAAATATAGTTATTAGTATTTTAGGTAAGAAAAGAAAGAGCGGCTTTTCTACAATTTTAGTGATCTTCTAGATAGGTTATGTGTATTTTTTTTTAATAAAAGAGAATCAAATGTTTCATTACTTCAGGCACAGGTAAATTTTACAGTGTAAACTAAAGACAAAAGAACTGTTACTGGTTATTTTGCTGGGTTTTAAAGGTAAATAATTTTTTAATTATGTTTCTTTTAAAAGTCAAGAAAAGTAAAGAGTAGGACAAATAATTTATTTGTTCTTTCTAGATCTGTGTGTGCTGCTTTTCAAACATGATATTTTCTATTTTTAGTAGATGCTCTGTGTACATTTTATGTCTGGAATTAAACTTTTCTAATTGGAAATGTATTTATATGAATCTTGTTTAGTATTAAACACAGTGTACAATCATAAAAATTAATACAACTCACAATGTACTTTAAGCTTAACATGTAAAGAGCAAATTCGACACATTATGAATTAAGACATTAAGGTGAAATTTCTATATATTGTTCCTTAATAAACTTTAAACAGTTCCTAGAACATCACTAATTGGGTAGTTTTCTTCAGTATTATAACTAATTCGTAGGTTTTGGTGAAGTACCGATCACTTTAAGTTTAAATTTCTCATTCCGCGTGCTTTTATTGATAACAGCTGCAGCTCTTGTCCTTGTTTCTTTCATCTCACGGAACTTATTTTGATGTTCTTGTAGCCTCGCTTTCCCCGTTCCTTTCCGCACGCCTTGCCACTTTAAAGTTAACACTGTTTAGCCTAACTTATTCTTACCTTATTATTCTATTCTCGGTTGAAAGCGATCGCTGTACCAAGCCCTATTGTAGGATATATAGCCCAAACAACACCTATCTGGCGACAAGATTCGAGTTATTTTTTTCACAGTTTTCTGCTGGCGCGTCATCTTGTTGGGTTTCCTTTTTACAAATCGTGGCAATACAATTAAAAAAACCCTGATAAGAATCGATAATTCATACTGTTTCATGGCTGGAGTTTTTAGAAATCAAAGTAGCCAAATGAATGAGCGAAGCAAAGTAGACTGAGGTGCGACCGTAGCGAAATTTTCATCGTATGTCGTTGGCAGTGATACACACCTTGACGACTCCCTGTTGAGCCCTGCCACTTTTATCAATATCTTTTCTTGAAAAGTCGCTTCCTTAATTAATAAACTGTTACCAGCAAAAGGGATTTCGTGTACCAAAACCCACGACAAAAGTCTCGGATACTTGAAGCAAAATATTTGTTTGGAATAAAATTGAGCTTTTCTATCGCAGTTGCGCTGTTAACTGCTTGCGTCTGGGCACAATATTTTCGCTTAAGCAGCAAAAACCATATAATTCCTTGATCGTAACGATTTTTACTTTTGCCTCGGCTATATGTTCCGTTTTTTCAACGTCAGAAATCATTCACAACCCCAAAACATGTAGTTTACGAGGCGGACGCCACTTTTTACCTCCCTCTTGTCAAGGAATTTGTCTTTCTGCCCCTTTCAAGCACAAATTATCCTTCAATGCGACAAACATTACGCATTTCCATTCACGTTCAACTTACTTTATTGTTAAACAGTACTTGGTCTTGCGTTGAAGTCTGTTAAGATGATGAAGAACAAAGACAGGAAGGCAAAACGTTCGTCTGCTTATCACGAGTTTTCAATTCACCGTCGCCTTTTCTGACTCGTCTCCTTTCTCAGATTTGCAATCCCTTGCTGCGATTTTCCTCACGATGAATTATCTTGACGGAAAAGCTGAGATGATGACCTAAATTTGGAAGTTATTCAACAACTATACATTCTTACGGCGTCCTTTGCCCCAGAACACAGGATAAACATTCAATGAAATCAAAGCTGTTAGCACGACCGCCGCCATCTCCTCTTTTCCCGCGTTTCGACAATCTCGTCCCCAGAGCCCGCGCGCATTTACGGTCAGCGGGATCGAAATGCCACGGGCTCTGGGATAATCAAAAACCGGATGCCACTTTTTAGGCTTCCGGTTTTTTAGAGCGCATGCTCGACAGTTTACGAACTGAGCATGCGTTATGGGTCGTGTAAAGACAAAAAAGGCGCGAAATATTACGACGTCCCCTTGTTTTTGGCGCCATTGACATTCACGTGAGACTCGCGTGAAAATGAAAATTATCCCCGCTCGCAGTCTCGCGAAGATGGCCGCACCGGTTTCTATAAATTTGTTTCACTTCGCGTAAGAAAATTCAGTTCAGAAAGGAGACCGGACCTCTAATGCAAAGAACGCCAATACGAGGCGCTGAAGACTGTTGTTGTTGATGGTAAAGATACCATTTGTGTACTACCAGGTGAATATGGAAGATCTCTCAGTGACTGGCTGCCTTCATACGTTTGTGACTAAATGAGTGTGTTTTTTAAACAACAGTGGTGAAGAGAAAATTAACTCTTTTATTGTAGTCGTATCCTCATTAAATTTTTTGATAGAAGAACAAATATCAAGCATGAACGTTTTCAAGGGTACTGAAAACGTAGCCATTGTCGAGGAGTTTGAAGTGCCGCCGCAAAGTTTATTTCACATCTTACGGCCCTTTACAAAACTAACAAATTTTCAGCGACATCTTGAAAGAAAACGATAGTCATGGATGAGGTTCTTTAGCAGTCGAATAGTGTGTAAGCTTACTAATTTGAAAAGTCTAATTGAGTAAGCAATCAACCTTAAAAAAACTTGACCTTGGTTTTAGCCCGCGGCACATACGCGTAAAAATTAGCTTAAATTTTTTTACAGAGTGCGACTGCTTATTTATTAAGGAAGACACAGAGCAAATCAACTGTACTGATGCTATTAAACGGTCTTGGACAAAGTAGAACGGTCATTTATTTATTTATTGGAAACGTGCCTGAGCAGGCGTTGACAGTGTTACGTTCGCCTTTCGACTGTGCTGGTGTTGTGTTTTCTCCACCACTACGTCGGTAAATATTTTACTATGGTATGAGTTTTGTACGGAAGGCTCGTTTGCCGAAATACTAAAACACTACATAGAATAAACACAAAAAAATGACTTGGGTACAATTTATTAACGAGTATCACAGGTCTATAAATAATCCAACTCAATAAATCAAGGCAAACTGAACAGCCACTTTTTAGTACAGCTAGAAACATTAAAAATCTATCCCAAACAAGGATGGACGATTTCTTACACAGACAATCAAAGTTGAGAGTGAAAACAATTTAATATTAGAGAAAGACCTTTTACCTACACTCGACGAGGTTTATCAGTCTTGCCAGCTGCAAACTTTCAAAGCTTACAAATACGACAGCTACGATGTCTTGCAAAAATAAGCAGGATCGCTGTTCTCGTTGTTTTTGTCATTCTGTCCGGTCGCTGCAACAGTTTTTGCACCACTTAATTCAAGAATCCAATCTACCATTCACTTTGCAGCTACAGTGAGATTATCGGCTCCAGTTCAACAAAATAAGCTTAAATTCTGTCTTCTGTCCCATCAAACTCGCACATGGCTCCGCGGAGTGAACGGATTTTTAAAACAAAGCCGCTTATTTTAACTTCTACGGCTGCACTGGAAAGACTGCCAGCTTCCATCCTCTTTAGACAATGTTGAGAACAATTTTCAAGCCTTCAGTGTCCATGAACCATACTTTAGAGCTGGAAATTAGAGGAATTAATCCAAAAATTGTACTCCTTCTTCAACCGTCGCGTCGTTTATCTTGCAGCAGGTATTCATTCAGCTTTCTCAAGAACCGCTGCAACATATCACATTGTCAAGGTTTTGGCGCCTTTTTCGTTTTAATCATGTGATCGACACCAGTTAGTTTTTTGCGTCTTCTCTAACATGAATTTGAATTTGACTGTATTTCGATTCTTTGTTAGTTTGCATCGCCCATTTTCAGATTTCTTTCCCATTGTCCGTCTCTGGGTATGACGTGATCGAAAACGTCCAGCAAAAGCATTCTAAGTATTTTTATTTCCTGTTTTGACACTTCTTTCTCGTAGACTTCCGGTAAAAAATAGTAGCCAATCAGATTTCGATTCGCCAGCATTTTGACATTGATTATCCCAGAGGTCTTGCATCCTTGGTGCTGACCAAAAGGAATGCAGCCTCTGGGAACGAGATTGGCGTTTCGAATGAAATTCAAGGCATTTCAAATAGAATTGTGCGCATGCGCGACATTAGTCTCCTTTGTTCCTCGAATGACCTCTTGCGCGTGGAAGCGGATGTTGAAAATTACTTACGGTGTTTTTTATTATGTTCTGTTTTAGAATAGCGCTAAAAAGGCCATATAATAAATAAGTTATTAACCTCGTCCGTTCGGTCATTACAGGGAAATCTCAGACCTCGGCCTTGATGTATTGACTGAGCGATAGCGAGGTCAATACATCACGGCCTCTGTCTGAGATTTCCCTGTAATGACCGAACGGACGAGGTTAATGACCTCGCTCTCGGTTAATAAGTGGTATTTAATACCCCATGAAATTAATTTCTCACGGAATATTGTATGCTTGAAGCTCAAACGAACGCTGAATTGCAGCTAAAGAATTTCCCAGCTGAGATGCCGAATTAGTTTCGTTGTAAAAAGAGAATTAACGACGCCAGAACGCAGCGTAAACGAATGTCTGCTCAGTTTGGTTCGCTCATAAACACTCGACTCCGCAGAAAGCCGTACATTTAATGTTCTGCCTTGAAAATTAATTTCTCTGTGAATGTGTACTCTATCGATCTGGATGAAACGAATAATTCAAGTTAAAGCTCCATACGATTACCGAATTATTCCCTCCCTTTAGAATTTATTTTCGAGGGTAACGTACAAAGAAAACTCACCTTCGGCCAGTCTTTGACCGGAACGGTGATTTATCGCATGGTTGAAGCTCAAACAAACGGTGAATTGAAGGTAAAAAATGGCTCTACCAAAATGTCCAATTAGATTTGGTGTGATAAGAGAATTTACAACGCCAGAGTCCACCATAAGCCAATGTCTGCTAGCTCTTAAACTTACACTCCTCCGCCGAAAGCCGTTAATTTAATGTGCTGTGAAGATTAATATCTCAGCGAATATGTACTTTATCGATCTCAAGAAAACGAAAAAGTCAAATTAAAGAACTGCTATATACGACTACCGAATTATTCCGTCGCGCTAGAGTTTATTTTCGAAGCCAGCATTGAAAGAAAACTTACTTCTGGTGAACTAAACTTCGGTTAGCTCAGACGCGCAGGGAACACTCGAGTTTCATTCTATCATGTAATCTGAGTGGCCAACGAGAAAACAAAAGGCGCTACGTCACAGTAATCGTTTAGGGGACGTTGTTTTCGGCGGTGAGAAACGACAGCCGGAAATACGTTTCGTTCGCAGGCTAGTTCCCAGAGTCCTTAGGCTTCTTGGTTAGCGCAGGTCGCCAGGACTCTCCCGGGTAGATACTTCATATATGATACATTATATGAAGTACTTACCCTCTCCTGGCGACTGCCCGCTCACCAAGAAATTCGAGGACTCAAGGAACAAGGTTGTTTCTTGGTTGGTGAGCGCCGTATGAGGGCGTATGATTTTTAGCGGACCCCGCCGTGACTCACGAACAGTGTGTTCATGGTATCCATGCAAGTCGATTTCGTCCACATTAGTGATACACGTATTCGTGCTCCCCCCTCCAAAAAATCTTGGGTTGTGAGACCACATACAGGATAAGTCATAAGTCCTAGTCCTAAGGGACTAGCACATCTTCAAATGTTACGCGTGCAACCTCGTACCCAGGGTCTTCTCGGGCATGCCTGGCTTAGTGGCGTAAAGAAACGGGTGTCACGAAATCTGCCCGGCGGTTCCTCTTTTCTTATCTTTTTCTAGTTTTTTTGCCTTCTTGTTTGTTTGTTTGTGTTTGCCTTTTGTACGGAGCACAATAATTCTCTTTCGAATGCATGGGTGACTTTCAATGTTCGCGATTTTCGTTGTTCAAAAGCTCCGCTGTTAGGCTAGCCTCGCCATAGTGTTTACGACTTATGCAGCGAACGAGTGAGTAACGAGCGAATAAAAATCGTGCAGGCGATGCGAACTAACCAAGAAGTAATTTATTTATTATATTACTACTAAGATATGTAACCTATATTGATTTGTCAATGATTGGACAGGTTATGTGTCTTATGTACAGGTTTTTAAGCACCGTGGCGAAAACAGACCTGATTAGCAGCTTTTATTTCTCCAAATGCTCCGTATAAATATTTCTGTGACGGTTTGACACATAAACACTTCAAGCTGAACATGTTGTTGTTGTTATTGTTGTTAAAAACATGACGCCTCTTATCGTTATGGTTCTTGAGATTTGTAATACAAGCTTTATTTTCGTTAAACCACAAGCTTGGAATGTTCATTTTGTTCGAATCACACAGACTCCCATTGACACTATAGCTCGGGAAATCGTAAATTTTAAAGGGAGAAGAAAATTTAAGAGCAATGGCAAGAAAAATTGAGAAGACGATTTTCCACTATAGAAAAAATGTGTCAGGCTTTTGATTGGTCATTAACCTGAGTATCAGGCTTTTCGGGCGGGGGGATAAGAGGTGGGGGTGGGGGGGAGCAAAGAAAATAATACTCGGGTTAATTGGTCATATGATTTTTTTCCTAGTGAGAAAAATCCCATATACCGATAGGATTGCTTCTTGGCAATGAAAAACAATTTTTACTTGACGGCTTGGGTTGAGTAACTCTCAGTACTTATGAAATAGTATGATTTTTCTTCTACAGTCCCACCATCACTGAAAAATGTTGTTGGTAACAAAGTAGTCACTGAAGGTGACCCGGACATCACACTTACTTGTGAGGCAGAAGGATTCCCACCACCAACTGTCACCTGGACAAGAGTGTTTGATAATGGCAGCGACAGTGACGTTCTGTTTACTGGGCCTCATTGGACGTTTAACACCAGCAGAACTAATGCTGGAACTTATCGCTGCACCGCTGACAATGGAATAGGTGCTGCTGTTAGCCATACAATCAATGTGACTGTTAACTGTGAGTATCGCTAGTAAGTCACAGTTGGGTTTTTAAGAATGTACTGAACTGCAAATCTACATCTACATCTACATTTTATTACGTCGGTAAAATCCATATGGAAATGAACAAAATGTTGAAAATAGTTAAAAATAAATACAATATATAAAATTAAAATAGCTGAAAAAAAATACAAATCTAATGGATCTAATAATTATTAGTTAACTAGGTAATTATATAGCTCAGACTTAAAAGTAGCTAATGAGTTAATCTCAGCAAATATTTCAGCGGGTAAGCTATTCGAAAGGCTAATAGTCCCTGGAAAAAAGAATAAAAATAAGTGTCCTTAGTTGCCTTATCTTGCCTATATCTATAATCATGGCTACCTCGAGTTCTCAGTTCAGTATGGGGGCGGAGATAAGTGTTTACATTACTATCAATTTGCCCACGTATAAGAGTATTGACCGAGTCATGGATCTTCTTAACTCCAAGCTTGGCCATCCGAGGTCGTAGAGCATTTCAGTGACACGGGCTGCAGGGTGGTAACTGTTGGCACAAAAACGCGCTGCCTTTCTCTGAGCCTTCTCTAGGGAAGCGTAAATGATACTGATTGGAAAGAATCACTGTAATATGTTGTCAGAGGTGTTATCAAAAATACAACGTACAAGAGTGCTCAATGAACTCAATTAAGTGATCATGCACACAGAATCAGAATATGAAAATTGGACTAGTAATGTGTTAAACTAATGATGATCCTAACCTGAAGGGGAAAAAATAAAGAAACTGCTGTGAGCGTTTTGCAATCTGTACATAGATTCTCACACATATACTAGGCTTCGTGGAAATAACTATGATCTTCTGGGCAATACCATAATAAATCATAACCAAGACACATTTCGATTAAAAATTGCTCGATATTCGGCTTTTACGTCGGGTAGGAGAGCACAAACGCGTCATCAAAATGGAATGAACCAAAAGCAAAATTGATCATGATTAAAGCTATGAAGAGCATAATTAAGGCACTGAGGAACAAATTTATGCCTAAGTCCTACACACAATGGAAAGCCGTAAGTTCCACGGGTCTACAGGTCCACAGGTCCACAGGTCCACAGAGGCCGGCGTCCACAGGTCCGAAGTCCACACGTCGACAGCTCCACACGTCCACATGTCCACATGTCCACAGGTCCACAGGTCCACAGGTCCACAGGTCCACAGGTCCGCAGGTCCACAAGTCGACAAGTACACAGGTCCACACGTCCACAGCTCCACAGGTCCGCAGGTCCACGCGTCGACAAGTACACAGGTCCACACGCCCACATGTCAACACGTCCACATGTCCACACGTCCACGTGTCCACATGTCTACATGTCCACACGTCCACACGTCCGCCTGTTGATTTAATGTAGGCTTGTCCCAGTGGATATGTAAAGATTCTTTGATCTTGAGTTGAAAGCTAGTAGTTGCATAGTCTATAATACTGAAACAATTGGCGGAACACAAATTGCGGCAACTTTCAGATTGTTGTAAGTGTTTGTACACGTGAGAGGCCCTATCCGTAGCTAAATGCTCACGTACGCGTGTTGAAAAGTGACGGCTGGTTTCACCGACGTAACCAAGCCTGCACATGAAAATTTGTAAACCACACACGAACGGAGACTACTAAGGATAAGGTCTTTTGGGCTACAAGCTTCAGATTTTAAAAGAAGAGAAAATTAACTTGATGTCTAGGTTGTTGCAGGAGCGTTTTATAAGTTGGCGAATGAGTGACGCCAGAATAATGGCCTATACCCGGGGCCTATTTAAGGTAACTTAAAATAAAAAGTTGAGACCTTGTCAGGAGCACAACCCGCAGAACAAACCTCGCTTTTGACCCTGGATACATATAGATTAATAACCCTTTCAATTAGATGGGTGTGGAAAACGTTCTTCTTGAGAATTTGAGTGAGGTACTTTATATCTTTGTGAAAACCAACCCAGGTGTTATTGATTTTGTGGGTTCTGCCAACAGGTGTCCTGATGAGTCCAAGGTTGTAGGAATATGAAGTGAAACGGAAATAATTGGTTAGGAGGCCAGTGAAGGTTTTCTTACGATAGACACGAGTGATAGGGGCATGGGAACAGTTTTTTGTGGATAAGGACATCCAAAAATGTATTCTGTGATGCCGTTTGTTCTCCATGGTGAACCTAACTGGAATTTATATAGTGAAAAAATAATAAGGCACATTCCCAGAGTGAAACAAACAAAACGTGTCATCGACGTATCGACGACAAAACACAATTTCAGAGGCATCAAAATTTTCTAACCATGACTTTTCACGGTGTCCCATAAAAAGATTTGTGAGAACGGGGGCTAGGGGGAGCCCATGGCCACACCATTGATCTAGTCATAGAAGGAGCCATTAAATACAAAATGTGCGGTTGCTTTACTTAGTTTGATTTCGGGGTATCCCTCGAGGATATACTTAACCGCCAGGTCAATGCACTCGTCCAGAGGTATGTTAGTAAAAAGGCTTTCCACGTCAAATGAAACCAAATATTTACCATACATAGATACATCTTGAAAAAGTATTCGCCAACCTACAAAACGCTACTGCAATAACCTTGATATCAAGTTAATTTTCTCTTCTTTTAAAATCTGATGCTTGTTTAGCGTAAAAGACCATATCCCTAGTAGTCTCTGTTGGTGTGTGGTTTACAAATTTTCATGTGCAGGCTGTAACGCTTGTTACGTCGGTGAAACCACCCATCACTTTTCAACACGCGTACGTGAGCATTTAGCTACGGATAGGGCCTCTCACGTGTACAAACACTTACAAAAATCTGAACAGGGGAGTAGCTAGCCATTTTTGGTTTGTAAGCCCGTTCCATACCTCGCGACTGTAGCGAAAGGGAGGGGGGAGAGTAAAGTGTGACTATGATTTATTTAATTCATGTTTTATCACAGATCGGGGTGGCTTATATATAAGACAAAGCACTTTATTATAAAATATGATCACGTCATGAATTCTCTGCAATAAAGCGGGATCTAATTTGAAGTTATAACGAATTGTACTGGACTGAATGCCCAGCTAAATATCTAAAGTCAAGTTTTATGGGAATCCGAAGTTTAGCATCCTGTTCTTCTTGCCGCAAAACTCACAAACCACGGCCTCCCTGTCAATCTTTGTCCTTGCACGCGTGCATAAGAGCAAGAGCTGAGAGTCGCTCTGTCTTCATGGTTGCCCATAGATAAGTCTTGACTCTACGCATTGTGTTAAAACTGCGCTCAGGAGTTGCGGTTAACTCAGACATCGTGAGAAGGATCGCGAGGATGGTGTTAACGTTTCGTCGAGGGCCGGTGGCAGCCAGAGTTGGTGGTCATTCTCCAGTTGAATGTAGCCACTTTGTTTTCCACCGCAACATCTCGTTGTCGTACTCTCTCTTGTCGGTCAGATCGTTCTTGTATGCCGCACTATATCTTATCTTGGACGTCTTTGCTTAATCCTTGCAGTTTTGTTGGGAGAAGTTACTGGCCTAGGGAGCGATCCTCTTGTGATAAGAACCTGTCATTTATTTCTTGAATAAGATGATCAATAAGAGGGAGATACACAGCTCTTTGCTAGAAGGACTCTGTGTTTGTGGCTCGGACATTCCATCTATGTTGCAGCCTTTCGATTGTTCTTTTTTTTTCGGTTGTTTTTGCCATGCTTGGCTCAATTTCAAATTCAGCTGCAATCTTTTTCCCCTGCTCATATCCTTCCTTCCAAACCGACGGATCGCCTCTCTCAGCCCTCATGATATTTATTTCCACTCTCGCTTCTTGGGCTGCCTCAATGATATCTGCGCTCTTTCCTTACAATATAGTTGACAAGGCAACTGTGTTGGAACGGCCATGCTCTGCTGCACATAGAGCAATTAATAATAAAATCAAACTGCTTGATAGAGCACAAGTAGCCTCTTGCCTTTCCTTTGCCATCTTGGGGCAAGGTCTCAAGCGCCTGAACTGCGACTGGGAACGCTGTACGGAAGGTAAAGAAATCATCAATCCTACTCACCCATCCTGTCTCGCACAAAGTGTTCAAAAACAAATTACCCCAAAACTAGTTCTATGAGATAAGAAAAAGTATTCACATAATAAATATACCAAGAAAAGTTTGAAAGCCCGGGATTACTGGCTTAAAGGGAGCTATGCTCCTGTGAAAGTTGCCGCAATTTGTGTTCCACCAATTGTTTCAGTATTATAGGCTATGCAGCTACCAGCTTTCCACTCAAGATCAAAGTATCTTTACATATCCACTGGGACAACAGTTTTTTTGGCCTTGGAGTGAATCTTTTCAAATCAAAATTTCGCATAGAAGACAAAGTTCGATTTCCTTGATACTACACCATCATTTCAACATATGACCAAAGTTTATTTTTCGTTGGTTTCCTAGCAACAGCTGTCACCATAGCAACGGTAATGAATAGCACCTCATTTTAAATAATGTCGAATGTCTCGAAAACTAGTCAGACACTTTATGACAAAACTTGAACTGTGGACCTGAGGACGAGTATTCTATGGACGTGTGGACACGTGGCCGTGTCGACCGGTCGACGTGTGGACGTGTGGACCTGTTGACATGTGGACCTGTGGACCTGTGGACCTGTGGACCTGTAGAACTTATGGCTTTGCATTGTGTGTTGGAGATGACAAATTGCTTCTGGCATAAATTTGTTCCTCAGTGCGTTAATTATGTTCTTAATAGCTTTAATCATGATTAATATTGCTTGTGGTTCGTTCCATTCTGATGACGCGTTCTATGCTCTTCTACCCGAAGTAAAAGCCCGTTATTCCAATTTAGGCTATGAATAGATAAATCCATAGAGGCCAACGCAGTTAATTGTTCAGTATGAGACAGGCAACCAGTACAACTGCAATACATGATTTATATTGTTACAAATGTCAACGCCTTTTGCTCTGTCGTGTTTTAGTCAACCCAGAGCAACTTCAGTTTGTGGCAAATAAAAGAACAGTCTGTCAGAACGATGTGGTCAGCTTCACCTGCTCAGCTGTTGGTAAGCCTGTGGTACATACTTTTCAGTTGTATGAGAATGATACTCTGGTAAGCAGCAGCAGCAGTTCTGGAGTTTGGAACAGAACAATGTCAACCGGTGGAGTGTTCATCTACACATGCGAGGCTAACAACACTGTTGGAACTGCTGGGAGCACGAGTCTCTCCATTACTGTCAATGGTAACCAATCAGATTTATTCAATACTTTATATCATTTTTGAAGGAGGACATACAGAACAATAATACAGTTATTTGCCTTTCTGTTTTTTGCCTGTGTTTGCTTTTTGTACGGAAGACAATAATTCTCTTTCGAATGCATGGGTGACGTTCAATGTTCGCCATTTTCGTTGTTAAGGAGCTCTGCTGTTAGGCTAGCAGCCTCGCTATAGTATTTACGACTTGTGCAGCGAACTGAGTAACGAGTGAACAAAAATCCTGCAGGCGATGCCAACAAACTGAGAAGTAATTATTTAATACATAAATGCTAAGATGTGTAACACTTATTGTTTTATAGATAATTGGAAAGGTTATGTGTCTTATGTGCAGGTTTTTGGGCACCGTGACGAAAACAGACCTGATTAGCAGCTTATATTTCTCCAAATTTTCCGTACAAATACTTCTGTGACGGTTTGACACATAAACACTTCAACCTCAACTGTGAATTGGAACCACAGGTCTAGAGCTGAATAAAACCCGCCGAAGGAATGTAGTTAAAAGTTGTTAAACATGATGCCGTTTGTCAGGCCGTTATGATTCTTGAGATTTGTAATACATGTTTTAGTTGTGTTAAACCACAAGCTTGGAATCTTCAATGAAGATTCCAGGTTGTAATTCTCACTGAGAAAAATCGCACATTTACCAGCCGATAGGATAGCTTCTCGTCAGTGAAAAACGACCTTTACTCAACGGCCTGGGATGAGTAATCTCAGTACTTATGTAATATTATAATTTCTCTTCTTCTACAGTCCCGCCATCACTAAAAAAAGTTGTTGCTAACAAAGTTGTCACTGAAGGTGACACTGACATCACACTTACTTGTGAGGCAGAAGGATTCCCAACACCAACTGTCACCTGGACAAGAGTATTTGACAATGGCAGCGACAGTGGTGTTCTGTTTACTGGGCTTCAATGGACGCTTAGCACCAGCAGAAAAAAAGCTGGAACATATCGCTGTACTGCCGACAATGGAATAGGAAGTGCTGTTAGCCATACAATCAATGTGACTGTTAACTGTGAGTATCGCTAGTAAGTCACAGTTGGGTTTTTAAGAATGTACTGAACTGCAAATCTACATCTACATCTACATTTTATTACGTCGTAAAATCCATATGGAAATGAACAAAATGTTGAAAATACGTAAAAGTAAATACAATATATAAAATTAAAATAGCCGAAAAAAAAAAAACAAATACAAATCTAATGGATCTAATAATGATTAGTTAACAAGGTAATTATATAGCTCAGACTTAAAAGTAGCTAATGAGTTAATCTCAGCAAATATTTCAGCGGGTAAGCTATTCCAAAGTCCAATAGTCCTTGGAAAAAAAGGATACAAATAAGTGTCCTTAGTTGCCTTATCTTGCCTATATCTATAATCATGGCTACCTCGAGTTCTCAGTTCAGTATGGGGGCGGAGATAAGTGTTTACATTACTATCAATTTGCCCACGTATAAGAGTATTAACCGAGTCATGGATCTTCTTAGCTCCAAGCTTGGCCATCCTAGGTCGTAGAGCATTTCAGTGACACGGGCTGCAGGGTGAAATGTTGGCACAAAAACGCGCTGCCTTTCTCTGAACCTTCTCTAGGGAAGCGTAAATGATACTGATTGGAAAAAATCACTGTAATGTGTTTTCAGGGGTGTTATAGGAAATACAACGTACAAGAGTGCTCAATGAACTCGATTAAGTGATCATGCACACAGAATCGGAATATGAAAATTGAACTAGTAATGTGTTAAACTAATGATGAACCTAACCTGAAGGGGAAAAAATAAAGAAACTGCTGTGAGCGTTTTGCAATCTGTACATAGATTCTCACACATATACTAGGCTTCGTGGAAATAATTATGATCATCTGCGCAATACCATAATAAATCATAACAAAGACACGTTTCGATTAAAAATTGCTCGATATTCGGTGTTCTAACGATTTCGACGATTTTTACGAAACTGCGACTCGGAAGAAAACTGAAAATTCACAAAATAATGTCTCTAAAACTTCGACTCTTCGACTCTTCTTCTTGAAAACTAACACTTGTTCTATAGACGCTTGAATACTAATCAAGTTCTACCAACGAGTGAAAAACATACTAATTACGTTCATTGTTAGGTCGTCCCACTAGGACGAAACTACTAAAATAATTGTTCGGCGGAACATTCTCCCCCTCGAACAGGGATGCTAGTTCTGTTCCTTTAAGGTCTTTAGAATTCCAACGGGCACAGCTTTGTTATTGGCCTCACGTATTCCTTTCCTGCAGACTTGACGCGTACAACCCTAACATGTCCATCAGGGCCTTTGAATGCTTCCTGAATGCGCCCTAAAGGCCATTTGCCCCTTGGGATATTTGGGTCGACGAGAAGTACGACGTCCCCGGGTGCAACATTACGTTTCTGATCAACCCATTTGTTGCGGGTGTTCAGTGTTGACAGAAATTCTTTCATCCATCTTCTCCAATATTTGTAAATGAGATCTTGAACGAAACGCCACCGATTTCTTGGGTTGAACGCAACATCGTCTACGACTCGTGGTGCGAGTTGTCCTCCCATTTGACCATGAAGAAAGTGGTTAGGAGTTAAAACATGTTCGTCGTTTGGATCAATGCTGCATTAGGTCAGTGGACGGGCATTTAGAATTCCTTTTACTTCGACAACCGCCGTCAGGAACTCTTCATCTGTAGTCTTGGACTCTCCCGGGATAGAACGTAAAGCTTTCTTTGCGGACTTGATTAGAGATTCGAACAACCCTCCATAATGGGATCCGCCCGGAGGGTTAAAACGCCACTGAATTCTGTCACTAGTAGTATTCTCTTTGATCTGCGCTTGATCCAAAGCTAAGACCAGTTCGCATAGCTCTCTATCAGCTGAAGTGAAATTTGTACCGTTATCACTGATCACCACTTCCGGTTTACCACGCCTCGCTACCATCCTGGAAAATGTGTTAAGGAAACTTGCAGTGTCCAAAGAGAAGGCGATTTCTAAATGAACCGCTTTTGTGCTTGCACACGTGAACAGGCATAGATAACTCTTTGCGGAAACTTTCCTCGTAATCTTGACAACAAAGGGGCCAGCGAAATTGACTCCACAACAAGCGAAACACCGCAGCGAAGATCCAAGTCTGGCTTCAGGAAGATGCCATTATTTGTTCTACTCTGCGCTTTCTTTGGAGTTTACAAACATTGCATTCCCGTTTCTATCGCTTGATTTCTTCTCTCCCATCGATAATCCAGTACTTTTGTCGTAATTCAGTTAGGGTAGCGTTCACTCCGAGGCTATGGTGACCTTGATCATGGATGTGTGCAACAACTAGTTTCGAAATATGATGCTTTTTTGGTTAGACAACAGGGTGCTTAGCGTCGTAAGGCAAATTAGACATCTCTAGCCTTCCCCCTACACGTAAGATTCCGTCACTGTCTAGAAACCGTGACAATCTCCACAGCTGGTTGCCTTTTAAGACATTTCGCCCTGTCTCAAAGTCGTCAACTCTTCCGCAAAGCGTTCTCTCTGAGTTTCTCGAAGCCAGTACTTCTCCGCGTTCTTCATTTCTTCTAAATCCAGGACTTTCTCCAGAGAGCTGCTTCGCCCGACGTCGGTCTCCTGACTGTAAATTAACTCGCTTGCTAGCATTCTGTGGAGTCGTGCTCTCTTACAACGGGATATGAACCGCATGATTCATGCAGTGACTCTTAGTAATTTAAGCCAGGATGAAAATCTGTCGGGGTCTAACAAAGTAAACGATCTGTTGCTTTGGAACGTGAGGCTGATTTTTGCCAATTCTTGTTTGCCTTCTTCTGTACAATCAGTCTCGTAAGGGCGACGATCCAAAGGCCAGGATTCCTCCCCCTCGTGAAGGAAGGAAGGTCCCTGAAACCAGCGACACTCAGTAGACATATCTCTCAGGTCAAGACCTCTTGTCTCGTCATCAGCAGGGTCTTTCTCACCACGCACGTGTCGCCATTGTGCAGGGCTTGTTTTTCGCTGGATCTCGGCGACTCGATTAGCAACAAACGATTTTAGCCGTCTTGAATGACCCTGAACCCAGGAGATTACATCCATACTATCTGTCCACAGGGTGTGTTCACTTAACGGTATTTCCAACTTCTCAAGAGACTCTTTCAGCTAACCGCACACCAAGTACTGCCGCCATTAATTCAAGACGCGGGATGCTTACGGATTTTATTGGAGCTACTCTTGCTTTGGTTGTCGCTAGGGCCACGGATATTTTTCCACTCAAATACTTGTATCTGGCGTAGTTGACAGCAGCCTAGGCTAATTTGGAAGCGTTGGTGAATGTGTGAAGTGATACTTGTTCCACTTTGTCATCAAGTCGGTAGCAACGCTGAACTTTCACGTTCGAAGCTTCAGCTAACTGCTCTGCCCATTGCTGAGTGGTGACTTTCAAATTGCTAGGAAACTCTTCATCCCATTCAAGGCCTCTTAACCAAGCTTCTTGTAACGCCATTTTTTCTCTGATGACATGAGGGGCCACGAATTGAAGTGGATCAAACAGTGTGGTAATACGACTCAAGAGTCCTCGTTTTGTGTAGAAGGACAGGTTAATTTCTTTAATCGAGAAGGTAAACACATCTTCACTTGCATTCCATTGCACCCCTAACGTCTTCACACTCGGCAACTCTGATTCTTCAAGCTTCACTCCGGTTGCTCGGTCCTTCTCTAGGATATCTTCTAACACTTTTGCTTGATTACTACACCACTTTTGGGCTCGGAAAACAGCGTCACTCAGGAGTTTCATCAGGTCATCTCGAACATGTATAGCATCTCCTTCTGAATCCTCCGAATCGAAAGTCTAGGGCGTGACTGCGAACCACAAATTGAGCTAGGTAAGGGGATGCTTTGTCTCCGAAAACCAACCGTACTGCTTCATACACATCAACAGGCTTCGTTAGGTCAAGATCTCTCCAAAGGAATCTGTGGTACCTACGGTCTTTCTCTACTAAAACGACGTGAGAGACCATTTCCTTAATGTCTGCTATTAAAGTAACAGGCTTTTGTCTAAATCGGAGAAGAACTTCCAGGACATCTCACTGTAACTTTGGTACCGTAAGCATGGTGCCATTCAACGATGTTCCTTTACAACTAACAGCAAAGTCAAATACGATGGGCACTTTTGTGGTCTCTCTGTGTTCACGAATAACGGGAAAGTGCGGAAGATACCAGCTCGGACCGTCATGTGCCTTTTCGGGTTTTAGCTTTCGAACATACCCCTTGTCAATGTTTGCGTTCATTGCATCCTTGTAACGCTGCGCAACCTCTGGCTTCTTAAGCAAGCTCTTCTCGAGAGAGTAGAGGCGTTTCTCTGCATCTTCTTTGTTGTCGGGAATAGAGGGAGTTTCTTCTTTCCACCGACGACCTCCGACGTATCGTCTCGACTTTTCCACTTTTGACATGGCTAGGATTTCCTCCTGGCTCAACTGCTTGACTTCTGTGTTTCGAATTCCAAGAGAGTCAATCTCCCACATTTCTCGCAATTGATCATCAAGGCGTATCTCAAGCATTGTCTCCGTTCGAAATGTTCTAGCGTAAGCTGTTCTCTTAGTAGAAGCGAGGGCGGGTAGACGTCCAACACAGGTCCATCCTAATGGCGTTCTTCTTGCTACTGGCATTCCAATTGGACCAGAGTGTTCTTCTAGTGCTAGGGCAAGCTCAGGATGATCTGATCCGATCAGAAGGTCGATCGTTTTTCTTCCAGGTGCTTTAGGAAACGCGATGTTCTTGAGATGATCCCACTTGACCTTGTGCTTATTCCAGTCTGGAATTGTCAAGCCCTGACACATTTCTTGTAACGTCCACGCTTCAACAGTTGACTGGGTTTCTCCATCTATGCTCTAAATCGTCAGCAGTACTTTCCTGCTTTTGACCGGTACACAACTGTCAGTGAGAGTTAACAACCTGAGATTTCTTTCTTCTGCATCGAGGCCAAGGGCAGTGACGACATCACCTCGTACATAAGTCGAATCAGACCCATCGTCTAGAAAGGCGTTAACTTTGATCTTTTGTCCTTCTGAGCCCACGAGCCAAACTGGTACCGTTCGCAACACCACGTCTCCTGAAAACTCAGACTCACCGAAGGCTGTTCGTGTATCAGCAGGAGTGTCCAATTGCTCAAGCGGATTAGGTGGTCGAAGTTCGAAGTGCAGATGGAAGTGATGGGTACTTTTACAGCCATTAATACTGCAACGATTCCTTTCCGGACAGTCTCTTCCTTGATGGCCTGCACTCAAACAGCGGTAGCAGAGGTGGTTCTCCTTGGCAATTTCCCATCTGTCTTTCACCGACGTTTCGCCCCACTTCTTGCACGAGGTGATTTGGTGAGGTCCGTTACAGAGAACACACTTGAGATCGGGCTTTGTTGTTGCGTTGTGGGAAGTTGCTTTGACGGGTTTCTTCGACTCGACACTCTCCTCCTTCTTTTTCTTTCTTCTCGCTTTAACTTCTTCAACTTCCATGCGATAAGCCACTTGTTTCTGCAACCATTTCGAAAACGTGGAAAGTCTATCTTTCCTCGGCTCTCTGTGCAACCACTCTTGAAACGACACGAGAAGCGACTCTGGTATTTTCTGCTGCACTGCTATGTATAGCGCGGATACTCCGGTTAGCTCCTGATGTTGATCATTATCTTCAAGCTTGGCGACAGCATCAGTTAAACGATCCGAGAAAATCTCTAACTCCTTCAAATTGGCTTCCTCGACAGGCGAAGCACGTAAGATAGACTCCATGTGACGCTGCAAAATGCGTTTTTCTTCTCCGTATTTCTGTTCCAATTTATCTAAAGCAGCTTCATATTGTTTAGGTGTATATCCTAAGCGTTCAACAGCTCGTAAAGGTTTTCGAGACAAGGAGTTTTTCAACATCATCATCTTGGTTTTAGCTGGAACTTTCATACGATCCACGAATATTTCAAATTGCGCTTTCCAGTCGTGATAAAGACCTTTATCTCCGATGAATACGGTCAAGGCGGGCTTCTTAATTCCTTTAAACAATTTGTCAACGTCTTTGGAATCACATTCCTCTTCTTCGTTTTCGTCACTTTCTTCTTCACTTGAATTAGAATCCTTGCTGGTAAGATTTCGAACGGACCTCTTCTCTTTAGATTGTCTGCATTGCTTCTTCTTTCAAATGGGCGGCCTCGTCTCTTTCCTGTTGAATTTTAATTTCCCACGCTGCTCGCTCTTGTAGCTGAAGCTCCTCTTAAGTCTTTTCTTTGCTTGTTTAACCTTTAATGCAGCTACCTCTGCCGTTAGTGCAGCTACCTCTGCTTGTAGCTCTTCTGCCGCTTTCGAAGCTTGTGGAATATCAGACGATTCCGAGGTTTGACTAGATTTGTCATCAATTTTGCTCGCATAATCGGCGGCAAATTCTCCGATAACCGATAAGGGAGCTTCTGCACGACATTCTAAATATTCTTCAACTTTGTCGCTTTGCCACTTCAGTCCTCAATTGATTCAGCCATTCTTCTAATTCTGCTTGTTTACACTCGTCAGCTTGCAAGGCGATAATTTGTTGAGTAACTTGATTCGCATTTTCCAATACTTGCATCAACCGTTCTTTCACGGATCTAATAACAGTTCGACTTCCATTACTCGATACCATTTCTTCGACCTTTTTCCTGTTTCTTGTAACGACTCCTTTGAATGCTGCTCTTCTTCGGTGAAGATATTCAATTTTTCTTAACATCCGCTCGGTGTCTTCTGAAGTTTCAGTCGCTCCTTCGTCTGCTTTGTCGGCCATCCCGAACGATAAACGATAAATAGGCGATAACTACGTCCGGCTCGAAAGGACCAATTAATGTTCTAACGAATTCGACGATTTTTACGAAACTGCGACTCGGAAGAAAACTGAAAATTCACTAAAGAACATCCCTAAATCTTCGACTCTTCGACTCTTCTTCTTGAAAACTAACACTAGTTCTATGGACGCTTGAATACTAATCAAGTTCTACCAACGCGCGAAAAACATACTAATTACGTTCATTGTTAGGTCGTCCCACTGGGACGAAACTACTAAAATAATTGTTTGCTGGAACATTCGGCTTTTACTTCGGGTAGAAGAGCACAGAACGTTTCATCAGAATGTAATGAACCAAACACAAAATTAATCATGATTAAAGCTATGAAGAGCATAATTAAGGCATTGAGGAACAAATTTATGCCACAAGTCCACATGTCCACATGTCCATAGGTCCAAAGGTCCACAGGTCCACATGTCCACACGTGCACACGTCTGCACGTCCACATGTCCACAGGTCACAGGTCCACAGGTCCACAGGTCCACAGGTCCTCGAGTCCACATGTCCACACGTCCAACGTCCACGTGTCCACACGTCCATAGAATACTCGTCCTCAAGTCCAAAGTTCCACACCTCCACACCTCCAGATGTCTACTTGAAGTTGATATGCATCCCCTCAATCCCCGGAAACGAGTTTGTATAATGAGAGAAAAAACAAGATGGCCGATAGGAAAGTTATCTTGCTCTTGCGATTGTCATTTATTGCCCATTCCTTTATCATAAATACATTCTGTGTTTCAGACAAGAAAGAACATTACAGTTCTATACAGGAGAATAATATTGCCAAAAGGTCTGGGTAGCAGGAAACAAGTGATTAGTTTAAGAAACAACACAACACTTTTAAATTTAAAACTGAAACAATTGGCGGAACACAAATTGCGGCAACTTTCAGATTGTTGTAAGCGTTTGTACACGTGAGAGGCCCTATCCGTAGCTAAATGCTCACGTGCGCGTGTTGAAAAGTGACGGGTGGTTTCACCGACGTAACAAGCGTTACAGCCTGCACATGGAAATTTGTAAACCACACACGAACGGAGACTACTAAGGATAGGGTCTTTTGGGTTACAAGCTTCCGATTTTAAAAGAAGAGAAAATTAACTTGATGTCAAGGTTGTTGGAGGAGCGTTTTATAAGTTCGCGAATGAGTGACGCCAGAATAATGGCCTACACCCGGGACCTATTTAAGGTAACTTGAAATAAAAAGTTGAGACCTTGTCAGAAGCACAACCCGAAGAACAAACCTCGCTTTCGACCCTGGTTACATATTGATTAATAACCCTTTCAATTAGATGGGTGGGGAAAAGGTTCTTCTTGAGAATTTGAGTGAGGTACTTTATATCTCTGTGAAAACCAAACCCAGATGTTATTGATTTTGTAGGGTCTGCCAACAGGTGTCCTGATGAGACCAAGATTGTAGGAATATGAAGTGAAACGGAAATAATTGGTTAGGAGGCCAGTGACGGTCTTCTTACGATAGACACGAGTGATAGGGGCATGGGAACAGTTTTTGTCGATAAGGACATCCAAAAAAGGTATTCTGTGATGCCGTTTTTTCTCCATGGTGAACCTAGTTGGAATTTATATAGTGAAAAAATAATAAGGCATCATTCCCAGAGTGAAACAAACAAAACGTGTCGACGTATCGACGATAAAACAATTTCAGAGGCATCAAAATTTTCAAAATTTTCTAACCATGACTTTTCTCGGTGTCCCATAAAGAGATTTGTGAGAGCGGGGGCTAGGGGGAGCCCAGCGCCACACCATTGATCTGGTCATAGAAGAAACCAGTAAATAAACTATGCGTTTGTGCGGTTGCTACAGAAAGAGATCCCTGAGTTCGTTTTTACTTAGCTTGATTTCGGGGTTTCCCTCGAGGATATACTTCACCGTCAGGTCAATTCACTCTGCCAGAGGTATGTTAGTAAAAAGGCTTTCTACGTCAAATGAAACCAAATATTTACCATACATAGATGTATCGTTAATATCACAAACAAATGAAAAAGTATTCGCCAACTTACAAAACGTTACTGCAATAACCTTGATATCAAGTTAATTTTCTCTTCTTTTAAAATCTGAAGCTTGTTTAGCGTAAAAGACCATATCCCTAGTAGTCTCTGTTGGTGTATGGTTTTCCAAATTTCCATGTGTAGGCTGTAACGCTTGTTACGTCGGTGAAACAAGCCTACGTTAAATCAACAGGTCAAGCACGTTAATTTAAAACTGTTTGTTTATTTTTTACATAATCACGCTTTTTCTTTGTTGTTCTTGCTTATATATTCATTAACAAATCTAATTACTGTTACACATATATGTAGCTTTGTTTCAGCATTTTCATTCAACTGAGGATGGCATCAGGGATGCTGAAACTTGTCTTCTTTCAAATTTAAAAGTGTTGTGTTGTTTCTTAAACTAATCACTTGTTTCCTGCTACCAAGACCTTTTGGCAATATTATTCTCCTGTTTAGAACTGTAATGTTCTTTCTTGTCTGAAACGCAGAATGTATTTACGACAATGGAATGGGCAATAAATGACAATGCAAGAGCAAGATAACTTTGCTATCGGGGATCTTGTTTTTCTTTTATTATACAAACTCGTTTCCAGGGATTGAGGGCATGCATATCAACTTCAAGCGGACATAGGGAGGTGTGGACCTTTGGACCTGAGAACGGGTATTCTGTGGACGTGTGGAAACGTGGACGTGTGGACATGTGGACGAGTGGACCTGTGGCCGTGTGGACCGGTGGACGTGTGGACGTGTGGACGTGTGGACCTGTAGACGTGTGGACGTGTGGACCTGTGGACGTGTAGACGTGTGGACACGTGGATGTGTGGACTTGTGGACGTGTGGACCTGTAGAACGTATGGCTTTGCATTGTGTGTAGGAGATGGCAAATTGCGTCTGGCATAAATTTGTTCCTCACTACCTTTATTATGTTCTTCATAGCTTTAATCATGATTAATTTTGCTTTTGGTTCATTCCATTCTGATGACGAATTCTGTGCTCTTCTACCAGAAGTAAAAGCCCGATATTCCAATTTAGGCTATGAATAGACAAATTCCATAGAGGCCAACCCAGGTAATTGTTCAGTATGAGACAGGCAACCAGTACAACTGCAATACATGATTTATATTGGTATAAATGTCAACGCCTTTTGCTCTGTCGTGTTTTAGTCAACCCAGAGCAGCTTCAGTTTGTGGCAAATAAAAGAACAGTCTGTCAGAACGATGTGGTCAGCTTCACCTGCTCAGCAGTTGGTAACCCTGTGGTACACATTTATCTGTTGTATGAGAATGATACTCTGGTAAGCAACAACAGTGCAGGAGTTTGGAGCAGAAGATTGTCAGCTGGAGGAGTGTTCATCTACACCTGCGTGACTAACAACACTGTAGGAACAGCTGAGAGCAAGAGTCTCTCCATTACTGTCAATGGTAAACAATCGGATTTATTAAATACTTCATATCATTTTAGAAGGAGGACATCATTGTGACGTTCTCTTGAGAATTGAGCTACGTAGATAAAAAGCACATGTGCATAAAAATATGATTATATAACCTAGTAAATATGAAAAAAAGGTAATTTAATAGTGATCAGAGAAAATATTCGGCTAAATTGTTAGTTTGGGTCCCTAGTGTTTCGGTTCGCAACAATATTTTGTAGACTTTGAGATCCTGAGAAAGAAAAGAAAACTGGTTTATATAACGGCCTTTGACCAACAAGATAATTTGACACCTTTTCATTCTGTGCTGCTGTTGTCTACTTGCAGTGCCTTCATCCATTCAAGAAATACAAAGTGAGACAGTTAATGAAGGCGAGAATATGACTCTGTACTGTATGGCGTCTGGAATCCCTCCACCGTCTGTGTCTTGGATCAAAGCTGGCAGTGATCAACGCTTCAATGGGACTGAGTTGGTGTTCACAAATATTAACAGGAATGAAGCTGGAGAATATAGATGTGAAGTTAGCAATGAATGTGGAAATGCTTCAGAGACCTCAAGCGTTGATGTGCAGTGTAAGTTAATTGCGAGTTATTTCACCGCATATTAACTAGAACACTATAGTGTTAGTCGATTCCATAGTGGACTCAAGAAATGAAATGAAGTGTGCGGGTTGAATTCAAGTCCTAGGCATGAATTGTTTTCATACCTAATGGACGAACTAACATTTTTACGCAGTACTTTCAGCATGTAAAGAAAACTTAGATGATGAATTTCATTGGCTGACAGGCGTTATTTATGCCTGTCAAAGAGCATAATTGGGTTTTTACACTGGTTCATGCTTAATTAACAGTCAGTTATAGCAAGACAGCACGTGAAAAACGCAGTCTGTAATGGTCGCTTAACTGACTCTGGATACACTTACAGCTTAGTAAAAATCAGCATAGATATTTTAGATAGTTTTAAAGGACTGACCAGTCAACATGACCGACGGCCGTTATTTCGAGCCCTGTCACTAACTTGACTACAAAACTTACACTTCCACTTACCAGAAACCAAAATTTAATTTACGTTGGGCAATCGAGATGTTTTGTACTTGAACTTTGTACCTTTTGCATAATCGTTGCCAGATTAGTTGTGTAAACGTCATGGGAACTTTTGTTAAATCAAATGGAAGTAGAAAGTTTTATTTGCTTGTGAAACTGCTTCTATTAATTTTCATGAGCTTACGTGTAGGAATACCTTTTTTGTGCCTTTTTTTTCTAGTCCCTGCATCAATCCAGCCTTTGGACAACAAAATCGTCAAAAAAGGTGAAACTTTCACATTGTTCTGTAACGCATCTGGAAAGCCAGCACCCTCGGTCTCTTGGACTCATGTCGACAGTGGATTAAAACATGGCAGTAAGACATGGGTTATAACTGTTAATGACGTCAGTCATCTTGGAGAGTACCGATGTGATGCAAGCAACGATTATGGGAATGAGACTGAATTAATGACCATTTTGTTTGAGGGTAAGTGCA
This sequence comes from Siderastrea radians, assembly GCA_964017195.1. Taxonomy (NCBI): domain Eukaryota; kingdom Metazoa; phylum Cnidaria; class Anthozoa; order Scleractinia; family Rhizangiidae; genus Siderastrea; species Siderastrea radians. The sequence continues at coordinate 7,939,740 of OZ024895.1, read as the reverse complement.
TTCAGTGTTAAGTGTCAACGAACAATAATTTATGTACATGTACCTGCAAAAATGCTTTAAGAAGAAGACAACATGTAGGGTGCATTCTATGTAATTGCAACTGGCTGTGTCCTGAAATGAAAATAAATGAACCAATTTTAGGTTGCGTCCGATTGGCTGTTCCAAGGAACAAAAATAAATGAATGGTATTGATATACAGTAAACACCCGCATATAAGAACAAGTGGATTAAGAACATCACTCTGAAAGTTGGCCAGTAAAGCACCGTATATATATAAGAACCAATTTAGCCTGATAAATAAAACATGTTCTTATATAAAAAGAAAGAGGATGCCAGAATAAGAAAGCAATACAGTAGCTCATATTAAAGAACTATGGCGTGTTGGCCATACAAACTCCAAGAGCCATACATTACCTGACTGGAAGGATAGGACTGTGGGGCTATAACAGTATGTTAATTAAACCTCTAGTAATGTATAATGTATAGTATTTATGAAACAAATTTTCTGGCTGATTTCTCTGTAAGCACCCGGTAAATAAGAACTTGATCAGCCTGAACCCCGAAATCATTGGTTCTTATATGCGGGTGTTTACTGTATTGGTCGAGGCGTGGTTGCGATCACAAGATCAAAGCATCGGTGATTGAAGGCTTGTTCTCTGTATTGTCTCTTGTTGTTTCCTTAGACAAGAGACTTTACTCCACATTGTCTCTCTCCACCCAGGTGTATAAATGGGCACCAGTGAATCCTAACAGAAAAGCTGCAATGGAATTAATCGCTTTCATCGTACGGAAACCAGAGTTAAGCACCGGCCTTGATGAGCCTCATGGCTCCTTCAATCGAATGATCGGACACATGACTTACCCTTCCTTTTTTGATATTTTGACATAATTATTTGAACTATAATACCTGAAAATTGTTGCCTATATTGTTCCAATACCAAAACTTTTCAATATTTTTCTTGTCTATTCCTTTTATTATTCACCCATTTCATGGATAATGTTTCAGCCCATATTTAAAACAAGTCAAATGTGTAGCATTTTTGACCAATTTTTTCCGTGGAGTTTTTGGTCGAGCTTGACGTTACCTCGACTGGTTGTGTTGTGTTGTGTTGTGTTGCGTTTCGCTGTCTGTCTTTTCTTGCACCGTCTTGTCTTGTGATGTCTCTAATATTTGTTAGTCTAGTTTACTGGCTTAAAATTTCTCAGTTTCCCTTCCTGCTATGATGATGATGAGGATGATGATGAGAATGAGGATGAGGAGGATGATGAGAAGGAGGATGAGGAGGATGATGGGAAGGAGGATGATGATGATGATGATGATGAGGATGATGATGATGATGATGATGATAGAAAAACCATCGTTAGAAAAAATGCTTGGGGTTAGCTAGTAGTTCCCGCAGTAACTAATTGACACACCCACACACAAAAAAAAACTAATTTACACTGTTGTTCACTGTTCATCGTCTCCAAATTTTGCAAGATTTAATTGAATTTTGGATGTCTTTATGCTAGCAAAGAGATAGGAAAAGGTTGATGTAAGGAAAGACTTCTTTTTCTCGATATTCTGAAGTTGCAAGCTTTCTCATCACCAGGAGGCAAATGTGAGAAAAAATGTGAAAACGGAAAGAAATGTCGACATTTTGGAACACATTATCTATGTCTTTGCGAACTGAGAAAGAAAGGACAGAATTGCGCAGAAACTGGTATGTTTAATTTGTTCTTTTTACTTCACTGTATATTTGTAAACAATATAACAATATAATTCTTATTAGGTTGTCGCTCTTACACTGAATGTGTTAATCCCTTAAGAAAAATAACATCCTAAGTGAGTGGGGGACCGGGGGGGGGGGGGTTAGAGCTTACTGCAGAGGAAGGCTTAAACCAAAGTAAACTCTGGAATTTTGTATATACCGATTGGCACGAACCCTGTGTAGATCTGCCTTTTTTGTGTACCTCTCAGTGGTCTGCGTAGCAAAATTCATCCCACTTACGTATAACCAACCAGAGTGCTCCTCCCAGTCAGGCCTTTCTTTGGGTTTTAAAGCGTTTTTCAATAACTTTGACTACGCATGCAAATCGCACTTCACGACTTGTAAGAATTTATCTTTTCATGAGTGGAAGAAATTTCAGTTTGCTTTAATTTGGTTTTCCCAAAAAACGATTGAATCGCGATACAAATCTAATTGGGATTATGAAACGGTAACACAATGCAGTATTGCCTTTTCAAAATCGTAAAAGCTGCTAGTACAAAATCTACTAGTCATCAAATCTACTAATCTTTAGCTAGTTGACTCGAGTCTTGAGTATAGTAAGTTTAGTCATGTAATTTGTATATTTTATTGAATACAACCATTCTACATTGTCTTGATAACAGAAACACTAACGGACAAGATTACTGTCGGAGTTGAGTTTGGAAAAGAGGAGTTCAAAAAAGAATACGAAGATTTGGAGAACGTGGAGACTAAAAAATTTACCCAGAAAGTCGAGAACGCGGTACATGTTATTTATTTGGTGTTAAGGCCGTTTACGCATGCGATTTTTGTCGCGCTCTCCAATGTAACTTTTGTCGCAAGTGTAAATTAGCGGCGATTTCATTGCGATTTCTCTACAATTCGAGTGCGATGTTTGCTGCAATTCCCCATAAATCGCCCCCAAATTGCATCAGTTTTCCAACATATTCAAAATCTCGGCGATATCGCGGCGACAAATTCAAGAAATCTTGCTGAAATCTTTGCTAGTTTAACACTTACGATTTTTATCGCGAGATCGAGTTCGACAAAAATTGCATTGGAAAAGTGCATGCGACAAGAATTGCACAGAAAACTGTGTCTTCTCTTGTCATGTGTATTATGTCAAAGATAAATACCCAAGACACACATCCCGGGGGTTTTATCTGTGTAAACCCTTAAAGCGAGGGATTAATTGGTAGAGATAAGTCCTCATTCGATTCATCAGCCCCCCTTTCTTCCCTAATGCTTCTTAATTTTCCCGTCCTCCCCGGACTTTAAGTTATTTATATCAGATGACAAAAACGCTTTCTTTCAATTAACAAGTATGGTAAGTTCCTTCTTGCTAAGAATTAAAATGTGCGTTTCTATGCTTTGTACTCTGACACACTGTAAAGCTTTTTTTTTCTAGCCAATCAAAGCACACGCAGCGTCCAGTCTATCTTTTGCAGACGATTAATTATAATTACCCTGCGATCAGGGCGTGGTCTAGTAATACCCGTTTTTTTTGGGGGGGGAAGGGGGTGTAATTTTTTCGTCGTGGTCGCTTGCGCCAGACTCCCTGTTTTCGCTCGGCAAAACAGATATTGGTCGCAAACTTCCGCTACACCGCTTGGGCTTGTACCTTGAGTGACCGTAATATATAAGGCACCCTGAGTGGGGGAGAACAACGGCGGGGTATAATGCCCCTGGGGCATTTCTTGTTGAAGTCAAAAAAATACAGAAGCGCAAAGTTGTCTAGAGGTATGTTTACACTTGCCACGTTTGTTCGAGTTTTCGAGGAAGATCAAAGGAGACTCTGCTCGCAGGGTAGTTTTGATCAAAACTGAAACTTTCAGCGAGATAACCAGTTTTATGGTAAAGTAGTAGCTAGTGCCTCCGTTCGAGGTAGATAATGTTTCAAACTGTTTGTATTCGGACAAAGATGGTGTTTGTGCCATAGCATCCGTTCCACTTTTGTGAAGAAAGTTTTAAGGTCAACGTCATTATATTTACAGTGCAAGCAAGAACTCAGTGGGATCGGATTGTCTAGATGTAGAGTGACTAGATTAAGGTATGTTGTGATAAAGATTTCCTGTGAAGCGTCTCATGATAATGAGAAAAGAGCTAGTTTTCACACCTTGATGAAGGCAGTCTTGTCGAAACGTCGGATATTGATCATTTCAGGGTTAAACGTTACACTTTTCTTTCTCATTAAGGCAATTTTTTTTTCGGATTTGTGAGCCGAAAAAGAGAAAGCATCCGACCTAAAAACCCTTTTGAAATTTATCAAGTCCATTATTATTATACTCAGAATGTTTCCTTCCAATCATTAACTCATTTATTTTGTAACAGGCCAGGAAGTGTGCTTGCTGATTTGGAACTGACATTCAATGAGAGTGTTAGTCAGAGTGATGTGGGGGCACTTTTGCAAGAGGCAACTGAAGATGGAAAGCTCGGCGAGCTTGAAGTCGGTGACATAACAGTTGGACGCCCGATTGACGGTGAGTTGCTGTTCCTCCAGATCTTAAACAATTTGTAACGTCATCCCTGATGATGCGCGCCGTTGATCGGCGAAAGCTTGGATTTTAGATTTTAAATTTTTCAATACTGTTCGGCCTCATTGGAACCTTTACAAGTATTATTATCGAAAATGATATTGAAGGACAATATTCAAAGGTTAGTAGAGTTTAAGGTACTGGTTAGTATGAATGGGGCAACGATACATGTAGAAGGAAAAAAGTGTGTAGCCGTTTGCAAGAACGCTGCAAAGAGGACGTACGTCATTTTTTAATGTGAATGCGTGTAATCGGTTGCGAAAGGTTTGATAATACCAGACACAAACTCGTTTTCCTCATACCAAACCTGCTGCTTACTTTGTCAGTTGAAATAATAGCAGCAATTTTAGGAATTAGATAGATGGATGATGGGATGGGAATTAGCAGTGGCATATCCACAAGGTGGTTCTTCGTCCACTGTGCCCAAATCGAATTGGAATTTAGAAATGTTGGCTTTTGAGGAGAGGCGAAAACCGGAGTACCCGGGGAAAAATCTCTCGGAGCAAAGGCGAGAACAAACAACAAACTCAGCCCACATATGACACCGGGACTGGGAATCAAACCTGGGCCACATTGGTGGGAGGCGAGTACTCTCACCACTGCGCCATCACTGCTCCCCTTTACGAAGTGTCGAGTGGTGAAAAATAGGATAACAGTGTTAGATATACCCATTAAGTGTTTGAAACAATTTCCCTGATGCCTTTTGATTTTATTTTATTTTTTTGGGGGGGGGGAGGCGTGAGTTTGCGAAAGTTGTGCAAAATTGTGCGAAATTGTCATTTCTTTCAACGTCGTCGTAGGTGTTCGCGGATACGGTCGCCTAGTCCCCTCCCTATTTCGCCAATGTAAATATTTTTGCATAAAGTGCATGTTTTGCAATGGATAACATTTGCGGAGGTGCATGTAAAGCGATTGGTGATTTTAATCAATCGCTTGGGTCCCGTTATTTTGTCCGCATTGTGAATGAAAAGACAAGTGTTGCATCGTTTGCGCGCACATTTAAAAGCACTCGGTTGATCATCAGAGTTAAGTACACTTCTAACTATAGAAAGTTCCCTAAGTTTTTGTCGCGTTTGAATGAAATCAACGGAGGCTATTGTTCCTGTTCGTCCTGTTTCATTGTCATTTTGGAGTGACTTGAAGTTCTTTAAAATGCGTAGCTCCACCGCTCTCCATATAAACGAAGTGCAACCCACAATTCCTTGATTCGCTCTGACGAAGGGCTAACGCTCGAAACGTCAGCTTTCAATCTCTTTGCGGTGGCCAATCTACCTGAAAAACTCAACCTTGAATGGGATTCGAACCCAAGACCCTGACTTCTATATTTCCATAGTTGTGTCACAGCCAGACGGCCACCCTGAGGCAAGATTTACTCGTCACTGTAAATATATACAGGTTGCAGTTATAGAGGGGTTTAAATATTAGGGGCATATTAGGGCATTTAGGGGAATGGAGATCGCAACTGTAAACAAATAATGGATGTTGTTGAGGGGTATTAGTTTCATGCCTTTATTCCTACTCAGACTCTCCAACAGCTGTTCCGTCTGAACCAGAAGCTCTCAACAAAGATGTTATATATGGACCCGTCATTGGAGTTCTGGCCGTGCTATTGGTTTCATTTGTAATATACCTGGTGATAAAACACCAGAGAGGTAACAAGACAATTGCTTTCCTAGTTTAACCCTATTCAGACCGGGCTTTTTTCGACCTTCTGGGACCGGGGAGGGGGGCTTAAGAAGCCCCTTTATGTCACTTTAAAACCGCTTAGGCTGTGGCCACCAGATTTGCACAGGAGAGTTTACGTGCTAATTCTAATCACTAGAGATACTGTGATGTCACTGTGACGTGTATGACGTCATTATGACGCCGTTTGTTTCTCAATGTTTCATTTAGAAGCTCTTAAGCAATAAATTTACTGAATACCGTACCTGAAGGAGTAAAAATACTTTTGTTGGTATAAAGGGCATCTATAATATATTTTCTGAATGTATATTTTTGAAAGACATGAAATTAAGCAGATACAGTCAATTAATTAACAATGTCATAAACTTGAAATTTATGGCGAACTGAGTGAATTTATAGCGAGAAATCACCTTTTTTACCAGTTAAGGCCGTCATCTTGGATTTTCACGTTTTAAACTTCACGTTTTCCTCAAATTAGAAAAAAATTCCTTTTTTGGAGTGGTTATTCCAAAATGATAAATTGTTACTACAATTAACGTAAAAATACAAATTCGATTAGAAAACATTAAAATAGTAGCGACTAAAGCGAGAATCGTGATTTTTAAAAAATATGCCTGTGGTTGCAGTGGCAACATCAAGTTTGTTGGACACAAGACACTCATGCTAAAATGTTCCCAGTTAAATTTTAGGAAGTTACAAAATGTAGTGGCAATAGCATAAACGGTTATACGAAATTACACAGCTTCAAAGTTGAGGTGGGCCTCAACAGCCCCCCCCCCCCCGGTCTGAATAGGGTTAACACACATAATGAACACGCTTACCCATCGCCAGCCTTCGTAAGTTGACTGCTTTTTTTGCGAGCTGTGGTGTCAGGTTTATGTGGTGAAGTAAGTACTCCTCTGCTTGTTGGACGTTTCACCTGACGATTATATTTTCGAGTTCTGATTTCTATCACCATTTTTTTTCCTTAAACAAAACAATGCACGGGGTACGGCTCTACGAGGAATCGCATCTATGGGGAGAAATAATTTTGCTTGTGACTTCTTATGCCTAAACCGTTTCCAAGAGTCTCAGCTATTGCTGATTCTTAGGGAGAAAGAGATCTTTTTTCTACTTTTTGCTGTTTTTCTTCATTTGACGATAAACAATTCATTTTGCAAGAAGACTATCGCATTGTCAAAATGGCTTGTCAAATGAGTTCACCAACGTATTAGAAAATAGTTTTCAGGCATTCTGTCAGCAAGGGGATATTTTTACAGTGGTACGATGAGCTAATTTTTCTTTGCTTTCCTCAAACTCTTTAGGTCAAAGACATGATCGGTAAGTTGCCATTAATTATGCTTAGAATAATATTAATGAGCCACTTGTATAGCAGATAACACAAACATTGCTTCTGACAACTTGTATACTTTTCCTTTTTAGCCAAAAGCCAAACCCTGAAGAGATAAGTGGGTCTCATTTTGTAAGTATGAAACTAATCCATTCCTCTCAAATAACTTTGCTTGTACACAGTTGCTGCAACGCTGGTTGCAGACAGGGCGGATATTCCCTCATCTTGCATCTTGTAGCTATCTTTTAAACTTGATTGTACGCGAACGCAATTTGAAAATGATTCGCATAAAACCTGGACAGACCATAAAGGGCGCAAAAAAGGCGTTAAAAATACTGAATAATTCATCCGCTAGGAGGCCACTGAAACTTAAGAGTTAAAATAAGTTTAATCATACTCTTTGCAATTTTCAAAAAGGGCTTCACTAATCCCATTCTTTCTTATGGCAGAACGCGGGAAATGAAATTGAAGGGGACAATGATAACGTTAACGCTTCAAACCCGAGACACTACATGGAATTACGAAACGTCACTCAGTCCCAGGAAAGACTAGAAGGATCTTCAGAAACTCCACTTTACTTAGAAATCAACGAATATGCTCCTCTGCATCCGGCAACACGATCCTGGGAAGATTCGAGAGAAAACGTGATTATAGAAAAGGTGATTGGTCAAGGGGCGTTTGGACAAGTCGCTCAAGGAAGAGCCTCACAACTGCGAGGGAGAGAGGGAACGACCTCTGTGGCTATAAAAATGTTGAAAGGTAACGCCATATAATACATATTATTAAAAACTGGACTAGGTATATTGGATTTATAGCATTTTCATTGGCTAAACGGAGCTAGGCTATCAGCTCATATACCTGCGGTGACCAAATATGGTCAGTGAACACAACAACAAAGTGAGCTGAAAGTTTTTCCCCGAAAGCAACCTGGCGAGAAAAATGGACGAGAAAAATCACTTCGGAGCAAATTTTAATTAAGCAGAAATTCCACGAGCGTCATTGAGACACAAATCAAAATTCTTCCGGAGTGCCTGACTTCTTAGGAGGGCAAGAAATAGAAATTTACAAATAGAGATTTAAGCATTTAGCTTTGTGTTTACACTTATTAAGTTTACGTCGATCATTGACATTTTTTACAAACGGTAGGTTTTGTCAGGAAGGCTTTCCACTCCGAAATATCAAGACAATACATAAAATAAAACACAGTAAAATGGGAGAGAAGCATTTAATAATAACTGTCACACATTCATGGCGGGTCAGTAGGAAAATCAAGAAGTAATCTAAATAACTTAAGTACTGTACAAACTGCCAAGAAGGAAGAAAGGGCGACATTTTTTGAGCTATACCACGCAAAATTGACACTTGTTTACCTGCACTCGTTGTAGCTCTGTGTTCCAAAAGCTCCAAATGTTTAGATATAAATCGGATGCCATGAAAAATGAGTTGAATCAGTTTCCCCGTAGTTGTTTGAGTGTTGTTTTTACCATTCTGTCGGCAACCTCTAAACTGGAACAACTGCGTTTTGTGTAGCCTGCGTGCAGACGTCTCCTATTTCCTTCCACCCGCGGAAAAGGGACGTCTGCGAAACGGTGTCGCTAATCGTGTTCCAGTATCCTGCTGTTTTTCAGGATTTCGTGGAAAGTGCTTTTATTGGTTGCTTAACAATAGCCACTGTTAGAAACAACTCTGATTGGCTATCGTCGGGAAATGCTCGAGATAATGTATGCGATCCACATTTAGCGGGGTTTTCCATTGATCAAAACTTGTCCGATTGTGTGTTGTGTTTCTCGACTATTCTGAAAAACAACAACAGAAACCTTGTGAAAAGTCGCAGTGAATTTAAAGTTCAGGAAGAAATCCTTTCTCTTCATGATCAGTTCATCGTACACGAAACATCGCCATATATTTGTAGATCGTGCGTGGAAAAGTTGCGGAAAGCGGAAAGGTCTTTACGCCAACGTGAGAAAATCGAGGACGAACTTTTTAGCGATTATAGTTCCAAAGCTTTCAAGGCAGGACTTATGGTAAAAAAAAAAAGATCGAGGTACTAGGAAAGGACAGCGTAGGAACTTCGGCTTCTCCCGAGAAGCGAATTCTTTTGGAGGAGTCGGTAGATCGTTCGTCGAACGATCTCAGTTCGCTGGTTACGTCAACTTCTGTGAAAGCCGTTCGCAATGCTTCTGTGAGAAAAATTCAGATACCTCCTCTTAGTCCTGTTCGACCTCCGATCATGGAGCGATCAGAGGGAAACGATTCTGGCACAGAAAACAAAACTGTGTTATCATAATTTATGCGAAATTTAAAACCCGAACAGCGGTAGGTACGTGGTGTAACTATCATATAGTGGTTTGACTTAATCCAATATAGGCATAAGCATAGGAAGCAATATACATAGCTATACACAGCCATACACAGCCATATACAGCTATACATAGCTATACACATATATACATAGCCATAAATATCTATCTATACACAGCTGTACACAGCTGTACATAGCTATACATGGCTATACACAGCTATACATGGCTATACACAGATATACATAGCCATACATAGCTATACACAGCTGTACACAGCTATACATCGCTACACATGGCTATACACAGATATACATAGCCATACATAGCTATACACAGCTATACACGGCTATACATTGCCCTACACAGATATACATAGCCATACATAGCTATACAAAGCTATACACAGCTATACATGGCTATACAGAGATATACATAGCCATACATAGCTATACACAGCTATACACAGCTATACATAGCTATACATGGCTATACACAGCTATACATGGCTATACACAGATATACATAGCCATACATAGCTATACACAGCTATACATAGCTATACATGGCTATACACAGCCATACATGGCTATACATGGTTATACATAGCCATACATAGCTATACACAGCTGTAAACAGCTATACATCGCTATACACAGATATACATAGCCATACATAGCTATACACAGCTATACATAGCTATACATGGCTATACACAGCTATACATGGCTATACATGGTTATACATAGCCATACATAGCTATACACAGCTATACACAGCTATACATGGCTATACACAGATATACATAGCCATACATAGCTATACACAGCTATACACAGCTATACATAGCTATACATGGCTATACACAGCTATACATGGCTATACACAGATATACATAGCCATACATAGCTATACACAGCTGTACACGGCTATACATGGCTATACACAGATATACATAGCCATACATAGCTATACACAGCTATACATAGCTATACATGGCTATACACAGCTATACATGGTTATACATGGCTGTACATAGCTATACACAGATATACACAGCTATACATGGCTATACACAGCTATACACCTCCATACATAGCTATACACAGCTATACATGGCTATACATGGTTATACATAGCCATACATAGCTATACACAGCTATACACAGCTATACATGGCTATACACAGATATACATAGCCATACATAGCTATACACAGCTATACACAGCTATACATAGCTATACATGGCTATACACAGCTATACATGGCTATACACAGATATACATAGCCATACATAGCTATACACAGCTGTAGACAGCTATACATCGCTATACACAGATATACATGGCCATACATAGCTATACACAGTTATGCATAGCTATACATGGCTATACACAGCTATACATGGCTATACATGGCTGTACATAGTATACACAGCTATACACAGCTATACATGGCTATACACAGCTATACACCTCCATACATAGCTATACACAGCTATACATGGCTATAAACAGCTATACATGGCTATAAACAGCTATACACTGCCATACTTAGCCATACACAGCTATACATGGCTATACACAGCTATACACCGCCATACATGGCTATACACAGCTATACATAGCTATACGCAGCTATACAGCGCCATACATGGCCATAAACAGGTATACATAGCTATACACAGGTATACACCGCCATACATGGCTATACACAGCTATACATAGCTATACACAGGTATAAACGGCTCTACTGACACAGCTATACATACTGTATACAGCTATATTTGGCTACACACAGCTATATATGGCTATACAAAGTCATATATGGCTATACACAGCTATACATGGCTATACATGGTGGGTGCTATCGAGGTCAACAAATCACAGGCAAAAACGATAAGCAAATCCACCGTACGTTTCTTCTACATCAGACTTTAGTTGTTTTTGTTGTTGTTATTGGTTAATAAAGTTGTATTTTGCTGCTTCTTTGTGTCATGTCACCATATCAATCATAAAAAAGTAATTTCATGGGTCCGCGTTTTGAAATTTTTAGGTGTCCGCATCCGGTTAATAAAAGTTTGACTGACGTATGTACATACCATTACCATACATTTGTTACTCTGAGTTCGAACCACTAATTTTAACGAAGACAGGTGAAGTCAGTGACGTGTACAAATTGCAGAAAACCATTATTAGTCACAGAATTGGTACAAAGTGTTGTAACTTCAAAATGTTCGGTGTGTAGCCAGGCATGTTAAAAACTGGTAAAAAAGAATTAAAAAAGTTGACACTGGCTAAAAATAGTTATGGACGTTTCGGCCACTACTGTTGCCTTCCTCAGCAAAGATAAAAATGCAAATGTCTAACGGCGTCCTACTTAGAATATGTAACCGATGTGTGATTTTTATCACACATCGGTTACATTTTTCACAGTCCTGGCTCACAGCTTAAAATGTTTGTGTCTGCGTGCATATTAGTCAATCTTCTTTACCGTAATTTGGCTAAAAATGAGCTTAATTTGAGGGTGTCGAATGCTTGCTCTTGCCGCAAAACACGACATGGTTGTCTTTCATCGTCTCTTTTACAAAAGCTCCAAATTACTCCACCCTAAATCTTACATATTTTAAAGGTCGATAAATTTTACATAACATAATAAAAAATTAGCTGGAGATATTTGGAGATAGTGGCGTTTTGCAACTTTAAACTTTGCCTGCTTGCAATGCGCCACGGCGATGATTCCTCGCAACGCTGTCAACTGGATGTAAACAAATTAAAAGTGAGATTAAGTTTTGAAGATTTCTCCTCCCTTTATCTCACAAAAACATGGCAAAGAAAATCGTCTAAACTGAGGAACAATTCTATTTGTAGTTCCTAAAGAAACAGACAAGCATAGGAGAGATTTTGGGGAAAAAAAGGGAGAAGCGCGGTGTTGATGTTGATTTGATTTATTTAAGTAATTTACCAGGGTGTCCTGATTAACCTTGCGCGAGCTGCAGGCATTATAAATACGCGTCATGCCACGCGTCATTCAAACGCCATTTTCCATCTTTTTACTTTACTCTGCTCGTTTTTAGACAGTTTTTAGGCAGTTTTTTAGCATCGATCAAGGCGGATAAGACAAAGAAAAGATAACCAAAAGTCGGCGTTTTTCGGGAACTTAATAGATTATCAGGATTACGGAGGAAACCCAAGGAGGCAACCATTTTGATCTAGCACCTAATTTGATCCCAGTCCACTGCATCACACCTTTTTGCTCGGACGCGCTCGTTTCATCGCCCAACCTTTTTCCGCCCTGATTCGAATTCTTCATTGTGCGGACTTTTAAAAAGTCTACATCTGGTAATCATGGGGTTCTTGTTTTTGTTTTCTTCATTTGAAAATCAGTCATATAAAAAAACAAATTGAAGGCGAGTGAATCCACAACCCTTTACTTCCTGTGCGAATTATAGCGGTAAACGGAAGCTTAACAACACAGTTTTGTGTTACTTTCAAATGCCCGTTTAGATATCTTCTTGCCATTATATTACTCTGTTTTTCGTTTCCCTCTGGTTAAAAAAGAGGGGGTTTCGTTTTCGTAATGGGTCTTCGTTTTCGAAAGGGGTTTTCGTTTTCGTAAGGGTCTTCGTTTTCGTAATGTCTTCGGGTCTTCGTTTTCGGGGTCTTCGTTTTCAAAACTAACGACAGACAGTTGCTGCTGTGATTCCTATTGTTCAGCTCAGCCTGCCCCACCAAGCACTACGGCGTCTTTGATGTTGTTGTCGATTTTCAAAGTTTTTGCGAACTTGCGAAAAATTATGGTCGCACTAGGAAAATTACGCTGTTGATAGATTTTAACTGCAAAGCCAGTGAACTTTCGCAAAATTTGCCAAGTGCGACCCATGGCTGATAAAATAATATCACCGGGTACATAACTGAACGTTTGTGGTCGATAGATCTGAGGCAAGGGAGATCAACTTACCTTTGATTGACGTATCCACTACTCTCACAATTTCAGGAATTTCCTGCCGACTCAGGCCCACTTTGTGGATGAATCTGGACAAGATTTGTTGCAGAGCAGATTTTGACTCGCCTTGTGAAAATATTCCAAGCGATTCCACCGTAATCGTTAAAACCACCAGAATTTTTCCATTGTACCAAGAATATCGGTAGCTACGAAGGCTAACTCTTATCTTCTTCATTGGCACCTTCACAATGCCTGCTTAATATCTTGTTAACTGTGAAACTAACTGTCATTCAAGTTCACTATTGACACGTTTTCATCAAATCATATCACTTATTTTTTGGTAACAACGGCGTATTGTTTTGTTCTCAAAACTTACAAACACGTGTAAGATCGTGTACACTCTGAGTGCATTTCACTCCGTTGAAAATGGCGGAAGGATCACAAAACTCAGAAGCGGGGCCTTCCCAGGAAAAAAAAAAAGGAAATCGATGTGGGCCTTGTTGAGAAAGATGGTGCGATAGGGTACTACAAGAATCGTACTTTTCAGGCCCTTACAAACTTCAGTATTGCCTGTAAAGGCTTCGTCTCATCTGGAAGTGCAGTTGAGGGATATCTGATTGAAGTAATTCCGGCTAGCTGCCAATGTCTTGACGGAGGCTCCTCTAAAAGGTATGGGTTGAGCTAAGTTATTCACTTGTTTTAACTAGGTATATTCACTGGTTCTGGTTCCCTTATATGTTGTTAAGTTTTCACTAATTGCTTATTGCTCAGCTCCACTCATTACATCACCCTACGAGAGATGTCCTCGCAGCTGTCCATTTTAGCAAAGATTCCAGGCAAGGGTTTGTGGACGGCTCCAAGCAGAGATCAATACCTGCCAGCTTACTTCAAGGAAGTATGCGACAACTACTTGCGTGAACCAGACGCCCGCGAGCTTATTCCCGTTAAGGTATGCATGTTGTTAAAGAACTATTTCTCCTAAAATGAAATTTCATTCTCCAATGCATTTCTGAGACAAATAAGCAGAATCAATAACTTAAAGAAAGGTAACCAAAAATTGTTTCAGATAATTGGACCACCTAGTAGTCTCATACTTAGCCGAGAGTAGTTGAAATTCAGGCAAGCTCGCTCGTGTGTTTCGCCCACGTGTTTGGTTCACTCGAAGTTTTCTGATATTAAAAACTCTATCAGACAACGAACGTGTGGCAGAAAACGCCACTTTACTTTGACTTATTCAAAAGCATCAGTGAATTCGGATTACATGTGGACGGACCCTAACGGACGTACAGTGGGACGGGGGAGGGGTGAGTGGGTATCCGTGCTTTGATCCGGCAATTGACAAAATGGCGGCCGGCGGTGATTCGCTCGAGACAACCTACGAAACGGGGGGGGGGGGATGATTAGCAATTTCCCGTTTGTAGTCGATGAAGGATCAAAGGAGCATTACAGAAAGGTCTTCAAGAGTGGGTTTTATAAAGGTAAACTTACAATTGGTGAAATAGCTTCAAAAGACATTTATAACTTTACTATATGGTCAACGACGTCGTCAACCCAAGTCAAGCTTGGCATGCTTATTGGTAATTCTAAATCGCATTGTTTTTCGATTTTAATCATAAGCGAGAATAAGTGTTTCTTCAGCCGATGTATCGTGAACAGCCTTTAAAAATGGTTTTCAAAGCGACATGCATGCATGTTTGGTTAATATGTTCTGAGAGTGAGTTGCCCTCTTGCCAGAGCTTTTATACCATAATGCCTCTTTGCATATAAGACTTAATCTGGTGGTCATTTACTTTGTTTGGTTCCAGAAAATATACATTTCCCCTTTTCAAAGTCAATGGAAATTCCAAGAGGGAGAGGGTCTCAAAGACCTCAGGGAGGACCAAACCCAGCCCCTCATTTTCATTCTTCGGGAGGAAAATCATTTGGAAAGATTTTTTGCACAACCCCAACATTAATTAAGCTTACATATTTATCTACTCGCATACTATAACTAATGGTCGTAAAATGGACAGCATTTAAGGTTTCTGGCACTGCCAAAACTGTCATTTTCTCAGAATTGCAATTTTTACATGCCCAAATGAATCTCTTTGAGAGCTTTCTATCGAACAAAAATTTAGAGGAAAGTGCTGGCTTAATGGAGAGTTATCTGCAGGAGTAAAAGATTTTTCCTCGTTAATTATGTAATTGATCGCCGACAAGTTCCGTGACAACTGATTAACTTGGTCATGTGAAATTGAAAGTGCATGCTGGTTGCATTCCATTTTTAAGCGATTCTTCCAAAAGTGGCTACTAGTTCTGTTTTTCACAAAGTAATGAGAGTTTTTCATTGACCTAGATGCATCCTAATTTAAAGAAACAGTTGTGTTCTTGGAAAGCCCTGCCTTCACAAAGAATTATGGGCAGTGAAATGGCAGAGGGCGATCAAGGTTCATTTTATCGACAGGAGACGTGTTTGCATAGTTGATTTTCCCTGGATTTTGCCGTGATTTCCACATCTTTATCAACCTGGTTACCAGGAAATATGCATAACAACTTTGAAATATTACATGGAGTACAGATTGAAATAAAAGAACAATTTTGTTATTAAAATGAAAACGATGGATTTTTCCTCACGTCTGAGAAGCAAATGAATTACTGTATCTTCTGCTGCTTGCTGCCTAAGGTTGTTCCTGTACTAGCTGTTACAAGTTCTATTGTTTGGGAAAGCAGATCCCTCTCTCGATTAGTATCTATCAAAATAGAACTCACTGAACATTTGAATGTCATAATCTCATTACTGGCAAGATGCTGCAGAAAAAAAATTTTGCTTTTGTTCTCAAAAGTACAGTTTTGGGGAGTTGTAACTATATTTTAAACTCCAAGTCAACAGCCCAACCAACCAGTTGGTTGGAATTTAGCCAGATTGTTGCCAGTTAGTTTTTCTACCAAACCATGTCCGCAAATTTTTATCCCTCTTTTCATTTCAAAGCTTGATCTTTCTTCCACACGAAGTGCTTATTTTTTTGTCTTATCTGATTTCCTATGCTAATAAAAGAAGAACAAACACACTTGCTTAAAATCTGAGACACAGTTTTTTAGCCAGAGGTGTCAAGAAGAGAATGCAGTGTAAAGCGTTTAGTTTTCTTTGTTTCTGGAGGGAGTGGAACCTAATCTACAGTATACAGAGATGTAAGTGTGAAAAACCCTTCCCATTTTCTGAGCATGTTAAACTTTTGCCTCTTTTTGAATGAAAAGGCATTTTCTGGAATTATTAAAGCTTCCAAAAAATGTACACTGGTAGCTTATAGGGTTTTCCATAAAAAAAAAACACAAGCAATCAGCAATTGCAAATGGTCCTGAAGGGTGGCTTGATACCTTAATGTTAATTGACAACGATGAACAGGACATTGTATCTGTACGCCGTTATGCTGTAGAGGGCACCAAATGAAGATTTTTGGCAGGCGTCGCGAATTCTCCAAGCCAGTGTTGATCACAGAATCGTAACGATAATGATCCGAACAGGCAGTATACTCTTCTAATACCTTATCCAGTAGCTTTTGCTCCTCTTTAGAGAACCAAACTCCTCGCCCACATGAAAACAAAGAGCACAGAACCAACAGAAGTACACAGAATGTGACATAGATATTCATCTTTGCGACGACCACGAGTGTCCGAAAGATGCATGAAGACGTGGGAAAAAGCTTGCCTAGTTCCTAGGCCTCTATATCTCGTCGCGGAAAAACCGTTTCGCGTCACTCAAATGGATTGACCGTGAAGGCCTGGGAAAATGCCACACAGAATGAGGCAAGGAAAAAGCCACCGGGACTCCACACTCAACCGCCAGGTTCTCCTGGTTGGCAACAGCCTTCAAAGCACCTGTGCATGCCTCCCCTATGTGGAAGTCTGGTCAAAAGAAGGCGACACGTTTGATATGTGGCCCGCTAAGGAGTTTGCGGAAGGCTGCAGCTATGTATAGCCAGGAGCCCACAAGGGTTGTGGGCTCCTGGTATAGCTGTGTATAGCTATGTATAGCTGTGTATGGCCATATGCAGCTGTGTATAATTACATCATCATCATCATCATCATCATCATCATCATAATAATAATAATAATAATAATAACAATGTATTTATTCATCGGATGAAAATAGGTATCAGATGTTACAATAGAAATTATTTAAAAAATTATTTATATGCGCAAAAGTACAATATATAAGTAAACTAAATTAGGAACTAACTAGGTTATACTTCAAAAGTAATCTATTAAAAAAGCTATCTTTCCATTGTAAAACGTTCTGTACTTATAGGAAGGTCTTATACTGGATCTATTTCTACGGCGCTCCAATGAATCTTTATACCGAGGAAGCAGACTATGTGACGGATGGTCATTACGTTAAAGTTTGTCAAAAAGGCGGCGGTCACTATTTTCCAAGAGCTCAAAGATGCTTGTGGCATCTTTTTAAAAAGCTTTGCACAGCGGTGAGGTCAGAAGCACTGGCTGCAAAAACTGAAAGGCCATACAGTATTTTAGGGAGCACAATCGCATTAAAAACGCTGATCTAATTCGCCCTGTGTGTATCCTTCCTTACACAGGCCTGTAATTATAAATAAACATTTGCTGGCTTCATGAAGCTTTGCCTTAACATGCAAGCTAAACTAACAATTACTTTGTATTGTGACTCCCAGTATAAAGATACAACTATACTGCATAATATCATAATGGGCTCCTGGTTATACTGTATAACATTGGATAGGCTGTAGGGTTGCCTTTCCTATGCAAGAGTTATTGCATTTACTAGTGTTACAGTGCACACTATTTGCGTGAGTCCAATCCATAAATTTAATCAATGCAATGCCCGATACATCAGGTAAATCTCTAGAGATCGTAACTAAGATTGTAGAATCATCTGCATATTTAAATAAAGATATCTCTTCGTGTCCAACTATTTCCAAGACATTCAGGAATAAGTTGAAAAGGTATGGGCCACTAATACTACCCTGCGTTGTACCTTTGTACCCCTGTATAGCTATGTATAGCTGTGAGTGTGGAAGCGAACGAAATGAGGGTGGTACATGCACTGTCTGTGAAGAATGTGCTGAAATTTTAGTTTGTGCTAGGGATCAGAGAAACTTACAGATGTTTTACTTAGAATTTTAAGGCCTTCATTATTCTGGATATCCTGACCAATAATTGCTTAAAAGCTGACTGAACTAACACAAAATAACAAGCGGTGACCCGTCGTCGCTAGATTAATTTTCTGAGCGAGCACTGACCAAAGAAAGTTGTTTCAAACCGGTTAACTGGAGCAGCTAAATAGACAGGAACCGTGCGGCCTATTTTAGAGTGGGGGGCTAATTGGTGATCGCTCGTGTAAAGCAGGTGGGGGGAAATCTCACGCAAAAACTTTCTCTTTTCAAGTAATTAGCAATGTATCTAGAGCAGCCAAGTGTGATAAAAGTTGTCAGTTAAAACAGTCCCAAAATAATGCTCCTTGACAGGTTCTTTGGTCGGCTCTACTCGAAAGATAAAACCGGCAAGCTATGAACCTTATCGTATTCGCATTTTTAAAGATCAAAAACATGAAAACATTTTCCTTTAAAAAAACTTGTACAAGCAGACCTGTAGAATATTAAATCACTATTGAGTTTAGTATCATGAAACGTACATTTCTACCAAAGTCAGTCCGTAGCAGCCTAATTAAGGACTGAACGCCTTATTTGTTATCGATAGAACTGAGGAAATGACATCTTTTGGCAACTATATATCCTAGACGAAACGTTTACATTTGTAGATTAGCTTGATAAAGTAACGGTCCTAATGTATAATGCCCGGACAACACAAGAACAAAAGTCAACTAAAGTCCAAACTCTTCAACAACAGGAAAGAGTCGATGACAGTACGCGCAGAGTTAATGGCCCGACAAGAGCGAGAGCGACAGTTTCAACTTCCATCGATTCAAGTGACTTGAAAAAGTCTGAACAGGTCCAGACTCTTCGAGATTCCCCAAGAGCGCGCGAGAAGTTCAACTAATCAAGCCAAATGAAGGAAAGGCGATTTCAACACGGAGTTAGAGTACTCAGTTCCTGTTTGGTCTAAATTAAAAATTATATTTAACTGGTAAACCGAAAACTGATTAACTCTGAAACAAAGAAATTGTCCAACTTTTTCATTTATTTTTTAATCGCACAAAAAAAGGGAAAGAGGGTAAAAGCCCCCTCAGCCCACCCCTCGCGCGGTCCCTGATAGAAAGACCGCAAACAATAAATAAATTATTACAAAGAACAGCATATTTCAAGAGAAGGGATAGGGAAAACACACGCAGTGTATAGCTGTGTATAGCCATATATAGCTGGGTATAGTCACGTATGGCTGTATATATCCATGTATAGCTGTTTATAGCTGTGTATAGTCATGTATAGCTATGTATAACCATGTGTAGCCATGTATATCTGTGTATAGCCATGTATAGCTGTGTATAGCTGTGTATAGCTATGTATGGATATGTATATCTGTGTATAGCCATGTATAGCTGTGTATGGCTGTGTATATCCATGTACACCCATGTATAGCCACGTATAGCTGTGTATAGCCATGTATGGATGGATGGATGGATGGAATCTTTTATTTATACACGAAATCTTATCAAATTTAAACATACAGGTTTAAATTTGGTTTCCATAAAATCCGTGAATTAACTAATTAATACAATACTTTAAAATATGTACTTAAACTTAACAATTTACAAGGCGATCTTTAACTAATTACTTTACAAGTGCCGGTAGTAAGCCTCTTTTAAACTTTTCCAAAGACCTTTCTTCTTTGAGGTAGCGAGGGAGAGCATTCCAGACCTTGACGCCACTGAAAGCAAAACTATTCTTATAGTAATTTGTTCTGCATTTGGGCAGTTCTAGGTCGTAATTAGAAGATCTCAGACCATAATTGTTTAAGGCGTTATTAGAAGTGAACATTTCGGTAAGGTATGGAGGTGCCAGGCCGTTAACGATTTTAAACATCATAATGGCCTTGTGAAATTGTCTCATGGAATTTAACTGAGTCCAGCCTAATTCCTCAAAAACTTCTCCAGAAGGCTTACTATAAGCAGCACCAGTAACAATACGAGCCGCCCTATTTTGAAGCCTTTGAAGACTATTACTTAATGTGTCACCTATTGAATCCCAGACAAGACAACAATAACTGAAATAAGGCTCAATAATTGACCTATATAAAGTATCGATGTTCTCACTATTTAGAAAAGGTTTAACCTTTTTCAGTATTCGTACGTTGGAGGACACTTTTTGCTTTACACTTTGCAAGAGACCTTCTCATGTCAGGTTCTTATCAATATTGACACCTAGGCATTTAGTGGACTCTACTTGCCTAACATCCGTATTAGACAAGGAAAGCTCTATGTTACCGTCAAGAGCGGCAATTCTTTGTCTAGACCCTATCTGTCTTTAACAAATTAAGAGTAAGTTTGTTGACATTAAGCCAGGCGGCAATTTCATTAAGATCATTACTCATTTTATTTTGCAAAACAGGCAGACTGCAACTTGTGAAAGTTAAGTTTGTGTCGTCGGCGAACAATCTCGCTGTTCCGTACCCTAAGCATTTTGGCATATCATTAACGTAAATCAAAAACAACAGCTGTAGCTGTGTATAGCTATGTATGGCTATGTATATCTGTGTATAGCCATGTATAGCTGTGTATAGCCATGTATGGCTAATGTATCTATAGCTGTGTATACTGTGTATAGCTATGTATGTCTATGTATATCTGTGTATAGCCATGTATAGCTGTGTATAGCTGTGTATAGCTGTGTATAGCTATGTATAGCTATGTATGTCTATGTATATCTGTGTATGGCCATGTATAGCTGTGTATAGCTGTGTATAGTCATGTACACCCATGTATAGCCATGTATAGCCACGTATAGCCACGTATAGCCATGTATAGCTATGTATAGCTGTGTAAAGTTATGTATGGCTATGTATATCTGTGTATAGCCATGTATAGCTGTGTATAGCCATGTATAGCCATGTATAGCTGTGTATAGCCATGTATAGCCATGTATAGCTGTGTATAGCTGTGTATAGCTATGTATGGCCATGTATAGCTGTGTATAGCTGTCTATAGCTGTGTATAGCTGTGTATAGCCATGTATAGCCATGTATAGCTGTGTATAGCTGTGTATAGCTATGTATGGCTATGTATATATGTGTATAGCTATGTATGGTTATGTATATCTGTGTATAGCCATATATAGCTGTGTATATCCATGTATAGCCATGTAAGCTGTGTATAGCTGTGTATAGCTATGTATGGCTATGTATATCTGTGTATAGCCATGTATAGCTGTGTATAGCCATGTATAGCTGTGTATAGCCATGTATAGCCATGTATAGCTGTGTATAGCTGTGTATAGCTGTGTATAGCTGTGTATAGCTATGTATGGCTATGTATATCTGTGTATAGCCATGTATAGCGGTGTATAGTCATGTATACCATGTATAGCTGTGTATAGCTGTGTATAGCTGTGTATAGCCATGTATAGCCATGTATAGCTGTGTATAGCTGTGTATAGCTATGTATGGCTATGTATATCTGTGTATAGCCATGTATAGCTGTGTATAGCCATGTATAGCTGTGTATAGCTGTGTATAGCTATGTATGGCTATGTATATCTGTGTATAGCCATGTATAGCTGTGTATAGCTGTGTATAGCTATGTATGGCTATGTATATCTGTGTATAGCCATGTATGGCGGTGTATAGAAATGTATAGCCATGTATAGCTGTGTATAGCTGTGTATAGCTGTGTATAGCTATGTATGGCTATGTATATCTGTGTATAGTCATGTATAGCTGTGTATAGCCATGTATAGCTGTGTATAGCCATGTATAGCCATGTATAGCTGTGTATATCTGTGTATAGCTATGTATGGCTATGTATATCTGTGTATAGCCATGTATAGCTGTGTATAGCCATGTATAGCCATGTATAGCTGTGTATAGCCATGTATAGCCATGTATAGCTGTGTATAGCTGTGTATAGCTATGTATGGCCATGTATAGCTGTGTATAGCTGTGTATAGCTGTGTATAGCTGTGTATAGCCATGTATAGCCATGTATAGCTGTGTATAGCTGTGTATAGCTATGTATGGCTATGTATATCTGTGTATAGCCATGTATACCTGTGTATAGCCATGTATAGCTGTGTATAGCCATGTATAGCCATGTATAGCTGTGTATAGCTGTGTATAGCTATGTATGGCTATGTATATCTGTGTATAGCCATGTATAGCTGTGTATAGCCATGTATAGCTGTGTATAGCTGTGTATAGCTATGTATGGCTATGTATATCTGTGTATAGCCATGTATAGCTGTGTATAGCCATGTATAGTCATGTACAGCTGTGTATAGCTGTGTATAGCTATGTATGGCCATGTATAGCTGTGTTTAGCTGTGTATAGCTGTGTATAGCTGTGTATAGCTGTGTATCGCCATGTATAGCTGTGTATATCTGTGTATAGCTATGTATGGCTATGTATATCTTTGTATAGCGATGTATAGCTGTGTATAGCCATGTATAGCCATGTATAGCTGTGTATAGCTGTGTATAGCTATGTATGGCCATGTATAGCTGTGTATAGCTGTGTATAGCTGTGTATAGCTGTGTATAGCCATGTATAGCCATGTATAGCTGTGTATAGCTGTGTATAGCTATGTATGGCTATGTATATCTGTGTATAGCCATGTATACCTGTGTATAGCCATGTATAGCTGTGTATAGCCATGTATAGCCATGTATAGCTGTGTATAGCTGTGTATAGCTATGTATGGCTATGTATATCTGTGTATAGCCATGTATAGCTGTGTATAGCCATGTATAGCTGTGTATAGCTGTGTATAGCTATGTATGGCTATGTATATCTGTGTATAGCCATGTATACCTGTGTATAGCTGTGTATAGCTATGTATGGCAATGTATATCTGTGTATAGCCATGTAAGCTGTGTATAGCTGTGTATAGCTATGTATGGCTATGTATATCTGTGTATAGCCATGTATAGCTGTGTATAGCCATGTATAGCTGTGTATAGCCATGTATAGCCATGTATAGCTGTGTATAGCTGTGTATAGCTGTGTATAGCTGTGTATAGCTGTGTATAGCTATGTATGGCTATGTATATCTGTGTATAGCCATGTATAGCGGTGTATAGTCATGTATACCATGTATAGCTGTGTATAGCTGTGTATAGCTGTGTATAGCCATGTATAGCCATGTATAGCTGTGTATAGCTGTGTATAGCTATGTATGGCTATGTATATCTGTGTATAGCCATGTATAGCTGTGTATAGCCATGTATAGCTGTGTATAGCTGTGTATAGCTATGTATGGCTATGTATATCTGTGTGTAGCCATGTATAGCTGTGTATAGCTGTGTATAGCTATGTATGGCTATGTATATCTGTGTATAGCCATGTATGGCGGTGTATAGAAATGTATAGCCATGTATAGCTGTGTATAGCTGTGTATAGCTGTGTATAGCTATGTATGGCTATGTATATCTGTGTATAGTCATGTATAGCTGTGTATAGCCATGTATAGCTGTGTATAGCCATGTATAGCCATGTATAGCTGTGTATATCTGTGTATAGCTATGTATGGCTATGTATATCTGTGTATAGCCATGTATAGCTGTGTATAGCCATGTATAGCCATGTATAGCTGTGTATAGCCATGTATAGCCATGTATAGCTGTGTATAGCTGTGTATAGCTATGTATGGCCATGTATAGCTGTGTATAGCTGTGTATAGCTGTGTATAGCTGTGTATAGCCATGTATAGCCATGTATAGCTGTGTATAGCTGTGTATAGCTATGTATGGCTATGTATATCTGTGTATAGCCATGTATACCTGTGTATAGCCATGTATAGCTGTGTATAGCCATGTATAGCCATGTATAGCTGTGTATAGCTGTGTATAGCTATGTATGGCTATGTATATCTGTGTATAGCCATGTATAGCTGTGTATAGCCATGTATAGCTGTGTATAGCTGTGTATAGCTATGTATGGCTATGTATATCTGTGTATAGCCATGTATAGCTGTGTATAGCCATGTATAGTCATGTACAGCTGTGTATAGCTGTGTATAGCTATGTATGGCCATGTATAGCTGTGTTTAGCTGTGTATAGCTGTGTATAGCTGTGTATAGCTGTGTATAGCCATGTATAGCTGTGTATAGCCATGTATAGCCATGTATAGCTGTGTATATCTGTGTATAGCTATGTATGGCTATGTATATCTTTGTATAGCCATGTATAGCTGTGTATAGCCATGTATAGCCATGTATAGCTGTGTATAGCTGTGTATAGCTATGTATGGCCATGTATAGCTGTGTATAGCTGTGTATAGCTGTGTATAGCTGTGTATAGCCATGTATAGCCATGTATAGCTGTGTATAGCTGTGTATAGCTATGTATGGCTATGTATGTCTGTGTATAGCCATGTATACCTGTGTATAGCCATGTATAGCTGTGTATAGCCATGTATAGCCATGTATAGCTGTGTATAGCTGTGTATAGCTATGTATGGCTATGTATATCTGTGTATAGCCATGTATAGCTGTGTATAGCCATGTATAGCTGTGTATAGCTGTGTATAGCTATGTATGGCTATGTATATCTGTGTATAGCCATGTATACCTGTGTATAGCTGTGTATAGCTATGTATGGCAATGTATATCTGTGTATAGCCATGTATGGCGGTGTATAGGAATGTATAGCCATGTATAGCTGTGTATAGCTGTGTATAGCCATGTATAGCCATGTATAGCTGTGTATCGCTGTGTATAGCTATGTATGGCTATGTATATCTGTGTATAGCCATGTATAGCTGTGTATAGCCATGTATAGCTGTGTATAGCCATGTATAGCCATGTATAGCTGTGTATATCTGTGTATAGCTATGTATGGCTATGTATATCTGTGTATAGCCATGTATAGCTGTGTATAGCCATGTATAGCCATGTATAGCTGTGTATAGCTGTGTATAGCTATGTATGGCCATGTATAGCTGTGTATAGCTGTGTATAGCTGTGTATAGCTGTGTATAGCCATGTATAGCCATGTATAGCTGTGTATAGCTGTGTATAGCTATGTATGGCTATGTATATCTGTGTATAGCCATGTATACCTGTGTATAGCCATGTATAGCTGTGTATAGCCATGTATAGCCATGTATAGCTGTGTATAGCTGTGTATAGCTATGTATGGCTATGTATATCTGTGTATAGCCATGTATAGCTGTGTATAGCCATGTATAGCTGTGTATAGCTGTGTATAGCTATGTATGGCTATGTATATCTGTGTATAGCCATGTATACCTGTGTATAGCTGTGTATAGCTATGTATGGCTATGTATATCTGTGTATAGCCATGTATGGCGGTGTATAGGAATGTATAGCCATGTATAGCTGTGTATAGCTGTGTATAGCCATGTATAGCCATGTATAGCTGTGTATAGCTGTGTATAGCTATGTATGGCTATGTATATCTGTGTATAGCCATGTATAGCTGTGTATAGCCATGTATAGCTTTGTATAGCCATGTATAGCCATGTATAGCTGTGTATATCTGTGTATAGCTATGTATGGCTATGTATATCTGTGTATAGCCATGTATAGCTGTGTATAGCCATGTATAGCCATGTATAGCTGTGTGTAGCTGTGTATAGCTATGTATGGCCATGTATAGCTGTGTATAGCTGTGTATAGCTGTGTATAGCTGTGTATAGCTGTGTATAGCCATGACTATAGCCATGTATAGCTGTGTATAGATGTGTATAGCTATGTATGGCTATGTATATCTGTGTATAGCCTTGTATATCTGTGTATATCCATGTATAGCCATGTATAGCTGTGTATAGCTGTGTATAGCTATGTATAGCTATGTATATCTGTGTATAGCCATGTATAGCTGTGTATAGCGATGTATAGCTGTGTATAGCCATGTATAGCCATGTATAGCTGTGTATAGCTGTGTATAGCTATGTATGGCTATGTATATCTGTGTATAGCCATGTATAGCTGTGTATAGCTGTGTATAGCTATGTATGTCTATGTATAGCTGTGTATAGCCATGTATAGCCATGTATAGCTGTGTATAGCTGTGTATAGCTATGTATGGCTATGTTTATCTGTGTATAGCCATGTATAGCTGTGTATAGCTATGTATGGCTATGTATATCTGTGTATAGCCATGTATAGCTGTGTATATCCATGTATAGCCATGTATAGCTGTGTATAGCTGTGGATAGCTGTGTATAGCTATGTATGGCTATGTATATCTGTGTATAGCCATGTATAGCTGTGTATGGCTGTGTATAGCTATGTATGTCTATGTATATCTGTGTATAGCCATGTATAGCTGTGTATAGCCATATATAGCTGTGTATAGCCATGTATAGCTGTGTATAGCTGTGTATCGCTGTGTATAGCCATGTATAGCTGTGTATCGCTGTGTATAGCCATGTATAGCCATGTATAGCTGTGTATAGCTGTGTATAGCTATGGATGGCTATGTATATCTGTGTATAGCCATGTATAGCTGAGTATAGCCATGTATAGCCATGTATAGCTGTGTATAGCTGTGTATAGCTATGTATGGCTATGTATATCTGTGTATAGCCATGTATAGCTGTGTATAGCTGTGTATAGCTATGTATGGCTATGTATATCTGTGTATAGCCATGTATAGCTGTGTATAGCCATGTATAGCTGTGTATATCTGTGTATAGCTGTGTATAGCTGTGTATAGCCATGTATAGCCATGTATAGCTGTGTATAGCTGTGTATAGCTATGTATGGATAGATATATCTGTGTATAGCCATGTATAGCTGTGTATAGCCATGTATAGCTGTGTATAGCCATGTATAGCCATGTATAGCTGTGTATAGCTGTGTATGGCTATGTATATCTGTGTATAGCCATGTATAGCTGTGTATAGCCATGTATAGCTGTGTATAGCTGTATATAGCTATGTATGGCTATGTATATCTGTGTATAGCCATGTATAGCTGTGTATAGCTGTGTATGGCTATGTATGGCTATGTATAGCTGTGTATAGCCATATATAGCTGTGTATAGTTCTCTATAGCCATGTATATCCATCTATAGCTGTGTATGGCTGTGTATAGCTATGTATATGGCTTCCTATGTTTATGCCTATATTGGATTAAGTCAAACCACTATATGATAGTTACACCACGTATCTACGCGAACAGCAGGACACTGGAACACGATTAGCGACGCCGTTTCGCAGACGTCTCTTTTCCGCGGGTGGAAGGAAATAGGAGACGTCTGCACGCAGGCTACGTTTTGTGCTTTGCGTTTAACAAACTAAGGTAGTGAATTCTGACGTTCCTCACAACAGTAATCTTCTTTCTGAGCTGCATAGAAATTACCTGTTCAAGTTCAAATTCTGTCGGATGTTACTAATACGAAGAATGGGGAATGGGGAATGGGGAATGAGAAATAGTGGTCAGCGATAATACCTAAAAAATTAAGTTGGAGTCTGCGCAGTACGACAAAGAGACGGGGATTGCACGTTGAAAGCGAAAGATGGAAGGTAAGAATATTTATCTGTCACTTTTTCCCGGGTTTTTCGAATTATTGAGTTTCTGTTTATTAAAATTAACCCAAACTGTTGATTTGCAGATAACGACAGTGACGATAATGTTAAAGATCACGAGTTTATTGTTATCGGTTGATATAAAAAGATTCGTATCACTTTGAGTACAGTCGCTTCGAGTGTTAATATAAAAACTATGAGTAAATGTTCTCTGTATTTTGACGTTTTAGCGACGAACCAGTGACAGAAGATGATTCTATGTTTGCAACTGGCGAGAATGAATCTTTGTTTAAGGTATGAAAACGTAGAACACGGCTTGAAAATTTTACACCGACCACTGATGAACTGTTAGAGGTCTTGCCATCGCCTAGATTCATTTATAGTTTACACAAAGAACTGAGTGAAGCGACTGCAATATTGAGCTATTCTCCATGCCTCTTCTCCGGGGTTTTTCTTTTTAATTAAAAAACAGGTTAATATTGCAGTCACTTCACTCAGTTATTTGTGCAAACCATTAATGAATCTAGATTGTAACTCAAATATGAACGCCATTAAAATCAATTCAAAATTCGATGGCAAGTGCTCTAACAGTTCAGCAGCGGTCGGTTTAAATTTTCAAGCGGTATTGTACGTTTTCTTACCTTAAACAACGATTCATTCTCGCCAGTTGCATAGATTCGTCCTCTGTCACTGGTTCGTCAAAATACAGAGAACATGTAAGTTACTCGTTGTTTTTATATTAACACTCGAAGCGACTGTACTCAAAGTGGTACGAATCTTATTATTCCAACCTGTCGATAAGGATAAACTCGTGATCTTTAGCATTATCGTCACTCTCATTACCTGCAAATCAATATTTTTGGTTAATTTTAATAAACAGAAACTCCATAATTCCAAAAACTCGGGAAAAAGTGACAGATAAATATTCTTACCTTCTACCTTTCGCTCTTCACGTGCAATCCTAGTCTCTTGCCGTACTGCGCAGACTCCAACTTTATTTTTTAGGTATTACCGCTGACCACTATTTCCCATTCCCCATTCCCCATTCCCCATTCCTCGTTTTAGTAACATCCAATTCTGTCTTCAGTTCGATCAAACAGGCACATGTCGACACATGATGGCGCCGTTGTGCAAACGCATTTCAAACTTGTTCGGTTCAACTCCCGCAGCTATAAATCGTACAGCTTCAATCCGCTTTGAACGATGCTTACAACGATGATTCAAGAAATAAAATACGTAACACATTTCAGAGCCAAAAATTCGAAGATTTTTTCCCTTAAAACTTGTGCCACTTCGTTCACATGCATCGGAGCAGTTTCGTTGATTCATTCAGCTTTGGAAAGAAACGCTGAAACATTTCGCAAAGTTTTGGCGCCTTTTTGCTCATGCGACCGATCCTTGTTCCCTTTTTATCTCATTTGTCATTTTTTTCTTTCTTTCTTGCAGATTTTATAGCAATTATAGTGGTTGAGTTTTTAATAAAACAATTATTCTACTCAGGCTTGCTGGATATCGAATGGTTTGTTATCTTTCATTCGATATCCAGCGCGCCCTCGTAGAATAATTGTTAATTATCTTAATTCAAACGTGACAAATGGTTTAAGAGATCTTGGAACATGTTTTCAAAACTCCAAAGATAGAATGGATTTTTTTGAGTGTGTGAACTTCTTGTAACAAGATAAAAAATGTTGGACTGCTATATTACTATTCTTCACATTTTTTGTCTTGCTACCACTTCTAATTTGCAGACAACGCTCCTGAGTCAGACAAGAAAGACCTATTATCAGAACTTGAAGTGATGAAGACACTTAAACCTCATCCACACGTCATTAAACTACTGGGATGTGTTACAGAATCTGGTAGTTATTTTAATGATCTGTTTGCGAACAATAAGAGGTTTGAATGGTCTTAATTCCACTGATTGCCACGTACCACTCTATGCAATGGCAATGTTGTTTGTTTTTTCCCCGGTAAAGATTTATAGGCAAGCCAGCACTCCACGGTGGCAATGACAACGGACACCTCATCTTCTCAAACTCATTAATAATTCATTAAGAGAAAACAAAGGAAATCACTACCGTGACGGTGGTTTGGATACCGGATCTTAATAAGCATAAAATTTTGCAAACTTTTGCATTGAATTTCTCCAAGAATTATGAATGGTTTGAGAAGCCATATCAAAAACTCGAAAGAGTGTTTCATCGTGTTTGATATGTTACTTCAAAATCACACATCATGACAACCACAGCATCCTAACGTTTATTGGTACGCTTTAAGAAAAGAGAAAGCTCTCTTTGAACGTGGACTGAGAACTACTTCCGTATTGTACTTCAGCTTCTACACCAATACATGAACTTTACAATATACTTGCCCCACATGATTATCATTAGTTCTAATTATGCCGTTCAAGATGTAAGACCTGCCTACCCATTTGCGGCAATTGCTATCCATTTGCGGCTACCCTGCCCCTACCCATTTGCTACCCATTTGCATTCCCCGTTTGCAGTCGTTTAAGAGGTTCGACTGTATTCTGGGGACTTTAATTGAATGCATACTTTCTTTTTATTTCAAAACCTTTTTTTTTGCACGCCATAGAACCAATTCTTGTAATCATTGAATACGTCCCGTATGGTGATCTCCTGGGTTACCTCAGAAAGAGCCGTGGAATGAATGACACTTACTACAAAGACCCGGATGTTAAGCCGCAAACAAGTCTGACGTCACTGCAGTTAATGAAGTTCTCTTGGCAAGTAGCCGATGGGATGAGTTATTTGTCTTCAAGGAATGTAAGCTGGTTTATGAAATGTCGACCTTGTAATTACGAGACGGTGCTTTATAAGGAAATGGTTCTTCATAAGACAAGTTGCCTAATGGGTTTCTTTCCAAGTGTCACCAGATTTTGTTACTTTTCCCAAAATTTATCTGCAGACATGATGGTGTGTTCAGCTTTTGTTCAGTTACCAGAAGGTTTAGAGAGGCCTGTGTCTTTTTAAATTAGGTTTTTAATTTTTTGTCCGTTTCTCAGTACTTTAACTGTGTAGTTTCGATTTCATGTTTCTTTGCTACCGTCCATTATTACTGCGCATAATATGCGGCAGTTCTCGGCTCAAATGGCCTTTGTTCAAATTCCTTGTAATAATTACTCATAATTTCCAATTCTTGAAGTAATAAAGATATGAAAATATCACATATCAGGACTGCAAAGTAAAGATTTAAATGAATAGGCGATCATCGTAGTTATTTACGCAACATTTGCAGTTGGGAAAAGAACGCCTGAATTTGCGGTTGCAAAAAGAAAGCCTGAAAAAACTCAGGCTTGTACTGGAGCCCAGGACCTCTGCGATACGGATGCAGTTGTTGTCTTTTGATCCAAGAGGTAAGGCGATTCCCTAACGTTACAAATCCAAGAATACAGTTTTCTAGATGTAAGATTGAGATTTAAAGTTTGAGAATTATTGTTTTTGACAGATCATCCACCGAGACCTTGCCGCTCGTAATGTGTTGGTTGGAGAAGGAGAAACATGTAAAGTGACAGACTTTGGAATGGCCAGAGACGTGCAACAGGAAAAGATATATGAAAAAAAGACTAAGGTTTTATGCTACATTTTTTCAATCGTAGCTTTCAGATATTTTATATGAATGTAGGGCGATCTGTTTACAGCTTTTTCTTTCGAAGTTAAATTTCTCTTTTTAAGTGAAGAGAACTACTTGACTTTATCAATGCGCTAGATGATGACTGCTGTTGCAACCTTCAAGCGTTTTGTAGCATGCAAGCACTTTTTTGGGCGATGTAGCAGCTGTCGTCAGGTCTTCCACGATTAGTCCGCTAAACAATAGAACAAACAAAAGAAACAAAGAACGAGGCGTAAAAACAATAGAGCTGCTACATATAGCGGTCCAATGAAAATACAAGCTTTTGAGAGGTGCTACACTACCGAGTTTTTTATTTGGCGGCTAAATGCCGTTTAAACTTGATAAAGCCGTGTCTGATAACCCTGAAATTATACAAACGAAAATCCATTGTGGTGCTACATTTGTAGCCCCTTAATTGCCAACCAGTTTCACTTTGGCTAGTAGGCTTACCACATGGGGTAAAATTTTCCATCTTTGGTACATAAAAATATTTCCTTGCTTGTTAGATTGATCTTCATGTTAGAATTACCTCCCGTTCTACAGTTACAACTCTATGGATGCTTGCTCCATCATTCGTTTCAACGTTTGTAATTCACTCTTTCTTTTTTTCTTTTCTTTCTTTCGATGATACCTTAGGGTCGAATCCCAGTGAAATGGACAGCTTATGAAGCGCTCGTTTATGGACGCTATACTACAAAGAGTGATGTGTGAGTAAAAATTATAATTCAACCTCTCCTTCTCTTAGAAGGGGTTACGTGCCTGAAAGATCCAGGGGCTTCCACTATTGGCAGCCAGCCTCTAGACTAATTCCCTCTTCCAAGACCGGTAATTCCCCAGCAACCCAATCAGGGCAACCGTCAACACTGCCTACACAACACTAGAGTAGTGTGGAGGAAGAACGGGACTAGGAGAGAGGATAGAACGCTGCATGTGCAAAATTGTCGGGAAAAAAAATTCTTAACTGAGCCTGCCAAGTGCTTGAGAGCGCTAACCCCACTAGGGGGACACCCCCCCTGGCCACTAGAAAGCCCAGCCTCCTTGCTGTTTACCTGATTAAACTGTAATTCATCTGCCTTAAAAGGTTTACATTAGTTAAAGAATTTTGCTGCGTTTAGTGTACTAAACAAAATTCGTTCTAATTTTGGAAATGTTGGATGCTTTCCCACAGCCCGAGAAAAAAGTTGAAAATTCTGGAGTTCCTCCAGTCGAACCCTTTTTCTTGGTTGCAACCAAACGCTGGAAGTTTTTCTTGTTCTTGTGAACGTTCCTCCTGTCTCCATTTTCTCAGGTCAAATTACGCGAAAATGCGAATTGGAAATTGTAGGCACCTTTTAATCTTCCCTCTTAACGAAACGCCTGTACCATGCCATTCAATAACGATCATCGCAATTGGTTTCTTGCAATAAATTTTCGCAACCAGCATTTGTTATGATACAAAAAATTAAGATTACGTCTAAGGCTTGAAATTCGGATTCCATGCGTAGATGTTTATTCACAAGCACTTTTCCTTTTTTGACATAGCTGGAGCTTTGGAGTTGTACTTTATGAAATCTTCACCATAGGTACGTATGAGGTATTTCCTCTGTAACTTTATTCAATTTATCAATGTAAAACGTCTGCAATTTTTACTTCTCTTTATGTGCATTTTGTTACGTCAGCGCACAAAAAATGTATGGATTACATACTTTTACGCACGAAAATGTTTATGAATGGATCAATGACATCGAACATGTTTTGCTTGGAATTTTTTTAAAAAGTTAAGTCATAATTATTTGCCTGACAGGGAAATTTTAAAACTGAACACTGCAAGTGGTACCACAACCGCATTTCCTATCATTAAAAGGTACGACAAGCACCCGTTAGTGCCATAGAGGAAGTCTCCCTCGTTCTTCGGAGGGGCAAGAAAATGAAAAACAGTTCACATGTAGTCTAACTAAGCTTTTTAAAATGTTTTTTCTTTGCCTTTAGGCGGCTCACCATATCCTCGAACGAAAGGTCAAAATATGGTCGAGTTACTCCTTCAGGGATACAGGATGCCAAAACCAAACCACTTGGATGATGCTCTGTAAGTTTGATCCAGATGCTTTTAGAAACGTTTCACTTACGTTTTCTTGATTTTTGAAGAGAAACACAGTCACGGTAAGTGCAGCTTGATGGCTTTCATTTGAATGGTCACAGCGTCAAAATTTAGAACCATCTTGTTCATTATAATAAACATCACCAGGAAAGGGGTGCTCAGTATTTTTTTATTTGAATGGTGTCACTTGAGGAATTTATAAATACTCTTAAAAAGTAGAACCTCAAGCTCATTTTTCAATTCATATTGCCTCCATATTCCAAGAGACAGGAATATCTCACTTTTTATTTGATAGGCCATGAATGGTTTCCAGCCAGAATAACTTGGCTGTTGTACAGCAAAATGGTACGGTTTATTAGCGTATGAATTAGTGAATTTTCAGCATTGCCCTTCCATTTCACCACTGGACTTTATCCGCATTGTCTGTCCCAGGGTTCTACCACTCTTATACCCGGCTTATTTGCTTTCCTCGGGATTTTGACCTCATAGAATTGTAGCTTCGTTTCGATGATAAGCCAATTAGCAAATACAAGAAATTCTCTTTTCTAAAAGTAAATAGTTCATACTGTCTCTGATGAGGAGGACATGATGAGATTCCATGTTCACAAAACGAATGGTCACTGAAACAATAATAAAAAAGGATTTCTCTTCTTTGGGCCTTGGGCTGGCCTGAGTTTCCTTTTGTTTTCAGTTTGTGGATAGGTCCAGAAACGAAGTGACTTTTTTCTTATCTTTACCGTGGGGCATTTTAAAACAGCTCGTTTGTTCCTGCCACTGGGCATTTGTCTGTTTGTGAAATGCAAAAACCCAGAGGTTTGCTTCAGAGGTGGGAGATGACCACCACAAATGACTGATGCTGATAAAGCACTTACACATGTATTATTCACACTCCCTAGAGAAATCGGAATAATTGTATTGAAATATATTGTAGCTTTACATAATTTCTGTTCCTTCCTGTACAAAAGGTTAACAAAACTCCGTTCACCTCTTTTTTTCCCTGAGCACCTCTTGGATTTGCTGATACCATCGAAAGAAAGAACATGATTGTACTGCTGTTGTCATATACTTTCTTGGATTTGGTTTGGCTTTGATTTTCGTTACTTAACTGGTTATTAATGGTTTTATTTCCAGGTACCAGATCATGCTTAGTTGCTGGCAAGAGGATCCTGATAATCGGCCAACGTTTGAAAATCTCCGAAGCGAATTGAAACGAATGAAAAACCAGCACAAGGTAAAAAACAATAACCATTTATTCTTCTTTCTTGTCTTGGAAAAATTGGCTAAAAAAACTTGTTATGGTTTATTTTTTCGTTGGAGAAAAAGGCCCTTTAAAAAGGCAAGGCAGTTTTGAACTTAAAACAATAAGTATGAGTAGATTTCACCACAACAAGAGAATGACTGAGAACCGACTACAAGAGGCCGCGGGGGACATACCGGTTTGACGACACTAGTTCCTAGTCTCCTAATGCTTGGGAGTGGGGTAAAAAACGGAAACTTTGGAGGATCGCAAAAAAACGAGAATTCAATCAAACACAATAATTCTCTTGACATTTTGTTCACAAAATTATACATAATTTTTTAAGCCAAAAACATTTCTTGAGGTTATAGGCACTCAAGAGTTCGTGATCCTAAATTACTCTCAAACTTACATCATAGCTACTTTTTGTTACCTTTTTGTTGTTACCTTTAAGCTGAACCTTTGTGACACTGTGTGTTCTATTGCTTCTGGCAGAGACTCATCAACATGGAAGACTACGACAAGAAACTTTATGAGAATGTGGAAGATTTGATGTTTTAGAGGCGGTTTGCTTACGCATCAGATGTGTAAATTGACATTTTACAGTAGAACGTCAATTCATTATACCACCCGTGGAAGCTAACCAACAGCAAGAATAGCAATAGATTGACAGAACTTAACGCCTTGATTGAGTTCATACTGTGAAATCCTGAGCTCATCAAAGCTCTCCATGACACAGTAAGAAATGCTAAGCCTTTTTTTTTAAATCTGCGTTACATGTACCTGTATATTTGCGTCACTACTTGTCTCGCAAACGTTAACGCCTGGGGTTAAAGGTAACTCTCAAAGGAATCTTTCATAAAATATTTTGTTGAAGCCTAAGCTTGTTTTCACCGCTAAATGTTTTGATTCGACAAAATTAATTCAGTGTATACTCGTGTTTTTTGTTCCCTTTTTATATGACGTAGATTTCAAGTTCGTCAATTGAATCAATAGGCTGAACTTTATCGCACACTTTTTGCTTTTCATATCCAAATAATTTTATTATCGTGCGTGCAATTTACGCCGGAGATTTACTTTCTCGTTTTATCCAGAAAAGGCTTTGAAAAGCCTCAGGAAGTCCAAGGCCCGTAATATATGCCTCATTTTTCAGTTGCCGACGTTCCGATAAGTCTTCTCTTTAAGGAAAAAGCTGTTGTAACATGAAATTTTGATCGACTTGCAAACTCTTTTTAGCGTCCCCTAACTGAAAATCTCCAAATATAACCGGAGGATGTATTGGAATAACCTAGCCCTGTTGTTACCGTATATTTTGGGTTCATTTTGGGATTTAGTTATTTTAGATATTTTGGGTGCTGGGAAAATGTGACCAAAAATTAGATATGCGTATTATTGTAAAAACGAGCGTCCTAAACTATAATTCAGCTTTCTTTGATATTTCAAAACAAAATTTACTTCATTTATCTAGGAATACCCTGTACAAATTAAGTTGTCTTTTGTAATATTGGAAAACGATTTCAGCTGCTCAGCTGCTTAGTTCTACAAATAGGCAATTTTCTCTTAACGAAGAGTTTAAATCGCTCTTTCTCACACCTTTTAGGGTTTTTGTTTTTATTTCAGTTACTTTTGAGTACAATTCTAGCTCCAAACTAAAATCCTTTACAACAGAAACTCAGCTTTACTCTCTATCTTTCATCGTAGTAAAATACCTCCTGGTATCGGAATTCAACCCTTGAGAATTCAATCTAAGATTTGCAAATTTTGCACGAGTAAATAAACTAAGCCGAATCTAAAATCCTTTTGTTCACTAAGCGATAAGCAGCTGGAATCACTCTTTCCCTGCATGGCAATAATGTTTGCAGTAGAATAACATTTGTCAAATGTAATTACTCTAGCGAATTTCGCACAAATATGAGCAGTTTTTTGTACACTGCGATTGAAGATACTCTGAGACCTGAGCTTGCTCTGGAAGAATAAACTACTCTGACGCTTAAACAGTGGTTCTGCTCTTGGCTGTTAAATCTGTTCCCTTACACTCTCCTTAAGAAAACGAACGCCAAAACATGAGCCTTCTTCTGTCCTCACTCCCATAGGATATCATTAAGCAACCAATCAATCATCGTGCTTTGAACAACCTTAACTACGACCAGAACATTGAAGGACTATGAGACGGTGCCCTATAGGCCCGAAACAGCCCATGCACTCAATAAAAACTTTAAAAATAAAGATGAAAGTAAAAGTGGCCTTTTGATTGATTGATTTAACCGATTTGATTTGTTTCTATTTTATTTTATGCTATGTTAGGAGAGCCCGCGCGCGTAGCGCGACAGCAGAGCACCATTGCTAAGCAGATTTGGTAACCTATCAAGCCAAGAAATTTTGCTAGTGACGTAGGTCGCGTGACCGTCAGTACGTCCGTCCGTCCGTCCGTCCGTCCGCACCACAGGGTCACCAATATGAGGTGGCACACCGGCTTGAGATAACCCTGTGCTGTATCCCACGTTTTTGGCCCGAAATCGTATGGTGATCTGCGTTTTAGCAAAGATCACAAAAGTCCAAAACAATTTTATTAATGGAAAGAAAAAGTTCAAAACAATACTCAGTCGTCTTTTCGGTGGCAGGCGAAAAAATCAAAACACGAATTTGCCTTCGAGGACTCGTCTCAAGTTGTCGGTTCAGTTCAGCTGGTTCTCCTGCGAACTGGTCGGCTCAACGCTCGAGTTCACCCATTAATGGCAGCGGTCCTGAGGCCAAACCTAGCAGAGCTAGTGCCTTCTGGTTTTTTCTGTCCACAACCATGGTTTTTGCGGCGGTAGGAACACATTTTCCCAAGAAAAACACCCGTGCTCATCGTAACACAGTAACTTGCGTAGCTCGCTTAACATCATTCGAATCGAGTCGAAGTTCATCTCTTGAATTAGCAGCATTTGGCAATTGTTCGGACATCAAACATGGTAGAGCTAGTGCCTTCCGGTATTTTCTGTCTACAACCATTGTTTTTGCAGCGGTCCGAACACGTTTCGCTAAGAAAAAGACCCGTGTTAATGTCAATCCATCTGCGATCCAGATAGCTTAGCAGAAGTTCTGTGGTGGATTTCTCTTTTTATTCCGGCGGTTTGGTCGTTCGGCTGTTCGACCCTCAAGGGGAGCAAATTTTTTTCCCATCTTTTCCTTTTTCTTTTTTTTTTTTGGGCAATTACTTTAAAAAAAAATTAATAAACTTCCAGCAATTAAAAAAAAGGGGGGCTCCGCTTTAAGGCTTGGATAAATCTATATATTATTTGTAGCAGTCGAAATGCAACTGGTGTAGCTCGGTCTTTATGTAGATCAGGAAAGTAATAAACTCAGTAAAGGCCAACTTAAAAAACAATGCCAGGCCGGTCAAACAGCGCTTTCCATTTTCACTCAGCCTCTGTGGCGCCGGACGAAGGTTAGTTCTGTCGGGCGACTGGTTAGAAAGGGTCATTGTCATTTCTTTCAACGTCTCGTAGGTGTTCGCGGAAGCGGTCCCCTAATCTCCTCCCTGTTTCACCAATGTATATCTTTTTGCATAAAGTGCATGTTATGCAATAGATAACATTCGCAGAGGTGCATGTAAAACGAGCAGTGATTTTAATCGATCGCTTGGGTCCTGTTATTTTGTCCGCATCGTGAATGAAAGGACAAGTGTTGCATCGTTTGCGTGCGCATTTAAAAGTACCTGGTTGATCATCAGATTTAAGTACACTTCTAACTAGAAAGTTTCCTACGTTTTTGTCGCGTTTGAATGAAACCAATGGGGGTTGTGAATAGATTCTTCCTGTTTCGTTGTCATTTTGGAGTAACTTAAAGTTATTAGAATGATGTTTTTGGCTGCAAGGTTATGTGTATGATAAGTGAGTGTAAATGGAGTTCTCTCATTCTTTTCCTTCTGTGACGTTTGCAGGGCTGACTGTCGATCAATCTGTTGAGCACGGTGTTGAACTGTGGTTGACAACAGAATCAGGATAGCCACGATTCTTGAAGAAATGACACATTTCCTCTGATTTGTTGGAAAAATCGGAGTCAACACTACATAAACGCCGAAGTCTAAGAAATTGAGAGAGCGGGATGGAGTTTTTGACATGGGAAGGATGAGAGGATGAATGCAACAAATAACTGCGGGAATCTGTAGGTATGTAAGCAATCGATTAAAATCACTGATCGTTTTACATGCACCTCTGCGAAGTTATCTATTGCAAAAAGATATACATTGGTGAAACAGGGAGGAGATTAGGGGACCGTTTCCGCGAACACTTACGAGACGTTGAAAGAAATGACAAGGACGCATCCAAACCAGTCGCCCGGCATTTTAATCTCCCTAATCATTCTAGTCAACATATGACGATCTGTGGCCTTTCCCTACACCAGGGTAACACGGAAAGCCGTAAAATCTAGAACAAAAATTCGTTTTTCAAATCGGCACACTTAATCCCCACGATATCAACGAACGCTTTTCATTCAATTAATTTAATCTTGTTTTCCACGTTGCCATGTTCTCACCAATAACGTAGCTCCACTACTCCCTATATAAACCAAGTGCAACCCACAATTCCTTGATTTGCTCTGACGAAGGGCTAACGCTCGAAACGTCAGCTTTCAATCTCTTTACGGTGGCCAATTTACCTTATCAACTCAGTTAATAAATCCAAAATTTTTGTTGTGACACTGAATGACGTTCCGACAACCTGAAAAAAAAAACGTTTTACAAGGCTACAGATTGGTTAAATGTCATGCAAACATCACAAATTGAGCACACAGAAAGGTAAGTTCAGGTTGAACAAATGTGTCTTATATTGCAATTGCTTCAAGCGGAAGACTAATGAGGTGCTGAAATGCATGTGGGCAGCTTTCGAGGATATTTTATGATTTTAGGACAACAGTTTAAAACTGTTGTCAGATCGTACAAGCAAGTCGAGCTAAACAGTAACAGTGTAATGGAATTTCGAACAACAGTGTTCAAACCAGTCATTCGTTAATAATAAAAAGTGAAAAAGCAGTTCACATTGTCAAGAACAGCACTTAACAGCTCTTTGTGGCCAAACTGGCAGACAGATGCTTGGCTATTTTGAGGGGATAGTCACCTCTTCTACTCTCCGTTGATAACGAAGGAAGTTATTTTTAAAAAGCTCTGACGGACCTTGTAGTGGCTGCCCGCGTCCTCTTACGAGGAATAGCTAAAATAAGGGTATTGACATGATCGTTTCCTCTACAGGTTCTGCGTTTGAGCAATACTACCTACAGCAACACTTTTAGAGGTGTCGTTTCATTTGGGAAAGGAGAAAAAATGTGTCCTCGACAAGAAATCAGCCTGGTTCATATGGGCGTGGATGGATGGATGCAATGAGGTTTTTTTCTTTTCAGGTAATGAAGTTTATTAAGAACCAAAGTTTGCATGGCAAGTAGGGCAACAAAGAAAGTACTATACAGCGACAGAACCTCCGCTTACGGACAAGTACCTGAAGATCAATCTAGCCCTCCCCCCCCCCCTTTTCGCCCCCCATTTTAAGTTTAAGTCCGCGCCATGTTTGAAAACTTAAATACCTTCCAAACTAGTTTTTTCTCACATCAAATGGAAAGAACAGAACCTTGGAACATCGAAATACTAAATTGAAAGAAAGCTTCTGAAGACTGTAGATTAGGTCTAATTAGACCTACAATAGATTAACTTGCTTAGGCATGATTTCAATGGTCGCTTTGGTCTGGTTGTCCGATCTTCCGTGGTTGTTTGCTCTCCCTATAGTTTTAGCACATACCTTAATAACGAGGTGATCGTATCACAGTGGTGGCATTAAGTCATTTTTTTCCCTTTTTTGTAAGGGAATGAACAGTTTCACCCAACAAAGTGAGAAAGATCAGGTGGGCTCACCAATGATAAATGGTTCTCTGATGATCAGAAATTCGTGCATTAAAAAATGGTTCGTAACTCAACGAATATTTGTGAATTTGCAGATTTAGTTAAAATGAAGTGAATCAGTGGATCGACATACCTCCTTGTTACCTCTAACCCGCTATTTGCTTACATACAAAACCAAGTTTTAGGGCGCACAATTATCATTTTTTTTGAACCACAAATTGCACACTGAAGACGTAACGATAGTAAAACCTGGTTATCGCCTTTGGTCAGTTCTTGCCTAATTTTTGGAGTTTAACGAACTAGAAGAGCGTCATCAGGCTTCGCAATTCATTTTCTTGGGAAAACTCGTGTCGTCAAAAAACGTGACAAACTTCGTATTTTGAAGTCACCATTAATGAATACGATTTATAATTGCAAATTATGTTGTTATGTTATGCAACCTTTTACAAGGCTGCAGGTCATATTTTTTAGTTGAGTATTCAAATCTGAATGATCTCAATTTTTGATGAGTCTAAAACATGACGGAAGGAGTCGTTTCTATGGCCAAAGTTGTTCTTTTGCTTCTAATTTTTGTTCCCAAGACAGGTAAGAGCAGCCTGAAATTTAGTACTCATCTCAGTTACTTTATTGGTAGTAAAATAGGAAAATTACTCTACACAGTAGGCGTATCAGATCGATCAAGGAAGAATTTTAGCATAAACGTAATTATTGCAAAATCTTTACGTTATGGTGAGTGCGTGAAGATCAGTATATTTGATATTAACTCTATTGTAGTGGCATTTATGCCAACCTAGGTTACTTTATAGTGCGGTTATTATTGAAAGTGATCATTCTTTGATCACTTTCTATCACAGTCATAGCAATTAATATCAGTTGTTAGCTACCCCGCAGGATTAGGAATAATTAATTTAACTACGGTTCAGATCTTGGGCGGACTTTGGCACTGAAGGTAGCTGTGAGGCATAATTTATCTTAGCTTGTAGACGATACATGATCATATCTTCTCACTTGAATTGTTTGCCATGATCATGTAGGCTTGAACAGAGTTTTTATCACTTTACAACTCAGTAAAGTTTTGCTTATTCGTTTCCTGGCTATATTGTTTTACCTCCATCCCAATTTTATATTGTTTTACCTCCAACCCAAAAATAACGGGTAACAACAGTACCGGCAACGTAGACATGCAGGCACAAACGTGACAAGATACGACTTTATTGTATTTGCAAGGTAAAGAGATTTGATGTTTGCCACATTGCATAAGATTTTAGAGAAAGTATAAGGTTGTAAATTAGCAAATCGAATTGCTCATCCATGGCGAGAGAATTAAAATTCATTAGTTGTTTAGTATTTAACCTTATCCAGACCGGGGGTACACGGCGTAAAGAATCTGCAAAGAATGGACGCTCACAATGTGAAATGCACGAAAAAAAATCATTTACTTTGCAATTTCTCCGGAAATTTAAATTAGCGGGGAACAAACTCACAACCCCCCCCCCCCCCCACACACACACACACACACACAAACAAAGCTATACTATGTCTTAATAGTAAGTAAGCTGACATGAGCTGTTTTGTTCTGCAGAATCGCAGAATCCCATAATTACAGATTTACCGCGGGACCCTTTTCCTGTTGTGGAAGGAGAAAACGCAACTCTTGAATGGACGTATAACCTTAACGGCGATCTTGCAGATTTATTTTTGCTTTTTAGTCCTGAAGGCGAATCACTTATTGTACGCAAATTTCCAGGAGAAGACCCAACAATCACTGATGATCGAGTAACTGTGATTATAAGGGATAACTTTACGTCGATCACTTTCGTTGGAGTGAACAGAAGCACTGATGACAAAACCTACGATTTTGAAGTCCACAACAATGTTGGAAGGGCTGAGAGTACAGTGACGATAAAAGTGCTATGTAAGTAGGGATAATTCGTCTCTCTGATACCGGTAAAGCGCGCTCTTGGACAGGATTTGAGATTGATTATCTAGAGAATGTTTAAAATGTAGCTGTGAAATGAATTTGTGGTTTGAATGTTTGCATGTTTATTATCCTATGTGCGTATTATGTTTTGTCATTTAAAAAATGACTACTGGGCTCATGTGCACAATCAAATAATACAATGTTGACAATTTCTAATATTGATTCGATTTTTCAAAGAGAGGATACCTTATCCAATATGTCCACTGAGTAAAACTGCTGTCTGCAGAATAAGCCGGTATGCTCTGCACTGTGGTGAAAACTGGTCACGTTTTCTCATGCTTATGCAGGATTCCAGGACATAAAAATACTTTATATTTAGTGCGACACATGTGAAAATCGCCTCCGAAAGAGCCTTCGACTCTCGCCTCTTGATGATGATGATCGCGATCAACGGCAGAGAACACGTAAATTCTTTCAATTTCTCTTACCAAGCCAACAATAAAATCGATCGATCGAGGTTTTTTTTTCGAATTTTCCCAATTTACATGATCACTGTCTGTTTTGAAATATTTTTTCGCGGTGGATAAAAGTTATACGACTTATCTTCGCATTCGTTTTAACCGGTTTAACTAAATTTAATTGCGAGGCAAAACTTTCATTCCTAGGATAAAATGTTTGTACGCGTGTATAATGATGAAAACTCACAACCCAGAGTTTTTTCAACACCTTTATTTGTAGCAACAATGTCAGCACACCGCAAAACAATTGGACCCTCAGGGTAGATGTTTCTTCAGTCTGCGAAAGTGATATTAATGTAATAATTACTGGACCAGTTTGGGCAAAATATGCGTTTTGTTGGTAGGAAAAAGGTCATTTATGTGCTGATGCTATAATATCGAGGTGTGCATGCATGCAAGCAGATGCAGAATGATGTAATTGAACTGTGAGACAAAAATTTCGATACTCTTTGAGATTTAAAAATTTATGTCACTTTAAATTGCTTTTTACCTCTTCTACAGACCCACCATCACTGGTTACTATTTCTGGTGACCTAGTTGTCGTTGAAGGAGGTGGTAATATCGTGCTAACATGTACTGCAGATGGCGTCCCACCACCAAACTTCACCTGGACAAAAGTGTTTAATAACGGCAGCGACAGTAATGTTCTGTTTAATGGGTCACGATATGAATTCCCCAGCAACAGAAACAACGCTGGAACATATCGCTGTACTGCTGACAACGGAATAGGAGGTGCTGTAAACAGCACAGCTAATGTGTCTGTAAACTGTGAGTATAAATAGTTAGTGACAGTTTCTTCTTGAGGAATGTAACAACTGAAAACACGATACTTGTGGGAATTGCATTGTATCACCGTAACTCTGTATTGCATTGCAACACTGTTCATAGTATAGAAGTGCTCTTTTAACCTAACAATGATCAAGCAAACTTTGACTTGTAGTAGAAAACACTTTGAAAATTGGACCATTTGCAGACCTTTAATGATGACCCTCACCTGGATGGATCGCATCGGACATCAATTAACTGAAGTGTTTAACTTTGTATGTCAAATTTTAGGGAAGCAGTGTAAACGTCAGTAAATGATTTACGATGATACTGTGAGTTCACAGTTAATATAACGCTGCAGTTATGCTCTTTTGCTCTTGTCTTGTTTTAGTCAAACCAGAGCAGCTTACGTTTGTGGCAAATAAAAGAACGGTCTGTCAGGATGAAGTGTTTAACTTCAACTGCTCAGCTTTTGGCAAACCTCCAATACATACTTATCAGTTCTATGAGAATGATACCCTGATGAGGAGCAGCAGTTCAGGAGTTTGGAACAGAACAATGTCATCTGGAGGGGTATTCATTTATA
Organism: Siderastrea radians; assembly: GCA_964017195.1. Taxonomy (NCBI): domain Eukaryota; kingdom Metazoa; phylum Cnidaria; class Anthozoa; order Scleractinia; family Rhizangiidae; genus Siderastrea; species Siderastrea radians. The sequence goes on along the minus strand of OZ024895.1, from coordinate 7,894,990 downwards.
AATGCGTGGCTAACAACACAGCAGGAACAGCAAACATCACAGAAACAGTCACTGTGAATGGTAAATTAAAACCTAGTTATACCAATTAGTTGACTAAAGTGCCTCTGAAAAAGCATAGAACAAAATTGCCCACAGTAAAACCTGCAATACTTTTTTTACTTTTAAAAGTACAACTTGGCAGAATCCTTTCATTCTGTGCTGCTTTCATTTACTTGCAGTGCCCTCATCCATCCAGCCGATACAAAATCAGACAGTGATTGAAGATGACAATGTGACTCTGACCTGTACTGCTTCTGGGATCCCTTCACCAACTGTGTCTTGGATTAAAGTCGGCAGTGGTGCGCGCTTCAATGGAAGCGAGTTGGTGTTTACAAATATTAAAAGGAGCGAAGCTGGAGAATACAGATGTGAAGCCAGCAATGAATGTGGCAATGCTTCAGAGTCTGCAAGCATTGATGTGCAATGTAAGTTCGTCATGTTTTTTTTTTCTTTTACTGAATGAACAGAATATAAGATTTAAATTTTAGTGTAGTGAACTTTAGACTTGAATGTCTTTGTCCTGGTTTGAATCCAGGTCCCAGTTATGAGCTTCGTTTATAGAGGAGACTATATGCTCTCCACCCAGGTGTTTAAATAGGTGCTGGTAAATGATGTTGGGGGGACCATGGAAAGACTAGCTTATCCTGTTTATAGGAGAGTACTGATGTACATGTAGCAGTACATCCTCTTCTGCTGTTGTATATGAACTTTTGGGAAGATGTTAAAAAGCGCTGGCCCAAAGAGAACAACATTGTAGAAGAGGTTGAACCTTAAACCATGGTCTAAGTTGAACTTAATTTTTAAAACTAGGTAATAATTGGCCAAAAATAGAAAATTGGCCCTCTCAATAATATTTTCAAGCTGTACTTAGGTTGAAACATTTGTACACTTGTATTGAATTTTACTGGGTGATAAGGGCATTTTGCAGACCTTACACTACAATGCTGATGTGCACCAATATTAGTTTTAATCCCTATGGTTATTGCCGTCTTGTCTTTCTATTGATTTAATCAGACAAACCAGGTTATTTAACAGGCTGAAAAAAACAGTTTGGTGGTTCTGTTTTCAAATATAGGTGCTGTGTGACCAAGTTCATAATTTATTTCTTTTATTTTTATTTTCATTTTCAATCATTTAAATTTCTTTGCAAGAATATGTTTTGTAAAACAAACTGAGTTGTTAGTGCCAGAAACCATGTTTCATGCCACATAAGACACCGCAAGTCATTTGTTTCAGAGCTTGTCAGTTAGCTGTGGTTAGGAGTTATTTCACTTTGGTAAATATAACCTTGGCGGAGAATAGCCTTTCACTTATTCCCTTACATTTTTGGTGCATGTTAGAATTCAGTTTGTTGTACAAAACGACAAACAATTTTGGGCACTGAAGGTGTTTAATCTGTTACTCGTCCCCACGTCGGTACAGCACAGCTGAAATTACAAAATACAAAGCTTGCGAATAAAACTGAAGAAACACCGAATTACAAAAGAAAGCGATATAAAGAAGCGATTAAAACGAAGACTTGCATAATTTCGTTGTGTCTTCGGGTCTCATGTTCAACATCGAGAGGAAAGAAACGAAAGAAAAAGCAAACAAACAAATAACCCTCAAGATCGCCTCACACAACGCACAAACTGCAGGTACATGGCATCAAGGTCACGTGACCCACACAACGGGGGTCAAAGGGGCGCTGGACAACAAACTGTCCCTAACACAGTTCTTCACAAGCTTTGGTGATCTGTAACATGAACAGGTTTTGAATTAAAGGATATGAATTCAATAGAATGTTGAGAAATAAGTAGTCACAAACTAGTTTTGCTCAGTTGCACTCCGTAGATCTCAAAGTAGCTATTGCAGTTCTCCTGTAACCAAGCAAGTAAACTTTGTTGCCTTCTCCTTTTTTGTTGCTTTTGTTTAGCTTAGCTTTTGGCTGAATAAATTCTTATTTGGCTGGAGTCATTTGTTCGCCGTTCACATAATAACACGAAAAGAACCCGTTCACAGGTGCTCAGCCATTCCTAGAACAATAAAATATGGTAATAAAGTACCGTATAAACTCATGTATAAGCCGCACCTTTTCGCTTTAATTTTGGGCTCAAAATCGTGGGTGTGGCTTATCTACAAGACAATTTTTTCTGGTTGGTGTAAATTGCTTAGCAATCTTAACCGAACTACAGACTTCAAATCGATTTTACAAGATCAGGAAAAACACTGCAGTAAGGTAAATTTTGTTTTCAAGTGTTAGTTTGCTTTTTAAAAATCGTTTAACTTATCGTTAGATCCAGACAGATCAGAGCCTTTCCAGGTTGGGGCAAACACGAGTACTCTCTGTCAGGATGATGTCGTCAGCTTCAATAAGACCACGATGAATGGTCAATAACAATTAATGCGTGTTTTACCAATTGTATCGTAGTAAAACCGGAGCATTTGGAGTTAGTGGCAAATGAAACAAGAGTCTGTCAGAATGCCGCCGTCAGCTTCACTTGCTCAGCTGATGGTAACCCTGTGGAACGTACATATCAGTTGTATGAGAATGACACCTTGGTAAGTGACGGCAGTAGTTCAGGTGTTTGGAGCAGAGGATTGTCAACTGGGGGAATGTTCATCTACAAATGTGTGGCTAACAACAGTTTAGGAACAGCTGAGAGCATGAGTGTTTTCGTCACGGTCAATGGTAAAAAGATTTTGCATTATTGAAATACATATTGAGAAGTGTTCAATTGAGAAATGTTGCAAAGCGAGTGACCTGTCAATTTAATACACTCCGTATTAAAAGCTTTTGATCATTCAGCTTCTTGCGTAAATTGCCTATTTCAGATCAATTGATGTTCTCTGGAGAAATGTTCCCTCTAAAAAATAGAGCAATCGTGTGAATATTACTAAATGACAATGCAAAAATTAACAAGAGTAACGTCACATGAATTAAAATGGAACCTAATCCACCAGATGGCTGCTGAACTCCAACAAAGATATTGTTAATACTGGGTTGAACAACTATGTGCCTCGTACGTGTAATTTCTTACCCAACTGTTTGACAACGCATCCGTAGATCAATATGTCAGTCTCACATGCATTTTCATCAGTATACTACAAGCAGTCTTTCTTTCCGTGGGTAAGCGCGAAATTGCATGCTGTGTGGAAACGCAACATGTGTGTGTAATATATTCTAGCTCACTAAAGTGGCTCATCATGCCTGCATCGCGTGTTCGTTTTATTCAGGTATCCTTGAGTGACAAGTGAGGCTGTTCGTAGTCTACTTCACAAGTTTCAAATGCATGAACATCTGCCAAGAATAACAGTACTTTTAGTATTGGTTTAAGCAAATGTCTGGCCAAATTGCAAATCAGTGTTTAATCTTAACATTTGGTTTTTACAATGCAACCACATTTGGTAAGTTGTGTACATCCAAAAAAAAAAAGGTAAATCACAGAGTGTCACCTTCACTTTCACCATTGAAAGCAAATCCGTTTATTATATTATTATTGCAGTGCCTTCATCCATCCAAGCAGTAAAAAACGAGACAGTAACTGAAGGTGATAATGTGACTCTGATCTGCACTGCTTCTGGAATCCCTTCACCAACTGTGTCTTGGATCAAGGTCAGCGGTAATCAGCGTACCTATAGTGATGTGTGGGTGTTTAAAAATATTAGCAGGAGTGAAGCTGGAGAATACAGATGTGAAGCCAGCAATGAGTGTGGCAATGCTTCGGAGTCTGCAAGCATTGATGTGCAATGTAAGTTTATCATGAATTAATTTACTTGCACCTGTAATAAACATAAGAAGACAAGTGAATTTGGACCTGAGTGTCTGCAGGTTCAATCCAGGTTCTAGTTACTGTGTTGTGTTCATCGAGAAGACCAGGCCTCACATCAAGTGCCTTTATCTCCACCCAGGTGTTTTTCACCCTATGCAGACCGGGGGGGGGGCTTTTTTTTTTAGGCCAGCCTTAACTTTGAAGGTGTGTAATTTCGTAACCGTTTATGTTATTACCACTAAATTGTGTGACAAGTTTTCCTAAAATTTAACTGGCATGAGTGTCTTGTGTCCAACAAACTTGACGTTGCCATGCCAACCACTTGTTGACAGGTATGTTTTTTTCTTAATTATGATTCTCGCTTTAGTCGCTCCTATTTCAACGTTTTCTAATCGAATTTTTATTTTTACATTAATTGTAGCAACAATTTATCATTTAGGAATAACCGCTCACTAAAAAATGGAATTTGGTACTAATTTGAGGAAAACGTGAAATTTAAAACGTGAAAATCCAAGATGGCCGACTTAACTGGTAAAAAAGGTTTTTTATTTTTGTAATTTGTTTATTTTTTTTTGCAACAACACAATACAGTACTTAGGATACATTACGTACAGCCACTTAACTTACAAAAAGCGTTACAGTACTTACAATACATTACTTACAGTAACTTACTTACAATACACGTTACAGTACTTACAATATATTACTTACAATAGCTTGATTACTGTACACGTTACGAAAAAATTAAATACAAAGCAAATAGTTGTTAACTAAAAGTGAAGAAGACCAACTAGATATAACAAGGTTATTTTCTACTGAGTGTTCATGACAGCTACCAACTTTTCCCATTTTTTAAAATGAGTAGTGAGTTTATTCCTCTCCCTCGCAATATGGAGTTCGATGTTATAAACACGTCTTATCCTGGCAATAAAACCTCTCAATGAGGGTAAGCTTCCATGACATTTCCTTACATAAATGTAATATTTGCCTAATAACAGAATGTGATTAATTATAAAGAAATCTTCCGTTTTTTCAAAATTCCCTAAAAACAAACCTATCTCATTTAAGGATTCTATAATGATGTTATTATCTTTCAGCCAGGACAAGACTTCTTTCCAAAATTCAGAAGACACTTTACAACGGGAGAGTAAATGTTCGATGGATTCTGGTTCTTCATTGCAAAACGTACAATTACGGGATTGCGAAAGGCCAAAGCGAAATAATTTATCATTTGTAAAGACAATGTTATTTAGAATTTTGTATTGAAATTCTCTCAGTTTGGAATCAAGTGTAGTACGGAAAGGGAGAGAGTAAACCTTTTCCCAGTTAATGGATGTCTCTGAGTACTTGTCTGTTAATTTTTGTTGTGCTGTCGGAGGAGTTTGTTTTTTGCGCAAAAAAGAGTCGTATATCTGTTTAGAGGTGACATCAGAGATAGGGACAGAGCCACAGTTTAGTTTAATATATGGTGTGCAAGGGATGGGTTTTATTGCATTTGTACAGACAGAAGATCTAATAATCGTTTTCCAATCCGATGGAAGAGAGTGAACGACGCCCATAATAAAGAAACGTTGTTCAGGAGAGATCGGCACATAGGGGTCTTCGTGCAAGAAAAGATTGTTATCCGTAATAAGGTCGCCCACCTTTACGATTCCTAAGTTAACTAGATCATTTCTATAGACAGACTTGTTATCAATGCAGATAAACTTATTATTCCAAATGATCTCGTTCATAATATCATTAAAGGTGACAGGCGTACTACTATTTAAAGCTGACCATGCGTCGAAACATTCTTTGTAATATTTCGGGAGCTGAGTTTTTAATTTGACGGTGTCAAAGTTGCAATGCAGAACTAGACTCCCACCAACAGGTAAAATAAAACTGTTTAAAATCGATTTCCAAGTACTTGGGTAGTCTTCTAAGAATTTCTTTAAACAAATGACACGTCTAGCACTGACCATAGACTTGATATCTAGCATCTTCAGCCCACCTTTATCAATATCTGAAATGAGCGCACAGCGCTTAACTTTATCTTTTCCATTCCAAATAAAGTTGTAGAAGATCGAATTAGCTTCTTTAGCAAGGTCATTGGATATCGGAATAACTGATGCTCTGAACATTAACTTGGGAATTGCGAAAGTTTTAATAATTTGGATTTTGCCCAAAAGAGATAAGTTCCTCCATTTCCACATGTTGATTGATTTTTTAATAGATTTTAATGTTTGTCGGAAATTTAAGTCGTACCTCTGTTTTTCGTCATAACCAAAATAAACTCCCAAGATCTTAATAATTTCACAAACCTTATGGTTATTAAAATCCTTCTCGTGTAGAATACTATTACCAAGTGCTAAAATCTCCGTTTTTTCGTGATTCACACGCAAACCAGAGCATGATCCAAAGGATTCCAGAATAGCAAAGAGGGAAGCATAAGATTCCTTGTCTCGTACAAAACAGGTCATATCATCCGCAAATAAAGAAAGTTTAGTAGTTTCTCCTCCTATTTTAAATCCTTTGATTGAATCGTCATTTCTAATCTTGATAGTTAGAGTTTCTAACGCAATGATGAAGAGATACGGTGAAAGTGGATCGCCTTGGCGGACTCCTCTGCTTAACGTGAAGGGGCCTGTTGTAAAACTATTGTTCATTACACAACTTTTTACGTTTTTGTACAATGTTCGAATCCACTGAATAAAAGAAGGGCCAAAATTAAACTTGTGTAGTATTCTTATTAAAAAATTGAGATTAAGCGTGTCAAAAGCCTTTTCAAAATCAATAGCTACTAAACTGGTAAAAAAGGTGACTTCTCGCTAGCAATTCACTATTCGCCATAAATTTCAAGGTTATGACATTGTTAATTAATTAAATAAACTTTTCACAATCAACTGGTTTCATTGCTTATTAAATGAAGCAGATGAATTAAAAGAAATTCAAAATGGCGGATCCAAGATGCGAACACCAAAATGGCCATTTTATCTCTAATATGGAATGTATCTGCATGATTTCATGTCTTCCAAACATATACATTCATAAATTTTTTTTTAGATACCCTTTATACCCAACAAAAGTATTTCTACTCCTACAGGTACAGTATTCAGTAAATTTATTGCTTTAGAGCTTCTTAGTGAAACATTGAGAAACAAATGGCGTCGTAATGACGTCATACACGTCACAGTGACATCACGGTATCTCTAGCGATTAGAATTAGCAAATCTGATGACCATATCGTAAGCGGTTTAAAGTAACATGCGTGGGGGGGGGGGAAGTTTCTGAAGCCCCCTGGGTCCCAGAAGGTCGAACAAAGCCCGGTCTGAATAGGTTCAAGGCCCAATATTGACTTGCACACTCTTCTGTCTGGCCTCTTTTATACACTACATGTACATATATTTCTAATGATAAAAGCCAGGAGAAATTTTTGTAAACATCAATACATTTCATCTTTTTTGATCATATTCTCCATTCTCATTACCTGTATGCTTCATTATGTAATGATATTGTAAGGAAAATTTCGATACTGGTCACTAGTGGTATTTAAAGGGTTCTTATTGAAATCTTGTAACTAGGCTGCTGCAGGTTAAATTAGAGTTTATGGATGGTAAATTTTACTGGCTGACGGGGCTTCCTTTGTAAAGACTGACATTGCTTAATGATCAGTTTTTAACGGATAATTCCTCCCTTGTTTCAGGAACCTAAAGAGGGTCCTTTCGAGCCCTGGAGCCCCAAAGTTTTTGCCATCAAGCCCATAGCCCAAAGCCATTTCCCACTTGGAGCCCGGACAAAAATGCCGATTCGGGCTAAATCGAGCCCTAGAGTAAAGCAACGGAGCCCTTGAACCTCAATTTTTCCAGAAATCAAAATTTACTTTGCGTTGGGCAATCAAGATGTTTTCAACTTGACCTTTGTACTTTTTACCATAATCGTTGCCAGATTAGTTGTGTAAACGTCAACAAAAGTTTTGTGAAATCAAATGAAAATAGAAATAAGAGGTGAAAATACTTCTGTTGAGCTTTCATGTAAGAAAACCTTTTTTGTGGCTTTTATCCAGTTCCTGCATCAATTGAGCCTTTGGAGAACGTAATCGTCAAAAAAGGTGAAACTATCACCTTATCCTGTAACGTATCTGGAAAGCCACCACCCTCGATCTCTTGGACTCATGTTAGCACTGTGTTAAAGCATTACAATGAGACATGGGTTATAAGTGATATTGATGTCAGTGATCTTGGAGAGTACCGGTGTGATGCAAGCAACATTTATGGATATGACACTGAATCCATGACCATTTTGTATGAGGGTAAGTGCATGTAAGTGACCTTCGACAATATGTAATAAAATGACGATGATCATCGCAGTAAAGATATCAACTAAGCGGTTGAAAAAGGAGAACATGGGGTGCGATTCGAACCCAAGACCGTGACTTCTATATTTTCATAGTTTTGTCTCATTTCTGGCGGCCAGATATTGAATGAAGTGGACCAAGTGGCCCTAATTGTGCAGCTGATGATTGTCTAGCACCATGCATTCCCTGGTGAAGACGTTCCGATAACAGTTCCGTCACTTTCCCTTTATTCACAGCTATGGTAAGGGAAAAATAAAAGCCGTGAGAGAGCGCTATCCTTAATACACCAGATGGCAATCCAACACAAAAAGCCCTGGGCCAAATTTTATGATGACAGAGTTGTCAACTTTCATTTGATCATCACTGTATGAACAGAATAAAAAAACCTACACGTGGACTTCTGAAATGGTATTGGAAGTCCTTTTATAAGTGATGCATCCATTTCTGCAAACTGTACCTGTTTGCGATATCTTGGACCAAAACTGTGGGGAAAATTATCCCCAGACATAAGATCAGCTAAAACTTTAAATATTTTTAGGAAACAGATACGCAAATACGATATTAGTCTGCTCATAGATGATGGCTGCAAGGGCTGTTCCCTCTGCTCCTCATAATTATTTTATACAGTTTTAAGTATTTTTAATTCTCTTTTTACATATTTTTAATATCTGCTCATCATCATTATTTTATATAGCTTTAAGTATTTTAAATTCTCTTTATAAATATTTTTAATATCTGACTATCATAAATATTTTATATAGCTCTAAGTATTATAAATTTTCTTTCTACATATTTTTAATATCTATTAATTGTGTCCCCAAATTAGTATGGGATTTTCCCAGGCTATGTGGCCTTGACACATTAATAAAGTTTATCATCATCATCATCATCAACGCATAATTTATAATTAACACCATTGCTGTTTAGTGGCAAAGGAGATATAAAGTATATTTCACTCAAAGAGTCTCAGTTTGAGTAAAAGGAAATGGACGTGATCTTCTGCTATTGCTTTGGACATAAGTTTTTTTTCCTCAACAGGTGGCAGATGTGAAGTAAATTGTACTGGTGGAAAAATGTGTCGTGAGTTTGGAAGATTCCTCTGTCTCTGTGAGAAAGGAAAGAAAGGATTTAACTGCGAAGGGAATGGTATGCTTATTATTATAGAGTATTTCCACAAAAAATAGCGATCATTTTAAAAGAAATACTAGGAATGAAAGCGATGCAAAACTCGTTTCGACGATTCCATTACATCACTTTTAAATGTTTGATTTTTTGACATTTTGAAACAGAAATTGAAACTACTGTATTTTCTTGTTAACAGAAGCTTTAAGGAACGTCATTACAGTTCACCTAAAGATTACCAATAAAGAGTGGTTGCGGGAGTTTGACGACAAGGCCAGCTTAGCAACGAGAACATTTGTTGGACAAATTGAAAATTCGGTAAGTTCCGTAATTCTTGTGAAGCAACAACAACTTAATAAAACAAGCCATACTGGGTTTTTGGAATCATTTTTGGAGTCTGAGATAATAGGTAGCAGTTTGGACTATCATTTCAGACATCTAGTGTAAACAGGAGGTCAGTGAGTGTGTAATAGGTATAAGCTATGTTGTCTTAGAAGAGATCACTTATCTTGGATTTGCGATTTGTAATCTCTAGTTCTGGTCTTTAGACTTTTTGCAACGTTTATTAAACAACAGAAACAAGTGTTTCATGTTCATTGATTGTTTAAATTTGTTTCGTTGCTTTTCCAGATCAATGAAGAATTTTATGGTTCTGGCATCTCTCAAGTAAAAGTGACCAGTTTAAGGTAAAATATTCTGTTTTGGCAGAGGAAAATTGCGTTATCGAAAATGTGTGCATGCAAAAAGACAAAATTCAATTGCAAGTAGGGTCTCCTAAAAGCAATACGTTATAATTACTATACAGAATAAAAAACCCGAGTAGGAAAGTGTTACACAAAAAAGAGACTTCAAACGATATGTTTCAAGCATGCAGTGAAGAATGGATCTGGGCACACTCAGCGGAAAAGCCTCAAAACAAACTTATCACACGTTTTGGGGCTGCAGGATTTAACCTACAACCTTTAACCAATTTTGTTGGGAAGGTTGTCACATTTTACCATGCTTTTGTTTCCCTCCCCTCCCCCCTTTTCAATGTTGGGTTTCAACGGACTGTTCTTCTGCAGTATTCTCTGGCAGACATTCAACATTGTAACGGGGGGGGGGGGCGGGGGGACCGGCGAATAGAGACAGAGACTAATTTATAACGGCATATTTAGACGCGATCAATCAAATCTTACTAAAATTCTGTTCATGGTCAAACCTTCCCAACAACTGCTGACGAAAGCTGTAGGCTCCGTCTCCAGCAAGAGAATCACGGACGCATCGAAACACTCACGGCTGGAGACTGAACCTAGATTTGACATGGCAAGGCTATTTAATGATTGTAAGTTTTATAAAGGGGAAACAATGTTAACTTTATATTTCTTAACTGGAAGCACCTGTTCCTTTACAGGAAAGGAAGTGTGATTGTCGATTTGGAGCTGACCTTCAGTCAGCCTGTCGGGGAAAGTGAGGTAGCTGCATTGCTATCAGAGGTAGTTAAAGATCGAAAGCTTGGCCAGTTTGAGGTCGATGAAGCACCAAAAGGCTAGTATTAATCTTTTGATGCGTTTAAGAATACTGAACGTATTTTCTACAGTTGTTTTGCCACAATTACGGAAAAACGAAACAGTTAGTGCGTCCCGGTTGACGTCAGCCTCCTTTTGCAGTTAATTTACCCACGCAATAAGGCTTAGTACTGTCGAGAGGACCAGGACTCTGTAATGGCTCACTAACTTTTTTATTGGCTTAAACGCGACTAACTGCAACTAAATTCAACTAAATTTTGGGCTAAAATGAAGCTACTTTTGTGCTGTGCTATATACATGTTTGCGACCTAAGGAAGACCACATGAAGCGTTAAGAAGATAACGTTGAAGGAATTGAAAAGCAGAACAGCTGAGACCAAGGAATCATTTGGCGAAGGACAGAAGATAAAGTGTGGTCAATTCAGGTCAAGAAAACTTACGTGTTTGTGCAGAAATTGTCCTTAAACTCAGTGTTCGAGGAGGTCTTGGCCAACGCTCTCAGAAAATTGCAAAACTGCTTACCCTTCTAGACGCCTGAGACTAAATAGCTCGTCTGAACGCCCATACTTACCTTTAAAACTATTGTTGAACCTTTTTACAACAGCCACCCTGAGGCAAGACTTAATCGTCACTGCAAATGTACAGAAGTTGCAATTAAAGAGAACTTTAAATAAGGGTGACTGTAAACAAATAATTGAATGTTGTTGAGTGGTATAAGGTTTATGTATTTATTCGCACTCAGACTCTCCAACAGCTGTTCCATCTGAAGCAGACGTTCTCAACAAAGACGCTATACTTGGAACCGTCATTGAAGTTCTGGCCGCCCTATTTTTTGCATTTATAATATACTTAATATACTTGGTGATAAAACGCAAGAGACGTAAGTAATTAGACAATTGTTTCTTGTAACACATAATAAACACGCTTACCCATCGAATGTTACCTTCGTGATTTCTTTGCGAGCTGTGGTGAGAGGTTTATAAGGTGGCGTAGTAATCTACTGCCTGTTGGACGTTTCACCTGCAGCTGACGATTATTTTTTCGAGTTCTGATTTCATTCACCATTTTTCTTCCTCAACCAAAAAACAAATGCTCGGGGTACGGCTCTGGCATCGCATCGATGGGGAGAAGTAATGCTCCTTGAGACTTCATGTGCATAAAGCGATTTTAGTAGTCTCAGCCATTGCTGATTCTTAGGGAGAAAAAAAATCTTTCCGCTACCTTAGTATGCACTATTTTGCTGTTTTTCTTCATTTGACGATAAAATATTTATTTTGCAAGATGACTATCGCATTGTTAAAATGGTTTGTCAAAATCAGTTTACCAACGTATTAGAAAGTAGTTTTCAGGCATTCTGTCAGCAAAGGGGTACTGTTACAGTAATACGGTGAACTGATTTTTCTTTGCTTTCCTGGAATTCTTTAGGTCAAAGGCATGATCGGTAAGTTGCTGTGAATTATGGTTAGAATAAATAACAAAGGACCCATCTGGCTTCAATGAACATTTTGTATGGTAGATAAAACAAACATTGCGTCTGACAACTTGTATACTTTTCCTTTTTAGCCAAGAGCCAAACCCTGCAGAGATAAATGGGTCTCATTTTGTGAGTATGAAACTGATCCATAATCCACGCTTAATTTGAAAATCTTTGCTTGTAAACAGTTGCTGCAATGCTGGTCAGCAGGCGGGGTGGATATTTCCACAATAGTCTCTAGTAGCCATCTCTTCAGCTTGATTGTACGGGAACAAACTTTGAAAATGATTCGCATAAAACTCGGACAGACCATAACAGGAGAAAAAAGGCGTTGAAATTAATGAATACTCCATCCGCTAGGAAGCTGCGAGACCTTTAGATCTAAAATAATTTAATTTTAAACAGGGCTTCACTAACTCCATTTCTTCACACGGCAGAACGAGGGAAGTGAAATTGAAAGGGAGAATAACGTTTACGCTTCAAACCCGGGACATTTTGAATTAAGAAACCTCACTCAGTCCCAGGAAAGATTAGAAGGATCTACAGAAACTCCGCTTTACTTAGAAATCAGTGAGTATGCTCCTCTGCATCCGGCAACACGATCCTGGGAAGTTTCGAAAGAAAACGTGATAATCAAAAAGATGATTGGCCAAGGGGTGTTTGGACAAGTCGCTCAAGGAAGAGCCTCGCAACTGCGAGGAAGAGAGGGAACGACCACGGTGGCTATAAAAATGTTGAAAGGTAAAGCCATATAATACATGATATCTTAATTCACAGGTGACAAATGTTTAACGAGATCTTAAAAACATTTTGGCAAAACTTGCAAGATAAAATGGGTTGTTTAGAGTGTGTGCAGTTCTTGTAACAAGATATAAAGCTTTTGACCACCATATTACTATTTTCACGTTCTTTTTTTTTGTTTTGTTTTGTTACCACTTCTAATTTGCAGACAACGCTCCTGAGTCAGACAAGAAAGACTTGTTATCAGAACTTGAAGTGATGAAGACGCTTAAACCTCATCCACACGTCATTGAACTTCTGGGATGTGTCACAGAATCTGGTAGTTATTTTCAGTGATCTGTTTGTAAACAAAAAGAGGTTTGAATGGCCTCTTTTTCAGAGATTGCCACGTACCGCTCCATACAATGGCTATGTTGTTTGTTTTATTCCCGGTAAAGATTTGAAGGCGAGCCAGTGCTACACAGCAGCAACGACAATGGACACCTTTTCTTTAAAAACACCAATCCATGACAACCACAGAAACCTAAAGTTTATTGGTACGCTTTGTGATAAGAGCAAGCGTTCGCTGAAGGTGGAGTGAAAACAACTTCATATTGTGTGTTTTCTCCAATCACAAAGTTTACTTCAGCTACTACACTAACACATGAACTTTACAATATACTTTCCCTACATGGTTATCATTAGGTTCTCATAATGCTTGTGAAAGATGTAAGACCTGCCTACCCATCTGCAGCTAGTGTATTCCCGCGTTTGCAGTCGTTTAAGAGGTTCGACGGTATTCTGGTGACTTTAATTGAATGCATACTCTCTTTTTATTTTAAAACCTTCCTTTGAAACCATAGAACCAATTCTTGTAATCATTGAATATGTTCCGTATGGTGATCTCCTGGGTTACCTGAGAAAGAGCCGTGGATTGAATGACACTTACTACAAAGACCCGGATGTTAAGCCGCAAACAAGTCTGACGTCACAGCAGTTAATGAAGTTCTCTTGGCAAGTAGCGGATGGGATGAGTTATTTGTCTTCAAGGAATGTAAGCTGATTTATAAACCGTTGATCTTGTAATCATAAGAGACAGTGCGCATGCCTTAATTTTGAGAAAATGCTCTTTTTTTATAAGAGAAAGTGCCTTATGGGCTTCTTTACAGGTGTCACCAGATTTTGTTCCTTTTCCTAAAATTTATCTTCAGACATAATGGTGTGTCTAGCTATTGTTCAGTAACTAGCACGTTTAGACAGGCCTGGGTCTTTTCAAATTAGGTTTTTTTTTCTTCCGTTTCCCAGTACTTCAACTGTGTAGATCTCAATTTTGTAGGTTCTTTTAATACCGTCCAATACCCGACAATTCAGTCTCGGGTTTAATGAACTGTGTTCAATAATTATTCATGATTCTTGAAATCAGGAACGAATGAACATACCATATATAAGAACTGCAAAATAAATATCTAAATGTATAGTAAATTATCGCAATCACGTACGGAATGTTGCGAAAAGGAAGCCTGAAAAAAAATCAGGGTTGTACAAGATTCGAACCCATGACCTGCAATTGTTTGCTTTTGATCCAGGAACTAAGGCGATTCCCCAACTTTACGAATCCAAGATTTTCCAGGTGGCAGATTTGAGATTTAATGTTTGGGCATTATTGTTTTTGACAGATCATTCACCGAGACCTCGCCGCTCGTAATGTGTTGGTTGGAGAAAGAGAAACATGTAAAGTGACAGACTTTGGAATGGCCAGAGATGTGCAACAGGAAAAGATATATGAAAAAAGGACCGAGGTTTTATGCTACATTTTTTTATCGTAGCTTTCATTTTTAATATAGATATATATATGCAAGATAATCTGGTTACAGTTTTTTCTTTTATGTTCAAATTTCTGTTTAAGTGAAGAGAACTTCTTTACTTTATCAATGCTCTAGATGACGGTTGTTGCAAGCTCCAAGCGATTTGTAGCACACAAGTATTCTATTTTTTCGGCCGCTTATGCAGATTATGCTTGATAAAGCCGTGTCTAATAACCCTAAGTTTATAAAAACGAAAATCCATTCTGCTGCTACATTTGTAGTTCCTTGTCAACCACTTTCACTTCGGCTAGTGGGTTAACCATATAGAGGAAATTTTGCATATATATGGTAAATAAAAACATCACCTTACTTGATAGATTGTTCTTCATGTTAGATTACCCTCCCACTCTATAGTTACACCTAAGGATGCTTGATCTAGTAATCACTTCAACGCACGTTTGTATTCACGCGTTGTTTTGTGATTTTTTCGATTATGTTCAGGGTCGAATCCCAGTGAAATGGACAGCTTATGAAGCACTCGTGTTTGGACGCTATACTACAAAGAGTGATGTGTGAGTAGACTTCAATCAGCTGCTTCGCTAAGAAGGGGTTACGTGTCTGAGATATCCAGGCTTCCAATGTTGGCAGCCAGCCCCTAGACTAATTACCACTCCCATAACCGGTAATTCCCCAGCGGCCCAGCCACGAAACCCCTGTCAGGACAATCGTCAACACTGCCTACACAACACTAGAATAGTATGGAGGGAAAAAGGGGCTGGGAGCTGGGGAGGAGGATAAAACGCTGAATATGTTATATTCTCGGGAAAAAAAAAACTTCTCAAGTGAGCCTGCCAAGTGCTTGAGATCGCTGACCACACTAGGGGCACACCTCGGGCCATTAGGTACCCCAAACTGTTGTTAACTTGATTAAATTATAATTCATCTGTCTTAAAAGGTTTAAATTAGTTAAAAAATGAAAAGCGAATTCTTTGTTCCTGTCGCTACGTTTGGTGTACTAAACACAATTTGTTCTATTTTGAAAATGTTGGGTGCTTTTCCACAGTGCGAAAAAAAAAGTCGAAAATTCTGCAGTTCTTCCAGTGGCACCCCTTGTTTTCTGTTGCAAAATGCTGGAGACTTTTTTCCTGTGAACTTTCCTCCTGTCTCCAGTTATTTCATGTAAAAGCAGGCACAGATGCGAACTGGAAATTGTAGCAAGCTACTCTTCCCATTGGACGAAACGTCTGTACCATGCCATTCAAGAACGGTCACCCAATCGTTTCTTCTTCTGAGTAAATTTTCGAATTCCCAACAATTGCCAGTGTTTGTTATGTTACAAACAAGATTACATCTTGTTTGCGTATGCGTATATCTTTATTCATTCAGGGCTTTTCCTTTTTTTACACAGCTGGAGCTTTGGAGTTGTACTTTATGAAATCTTCACCATAGGTACGTCTGACGTATTTCCTCTGTGACTTTATTCAGTGTATCATATAATGTAAAACTTTCCGCAATTTCTAATTCTGTTTGTATGGCTTTGTATGCATTTTGTTACGTCAACATAAACGCACAAAAAATGTTCATAAAACTGAACCCTATACGTGGTACCACAACTACTTTTCGTACCACTATTAAAAGGTGTGACAAGCATTGTTCGCAGCATCCTAATAGTGCCATTTGGGAAGTCTTCCTCGTTCTTCAAAGTTCACATTTAGTCTAACTAAGCTTCTTTAAAATGTTTTATTTTTGCCTTAAGGTGGCTCACCATATCCTCGAACGAAAGGTCAAAATATGGTCGAGTTACTCCTTCAGGGATGCAGGATGCCAAAACCAAACCACGTGGATGATGCTCTGTAAGTTTGATACAGATGCTTTTAAGAACATTTCACTTTCAAAAGAGCCTATAATTAAGTTTTCTTAAATGTTGGAAAGAAACAGCGTCACAGGAAAGTGCAGCTCGATGACTTTCATTTGAATGGTCACAGAGTTAAAATTGAGAACCACTTTCTTCATCACAATAAACAACACCAGGAAGGTTATACAGCTCAGTCATTTTTATTTGAATGGTGTCACTTTAGGAATTCATGAACAGAATTAAAAAGTAGAACCTTAAGCTCATTTTTCAATTCATAATACCCGCATATTCCGAGTGACTGAAATATCTAACTCTTAATCTGATGGGCCATGAATGGCTTCCAGCCAGAATAACCTGGATGTCCCACAGCAAAATGTTACGGAATGTTACGAATGGTCACTCAAACAATGATGAGAAGTCTGAATAACGTCCGTAAAGTTCCGAAAATAACGACCACCCGAAAGTGGAGAACCTCCGAAAGTAGCGATAAAATTTCACAGGTGTTAGCAAATCCCGAAAGTAGCGACACCCCAAATTTAACGACCCTCCGAAAGAAGCGACCTCAAAAGTAATTTCCCTTTTTAGCAAGAAAAAACGGAAATGATGGTTATAACAAGCTATACCAAACTGATCCGAGGTTTATTTTAAATGATTTTAATGATCTTTGACATTCCTATTCAAAGGACAATACATAACTCTTAAAGTGCATTACATTTGTTTTCAAAAGTATTTCTTTCGTCTCTGAATACCTGTTATATACGTAATAGGGACAATCAAACCTTTTTCTCTGGTAACAAAACTACCATACACATTAATTTTGTCGCGATTTTATTAACTTCGAACGGCCCATGTACGGTACACGTTTTAGCTACCTGGAATTAGCGACCCCCGAAAGTAGCGACAGTCCGAAAGTAGCGATAAGAAAAGGCTGCTAAATCGGAAAGTAACGAGGGTCGTTACTTTCGGAGCTTTACGGTATTTTGAAAATATATTATAGCTTTACGTACTTTTTGTTCTTTGTTGTTATACAAACTGGATGAAAAGAACTCTTTTCACCTCTTTTTTTTTCCGTGCACCAGTCTTGGATTTGCTGATTCCATCGAAAGGATGAACAAGATGTACTGCTGTTGTTATTTAATTGTTTTATATTTATTACTTTACTGGTTATTATTTGTTTTATTTCCAGGTACCAGATCATGTTAAATTGCTGGCAAGAGGATCCGGATAATCGGCCAACGTTTGAAATCCTTAGACGTGAAATAAAACGAATGGAAAACCAACACAAGGTAAAAAACAACAACAATCATTTATTCTCCTTTCTTGTCTTGGAAAAATTGCTTTAAAAATCTTGTTATGATATTCGTTTTTCCTTTTGAGAAAATCACTTTCTATCTTCTTCTTGGTGTTCCAAGTATCATTTTGTGTTAGTAAAGGCACTTCATAAAGGGTAATTAGTTTTCATTTTCAGTTCAGTTTGACCCAAAAACGGTGAAATCCTCCATGAAGTATAGGTCGTGATCCTAAATTACTCTCAAACTTAGTTTAGTGTATTCACACACACAATTCACAAAAAATAAATAAACTATTAAATACAAAAATTATAAAGTAAGAAGAATTAATGAAGGTTCGGGTCCGCCCGCAAATAGCAGAGGCTAATCGGCTACTTTTTCTTACCTTTTTTCTGTTACTTTAAACTGAACCTTTGTGAGAAAAATGACGCTATGTGTTCTCTTGTTTCTGACAGAGGCTCATCAACATGAACGACTACGACAAGAAACTCTATGAGAATGTGGAAGATTTGATGTTTTAGAGGCGCCTTGCTCACTGCAGCAGACATTTTAGCTTAGCAAGTAGAGATTAGACAATTATTCTTTCATGAAAAGTGTAGTATTAAACAATCTCCTACTGAACAGCAAAGGGAGGTGGTCGATTACGCGGTAGATCGTCTGTCATGTAAGACTCCAAATACTTTGCTTGGGCAGTGCTTTCATGTAAAGATGATCGCTTAAGGAAGATTGTCCTGTAAGAGACATTTTGAATACCATTAAAACCTACCTCGGGGCCACTCAGTGAAACTGCCTTGTTCAGGCTAGGAGTTAAGGCCACTTTATTTTGTAGCGCACAGTATGTTATGTAGTAATTTTAGACACCTTGATCACCCCATTAGTCCTGTCAGATTTTCGTGGCACGTTTGTAGCCACTGTGTAGCATTCCTGCCAGAAGTGTTTCAATGGTCGCGTACCAGAGTGGCCTTGTTCAAAAGTCAACCATTTCATACGATAGACCTAATAATTCATAAAAACAAATTCAGCTTTGGCTCATTTTCATCATTTTTGGCGTATGAAAAGATCACCATTTAAACTAGGCCCTAGACAGACGTAACTGTAGTTGTAATGGTACAAAGGTATAAATTTCTTCATCTGGTAATTTTAATCAGTAGAGTATTTCTTTAGAGATTACGTTCTCTAGCTGAGCTTTTTTCTTTCCGGCTTAACTTTGTTTTTTCTTGTGCATGGAGGGCTGGTGGGCAGGGACGGGAAAAAGAGATTTTTCAGACTGAGCCAGGTTTCTCCAGGATTCATTAAGTAACCGAGATTCTTCTTTCCCTTATCCAAAGGCCTTTTTTTTTTTTTTTTTTTTTTTTATTTCAATAGAAAAAAAAAAAGGAAAGAATACACACAACAAATCGTCTAAATATACAAAAAAATATACAAATACAATTATTAGCACACTAAATTCAAAAACACACTAAATTCAAAAATTACAAATGACAATACTATTACTCGTCTTTCAATACACTCTTTTTTAGTAAATCGCTTCAACTACACTTAAATTTTTCGAAGTTGTATTTAAATTTTACATTGGCTAAAAATTCATTTAATGACAGCTCTCTATTTAATAATTTCTGATTGTATAGATAATATTTCGCGTATAAAAAGGTGAAGTTTAACTTTCTAATAATATCTACCGGTAATTCTTTGTTTATGTTATCCTTGTCTTTACCGAAGATTAATTCAGTTGGGGAAAGGGTGAGAGAGGTGGCATTTTCTTTATTAAACCATTTTATCACCTCTGCGAAGAATAATTGGCTCCAATTACAATTGTGGAAAGTGTGAATTATGGAGTCGTTCACTTCACAATATGGACACTTTGCGTCCTCTGCCACACCAAAAAGAAATAATTCCTTTTTGGTGACTACTATTCTGTGTAAGAGTTTGAAGTAAAATTCCCTAAGCTTATTATCTCTACATACGTTCCTTACGCGACTAAAAAAAGGTTGTAGAGATGCTTGGCCAACTTGCAGATCTCTTTCCCATTTAGAGGTGGCCTTCGGTTCAATTTTTTCTTTATTTACAAGGAGCTGGTAGTAGTCTTTATTTTTCATTTTGGTTAAGTTGATGGAGGTCTCTGGGGAGAGGTGAAACATAGTGCTTGACAACAAACCTGCTCTGTCTACGGGGTAAGACATTGCACGTTCTACAAGATGCCTGGGTATTGCAGAAACTACTTGAAAATAAATGAGAAAGTTGCATCTTAGATCATATTTTTGAACAAATTCTGTGTAGGAAAGGAACTTCCCGTCTGATTTTAGAAGATCTCAGTCGTACGAGATAAATGCCTCTATCAAACCAGTCCCTATAAAAAATAGTGCGACCGTTGATAAGAATATCTTTGTTGTTGAATAGAATTAATTCCTGACCGGACTGGTTTGGAAAGGATTCCTTAATTTCCAGAAAATACAAGAGAATTAATTTGTAGAACTGGGGCAGATCGATCTGCTCTAGGAAATGTTTGTCGTAGTTGCATCGTAATAGAAAGTTTAAACCGCCGCATTTTTCAAAAAAGTAATTAGGAATCGTCTTCCAAGATTCCCTGCAGGTTGGCTCATCGGTTAGAAGTCTGGAAATCCAAGCTAACTTTAATGATTTTGCTAAGACATCTATACTAGGAGCCCGCAGACCACCTTGGTCGTAATCTAAGATCATCAATTTACGCTTAAGTTTGTCCTTTTTGTTTTTCCAAATGAATTTAAAAATGGTTGAATTTACCGCCCCCAGGAATTCCCGGGGGACATCGAGGCTAGAAATTGTATGTACCAGTTGCGAGATGCCAAGGCTTTTCGTT
This sequence comes from Siderastrea radians, assembly GCA_964017195.1. NCBI lineage: Eukaryota > Metazoa > Cnidaria > Anthozoa > Scleractinia > Rhizangiidae > Siderastrea > Siderastrea radians. The sequence continues at coordinate 7,874,258 of OZ024895.1, read as the reverse complement.
ATAAGGCATCTCCCAAATAGTGTAAGATTCCGGCAGTTCCAAACATCAAAGATGGTCTTCAACTTTTGCAGTTTTAACGTGAAATTGGATTTTTCATTTTCTTTCTCGTTGTAAGAAATAAAAGTACCCAACACACGGATTGGTTTTTCAGGCCATTGAAATCCAAAGGGTTTGTCTTTTCTATGTCTCCACGATCCCAGCCACAAAGCTTTGGTTTTCGACGGGTTCAGTTTCAAGCCGGAGATATCGCCAAAATTATCTAGCACAGCGATTGCTTGTTTTACCGAATTACAATTACTGTTAAGAAGGGTGGTGTCATCAGCAAACTGGCTTAATTTTAGCTCCTTACCAAGAACTTTTATACCTTGTATTTCTTTATCTTGTCTGATCTTGCACGCCAACAGTTCTACTGCCAAAACAAACAGATATGGGGATAAAGGGCAACCTTGTCTTACTCCTCTTGAGAGAGAAAAATAATTTGTACAGAAGCCATTGTTCAAGACTGCACTTTCTGTGTTAGTGTAAAAGATGGAGATCCAACGTTGAATGGATTCCCCAAAATTAAACAGTGCAATTGTTCTTTGTATAAATTCCCATTCAATTGTGTCAAAAGCCTTTCTAAAATCAAGCTGTAATAATATACCAGGAATGTTCTGAAGCTTTGTTTGCTCAAGGATGTCATTAATTAACCTAATGTTTTGTCCAATGTATCTTCCTTTAATGAAGCCTGTTTGGTCAGGATTGATTAGAAGAGCTAGAACTTTTTCTAGTCTCCTAGCAATAATTTTTGATGCAATTTTATAGTCTAGGTTCAATAACGTTATTGGACGCCAATTAGCAAGTGTAGAAAGATCCGAATCTTCTTTCGGTATAAGTGTTATTACGCCTCTCCGTTGGGAGAGTGACATTTCCCCTGCTCTATACGAAGCATTAAAACAGTCGACAAGATCTTGACCAAGTAGATCAAAAAAACAGTTATAAAACTCCCAGGTAAATCCATCTTCGCCGGGTGATTTCCCGCTACTAAATGTGCATAGAATATCTTTACACCCCCTAAGAGTGATCTCACCTTCTAGTTCACTACTCACCGAGTCCTCAAGTTTGGGTATTTCTAAATTTGCGATGAAAGATTGGAATAACGCATTTTCTACACTAGTAGAAGAAGTATAGAGATCATTGTAAAATATTTCAATTTCCTTTAGTATTTCGTCCTCTTTGGTCACTAAAGTACCATCCGGATACTTTAACTCCCTGATCGTTTTGTGATTATAATTCCGTCTCTCTAAGTTGAAGAAGTATTTTGTCGGTTTTTCACCCTGCTCGGTCCATTTTGTTTTTGAGCGAACGATTGAACCCTTTCCCTTATTTTCGTAGATTAGACAAAGTTCCTGTTTCAACTGGAAATATACCACTTCCAGATAATTAACCTGGGCACTGTCGACACTATTAGAAATGAGTTGATCTAAATTACTCAGTCTCGTTTGAAGATCCTTTTCTTTTTTACGAAGATTTTTCGCCTTGTTTTTGGCATAAGGAATTGTAAGGCCTCTCAGTTCCAATTTAACTAGTTCCCATTTCAGTCTTTTGTCTTCTTGTCCAGCGTATTTTTCACTAATGGAAGAATAACTTCCTCTAATCAAATTAACATATTCTTCATCATCCAAGAGAGAGTTGTTGAACTTCCATAGCCCTGGGCCTCTTCTATTGTTTGAACACTTAAATTTAAGTTTTACTGCTCTATGATCCGGAGCATTTGAGACCAGAGTTTCTATCTGTTCAACCAAATGGATCAGATGTTGTGGTAGTAGAAAGAAGTCGAGGCGCGAATATAGCTTAAGCGCTTTTGATTCGTACGTGTAGCTTTTTTTGTTTGGATTTTTCGCTCTGAAAACATCTACCAAGTCAAATTCCTCCATCATCGTCACCAATTGTTCCCTAGAGGTTGTAGGTTTCCACGGGCTTCCACCTTTTTTATCGATAGCTTGCAATGAAATATTCCAATCACCACCAATTAGAAGATTTTCAATATCGGTGTTGGACATCAAGAATGTGCTTAAATTATGTAGAAAAGCTTGTTGTTGACGTTGGTCATTTGGGACATAAACATTACACAAAGAAAATTTGTTTTCGTTGAAATACAAATCAATCGAAATGATTCTGCCAGTTTGGTCTTTGTGAATATTTTCAAAGGTGTAATTTAGTGCGGGGTTCATTAGAATACAAACTCCTCTACTGTGTAATGATCCATGTGAAAAGAAAATGTCACCTCCCCATTCACCTCTCCAAATAATTTCATCTTTCTGTTCAGAATATGTCTCTTGCAGAAAATATACATCGCAGTTTTGATCTTTTAGAAAGCAAAAGATGCTTCTCCTTTTTACACGGTTTCTCAAACCTCTTACGTTTAGAGTTAATACATCGCATTTACCTTGCACGATCATGGTTTAGCTGTATAAAACACTATGATAGCTGGAGTGTGTGAAAGAAGAGTTCATCGTAGATTTCTTATATGTAAATTGAAAAAAATTGAAAACAAAAACATAGCATAACAAACACGACACGGAATCACGCAACATGTTTACAAGGATATTAACTAATTGCATGCAGTCCGCAAGACTCATTAAGCATCTCCTATCCTCACTTATTTCTAGTTGACTAAGATAGAGTGTGCTAATAATAGTTCCGTAGCGACATAAGTAACAATAACTTATAGAAATTACAGGGTGTTCAGGTCGTCTTCACAAAAGATTCTAACGGGCATTCCACTTGGAGAAGTTTTAACATACAGCTTACCGTCCATGGACCATACACTCTGAATCATCTCATCTTTCTTCATCTTGTTCGCTTTTTTCATGATTCCTCTCCTGTACTGGGTTAAATTTTCATTGATGAAAATTCGCGTGGATTGTACAACACCAGCAGTCGAGCAGACCGGGAAAAGGTCGGAGATCTTTACATTCTTGAGTTCAGTCCGCTTTCTATAGAGCTGAGCTTTTTTCTTGTGACTGATAAATTTGACTATAATGCCCTTCGGTTGGTTTTTTCCGCTGAAGATTTTATGCGAAATATCAATGTCTTCGTTCGTGATGGGAACATTTAATTGTTCGCCGAGCTTGATTACCACGTCATCCGTTGCAGTATACAGATCTTCTGGAATACCATGTATTTCAAGCGCGTGTTTTCGCGTGTATTGTTCAAGGTCATCTTGCTGACCATAGAGTTCGTCGATATTTCGTTCCTGCTCATTTACTTTCTCCTTAAGGGAATTCACCGACTTTCTTAACTTGTCGTTGTCATCGAGTGCGTTTTTTAGAGCTTTCTTCAACGTGCTTATTTCGGTTGAGTGCTTGTTGAAAGAAGATTTCAATTCGGCAATTTCAGCCGCCATTTTCCGGTTTTCCGTTCGCATATCATGAAGGGTTTGCTGTACCCCAACAAGAAGGCATTTGATTTCTTCAAGAGTTGTTTCTTCCTCCTCTTCTTCTTCTTCTGGCGCAATGTCGGCATCGTTCTTAATGTTTTCATCCAAATTAGCCTCAGCACGTGCCGCCATGTTTTGTTTCTTGGCGATACTTGTACTACTCTCCTCTTCCATCGAGCCCCTGTCGCCTCTTTTGTGTTTTCTGCCTTTGCTGGACATGAATCACGTTTTGTTTAAAGAAAGAGTCGCATTTCGGATTAATAACCGTTGTTGAATTAGGTTGAGGACGGGAAAGACGACGCCGCTTACAGAATACGTCCGACCTCTTCGGTGGCGCGCATGCTTCGTTGATGGCTATGGCCTTTACTCTGAGATTAAATCACATTACAGATAAGTCAAAAGCAAAACGTAGGGCAAAAATGTACGTTAGTAGGATTTAGAAGTCAGCTACGAAGAGTCGTGAATTTAAAACCTGAACTAATCCCTGTGAACTTAACTTAATATTACCTTGAACCAAGAGGACCAGGTCACAGTCATATACTAGTACATCAGTGAAGCAAATACTTCTCATTTTCTTTGTGCGATTGTTGATTGTGAGGCTATTACCAATATGAGCCCAGTAGAGTTGTATGGAAGCTGGCAGTGGTGAATAGAGAAGTAACAGTCAGGGATTGGGATGTGAGGTGTGCATGAAGCGTGTAAATAGTCTTCAGTTGGCAATTCGTAACCAGAAGCATATTACGATGTGATACGCTTTTGTTGTCGCATAATTGTAGATTTTGTTTAGGTTACACCAATCAGAAATAGTGATGACTTCTACGAAAAAAGTAACAACTTCCCAATTATAACAAATATATAGACTGCCTCACTCCAAAGAGATAAATCTAAAATCTATAATCTCCAGAGACCTGTTCTCCAAAACTACTCAGTAAATAGTCAATTTCGGACCCGAACCTACCTCAGGAGGGTAGAGAATCAGGCCTTGGACCCAGACACTTGCAGAAACCAAAGGTGACAGAAGCGCAGCTTTAATGCCGGTGAGCCCGGGCACCAGAGATTTTTCGCTCGGTTTTGTGGAACATTAATGAGTGTAAGAGACTCAACGGAATGCGAGAAATTCCTTCGACACGCAAGGAAGAGCTGCATAAAACGTGCAGTCATCTCACGGTTGTTTGTAAGCAACAGGATCCAGGTTCGCATTTAAACATCAAGTATTTAAGTAAGAATTTGTACGTAAACACCCCGGGGGATACTCCCTTACCTGGCCTTAACAGGGACGTGCGGCCCGATAGGGTATGGTTTTCATTAGGGGCATCGATTACATCAATTTTTGTCTTATTCGGGGGTAGCGGTATACCTAATCACCACAAACAGCTCAACCACTCTATAAGGCTGTAGATTAGTTTTAATTGTCAATGTATTAAAACAAGAAACAGTTTGTCCTTTCTTAATTCCCAGCCTGGGCAAGCGATAAAAATCGATATCGGAAAAACGTTCGATAAATCGATAACTATCGATATCAATCACGTAAACGTTATCGATTGTATCGATCAATCGATAAAAATCGATACTCACAACTCCTCCGGTAATTGCTGTTATCAATGTCATCGATTTTATCGATTTTATCGATGGATGTCGATCGTAACGTTTAATCGCAGATGAAATGATTGCAGTGTCTTTATAGCGGAGCCTGCGGGCAAAGCCCCCCAGTGGAGCTCCACTGCTTAGCACATTTGCTAACCTATCGATCCGAAAAATTTTGGTTGTGTCATCAGCGTACGTCCGTACAGACTCTGGGGGAGGGGGAGAGGAATCCCAAGACAACCCGACCAGGGGTGGAGAATGCTATCTTTTCTTGGCTGGAAATCGAGCGGTGCTTGTGGGCAACCGCGTTTTTCTTGGCGGGAAATCGCATGATCATCGTCGCTTTTGAAAAAGAGGTTTCTTTGAAAAGCAGTATTGTAGTTTTAAACTTGAGAAAAAACATCTAATATCTATAAATGAAAGAAAAAGTTCAAAAGAACACTGGTAGAAGGCGAAAAGTTCAAGTTACGAAAGCTGCCTTCAAAGGACTTCATCGCTTTGTTTTCTTCACGGCGGAGAGCTTGCCTTGTTCTGAAACACAACCGAGTAAGTGAAGTTTTTAAAGGGTTTTACAAGGTGCATGATTTTGAGTATTACGGTCAAAGAAATAACATTTTGAAATGGAAATTTAATTCATGTCATTAGAAATGTGTCATTTACTTTTGACTTTAAAAAATTATTAGAAAACGCGCTCAGATTTGTGACAGATGTAGTCTTGAATATTTTGTCTTGCTAAACCGATTTCACTTGCGTGGACGGGCCCACCGCCGTGCTGGAAGTGTAACGCGAATTGCATTTAAGTATAAACTTACGAGTTTTCGAATAAACTTTTTCAAAGACGATTTCTCTGTTTATTATTTTGTGTTTGTTTATTCATAACAGTAGGTCAAAGCAAAGTCGCAAGGCAACTGCATAAGCATCACTTACGGCGAATAATTGCTTTCAATTTTGACTGTCGGGTCGGTTTGTGCAATTGTCGATTTTCTTGTCCTAGAAGTTTTCAATAGTAATAATCTTTTAAGCGAAGCAGTTGTCGATTTATTAAAGCTATTTTATCCGAAAACCTTCCGAAAAAAGTTTTTTGCGTTCCTCAAAGCGCCTAACTTTATATAGGCTTACTTCGCATCCGCAAAACTTATGCCATAATTTAAAGCGTGTTTGGTGTTTGTTTGTTTTCAGTCTTGATGGTATAAATTTTTGACCAGACTAATAGTGGCAGTTCATGTTATTTGTTAACTGAACATCCGAACGCGATGAAGATAATCCATTTACTTCAGAATAAATTTTATTTTGTTGTTGTAAATGAGCGCCGTTTCAAGTTCATTCAAGCGAACAGCCAATTTAATCCAAGGAGATTTGACAAGCCTTGACAGTTAATGACAGGATATGGAAACATTGCAAAAACCAAGCAAGACGGCGCCTGAGTAAAATATGTGTTCAGTTTGATGCCCCCCCCCCCAAAAAAAAATAATAATCAAGCTGTGCTCAGCCTCTAGAATGACCTTTCGAGCTTGGATTTACAGAACAGATCCTCAAAATATTGGAGGACAATTTGGAACACTTTCGGGCTTTATGAGAAACACTTTTCGAAAGCGAACGAGCCAAAGAAACATGAAGAAAGCTCCGAAGTATATTTCAGACCGAAAAGTTTCAGAACTATTTTTGAGAAACGAGCACCAGTTTATTCCTAAATTAGGAATGGCTAAATCTTTATATTATTTGTATTTCAGTAGATGTGGTTTATTAAGCTGGCAGGATAACTGTGCTGTATCGACCCGAGCATCTGCGAAAGTGACATCTCGGCTATCTACCTATCTAAGCAACCGCAAAGGAAAACGTTTTGAGTGGAAGAGCCGGTAATCTTTTGTTTAACTCAATATTAGAACTTTCAGTAATTTAGTAGAAAGAAAAGAAAAAAACATGGACAAGAGTGCTACATGCTCAAAACCACAGTTTATTTCAATTGAAATCAGTTCGTGGGTCCTTCGTTTTTGTCTTCTGCCACAACCAACCTTTATTGATTTTCCTTGAAGATTCGAGTTTCATCCTCATTTGCTCATGGAAATATTACTTGGTAAACAGTGTGCATCAACCGCCATATTGTGAAAAAGGATCAAGAAAGGATTGGGGACGATACGGAATCGAGGGCTCTTTCTTGCCACTTACCTTTAGTTATCTTACCTCTTTTCAGCCAATGGAAATGTTGTAACTTACTTTCATGGGGAAACTAATGAACAGTCACAGATCCAGACAGTGTTCGCCAGTTTTCTATATGAGTCAAATATTCGGCGGAGTGTACAGTTTTACGATGCCTTGATTTTGTAAGGCCATACCACCTGACATTTGAACTATACGGATGCTTCTTTCTCAGATCTCGACTGCTTTTCAAAAAGATTACACAAAACTTTGGATTTATCAACTGAGTTTATAAGGTGAATTGGTCACCGTTTTGAAATTGAAAGCTGACCGTTCTCTGGCGTTAGCTCTATCTCAGAGTGAATGGGTTGTTTGGTTTATATTGTTAGGAAGTTGAAAATTGAAAATTTTCTTTTTAGTGTTATTATTTAATGTTTGCTAATCTCGGTTCGTGACACTTGGTTTATAATCGTGCTATGGTCTAATTGATTAGTTCAAGGTCATCTCACACGGAGGATTTGGTTGCCATGTAGTGTCATTTCCTACTTTTCTGTGAGTCCTAGATTAGCGATAGTTTTAGCTGTGAGCAGGTTTGGGAAAATTCCTTGACCTTGGCCAAAGACCACCATGAATGGCTGACATAAGGATGAATTCTGGATCTTACTGATTTATTCCCAAGTTCTAAGTTATAGCTAGTACTTTATCGTAAAGTTATCCCGTGTTTTCGGTTATGTCTAGATGTCATTTGTTTCCGTTTTTCCTTTGGTATATTTTGGTGTTCTTAGTATGTAGATTTAGCCAAGCCTGAAAGCAGAGCTCCACTTTTTTTATTGCTGGGATGGGAAAAATATTTATACTTCCCTCCCTCTGGGATTCGAGCCCGAGCCGCTGGCACGGAAAGGAATCGCGTTACCCTCTTGAGAACCTTACAATGTCGTCATATGTCTTCTTCATTTTAATACACGCAGCTCCATCGAGATAAACACGGTGTGTTTTTCTGGAAACAAATGTGTTCGAACCAGCGCAAAAAAAACACGGTTGTGGACGGAAAAAAACAGAAGGCACTAGCACTGCTATGTTTGACGTCGGGACGGTGGCCAAATGCTGCGAATTCAAGCGATGTGTCAGCTTCGATGTTACGCGAGTTACGTGAGTTACTGATTTGCAATAATCACGGGTCTTTTTCCTGGGAAAGTGGTGACCGTCCGCCATGTTGGCCACGTGACTCCACGGTCCGTCGCAAAAAGCATGGTTGTGAACAGAAAAGAAAAACAGAAGGCACTGGCTCTGCTATGTTTGGCGTAGGAACCGGAGCCAAATGCTATAGAACTGGCGAACTCAAGCGATGTGCCGACCGAGTTCGTAGTAGAACTCAAGAAACAGAAAGTCCTCAAAGACAAATTTCGGTTTGTAACTTGAACTGTTCCCCTTCCACTTTTACAGTATAGATATTAGCTATTGTTTCTTTAGCTTAAAGTGCCTTCCAGTTTTGGCTGTCCACAATGACCCCCTGAAGATGCTTATAGGAGCGCTTTGAGGCATGGTGTACATTTTGCCCCTAAAAAGGCACACAAAGGCCATTTTTAGTTCCTCGGTCCCCTCAAATAAGGCCATAAACAACATGATTCAAAATGGCGGCGATTTAAAGCGGATTAGCGATATTTCCTCGGGGATTTTTTGGAGTTCTCCACGTCGAGTTTCAAATTTGTTTACGTCGGGATTTAAAGATGGCGAACCTTTGCACAGACATTGAAGAAATTCACCGTATTTGCGTCGAAACTCGTGAAGATATTGACTGATTACTTCATAACAGGGAATGACACGATCGAAGAAGACATGTTTCCCCCATCCGGAGCCGAAGTAGGCCCAGGATTAGGGTTTTTCTGGCATTTCACGTGAAAACCAGAGACTTTCAACTTCTTCGCGCCAGTGCAAAATTGGAATTGACGGCTACAACGACACAGAAAAGGTCGAGAAATCAACTTGTGAGAACGCAGGATAAAATCCTCTATCATTTTTCTTTTGAAAAATGTATGGTTATCTATATCCTTGCATTAGACACTGAACACTGGTGATTCTGTCAAATTTTTTCGCGGAACATTCAAGGGTCAAGGGGTTAAACGAAGAAAGAAATGCAAGAAGAATTCAATGAAAGATGTGATCGCCGCAGAACCGGAATTTCATCGCTGTAATTCGGAGAATTAGAGGCTCGTAAATAAACGTTTATCAAGGCCAGAAATAGAAGGAAAAATTCGAATTGCTAAACTAACCTTTGTTAACTGTTCACAAAATCATCTGCTAAAACACGGTTGAGCTTATTTTCATCGAGGGCACAAATTCCCGCTCACTGTCGATTTTCAGGTTTAAATCCTCAACAAACATCTTCCTTTTTTCGCTCTAAAGTTGCAGTTTCACCCCATAAATCTTAAATAATTTTCTCATTGCAGAATACTGGATTTGTGGTACAATTCTCGCCACATCGAGAATGCAGTGCTGAAAAGTTTAACAAAACTTATGCTTATTGCTACAGCTTTACGTGTTTCATCCGTCCACACTCTTATTGACGCTTAAATTAGCCAATCAGCGTGCGAACATTCGCTCAGTTATTGTAAAAATATAGATAATAGATGATTTTTCTTAACTTTAAAACTTCAGATCCGTGAAATATCGTTTTCCTACTCTGGTTGCCCAAAAGCACCGTGTGATTTCCTGCCAAAAAAAGATGGCATTTTCCTTCCCCGGTCAGGATGCCTTGGGACTTCCCTCACCCTTCCCCAGAGTCTGTACGGAAGGACGGGCGTACGCACGTACTTACACTGACGTCACAACCAAAATTTCTCGCATCGATAGGTTACCGAATTTGGTTACCAATGGTGGTCTGCTGGCGCGCTGCCCGCGCGGGTTTCGCTAACATTTGCGGAGGTGATCAGGCAAAGCGATCAGTGAGGAGCAACGAGATTTTAGTGCAATGAAAGGTTGATCAGATTTAAGCACACTACTAACTAAAAAGTTCCCTGTTTTTTTTGTGTGTGTGTGTTTAAATGAAGTCACTGGGGCTGTAAAAAAAATTTTCTACCTGTTCAGTTGTCATTTTGGAGTAATTTAAAGTTCTTTAAAATGAAGTTTTTGGCTGCACGGTTGTGTTGATGATAGTTATAAGTGAGCGTAAAACGGAATTCTCTCGTTCTTTTCCTTCTGTGACGTTTGCAATGTTGAGCACGATGCTGAACCGCGTTGACAACCGAGTCAGGATAACCACTTTTCACTCAGGATAACCACTTTTCAGTCGAGAAGATTCACATGTCCTCTCTTAGTCCTCTCTTATATAGAATATTTCATTTTCCCGTTTTATTGTATCTTACCTTTTATCTCGCTATATATGTAAATACTATCTCTTTATGTAAATATTAATATATTCATTCCTTTTTTCCTTCTCTTTATTCTTTTTGTACTTTCTTAGTATTTCCAAGTAGTTTGTTAAAAGGTAAATACCTTGAAACTTAAATATAGTCTACTACTACTACTACTACTACTACTACTACTACTACTACTACTACTACTACTACTTCTACTACTACTATTACTTCATGTGGCCTACTAGGGACATTAGGCCCTTTTCAAACTTTAGCTCTTGATGAAGATACGGAAATGCATGACATCATCACTTTGATGCTACGGTAACATCGATGTCAAACAAACTAACTTTTTGGGAAACTTGTTCCAACCGAGATAATAATAATTAAAAACAATATTATAATTATAATAAGAACCTTCCCAGAATGCTTTGCACCAGAAAAATTTCAATGCAAAATAACTTAGTTAATTTGTGGTCGAAGAGAATGCTGTACCATGTGTTATTTACAACTTCGTGAAAGTTATCCCTCATATTAACGTTAGGGTGATGACGTCATTATTCACGTGACTATGGCAAAAATATGTTTTAGCTCACTGCAACAACAGGCCTCCATCAATTCAAAAGCGGATAACGTGCCCTGATAGCCATTGGAATGGGCAATATGGAAATTGCCAGTTGACATCTGGCAGTTGAAAGTTTAGGTGGCTCTGTACAAGAGCATTTCCCAGGGGACTGGTAAGGAGTCAGTAGCTATGGTACTTTAAGGCGGAGAGAAACAAAGCTTGGCTGGTTAATAGAACTTCGCATGAAAGTAACGACCACGATATGTTCACTGTTATGACGTCATTGGTCACGTGACCAGAGCGCACAGAAAATTCAAATCACTTTAAAACTGCTTTAAGCTCAATAAATTCGTAATTTCTCACAGTAATATTGCAGAAAAAATTGCAAGTTATTCAAAAACGTCCATTATTATTTTTCCTTTTGAAAAAAGCACAATGAAAAATGAACCTTAAACTTTTGATAATCCCCTGTTTTGTGAGGTTTTAATATAAATGTAAAAACGAATCAGCATATTTGGTTTCAAACTATGCTCTTTCTAACTACGTTAACAGTTTTTTTTTTTTTAAATTCGTTTTCATATAGCTTAGGGATGTGAATTTGCAGGCACGCGGAGTACTGGGCACCAATGTCACGGATTGCTCAGGAAGACTGGTGCACTTTTTAGGCGCGGCGCCATAGCTAGCGACAGAAGCTGAAAAATGGGTAATGCATCCATGTTAGATCCACCAAGCGTCCCGAACTTCTAATTTACATATCGTTACTTGACAGACATGCGTGTCACCATTTACCCCAAGTTACCCACGTTTCACCCTGTTTTCCCTCATTTACCCCAAGTTACCCACATTTTACACTGTTTACCCTCATTTAACCCAAGTAACCCAAGCTTCACCCGGTTTACCCTCATTTACCCCAAGTTACCCACGTTTCACCCTGTTTACCCTCATTTAACCCAAGTTACCCACGTTTCACCCTGTTTACCCTCGTTTACCACCAGGTACCCACGTTTCACCCTGTTTACCCTCGTTTATCACCAGTTACCCACGTTTCACCCTGTTTACCATCGTTTACCACCAGTTACCACGTTTCACCCTGTTTACCCTCGTTGAACCCAAGTTACCCATGTTTCACCCCGTTTACCCTCATTTAACCCAAGTTACCCACGTTTTACCCTGTTTTTCCTTATTTCACCCAAGTTACCCACGTTTCACCCTGTTTACCCTCGTTTACCCCAAGTTACCCACGTTTCACCCTGTTTTTCCTTATTTCACCCAAGTTACCCACGTTTCACCCTGTTTACCCTCGTTTAACCCAAGTTACCCACGTTTCACCCCGTTTACCCTCATTTAACCCAAGTTACCCACGTTTCACCCTGTTTACGCTCGTTTACCCCAAGTTACCCTCGTTTCACCCTGTTTACCCTCGTTTACCCCAAGTTACCCACGTTTCACCCTGTTTACCCTCGTTTACCCCAAGTTACCCACGTTTCACCCTGTTTACCCTTGTTTACCCCAAGTTACCCACGTTTCACCCTGTTTATCCTCGTTTACCCCAAGTTACCCACGTTTCACCCTGTTTACCCTCATTTAACCCAAGTTACCCACGTTTCACCCTGTTTACCCTCATTTAACCCAAGTTACCCACGTTTCACCATGTTTACCCTCGTTTACCCCAAGTTACCCACGTTTCACCATGTTTACCCTCGTTTACTCCAAGTTACCCATGTTTCACCCTGTTAACCCTCATTTAACCCAAGTTACCCACGTTTCACCCTGTTTACCCTCATTTACCCCAAGTTACCCACGTTTCACCCTGTTTACCCTCGTTTACCACCAGTTACCCACGTTTCACCCTGTTTACCATCGTTTACCACCAGTTACCCACGTTTCACCCTGTTTACCCTCGTTGAACCCAAGTTACCCATGTTTCACCCCGTTTACCCTCATTTAACCCAAGTTACCCACGTTTTACCCTGTTTCTCCTTATTTCACCCAAGTTACCCACGTTTCACCCTGTTTACCCTCGTTTACCCCAAGTTACCCACGTTTCACCCTGTTTACCCTCGTTTACCACCAGTTACACCACGTTTCACCCTGTTTACCCTCGTTTAACACAAGTTACACACGTTTCACCCCGTTTACCCTTATTTAACCCAAGTTACCCACGTTTCACCCTGTTTACCCTCGTTTACCCCAAGTTACCCACGTTTCACCCTGTTTACCCTCGTTTACCCCAAGTTACCCACGTTTCACCCTGTTTATCCTCGTTTACCCCAAGTTACCCACGTTTCACCCTGTTTACCCTCGTTTACCCCAAGTTACCCACGTTTCACCCTGTTTACCCTCGTTTACCCCCAATTACCCACGTTTCACCCTGTTTACCCTCGTTGAACCCAAGTTACCTATGTTTCACCTCGTTTACCCTTAGTCCAACTCGAGGTTTCGAAACCGAGTCCCTGTGGGCGGCTTCCTCTTATCTATTGGTCTCTATTGTTCATTTGACCAGGGTCAAGTCGTGTTGGTCGTGGGTAACTTGGGTTAAACGAGGGTAAACAGGGTGAAACGTGGGTAACTGGTGGTAAACGAGGGTAAACAGGGTGAAACGTGGGTAACTTGGGGTAAACGAGGGTAAACAGGGTGAAACGTGGGTAACTTGGGTGAAATAAGGAAAAACAGGGTAAAACGTGGGCGGCTTCCTCTTATCTATTGGTCTCTATTGTTCATTTGACCAGGGTCAAGTCGTGTTGGTCGTGGGTAACTTGGGTTAAACGAGGGTAAACAGGGTGAAACGTGGGTAACTGGTGGTAAACGAGGGTAAACAGGGTGAAACGTGGGTAACTTGGGGTAAACGAGGGTAAACAGGGTGAAACGTGGGTAACTTGGGTGAAATAAGGAAAAACAGGGTAAAACGTGGGTAACTTGGGTTAAATGAGGGTAAACAGGGTGAAAAGTGGGTAACTTGGGGTAAACGAGGGTAAACAGGGTGAAACGTGGGTAACTTGGGTTAAATGAGGGTAAACGGGGTGAAACGTGGGTAACTTGGGGTAAATGAGGGTAAACAGGGTGAAACGTGGGTAACTTGGGTTAAATGAGGGTAAACAGGGACAAACGTGGGTAACTTCGGTTAAATGAGGGTAAACAGGGTGAAACGTGGGTAACTTGGGTTAAACAATGGTAAACAGGGTGAAACGTGGGTAACTTGGGGTAAACGAGGGTAAACAGGGTGAAACCTGGGTAACTTGGGGCAAACGAGGGTACACAGGGTGAAACGCGGGTAACTTCAGTTAAATGAGGGTAAACAGGGTGAAACCTGGGTAACTTGGGGCAAACGAGGGTAAACAGGGTGAAACGCGGGTAACTTGAGTTAAATGAGGGTAAACGGGGTGAAACATGGGTAACTTGGGTTCAACGAGGGTAAACAGGGCGAAACGTGGGTAACTGGTGGTAAACGAGGGTAAACAGGGTGAAACGTGGGTAACTTGGGGTAAACGAGGGTAAACAGGGTGAAACGCGGGTAACTTGGGTTAAATGAGGGTAAACGGGGTAAAACATGGGTAACTTGGGATAAATGAGGGTAAACAGGGTGAAACGTGGGTAACTTGGGTTAAATGAGGGTAAACAGGGACAAACGTGAGTAACTTGGGGTAAACGAGGGTAAACAGGGTGAAACGTGGGTAACTGGTGGTAAACGAGGGTAAACAGGGTGAAACGTGGGTAACTTGGGGTAAACGAGGGTAAACAGGGTGAAACGTGGGTAACTTGGGGTAAACGAGGGTAAACAGGGTGAAACGTGGGTAACTTGGGGTAAACGAGGTAAACAGGGTGAAACGTGGGTGAAACGTGGGTAACGCATGTCTGTCAAGTAACGATATGTAAATTAGAAGTTCGGGACGCTTGGTGGATCTAACATGGATGCATTGCCGAAAAATGGGGTGAAAAGGTGTTTTAGCTTTCTGTGGTCCATTTCTGCTAAAGAATTGTTAATGGTTTCTCGGAAAGAGGACAGCACTTCATTTTTCGCTGCATTGCTCATGTCAGGTACGTGTAATTATAGCTTTTTATTGTCTTCGGTAAACAGCTTAATATATTAGCAGGGCTTTACCGATCGATCATTATAGTATAATGTTTCATATTTATCGTTAGTCCAGTGCTTAAATAATTTGCCATTTTCTTTCCGGTAGCAAAAAGCCGAAAGATAGACACTTAGGTTGGTAACTAAAGTTTATTAAGTTTCGTAAGTCTTTAAATAAACGTTATATGAAGTGATGTAGTTTTTGTACGCTCGTCTGTGAATCGTATGTTATTTGTTGGCCACGTAAACGTGTACCATCGCATCCTTTATGTTTTCAGTAACTTTAATTACAGCGTTGCTGTTAAAATTAATGTTTCAAACAGCTATTGCTTAAAGCAAGAAGGTCAGGCTATTCTCCTAATGTTGATACTGGCAGATAAGCTTAAATTCTTTTGTGTAGCATCATTTAAGCTTACGTGTTGTAAACATCTCATAACAACATAACATAACACATAACTGACATACTTTATTTTATCTGGAACTCCATTTGTTTATTAGCTGGGCTTTTCTTCACTGCTTGCAAATTATTTATATACATCTAATGACTCACGAATGTTTCTTAGATCAAGTTAGGTTCAAAGCTATACATGTAGTTGGTATGATTTGATGACAAACAACAAATTTAAATTTCGAATTAGGTATGATCACTTTTGGGAAAATATGCTTAAGATAATCGAGTTCAAAGCAGGTGGATGTAATTTTTTTGTACATCTCATTCTCTACTTTTACTGATTAAGTTATTCCATAATTTGCAGGGTAAAAAATTAACTTCAGTGCTTGAATCATTGAATTGCAACTGGGGCCAG
This sequence comes from Siderastrea radians, assembly GCA_964017195.1. Classification (NCBI taxonomy): domain Eukaryota; kingdom Metazoa; phylum Cnidaria; class Anthozoa; order Scleractinia; family Rhizangiidae; genus Siderastrea; species Siderastrea radians. The sequence continues at coordinate 7,858,324 of OZ024895.1, read as the reverse complement.
TATCCTTGAATTCCAACCTCGTCCCCAGGGTCTTTTCACTTGCTCGCTTAGTATAGTGGACCAGGCCATTTAGATAAAGTGGCTTTCAAAATCCTCTAGTCTAAATCAAAAAATTGAAAACCATATTTACTTGAATAGACCCCTCCCACCCCGGATGAGAAGTAAGTCTTTTATCCAGGGATTTCGCCAATAATCATGTGGAAAAATTGAATAATTAAACGAGACTTACCTGTAAGTTGAAGTTTGATTGAGATTCTACCGTAGCATTTGCAGAAATGAAGAGATCACATGAGATAGCAAGTCACGTGACTTCGAGCTCAGTCTTGAAAGCATATTTTTTGAGGAGTCCTGTAGACTACCCCATACATGAATAATGAATTGATGTATGCAGCACCATAGAACAATAGGAATAATCACTAGATGTGATAAGGTAACATACAAGGGGGGGGAAATAGGGAGGGATGTGATCTCTTCATTTCTGCAAATGCTACGGTAGAATCTCAATCAAACTTCAACTTACAGGTAAGTCTCGTTTAATTATTCAATTCTACCTTGCATTTGCATACATTCTGAGATCACATGAGATTTTAGAGCTCTATAGGGCCCTCAAAAAATAAAGAGTACACATTCTAAAAAAGAAATGGTAAACATGGCATTTATTACCAATGCACTAATTCTTCCCCAGTACATTGTTAGCAAAAGAACTAGCATTAAACAGTGGTTTGTTATAATAAACAGCAAATACAGAGCTTGAACGCCAGCCAGCAGTGGCCATAATTTCATCTAAAGGAACATTAGCTGACTTTGCAGCAGAAGTGGCTGCACTTCTGGTGGAGTGAGGCTTAAAAACAGAAGTATTAATTCCAGCGTCAAGCATAACCTGTTTGAGCCACCTAGAAATAGTGTCTTTCGATGCAGGCCCATGAGGCTTGCAGTGGCAAATTAAAAGTTGAGAACATGAACCTCTTAACTTAACAGTTCTCATAAGATACTCTTGTAACAATGTAAAAACGCAAAGGGGTTTATCATGGTCATATTTCTTCAACACAATAGGTTGCAGGTGTCTTTGCCTGCCACCATGAGCACTTGTCTGCTTAAGAATGGATGTAATTTGAAAAACATATTCGCCAGCTTTAGTTTGCATGTCATTAATTGACAGCAACTTAAGAGTCTGTGTTCGCTGTGCAGTGACTAAGGCCAAAATCATAGTCAGTTTCAATGTCAATTGCTTCAGAGACATTTCCTTGACGTCAGGGTAGTCCTTAAGGTGGCTAAGGACAATTTGAGGGTTCCATGTTTCCACATATCTGGGGAAAGTTGGTTTCCTGTTGAAGGCACCTGACATAAAACGTGAAACGATAGGGTGTTCTCCTACTTTGAAGCCATCAATGTTGATGAATGAAGAAAGGGCACTTCTAGTGGTTCCTAGAGCACTGTAGCTTAGCCTTTTGGACTGAAGAGTTAGAAAGTTCAACAGTTCTGGCAGAGAAGGTGTTGTAATGCTGATCTTCCGTTCTTTACAGTAATTTATCCAAGCAGATATGCTGGTTCTGTATTGCTTCTGAGTACCTTCTCTCCATGAATCAATAATGATGCTCAAAGTTTCCCCAGTTATTCCTTGTAACTGGAGGGATTCCCTGACACAAGACAGCCAATCAGTTGGAGCTTGGGGTAAAGGGGGTGGATTTTCTTGGCATCGTGGGGAAGGGTCAGTGTTGACTTCTGCAGCTTTATTCGGTGTGTAGGAGCCATTAGCATTGACATCACTCGTGGGTACCAAAACTGTGTTGGCCAGTCGGGGAGAACTAGGATTGCTGTTGTCTTGGCGAATATTATCTTCTGAAGTACTTTCCCAATTATACTAAAAGGTGGAAAACAGTAAACACGTTTATACACAGACCAGTCAAGTGTAAAGGCATCAATAGAGTAGGCACTTGGGTCAGGTTTCCATGCTGCATAGCAGGGCAGTTTTGCATTCAAGCGTGATGCAAAGAGATCAATCTCAGGTTTTCCCCATTTGGTAATTAAGCTGTTATAAACATGAGTGTCTAATGACCATTCAGTGTCATCATGAAAATGTCTACTTGCTAGGTCAGCTTCAACATTTTGTTTCCCAGGTAAATGGGTGACAGTTAAGGATATGCCCCTGTCCTTGCACCACAAAAGAGTTTCCCTTGCAATCTCATTACAGTCCCGAGAGTGGGTGCCACCCATATTTCTCAGATAGGAAACCGCTGTTTGGTTATCAGACAACACTTTGATGTTGCAGTTTGTTAAGTCTGAGCACAAAGACTGAAGACCAAAAAGGACAGCTTTGATTTCCAAGTAGTTTATGTAGCACATACTCTCACTGTGGGACCATCGCCCATTTGCAACAAGTGGAGAATTTTCAATGACACTTCCCCATCCTTCTAGAGAGCTATCGCATTTAAGGGTTAATTTGTATTTCATAGGCAGAACAGGGCATGGATCATTGTCAATATTTGAAAGCCACCAGGACATGTCTTTCTTAGCTATATCAGAGATGAGCATTCTCTCATCTAAGTTCCACCCATTCATCTTTAAAGCATCAGTTTTGTCATTTTCAAGAGCACGGTAATACAGTGGGGCATATTTAACTCCAGGAAAGCATGACACCATTTGCCCAACTACGGATGCAACCTCTCTTATAAGTGGTTGCTCCTTCCTAAGGAGCTGTAGGATGGCTGATTTTGCTTTGTCAGCCTTGTCCAATTTCATAGAGACTGTCATCGCAACAGAGTCTAAAATGAAACCCAGAAAATTGACCTTCTGGGATGGGACAAGTTGAGATTTATCAGAATGGATAGTGAATCCTAAAGACTGCAATAATGTAATAGCCCTTTGTAGAAAACCGAGCAATGTCTGAGGGTCATCTGCAAAGAGGATAATGTCATCAATGTAAATGACTAAAAGCACCCCGTCCTCCCTTAATCTAGCAAGGGCAGGTTTTAACAGTTTGGTAAAAATTCTGGGTGCACTAGAGAGGCCATTAGGAAGGCAAACAAACTCATAAAGTTGGCCTTCATGTTCGAAACGAAGGTATTTTCTGTCTTCAGTCCTAATAGGAACAGAGTAGTATGCATCCTTTAGGTCTAAGACAGCCATCCAGCAATTAGGCTTCATCAGTTGAGTAGCACTATGCAGTGAATCCATCTTAAAGTGGTGGTACACAATATGCTCATTAAGCTTTTTCAAGTTCAAAATAAGACGGTGAGACCCATCTTTCTTGGGTCTGGTGAAAATTGTTGAGATAAATTCACCAGGAACATGAGTGGCTTCTCTAATGACCCCTTTAGTTAAAAGCTTCTTAATTTCAGTAGTGGCAATATCTGACTCTTTACTAGAAAGTTTGACTGCTCTAGGGGTTTGCACCTGGCAAGGTGGGTTGCAAAACTCTAATTGACAACCCTGAACGATGCTTAAAATGTAGGGGTCAGAGGTTAAAGTCTGCCAGACATTGAAATGCCTTGCTATGTTTCCAGCTATATATACACTGTTACAAAGTGGTGGACATATACTTACTGTGCTAGTAGCTGGCAGTAAGTGTTCTATTGGCTTGTCCGGGTTGTCTTGTCCCGGTTGGCATTGTTTTTGTATTTCCAAGGTTTGGAGTTGTGGCCTCTCCAGTTTTTTGACTGCTTATAGCTGTTATTGCTAAACCTTCCTGGAGAAGAGCGTTGCCCTTTGTAATTAGGGGTGATCTTGGCCCCTATTTTGTTTTGATCGCCAATATCTTTCAAATGCTTTTGTAGATCATCTCCAAAGAGAAAATCTGTAAATGGCAGTTGGGAGGAGCAGAGGGCTGAGTATTCCTTCCCAATATCTGGTCTCAGAAGCAGACGCCGTTGCATGTTTATCTCATAAGAAGCATGAGTGAGGAGGGACATGGCCTCCAACCCCAGTTTCTTTAAGTCTTGGCATTCTTCATCATCAAGTGATTTCGCCTGCATAAGCTTGTCCGTTATACGGACAACTGGCAGGATGCCTTTTGTGAGGGCTTGTTGTATTTTGTAAAATTGTAAATCCCTCTTCTTTGTAGGCTCTCTCAATCGACGCCAAATGCCTGGGTTTACCCTGGGAGGCTTGGCTGCAGTACAATTAGCCGGTCTCTCCTGCCTCTCAAGCCGGTCTTTGAGATTTTTCTCGCTTAGTTTGCAGCGGAACATTTTGTCAACTAGCTTGGCTAGTTTCTCATTCTCGAGGCTTTCCTTCACGGTATCGTCAGACTCGTATTCTTTTACGAGTTCCGAGAGGAAATCGTCCTCATCACCACTACGAGTGGTATTTTGCTCTGACTCATCATTTATGCTATTTAGCACAGAGTCGTAGAGAATCTCGCAGTCAGTGGACTGGTCGGAGGCGCTCATGGAGCTTCCCGCCTCGCCATCTTTGTCTTTTGCCTTTTTGGCGGGAACGGCGTTTGGAGACTTGCTCGCCGGCCGTTTTCCTTTGCCTTTTGTCTCTCCACGAGGTGGAGGTAGAAGATTTGGTAGGCTTTTTGTTAAGCCTAGTATTGCGTTGGTGAGTAGGTTAATTTCATCCGAAGAAGCGGGGTTTGGACTCTTGAGTTGTTGTGAGGCGCGTGGAAGGACAGCGTTGCGTTCGTCAGTAAGCGATTCCTTGTCTTCTTCACCCTCTTCTCCGGCTTCCTCGGCAAGAAGATCGTCCTCGGACTCTTTGGACGTCGAGGACATCTTCGGTTTGATAAACCACAGGACAGCACAGGAGCTACGTAAATATTCGGGAGCGATTTTGGGAGCACAAAAGTGCCACAAACGACCTTGCTCGAAGTCAAAACTCGCACTGAGCTCGAAGTCACGTGACTTGCTATCTCATGTGATCTCAGAATGTATGCAAATGCAAGGTAGAATTACCACATACTGTAGAACTCTAAGGAAGACTGGAGTCACATGTCAATAAAAACAAACCTCAACTTTTAGGGGCCCTGGTCAGTTTTAAATTGCTACTGGTAACCAGGAGACTGTCAATTTTTAGCCCTGAAGTTGTTGTTTTCACTGATCCTTTTTTATCTATACTAGGCATGTATATGTCAGCAGTGATCAGTGATGCAGCTTTTCTTACAGTGAAGGTATGCCAGGGAAGATATCAATCATATAATTGTCCCAGCTTACATACTATCTTACTGTTCAGTAAAATGAACTGGGTCAGATGCAATGATCGGTTTAATTTGGGTTTGGTAGTTGAACACAATTAAACCAATAATATGCATACAGCAGTGTTTGATTCCAATTTCTGAACCCAGTCAAACATAATTAAGCACAGTTAAACAATTTTAAAATCATTCAAATATACCAGATATTCAAACCATCTGCCTTTAAGTGTGTGAGAACAAGCTCAAATTTCTGTTGTGTGGAATTTGAGCATGATCTGTTTTATATTGTCGTGTAAACACATAGAAGACTGGGTGGCTAAAACAGCCTTTTCGGAAAAAGAGAATTTGGCAATCGTAATACTCACAAAGGAAAATAAAAGTTGAACCAAGGATAAAATTAAATCACAACATTTACATGAGTGTTCCATCAAGACTTCCATTGGGGTAGGTGATGAAAACCTTATACCCACTTAAGTTACAAAATCCATTTTTCACAGTGATGTAAGATTTATTCTTGGTGGCTAAAGGGTTAAAACTTAATGCAGAATGAATCAAACAGTTGTACCATGTATGGGTTTCCGTACCACGGTGATTATTGTGACCCAGTACCACTACTGGGGCAAGCTCACACAGGTATGACTTGTACAGTTATGAGATTTTGTGCTGTAATCATGAAACAAATACAGGGAAACAAGAGGAAATCGGGAGGAACTTGTACCAGAATGAAAATCATGCTGGTATTATGTAAACACCCCCTTAGCCTAAAGTCGAGCAGCTCTTAAGAATGTTTCACAACATCCTCAGAGACCCAGGGGCAGTAACGCCCTGATTTCATGAGACCGGTGCAAACTCAGACTGGTATGATTTTGTTTACATGAGACCGGTCTGAAAGTCAGACTGGCATGAAGTGTTTACCTGAGACCAATCTAAACTCTGTTTGTGTTAATATGGTCCGCAACCATCCCATCCTTAAAAATCCAGTTTATCTATATCCAACAGCTTGGAATGCTCCAACGCCACTTGTTAAATGTGCATACCCAAAACAAATATCTCAGACCAATTGGGACCCTGTTCATGCTTAAGTGGCTCCCCAGTCTGATTTCAAACCGTTCTGAGTCATTCACATTGGTTCAGCAGCAGTGATGAGTTAAACCAGCCTAAGGCCCTGTTTACATGAGTGACTTTATCCCCGGATGTCACTTTTATCCCATCCCGGGGTGACTTTCATTGCGGTGTCTGGTCATTTACCTGTAAATGTTTACATGATTTGGAGCTGAAATGTGTTCACCCCAGGACGATTTCATCCTGGTCTTCAGCACCAGGATGAAATCGTCCCGGGGTAAACACCATTTCAGCTCCAAACCATGTAAAAACTTACAGGTAAATGACCAGACACCGATATGAAAGTCATCTCGGGATGAAATCACTCGTGTAAACACAGCCTAAGATGATAATTATTTTATACTAGCTTCATGTTTCGTACATTTCGTGTAAACAGAGGTAAGTATTTGGAGTCGATCTGAAGTCGTACCGGCCCAAGTTGGTACCATTCTCATAGACTACGAGCAGTCTCTCATTTTTCTCTGGCGTGTGCACACTGACTGTCCTACTATTGGTAATTGCGATAATTAAAATCTACTTTGTTTTTCTTTCTTTTTGTCTTACAGGTTTTTATTCCATCAACCTGATGTCAGGAAAATATGGCAGTTTATTATAAGGGTTTGGTTAAGAAATTTATACTTTTAGCTATATTCCCAGACACACTTTATCAATTGAAATAAAAAATTTGAAGAGCAGTTTTGAAATAAGGTTATATTTTTTTTTGTCTTTTTCTGCTTAACATTTTGATGTCATTGATTAGTTTGACTGTCCCCTCAATACTACTAAGTGGACGATGTATGAAAATGGAATGAATCCTGGAGTACACCTTTTAGGGCTCTACTTCAAAATATCTGATGAGCAGACCCTGCCCCATATCTTTTTTGGGGGGAGTATCCCCCTCCCCCCAACTACTATCCCAGGAATGAAGAGTCAGACCTATTTGATTGAATTCTCTTTATGGGGAAAACTATATTGATTGACTGATTCACCACAGTCTGATCCCTTTTTGTCAGTTCATTGCCTGTTAGGTTTCAGACTATTCTGAAATGATTTAGGAAGAGGCTATTCCTTTTGTTTTTCTTTGGTACCAGATTATGGCAATCAGTAACAATGCTTATTGGTGGCAAATTATCAAACCAAAAAGAACTAAAGTCTCGAGATTTACTGCTATCACGGTCTGGGGTAGTAAGAGAGTGAGTCATAATCTGTGCATCAAATAAAGTCACTTGTCATTACTGGACCATTTGTTATTCGCATTGGCAACACTGAAGTGACAGATTGATTGATTTATTGATTTGTTGATTGACTGATTCATTGATTGATTGATTGATTGATTGAATGATTTATTTTTTAATTGGCTGATTGACTGATTTATCAGCCAGTTGGTTGAGTGGTTGATTGATTGACTGATTGGTACTTAAAATAGTTGAATGAATTTATTCACCTGAATTACATGTTAGTAACTACATTCCATAATGCTGCACTTCTTCGCATCTTCGTCTGGCAGTAAAATAATAGGGCGATGTCGCAGCTCTTACAAGGTCTTCTCTGATTTGCTGAGAAAACAATACACCAAACAAAAAAACAATGGACCCTAGCCCCGAAAACAATAGAGCTGCGTGATACCAAGGTCCAATGAAATTAGAGGTTGTTAAGAGCTGCGGGGCTACTCAAATAATACCCGGCATCAGTTGAGACATAAAATAATTTTCAAGCCCCAATGTCATGAACTAATTGTAAGCAAATAATTTATTTGTAATTAGCAAGTAGTAGGTGAGAATGCGTATTAGAGAGCAGGACTATTAGAGCTTTTACAGTAATTTAAATTATATTTCATATTAACTCCAGTAAGGTACTCCTTCTGAGTAACTACCACTATTGGACTGTCAAGAAAGAAAGCAATGCCCTGGGATGTTTTAGGGTTCACTACTTTCTACTATTAATTTAACATCCCGGGGAATTAATACAAGTAAATAAGGTGCATCATCATCATCATCATCATCATCATCATCATCATCATCATCATCATCATCATCATCATTCAACTATAGCGTCATTTTACCATATAAGGAGAAAAATATGAGTATAAGAGCGTCTTACAGTGTAGAAAACGTATTGCACTATAGTATCCCGGTTTCAAATCACTTATTGAATAAAGCATTTAAATTGCTTAGATATTTAAGTTTATATTACCTACAACAGAGGCTTATTTAAAATTTATGAAACACTGGTTCTAATTTGATGAGAGGTGTATTACTAATGATTAACTAATAATTATAATATTGTTTTCCGGTCTCACTTGTAATAATAATAACAATAATAATAATAATAATAATAATAATAATAATAATAATAATTTAGAACTTATATAGCGCATCTTCTATATGAATATAATCAAATGCGCTTTGCAAGCAGGTTGAATTGGAATTTGGAAATGTTGGTTTTGGAAATGTTCTGACAGTGAAGTCATAAGCCGTTCAAATGTTGGGTGGTGTGTTCTTACAGAATCCAAGCGAGCTACCTTAAACTTTCCACGTCAAATGACAAAAGCTTTTTCCACCCAGGCGAATACGAAAGCAAGAAAAGATCGATCTCGAGTTGCAGTAACTACTACGTTTACTAACTTTTCTGTAGATTCGTTTCCTGCTTACATTGTTCGTTCGAATTTTATAACTTGCAAATCCAGTTTAAAACGATAGAAGACAGCATAGATGCGCATTAAATGGTATTGATCACGGTCCAATCGTTACATGGGTTTTGCAAGTCAAACAAGACAGTGATACCGTGTGGCACTAAATTTTTGCGGGAGTTTAATTTTGCGGATTGGCGACTTTTTGTGTTTTGCGGGAACTAATTTTTGCGATTGGAAAAGACTGGTTTTTCTTGCTGGGAATTAATTTTTGCGATTTTCTGGAAGTCGCGTTCAAATAGAACTGATAACTCTGACATTTTCGTTTTTTATTTGAGCATATACAAAAGAAAGACGAATAAAACAACATGCGAATGTAAAACATATTAATCAATGTCACTCTATTACAATGGACCAACAATAACCTAAGAGCCGAGTACCACTAGATGTATTATCCGCCGAGTTATCTATAGCAATTTCTCCTCCAAATCAGTATTTTTGTATATAATATCTACGGTGGAGTAAATTTTTGCGGAAAAAAAATTTGCGGTAATTTTATTTTACGGGAACATTTTTTTGCGGATCGCGAAAAAACCCGCAAAAATCGCAAAAATTAGAACCCGCAAAAATTTCATGCCACACGGTAGTTTGCATACCTATAGATACTTTATTACATGAAATTTTGGCGACACATTTATTTCGCGATTTCGGAGGTCGTATATTTCGCAACACTTTAATTTCGCGATTTTCCGAAAATGTCGTATGCAAAATCACTTTAATTTCGCGATTACACCATTGTTACAAGTTTGGTTATTTCCTTGAAGTTAGGTAAAACGACTTTATTAAGAAACATCAACGCTAACAAAAACACAACGACCTTACTAAGTCAAGCTATGTTCCACCTGGTCTCGAGTCAATATTCATCATTATCCTTCTCCATTTAGTGTGAAACTTGCTAAAGGTCTCTGAAGAAAAATGATGTTATTTACCTTCTCGTACTTTTCAAATCTGATGAGTCATTTGTGTAAATGTGGATCAACGGGCTGCAACGCTTCGTCCCCAGTTACCGCGTCTTTTATCCCCGCTTTCTCCCATCCTTTACAAAATATCAGCCTTTCCCTCGTTTGATGACTGTACAAAAGAAGTGTTGCTTCAAGTGGACGTTGAAGGCAGGAGTAATGAGGACCAATAAATTGCCTCAGTATAGTTTACAACGTACTTTGTAAACGTTTTATTGGTAATAAATTCATCCTTTCTTTAATAATCTGATGGACATAATGATAGTCACTTAATTTTTGCGTCATCTTATGTTCGCGACGCTTTAATTAAAGTGTCGCGAAAATTTCATGTAATAAGGTAAGTTGTTAATCTTTTGCACCAGCAAGAGAGAAAACTAGTTTATAAAGAAATGACGCGTAAGAGTGACAACCAGTCAGCCATGACCATGGTCTCCGGGTTTTTAATTTATTCTGTACCGATATCAAAGGAAAGGAGTTATGCATCATTTTCTTTTTAGACGGGCCAGGTTTTGCCACAGACCCCCAAAGTTATAATTCAGAAGAATAGTCTGATATACTTAAATGATTGGTTCAGTATGAAGTAGTTCGTAGTCAGAAGCCAGAATGGTCGATTAGCAGCAAGAAACAGATTTACTCCAAACTAAAGAGTTTCAACTGCACTTCTTATCATATTTTTCACAATCACACTTTTACAAAGGTCATCTTTGAAAAGTTCCTTTGCATCCACAAATTAAACCAAAGGAATGGTTTCCCTATTATACAATTAAATCAATCCACCTTCCACCAAAAATAACACTACAGTATAGAGTTCCCTCCACAACTTTGCAAAGAAAATACAGCAAATATAGAAACTTGCACTTTAATTCTTTTTCTGTACGTTGAGTGAACTACAGTACCATGTCAAAATAGTTATAGCTTTTAAGAATGAGATGTACCCAGGGGCTAAATTGAGTTCCAAAGTGGACCGGTTATAAACACAATAAATACAAAGGGGAAACCGAACCTAAGGCACATCAGAGCTAATGCTGCAACTTTGGACTAAAACCGAGTTCTTTTGAATCGGATTTACAGTGCAAATGTGTTTCTCTTTCAAAGACCACTTTAGGACACAACGATCTTAAAGCAACCTACTACTACACCCACCTTGCATGTTAGTTTGGACCGAACAAGCTCTTACCCAGTGTGCACATCTTGTCTTCATGACCTCGTTAATTCCACCACTGAATTTATGCGAATGATATTGTCTACCCATGTTACACTTTACACTTTCCATGTCCAAACGGGCCTGAGCTAACTATTTTTTTTATTTGTTTTTTCGGTACCTGGGCAGAGTGTGTGACCGTCATAGCCTTACTGAGCACGAGGCAAAACACATAACAGTCTTCACAAGAGATCTTGACACTTTCAAAATGACAAATCGTAGCTAGAAAACTTTTCCTACGACTAACGGATAACGGTCTTCAATTTTCACGCCGAACGACTAAATTTTTGCCCGTTTTGCGGCTAAAGGTTAACCCCATTGAGACCCTCTATACAATGTACTAGATTGATATCTCTGATAGACTACAAAAAACGGTCAACAAGGAAGTAATTTTAAACTGACCAAATGCAAGGAAACACCTTCGGTTGTTTGCCGGGTCCATGTACGTTTCTATATTACTAAGCCTCTAGAAGTAAATTTATAAAAATCCAATCAGTACCTTTAGGATTTGTGTACGTTTTTCTTCGGATAACTTTAATTGAAATAACTCCCTTTTGTTTTTTACTTCTTACGCCGACTTTCGGAAAAGCCACACAAAGTATTACCTTACGTTGTTGGGGCAGTCTATGTTCCCACGAAAAGAACAAATTCGGGAATATGAATTTTTGCTGACTTTATTACCCTATTTCCACGGTGGTTCAATTAGTTCTAGATGCTAGTTCAAGGTTGAGTATGCTAGCAAGTTTTGAGGTTTTAGAAGCTGTTATGAGTAGCATGTCTCCTCTGAGAAACCAACGAATAAAACCTAAAGATTGTGAGGTCTGGTTGAGCCAAGTCAAGTAAGCTAACATAATCTGCTTTGTTTTGTAGAGTCACAGGCACCGACAATTACAGCATCATTTCACGCAACAATGTATGTTGTGGAAGGTCAACTGAAATATCACCCTGAGATGGGCCTACAATGTTGTATATATGTTTGTATTTTTCAGAATCCCAGGCACCCACTTTTACAGCATCACCTAACCCAACAGTGTATGTTGTGAAAGGTCAAAATATCACCCTGGAATGGATCTACAACGTCTGGGGAAGTGCATTCCGTAAGCTCGAATTTGTACAGTCTACAGACACGATAAACATCTTAGACAAGTCTGCCTCAGACGGCCTGTTCATATATCCTGACTTCCGTGGTCGAATTGCAGCTATCATAACATAGATGAAAAAAATGCCAAGATGACGTTCCTTAAAGTAAGCAGTACAGACAGGAAGACCTATCGCCTTACAGTTGAAAACGAAGCCCGCCATAAGGCTGAGGACTTTGTGCAAATGGAGGTACAGGGTAAATTGGAATTATTCTTGATGTGAGTTAAACTTAAAGGTTAGCATAACTTTAATGTTTGTTAGAAATTCGAAGTCTTTTCATCCGTTTCATACCAACCAGTCTACGTAGAATTGTTTTAAAATTTATCTATGATACGAACCCAGGTTGAACTCACTTGCTGAACTTGTAAACAGGTGTTAGAAGAATTTTTCTCCAGCTCCAGCAGCAGACTCAACGTCTTTTATCCCCTCATGTTCGTCTCCAGGATTCTCCTCTATCGCCTCGTATTCCTCTTTATCAGAATTCGCTTTTTCTGACCCTTCCTCACTGTCTTCACTAGAAACCGTATCATCTGCACATGAACTCGTCGATGCACCTTTATTTACTGCGCTATTCTTCAAAAACTACAAGATAATAACAAGTATAAAACATCAAAGACTACTCATTTGACTGAGTTTTTCCACGCGCAAAAACAAAAGCTTAGTACACTGCATAAATAAAACTCTAGAAACTCTAAAAATTGAACTAGACAAATCGAATCAGAACCTCACTGAAACGCAAAAAATATAATTGAAAGGCCACTTAACTGACATCCACACTTTACATGGCTACAAGATAAAGGTGTGAAAACCTTACCAAAATGAATTTCCTGTGAAGTCTTTCTTGATGCCTGATCAGATTCTTGTTTAGAAACGCTGGGCTAGTTAGCCGAGGAAATAAAACAACACTAATTTCGTCATGCTTAAGCCTAAAGCCTCTAAGAATAAATGCGGTAGAAATCGTGGGGTTTAAAATGAACAGAGCACACCTCAGGATATTTGCTTGATGTTCACTTCTTCCGCGAGGAACTCACAAAGGAGATTTTCTTCTTTCCTTCTCCTTTTTACCGCTTCAATCACTCAGTCTAACAAACACTTTAACCGTTTTAAATCAAATTTGGTATGATTTTTATCCTTTGCTGCCGTTGTCCACATGCACTTTCATTGCCTTCATCCATCCACTGATTGGATCTTCATCTTTTTCTGTCAACTTTAATTTAGCCTAGCAAGTGGAGTGTACACCAGTATTCTTTCATGAATATTGTAGTATTAAACAATGTCCTACTGAACGGCAAAATGAAGTGGTCGATTATCGCTGTGGATCGTCTATCACGTAAGACTCCAAATGAATTGCTTGGGCAGTGCTTTCATGTGAAGACGATCGCTTCAGGAAGTTTGTCCTGCCGAAACATTTTAAATACCGTTAAACGATAGGGCCACCCCATCAAACTGATAACTTTTTCAGGATTACGACCACTTTATTTTGTAGCGCACAGTATGTTATGTAGTCATTTTCTTATGTTAAAGACACCTTGATCACCCCATCAATCCCGTTGAACTTTCAACGGCATAAAATGCAGTTTATTTGAATCTTGAAAAGCGATGCAGGCAAGCCAACATAGCTTGCTGTGACTACTTATTTTTAGTCCTTTTTGAGCACCTTTTTTTAAGTACTTTGTTTTTACGAAAGCTTTGCTAAATAAACTTTACAGGAGTATTGATCGTATTGTGCTGACTTCTACGAAAATGGCAACATTTTCCTAACAACAAATATATATATACTGCCTTACTCCAAGGAGATAAATCTGAGATCTATCATCTTCAGGGACCTGTTCTCCCAAACTATTGAACAGTCGATTTCCGACCCGAACGTCGCTCCGGAAGGTAGAGAGTCAGGCCTTGGAACCAGCTGCATAATCCAAGCGTAACAGAAGTGTAGCTTTAATGCCAATGAGTCTGAGTACCGGAGGTTTTTTGCTCGGCTTTGTGGAGCATTAATGAAAGTATGAGACTCAACGGAATGCGAGAAATTCCCTCGAAACGTAAGGAAGGGTTGCATAAACCCTCCAGTCATCTCACGGTTGTTTGTAAGCAACGGGACCCAGGTTCTCATGTAAACATCAAGTATTTGAAAAACAAGTTGAAAGCGGACACACCCGGGGGAGGAGGTACTCCCTTATCTGACCTTCACAGGGACATGTGGCCCGATAGGGTATGGTAATCACAAGGTTTTGTCTTAAACGGGGTATCGATTTTATCAATTTTTGTCTTATTCGGGGTAGCGGTATACGTAATCACCGCAAACGTAACAGCTGAACCATTTTATAATTAAGCTGTAGATTATTTTAACTGTGAATGTATTAAAACAAGAAACAGTTTGTCCTTTCTCAATTCCAGTCTAGAACAGGGTATGACTGTGGGTTAAATGTCTCAGAGAAGGTCTGGAAAAATCTACGTCCTGTCTTAAACAGGGTAGCAAAATCATCGATTTCTGTCTTAAACAGCTAGGGCCAGGGTTTGAGCACCCGAGCTGCACCTTCCTACCCAAGCATCTGTTAAGTACCTCCCCCGGGGCAAACACAAACACTTAAGCTTCGCTAGCATAACGACTGAAAGCATAGTAACTAATGAAGCATTTTTCTGGTGTTGGGTCTTTCACTACCAGAATAGAGTCCTGGAACGTTCGAGTCTGTTTATGAAGACGTCAAGTGTGACCATTCAAATGATAGCTAGTGAAACCTATATTGTTTATTGTTTATTCTGCTGTACAAGACGGTTCTAACTTTTAAGAGTGGCGACGGACTTCAAAACAGTGACAATTCAAATCAAAGTTGTCAGCAGCAACTGAAATTAGAAATAGTTTTCAACCTGAACTTTGCTACTCAGGAGTAAAATATATAAACGCCCTTGTATACATCACTGTTGACGTAAATCCATTATTCCTTGTTGACAGAATAGAAAACAAAGCACATCTATGGTTGATTGCACTCTGGTTATGTGTGATGGAAAACTGAAGTGTCTCTAAAGAAATTATTCCTAAATTTAAATAATAAGAAATTCCATCGATAATGCACTAGCAAAATTTAAGCAATTGCAAATTCCAACACTGATGCTTAATTCCATGACTAACGTACAACGTTGTTCTCACCATGACTAAGCCAGCCATCTCATTTGTCTACATTGTTCTTTGGACTTCATTTTTTGTTCCTAAGGCAGGTAAGAACGTTTAGAAACTAGCTATAGATCTAATTAAGTTAATGTACTTTAATAATCGGGGCAAATTAGGTGTGCCGTTTGCAGGTTGATCACATTTTTTGCTTTACCTCTTTACCGCTTTATCTCCACTTTGCCAAGAAAGACTGTGACTAAGCTGATTGAGCAATTCTCTGTCTTTTTCTTTCCGCTTATGTATTCTCATAATCACATAAATTCGTCATCTGCAGGAAAATATCGGTGATACTTATTAATAAAAGAAAAATAAGGAGACTCTTCGGGCAGGGCAAACTGATACGCCGGATTCATTGTGGACTCTTACTACATACGTATATTTTATAAAACTGACTCTCCGTTTATGGATTCAATATGAAAGCAAGAAAAGATCGAGATGCAGTAACTACTACGTTTACTAACGCTTTGCCAGATACGCAAATTCAGTATAAAACAATAGAAGTCAACATATGCTGAGTTCAAAGATCACATGGGTTCTGCTTGTCAAATAAGACTAATAGTTTGCCCAGTAAGCTGTCCCTCCAAAAGGCAAACAACAAGAAAGAAAAACTAGTTAATAAAGAAATACTGCGAAAAGGTGATAAACCAGTCAGCCATGGCCATTGTCTCCGGAGTTTTAATTTATTCTGTACCGGTATTAATTATAGAAAAAGAGTCATGCATCACTTTCTTTAAAGACGGGTCCAATTGTGACACAGGACCACCAAGGTCATGAGTCACAGGAGTAGTTTGAGATACTTAAATGATGTCAGGTTCAGAAAAAAGTAGTTCGTAGACAGAACGCAGAAGATTCAATAATAGCAAGAAGCAGATTTGTTCCAAACTAAAGAAGTTCAACTTCACTTCTTACTCAGTACACAGCTTGGTACACAGCCATTTCACTAAGTTCGGCACTTAAGAGCCATTTCAAAAACTCTCATGAGAGTTTCACTGTTTCTAAAAACTAATGGAATCGACTCAAAGCACCTTGTCTGGTTTTAGTAACATTATTTCCTTGTTAACTATTGTAATGAAATTATGTATGTGTGCTTAACACTGACGCATCTCAGATGTTCTAGAATGATAGCTTAGACGGGCTTGTAGTGCACCGTCTTATGGTTTACGAAAGAATGGAATTTCAGATTTTCCAAAAATTATTCTCAGCTGATGGTCGAAAACTAGAGAAATTTAGGAAACTTTGTGTCAAGGATCAAAATGTTCAGCCAGTGGGGCATTTCACTTGTTGTTTTCACCAATACTCTTGTCAATTTTGAGTTCCAAAAGTCTTGGGAAGATCATGGAAAAGCCTTGGAATTTTCTTTCCGGCTTATGTGTGAACCTTGTGCAAGGATCCTTGTACTTTTCTGTACGTCTGAAGTGCCGTTGAGTTTAATGCATTTATTTACACAAATCCATATCGGCACCATTTGAAGTCGTTGAAGTTTTTATCATATAACTTTAATGGAAATACCGTCTTTGTCGCTTTTAATTTTACACCGACTTTCGGCAAAGCCGCAGCTACCTTACCATTCAGTGTTAAAGAATGCTTTGACTGTACATGTCACAGAATCACAATTCAAGTTTAGTTAAGAGCCACGATTTTCAAATTAACCCTATACTATTTTGATGTATGGAACACAGGAAGGAAGGAAGAAAGAAATAAAGAAAGAAAGAAAGAAAGAAAGAAAGACAGAAAGAAAGAAAGACAGAAAGACAGAAAGACAGAAAGACACAAAGACACAAAGAAAGAAAGAAAGAAAGAAAGAAAGAAAGAAAGAAAGAAAGAAAGAAAGAAAGAAAGAAAGAAAGAAAGAAAGAAAGAAAGAAAGAAAGAAAGTCAAGTATCTATCATTGCTTTACGCTACTTTGTTTTTTAGAGTCACAGGAACCCACAATTACAGGATCACCCAACGCAACAGTGTATGTTGTGGAAGGTCAAAATATCACCTTGGAATGGACCTACGACATTGGGGGAAGTGCATTTCGTATGGTCGAATTTCGAGCTACGGACTTACACGTCTTAGATAAAGTTCGCACAAATGCCACGTTCATTTATCCTGACTACCGTGGTCGAGTTACAGCGCAAATAAATGAAACAAATGCGAAGATCACGTTCCTAAACGTGAACAGAACAGACAGCAAGACCTATCGCCTTACAGTTGAAAACGAAGCCCTCCGGTTTGCTCAGAACCTTGTGAAAATAACAGTGCAATGTAAGTAGGAATTATTCATGATGCGATTTAAATTAATAGGTAGCTTCTATAACATCCTAACAATTGATTTCGTGGTTGAGTCGTTCAATTTTCTCCCCTGCGGCTCCAGAGGAGAAAATGTCATCAATTGTATCGCCACACACAGCGCAGGCTATTGAGTAAATGTAGCCTCCACGTATTACCACCTCCGCGTGCGACAAATGGCGAAAGAAACAATGATGAACGTCGCAGTAAGGATATCTTTAACCGCAAGGGTCACTATCATTCCTTACTTCATCCACAGTTCAGGTACACGATTATTTCATATATTCACTCTCAAATGGGGAAAGGTTGAACGATGAAAGAGCGGGTGCGAGCAAAAAGGTGGGATGAAGTGGACTAGCTGAATTTTGGTTTGACAACTGAAGGTTTTTCGGAGACATCGGAGAGGCAAATCGAGTGAACAACTACTGAAAGTGGTAGGAAAAATTTTCAAGTTCCCTTCGAGACTGAAGTCAAACCGGCAGTATAATAGGAGCTAGGCAGTCAAATTTGCCTGACAGACCCATTTATGTGAATTAACCAGCACAGCGACGAAAAGCGTACTGATTTTCTTGGAACACAAATAGGTCTTTTACAAAGTGATTTTTAAATGCCTCATAACATTGATACTTACATGTTCTATTAGAGTGGCGCGAGTTTTTGTGGCCAGTCAGAGAGCGTACTCAAGCAAAACCAAAGCAAACACAACATTACTTTCGACACTCAATTGAAAAGTGCTCTATTTTACATTCTCAGCCTCTCTTATGAAACTGATTTCCAGCTTCCCTATTGGCGCACGCCAGTGAGGAAGCTTGAAATTTCATAAGATAGACCTTTCTGCCTTGCAGGGAAATTTGTGCCGCGGTCAGTCAGAAGTTTTTCAAAGGCGCGAAGCAACCTAAACAAAGTGCGGAATAAAAAAGTACTGAATTTCGATGAAATATTACTAGATGAATTTAAACATTGTACAGTTCCTGACAGCTCAACGTATGCATGTATCCATCTTTTAAATGCTATCGTCCGGTACATATGTTGTTGACGTTTGAACTTCACTGTCTGGGTTGGGTCTAGATATGCATATTGGAAATGCTGATGTAGACTTAGCCGAGCTTTCCAAACCATTTAAAAATGATTGATGTTTTCGTGTTTGTTTTTGCTAATTTTAATTAGATAAACCGTACATTGATCAGTTTGAGGAAAGTGAATATACAGTCTGTGTTGGTATCGTGCTCAGCTCCACCTGCTCAGGTGTTGGTAATCCTGCGGTACACACTTACGAGGTGTTTGAGAATGATAGCCTGGTGACTAGTAGCAACAGTCCCATACAGTGGAGTAGACCACTGTCAACAGCAGGAGTGTTTCTCTTCAAATGTGTGGTAAAGAACAGTTTAGGAACGGCAATGAGCACAGCAACTGTCACTGTTAATGGTGAGACGTTTTTTTTGTTCTAAAACAGAGCGTGCTGTAATTGCTGAGGCCTCATTTAAATGGTGTCGGGAACCCGAGATATTTAACTCCCCGAGACAACTTTACGGAACGTTTGTATGATAAGAAGTTGGCCCTACTAACCGAGCCAATGTTGACTCTACTTAATTATTCCGAAATCTTACTTTGATATTTATGATCTCAGTATGCCCTTGTCGTTGACCCTATTCTGCCTGGGCTTTTTTGGAGTTTCTGAGCCTGGGGGGGGGGGGGATCTTGAAAAGTATTAAAGCTCTTGCGATGAAACTTGGCACGTTTGTAGCTTAACAGATTAGGCTTATGACGTGTCAATTATGACGTGTCCTGACGTCAAAATAACGTCACAAAGCCGCCATTTTGAATTTGAGGCCGCCATCTTGAATCCCAAACCTCAGTCATACAGCTGACAATGACGTCACCCAAAATTTTTTTTCCCAGAAACATACTTAGTCAAAACAAGCACACAAAAATAAAAAGTTATCTTCTTCTTACAAACAAAGGGGGAAACCTGAAAAAAGACTGAAAAAAGACAGAAAAATAGTCAAAATACACTTCTGAGAAGACGGTTGCTATGGAAACGTCAATCATCATAGACACGTCATTGACACAGGAAAATTCTTTCTGAAAAAATTTTAGGAAAAGTCACGAGATTTGGTGATTATTCGTCCAGCCGTTTAAAAGTTATAATTCGTTAAAGTCAACGTGCCCCCCCCCCCCTCCCCCAGGCAGAATAGGATTAAGATTTTTGGTTGATTCGATCACTCTTATATACATTTTGCTGAATTAGTCAGACGTTACATGACATGCAGCATGTAAATTTCGTCCGGGTAAGCGGGTCAAAGTGTTTCATATGAAAAGCAAGTGTTCCTGACTACCAGAGTTACCTTATCTGCCGAGGTGAGACAACTCCCTCCCTTCCTCATCCCGCCCCTTCCCCCGCACCAAATTATCCTGCCTCACCGAGACAGTTGGTATCCTCATATAAATAGTTCGTTGTACCTCTCAAAGAAATAGGTGAAAAGTTAGCCTTCGAAGGATACGTTAATAACTCGGGAAGGTTGGGGGGTGGGGGTGGCGGGAGGAGGATTGACTCGGGTACCAGAGACCATTCGCGCAATATCCAACACGCGCTGGTGGACTTAGTGTTGAAAGCTGGCCTATTTGGCTAAATTGTTAGTTTTTTCCTTAACATTTTTATTTACAAATTGTAAATTCATTTGCTACGTTGTGTGATCCCATGTAGAAACGAAAATTTCGCTCAGTCTCACATGCATTACACAACCAGTAAAAGCAATTTGGTATTTGTTTTCAATTCTTTACTGCTGTTATCTACTTGCAGCGCCCTCATCCATCCAACCAATACAAAATAAGATAATAACTGAAGGTGGCAATGTGACTCTGCACTGTATGGCATCTGGGACCCCTCCACCAACTGTGTCTTGGGTCAAGGTCAAGGATGGCCAGCGCCTCATCGGAAGTAAATTAATGTTCACAAATATAAACAGGAGTGAAGCTGGAGAATACAGATGTGAAGCAAGCAATGAATGTGGCAATGCCTCAGAAACTGCGATCATTGATGTGCAATGTAAGTTATTTTACTGAATAAAGAAACTACGTATACGTGGTGGTGTTTCTGTTTTTCAAGTGAAAAGAGCTTCAATCTTTCAGATTTAAGTATGAGTTCAGGTCACAGCCATTGAGTTACGTCATTATGGTCGGGTTTTTTGGAGTTTCAGGCTGTAATTACTGAGGTCCCATTTATATGGCTTGGGTACCCGAGACAACTCTCTCTCAGAAACAGCTCTACTGAGCGTTTAACCCAGACGTTACATGACACGCGACAACAAAAATAGTCCCGGAAGGTGAGCCAGAGTGTTTCACATGAGAAAAATTTCTCCAGTCTGCCAGGGTTACCGGACCTGCCGAGGTGAGACAACCCCCCCCCCCCCCCCCCGAGTTGTCCAGCCTCGCTGAGACGAGTTGGTATCCCCATGTAAAGAACTAGGTGAACAGTTAGCTCGCCCAGGGTAACTGGAGGGAGGGTTGTCTCGGGTACAAGAGCCCATATAAATGGGGCCTGACTCAGCAACTATAACCGCTCGCGCTTGTCGGATATGATGAGGTTATCAATTTGACGCTACGCACGTCGTTGGTTATCTACCACGACATATCCAACACGGGCTGACGGACTAATTGTGAAGAGTTGGACTATTTGGCCAAATTGTTAATTTACAAATTGGAAATACATTTGTTACGTTGTGTGATCCCACGCAGAAAGGAAAATTTTGCTCAATTCACATGCCAGCCTGAGAAAACAGCCGACGTTTCACGAGGTCGCCACTTGAGCCCTCGCAAAACGACGTCTGTGTAACGAGCGCAGAAATTCCATACTGATGACGTGTCTACCCAGATTTTGGTAGTGCTTATGATTGGTTGGAATTTTCTTTCAACCAATCAGAAGCACTACCAAGCTCCTTTCAACTAATCAGAAGCACTACCAAGATATGGGTAGAGAAACGTCATCAGTATGGAATTTCTGCGCTCGTTACTCAGACGTCGTTTTGCGAGGGCTCAAGTGGCGACCTCGTGAGACGTCAGCTGTTTTCTCAAGCTACTCACATGCGTCACCAGTAAAAACAAACTTGTCTTTGCTGCTTTTGTCTACTTGTAGTGCCTGTAGTGCCTTCATCCATCCAACCAATACAAAATGAGGAAATAGCCGAGGGCGGGAATGTGACACTGTTCTGTAATGTATCTGGGATCCCTCCACCAACTGTGTCTTGGGTCAAGGTCAAAGATGGCCAGCGCCTCATTGGAAGTAAATTGGTGTTCACAAATATTAACAGGCGTGAAACTGGAGAATACAGATGTGAAGCCCGCAATGACGGTGGCAGTGCTGCAGAAACTGTAGTCATTGACGTGCAGTGTAAGTTCATTTACTGATTAAAGTGGTGGTATTTCAGTGTTTTCAGTTTTTCAAGTGAATAGAGCTTTAATCTTTCCAATTGAATTATGCGTTCAGGTTACAGCCAATGAATTGCGTTCTTAGAGAAGACATTGATACTTTCTTATATTTGACATTTGCATATATGTACAGTTTCGTCTCAATAACATTGAGAGGACGAGGTTAAAATTTGTTGTGTTGTAGTCTTGCACACCTTTTGCGGTTCTGTAGCTAGGCTTTGATATCTTAATCCGATACAGAAACAAAACACATCTCACCAAAACATAAGCTTTGCTGTACTGGTTATTGCACACCATACGTTTGGTTTCATAGTCGGTTTTTTTTTTTTAGTGTCTGGCATCACCAGACTAGTACCCAGGCTTTCTCTTCTCGCTCACTCGACTTGGGGGAAATTTCGTGACGTCACTGAATGGCATACCGCAAGTTCTCCGGGTGACTCATTCGGTGACGTCAGGACGTTTCGCGCCAAGCCGAGTGAACAGGAGGAGAGTGCCTGGGTACAAGGCTGAGGCTCCACTTATTTGTGGTTCACTTTGCTCCACATCGGCTTTCTACACTTCGTTGTGTACTTAGGTGAATACTTGAAACGCAGACGAATGAACTTGAATGAACTAGAACGCCAGACGAATGAACTGTTAAGACAAGCTGATAAAACGATTAAAGGGACTGAACAATAAACCACGAGGAGAAGCTCGCTTAAAAAGTTTGCGGTTCTTAGGTGAACACCGAGTAAATTTTTTTGTGAATTACTTAAAACCTCCACGGCAATCCCATGTTGCTTCTAACTCAAAGCTTGATGGAAAGTTCAGTCGTTGTTTTACACTCGACGGTTATATGAGTATTAATTGCCTTCCTCACTTGACAACTGGTAGTGAATTTCTATCCCTGTAATTTCTCTATTTCCTTAGATGCCCCAGAAATTACACACATTTCTAACGACCAGATAGTGAATGAAGGGGACGAAGTGACTTTGAACTGTATAGCTGATGGTAATCCAGAACCACGTATCACCTGGACAAGAGTTTCTGATAAAAGTGTCATCACCTTTCCGTTGACCACCAAAGAACAGGATGAAGGGTACTACAGATGCACTGCTGACAATGGCATTGGGCGTCCTGTTACCAGTGATGTACTCATCGTTGTTAGTAGTAAGTGTTTTAATCAGCACGTAATTCATAAGTTAATCCTATCCAGACCGAGTGGGGGAGGGGGGCCAAATTCTGTTGCCACGTGTTAATTACATGGGCACTTGTTGAAAGTAAATGATTTAAAAAGAGCTTTACTTTTTAAATCAGCAATACCCTAGCACTGATACATTTTCTTTCAATTGATAAAAATGAATTTGCAACTTGGATTTCAGTGAACTGCAGAAATCTGATTCGTAAATATCTAATTTACAACTCGAATTTTCATTGCAAGAATTCGAGTTGCAAATATCGTCAAAATTGCAACTCTGATTTCCAGTGCAAAAATCGGAGTGGTGTTAATTTAAAACTTGCAACACGGATTTTCAATGCAGAAATCCGATTTGCAAATATCGTCAATTTTACAACTCGAATTTTTATTGCAAAAAATCCGAGTTGCAAATACCGGCAAAATTGCAACTCGGATTTTTAGTGCAAAAATCTGATATGCAAATATCGTCCAATATGCAACTTGGATTTTTATTTACAAATCCTAGTTGCAAATATCGTCAAAATTGCAACGCGCATTTTCTATGCAAAAGTGTGAGTTGTGTAATTTGAAATTTTCAACT
Source organism: Siderastrea radians (assembly GCA_964017195.1). Taxonomy (NCBI): domain Eukaryota; kingdom Metazoa; phylum Cnidaria; class Anthozoa; order Scleractinia; family Rhizangiidae; genus Siderastrea; species Siderastrea radians. The sequence continues at coordinate 7,834,477 of OZ024895.1, read as the reverse complement.
TGGATTAATCCAAGTTGAAAATGTCATAGGATTTGTAGCTCAGAGTTGTAGTGCATTTCATAGACGTGAATAGGTTCAGGACGTTGACACCTGCTACTGGAAGGTGCGTGCCACAATTGATGTGAAAAGGTTAGCTATACTTTATTAACACGTACCGTATACATTAATTATAAAAACAAAAATTCAGGTTTTAATGTGCAGGGAAAAAATCCAGGGCTGTGCTAATGTTTCGCTTACTTCTTCTTCTTCTTCTTGTAGATCTTGTTGTTTCAAACGACTCTTGACTTTCTTGAGTAACGTTATCATCGCCGTAACCACCACTTGTCCAACTCAATCTTCCGTTTTTCACACCCTACCGATCGTTCTAGCGAGGTATATCTTCCTTGTTTTTCTCTTCCCATTGGTCTTCACACGAGTACTTTGGCTTTGTCACATACTTTGACGAGTGTTTGCATCAGACCATGTAAACACGGGGGCTAACCCACTTCACGTATTAGATGATTGATGATTTCTAGCGTATGTGTTGTAGTTCAATTTTATCCTTAGGTTAAATTTTATTTTCCTTTGTTTTTGGCTATGTTAATGTATGATAATGAGTTTGAAACAAAGGAAATTAAAATTTAAACCAAGGACAAAATTGAACCACAACATATGCATGTGAGTATTGAGGTCGCGATACAGCCACTCACTCACTCGCATTTGCTTAAGAATTTTCGTTGTCGTACCGTAATAAAAATATCATTATTTTACTGTGTCGTTCAACCAACTCTCATGTCTCTTAGCTATATGTTGCGTTACGTCGACACGCTAACGTCGAAAAGGCCTAGACAGCGTGCTGTTTCTAATGACACCATTCCATTTGCAGGGGGGAGGGGATGGTTGTTTTGTTTTGTTTCTCATTAGAGTGAGTTAAAAGGCTCTGGGAGCTGCATATTGAGTACCAGCAGATGCACCAGAGGCTTAGGAATCAACACCACCTTGTTGTAGACAGGTGAGAGCCAGGTTCAGACGTTAAGCCTTAACTGATAGACCAATTACGTTTTCTGTTTGACCCTTTCCGTTAGGCAAAAGGTTAAAAACCCCATACCAAACCTAAGTCACCTCTGCAAGAGGGTTAGTTTCTAACGAAAGTGTGGTGCTGCGTCAGTGGGGACGTTAAATTGGCCACCGTAAAGAGATTGAAAGCTGACGTTTCGAGCGTTAGCCCTTCGTCACAGCGAATCAAGGAATTGTGGGTTGCACTTCGTTTATATGGAGAGTGGTGGAGCTACGCTATTGGTAAGAACATAGTAAGAAACGCGTTCGTTGATACCATGGGGATTAATCTAGAACAAAATCGGCACACTTAATCCCCCACGGTATCCACGAACGCTTTTCATTCAACTAATTTATTCTTGTTTTTCACGTTGCCATGTTCCTACCAATAGCGTAGTTCCACCACTCTCCATATAAACCAAGTGCAACCCACAATTCCTTGATTCGCTTTAACGAAGGGCCAACGCTCGAAACGTCAGTTTTCAATCTCTTTACGGTGGCCAATTTAATTTAACACCTCAGTTAATAAATCCAAAATTCTAAGTCACCTGGCCTTAATCTGGAAGTGACACTTATTTAGAAGTATATTTATATTGAATCTTATTTTTTGGCATTTGCGAATGTGATCCTCTGACAACCTTTATATAGGTGACGTTTGTATTCTTCTTGCTTTTGTCTTACCTAAGTATTTTTACAGCAATAAATCCTTTGTTAAGGGTCGTGTAGAGGTAAAGCTTCAGCAAATAATGGCTGAAATGCCTGCATTTCAATTTAGTTCATTTAAAGGCATGCAGGACGAATTAGTGCCTGAAAAAAAATCGGTACCTTTGCTTTTATCTACGCGTATACGTAGGTGCATCACGAAAAGGATTGTCCTAAATTGGCATCAGTAATGGCACTTTTTGTCATAAAAATTTTAAGTCTGAATCGGTGTTTGCAAAATATAACTTTCGCACCCGTAACTGTCCACATGGTTTTGTCACGTGGCCACAATTAGATGGAAATGATGCCGCATGGTAATTGAAACGTCGTAAGTGGCAATGAACTGTTCTGCAATTATGTACAAAGTGCACTGTGTGAAGCGTGTAAATAGCCTTGGGCACAAATAATTTGTAGCATACTTGAAGATTTTATCTAGATTGGAGCACAGAGATATAGTTGTATTATATTAACCCTAAGAAAATCTTTATCGAATTGTTTCCTTTGCCCTAATGGTTACGAAAAAAGCAACGCTTTTCCCACCAACAACAAGAAACAAAGTAGCTCTAGAGTGACATACTCTTGTTGTTAAAATTAAGATAAGATAAGAACCTTTATGTAGAAGGTATGCATAAACCACCCACTCATCTCACGGTTGTTTTATAGTAAACAACTGGACCCAGGTTCTCAAGTCAACTTCAGGCGTTTGAATAACAATTTGTAAGCAAACACAGGAAGTTTTAAGCTTCATTGGCATATCAACTGAACATAGTAGCTAGTGAAGCATTTTTCCGGTGTCGCTTCTTTCACTACCAGAATAGGGGGTCGAGGAACGTTCAAATCTGTTTATGAAGTCATCAAGTGTGACCATTAAAAGGAAAGCTAATGAAAAATAACTTCACCAATCTTTCCCATGTTTCCCATGGTACTGTTTATTCTCATGTACAAAGTAATTGTAACTTTTGAGACTGGTGATGAACTTCAAAAGAGTGACAATTCAAATCAAAGTTGTTAGCAGCAATTGAGATTTGAAATTATAGTTTTAACCTGAACTTTGCTGCTCTCAGGAGAAAAATAAAAAAGCGCCCGTATATACATCGCTGTCGACGTAAATCGAACAATAGAAAGCAAACAACAACTATGGTTGATTGCAATTTGGTTTAGTGCGATAGTAAACTGAAGTGCCCCTAAAGAAATTATTTGCAATTAGCGGTGATATGAAAGCAATATTCGGACCCATTTAACAGGGCACAGTCTTGGCTACTTATGCATCGACCCTCATCTTGTAAACAGGAACATGTAGACCTTTTCATATTTCTAGGCACTAATTCGGGAGCGAGGGAAAGCGTGTGTGTGTGTGGCGGGTGGGAGGGGATTGTTAGTACTGGAGGTGATAAAAGAAAATTAAATGTGTTGAATCTTTAGTTCAGATCGAAATTTTGTTGTGGGATACAACAAGACAAAATGAGGGTTGTCCTTCATGATTCTTGGCTACAATCACCACTTAATTAGAAAGTTCCCTTCATATTCTTCATTCGGTTACTTGTAAATAATCATTATGTCAATCGTACCTGGTGTAAGGTTTTCTTGTTATTTATCAGCCGTTTTTCCTTAGTCAGTTTTTAGCTTTTTTTCCTATACAGTAAGTGTGCGCCGTACGTACTGCCAAACAATTGCACCGCAATATAATTGGCAAGTGTTCTGTTCGAATCGAGCTGTGAACATCACGTTTCCCGACAATCCGATCATCAATCTTTTGTCCAAAAAGTAGCCATGTTGTGTGTTTCGCAGTAAATTGCAATTGATCTTCTTCAATCATGGAATTAGAAGGTGGTCTGACCAAGTGGTCTGAGGCACTCCACATGCAATCCGGAGATCCTGAGTTAAAGCCCTCAGCTCTGACTCCTCGCTGGACTTCTAACCCAGAAGACCCTGGTTCAACTGTTCGACTACGATACTAAAGTAACTGGTCAGACTCCTATATGTTAAATTTAACACCAATGCTAGTGCCAGTGGTGGCATGTTTCATTATATCAAATGTTGTTTCTTTCTGATACTTTTTTGTTTTTATTAAGCCACTTCCTTTCTTGTTTTGATACACAATGAGATATTTGATACACAGAATGCACTTTACTAATAGCAGCAATAAGGGTTGCGGTTGACCCGAGTCTCCACAAAAAAATACACACATGACGAGCGCCAAATTAAACCAAAGTATATGCATAACCATAATGCCTCCCGCTCAGTGTAATAATTCTAGCATACATTTTTTTCCCTTGTTGTCGATTCTGATGTTTGCGACGTCTTTGGGAATTAATGAAGAAAGTAACTTGGAAGCGGTAGCAACTTAGCAGTACTACCTGGTAGGAGCTATTACTCGAGAGTAATGCATCAGTCAATTCCAGCGGTGCCCATCCCCTCCCCCCCAGGTCAACCCCCGGGCATTAGCATTTTTTTTTTTAAATGGCAAATTCCCGGGGGTGGGGACAAGTTAGTCCGTCAAATGCCCCGGGGTGGGACCAAAATAGAAGGCAAATGCCCCACCCCCGGGATCATCTAGAAAGCAACACTGCTCAAGATTTTAATAATAAATCATAAGGAAAAAAGTGTCACTCATCATTATTATCAATGCGCTTCGGTTATTTTATACCTGTACGTCTCCCCTTCCGTTGTTCATTTGTTTTCAAAATAATGATACTGTATTAATATCAATAACACGTTCATTTATTTGATTTTGACATACACAACTTACAAGTGTTTTATTAAGTAAGCTATATTAAAAGAAATACTTAAATAATTTCGAAGAACTGAAAATGCATGATCTGCATTTAACAAACGGCCAAAACATAAAATATTTTTACTAAACTGGTCATCTCGGATAGCTTAAAAATCCATATAGTACGCAGAATTAATTTCACTTGATACAGTATTTAATCAACAAACGATGAAATCAATCAGCGAACAGCAACAAAGGAATGGAAGATCATGGACGACCTCAGACTGACTACACCGGAACGTTTTTCTCACCTTGTCAAATGCCCCGGGGTCGTCCCGGAGGTAGGCAAATGCCCCACCCCCGGGATTAAAACGTGAGCAAATGCCCGACTAATGCCCGGGGGGGGATGGGGGCACCGCTGGAATTGACTGATGCAAAATTAAGGCATCTTACATTTGCTCGTGGCTCTGATTGTTCAAAGACTGGCTAAAGTGGCATTTCATCGACTAAAATAGAATAGCAACTTATCCAACATTCAAGAATCTAATCATCCACTGTATGTTTGAATTGCAGGGGCCTTAACATGATACAGGCTGCAACGTCTAAAATTATACACCTGTTGCCAGTTTATATGTTGCTTAAAACTTCCTGTGGCAAACACAGACAAGGTGTGTACATTTTTAGAATTCCTTGTGATGTTTGTATTTGACCGTGAATTGTTTCTAGACTAGTGCCGCTTATAACTACACAGGCTATTTACATAAAACACTTGTGCAAAATGCAACCAACCATTCATTCGAAGTGTTTCATTTGCTACCGTGCAAAATGTCTGTTTTGTAAACGACCGGAAATCTGTTTTCCGTTTTTGCGCAGTGCTAGTCTTTAAACGGGACGCTTACAGATCTCAGCGAGAGCGAGCGACGACACTGGAAGAAATAGAAGCTTTAAAACAGCGTTCAAAGGAAACAGGCCAGGTAAAAAATCATTCAAAAGTTTTCACTTATCGTTGAAGTAACACCGATTGAGATATTTTCGAATGTATGAACTTAAAGCAAAAGGTGGATAATTCAAGTGACATTTAGAAGAAGTTTACGGACTAGTGTGAACCAGATTTAAGACTTATCAATCCAAATGATGACTGATTTAAACACGTTGAAGGCGCAGGACACATACGTATACTATAAGGAAAACTATTAGCTAATTAGACTGACTTACGTAAAGAAGGTCTACATCTCTTTAAATGCTCTCCAACCAGGTATGACTTTTAAAAATATGACTCACCTATATGCTTTTTTGAAATATATAATTGGTTCCGTAAACTTCCATGCCAATTCAATCAATTACGGCTTTCCTTACTTAAAGTTCTTTCTCCACTGAAATTACAGATTTTAACTTTGAGTAGTATTAACGTTATGTTATGTATTACATGTACTACAATGAGTAGAGAACTTAAACAGAATGCAGAAATCAAAGTGCTGGTAGTCTTGCTCGCGAGGCTTCACAAGTGTTTCGAAGTGAATTCCTTCTTCTTGTCCCAATAAAAATGACCACTTCCTCGTTTTGTCTTATTTACAGATAAAGGAAGCTGCAGTATGTTTGCGGCTTTGAATGCCTTTCTTTATTGCGTTGGAAACGTTAACGGTTCCCCTCTGATCACAGGTATGACATTTTCACCTTGTATCCGTATTTTCCGTTACCGTAATTAATTTCCTGTGCGTAAGAAGACTGCTATATGCCAGTTCTTATCCGAGCCACTTGCAGATGCGTTCGGCAAGTAACTGGATTGTTGCAATTTCTATCTGACATCGGTCCCTGGTCTCTGTCGTTGTGTTCCTTCCCGAGAACGTCTTAATATACCAGAATCGTTTCACATTCATTAGTCTCCCTCTTCCAGGTGTATAACGATATACTAGCACCTTATGAAGGGAGAGATCGAGTTATAATAACCCTAGTTTTGATTTATGCTGTCTAGTAACAAACTGGGTAAATTCCGGCTGTGTGGGCCACCTATGCCCTTAAGGGAAATGTGACTATCGATGGCCACCAAGAGGCCAAGTGGAAGCGGTCACAAAATGAAATGAACTGACGTTTTTATGCCACATTACAGAAACACAAGACTGAAGTGTTATAATGTCCCCTGTCGTGCGTTTTTCAAAAGACCCGAAACTTTCGGCTCGATTTCGGGCACGATAATTCCCACTGTATATATCTTGTAAACAGTGACGTTTATAAACATGAAACTTTGCTAATAGTTAAACATTTCTTATCTTAAAGACAAGCTAAAATAACATCTTTGTAGAATGAGTAGTTAATATTTTTACGAATGACCTCTCGGTTTAAAACATTAGAGTGTAACTATGCACACAAAAATCCTTATTTTTCAACAGATTATGCTCTAGAATTCCCAAAGAAGGATGTCTCTGACATGGTGAACATCTGGGGTTTGCCGAGCATGAATGCGTTCACTGTGTGCTTCTGGATGAAGTCGAATGATTCTACTGATGGAACTCCTCTCAGCTACGCTGTACCTGCGGCTAACAACGAGATTCTTATAGCCAAACACAACAATTTTGATGTCTGGATCGGAAACGAGAAAAGGTAAGTTATGTGTGCACCTACCAATATCGACCAGTTCAAGAATAAATTTCTTTCTTGTAAATGCTGAAACATAAACAGGTCCAGTGAAAACTCCTGCTGAAAGGCTTTGATGCCCCTGGTCTAGTCCTTAGGATTGTATCCAAGACATAAATCAATAAGACTCTAGGGCTGGTTGTTACAGTAAAATTTTTTCATAAATATCTACTGCAGCTAAGCTTACTTCTAAAGTTGAAAGGAAATGTCAATCTGACACGTATGTCGTCTCTTTTACGTGATAGGGCTCTAGGAGTGTCAGCTAATGACGGAGAATGGCATCACATCTGTGTTTCCTGGGAAAACACCGCTGGATCTTTGGACTTCTACATGGACAGCGTCTTACCTGCAAACGAGACGAACTTCAAGAAAGGACACGTGATAAGATCTGGTGGTTCTTTGGGGCTCGGCCAAGAGCAAGGTTCACTTGGTGGCTGCTTTAAAAACGCAACATCGTTTCGGGGGTTGATGACTAACCTCAGCGTGTGGAATTACTCTTTGTCACCAGATACAATCGCGCGAATCTCCAAAGGTTGCCTAAACGAAGAGCCGGGGACCGTGTACAAGTGGTCATATTTCAAATATGGTGTCAGAGGGAGGCCCAGATTTCATGTTCCATCACCATGCGATGTAAAAGGTAAATGGTTCTTGTTTTGGGTGGAGGAGCTATTCTTTGGTTACTTTGGACTTTTTGCTAGAGATGAGTAGCAATAGAACAAAATATATACCCTATTTCAGAACAGTAGGAAAATCATACCCTTTAGTAGACTAAGACATTTCAAAGAATATCCTTTGAGGCGAACCATAGCAAAAAGAGTAAGTGGTTATAAAACTTGGTCTTAAAAAGCTTCGTAAGTTTCTTTGTGCTCATTATCATTTCAGAATAAGGCATGCTTTACATGCAGCATTAAAATATTAGAGTAACCGATAAGTTAAACTCGAGACTTCCAAGAAAAAAAAGCTCTAGCTAGCGGCCGCTCAACGCAGCCACACTGCCTCCTCCAAATGTTACAGTATCTATCTGGCTAATATTGCAAAGTATACCAGAGAGATTGTACACCTCTCTGGCTTAAGGCTTATTTTCATGTGCTTAGCATCTTTACCCGTTAATGCCAACAGGTGACAATGAAGGAAGTGCAACGAAAACACCGTCAATCACTTCAACAGCAAGATGTGCGATGCAAAGCTCTACAGCAGCAGTTTCAACTCCAACAACAAAAACTCTGGGGACAAAGGACAGCTCACCAGCGAATCCGTCTACTTCTAGAGCACTGCGAACTACAAGCAGTGTTGTTAGGACAACTTTGGTAAGAGCAGAAAGTTCATTGAAACGTTCGCTAGCCACTTCCACACCGACCGTGGAGCCAACGACAACAAAAACAACTATTAACATAAAAGATAGATCAACAATCAGCCTGCAGGTTTCGACAGCACGGCAAAAAATAAGTAGCGCTTTCAGCCTTGTTGCTCCAACTACTAGATTACGCTCGGAAAGTTCACCCCAAAGTTCTCAAGCTACTTCCACCGTAAAAGTGGTGCTTAATCCATCAAAGACAAGTAATCCGATGGCAGATAGCTCAACCGTGAATCCTTCAAAACCCAAAGGCGCGCTAACATCATCGCAAAGTTCTCAAGGCACCTCCAGCTCGGAGGTGCGACCAGCCTCATCCACGAGAAGGGAAGTGATTGAAGATAGCTCGAAAGTGAGTCATTCAACTACTGCATCACCAAAACGTACAACTGCAAGAAATGCTGTCGTTGAAACTTCTGGCCTAGTCTCGCGAAGTCCAGGCATACCTTTACAGCCTACTTCATCTTTGTCATCAGTGAGGTTCACAAGTACAAGTACTAAAACTGGAGAAAGCTCGTTTACTGCCAAACCTTTTACCACCAGAGCATTACAAAGTATAAGTAGTGTTGTTGGGCCTGACTCAGGTAAGGTCTATGGCAGCTTAAATTAATCATTGTAGCCTGTTGTTGGATTTCGTTTACACTGGAAATAGCCAGTGGCTAGGATAACATATGAAGAAGATTTATGAAGTTGAAGTGCCAAAAATATGTTTTAAATGTCCAATTTCCCTTCATCAGTTGATTACGTCCACTGAAAAAGGGCAATGCGCAAAGCGTCTGGATTTAAATCATTATGGGGCATGTCGACTTTATCAGACTTTCCAGAAGAGACGTCATCCAAGTGCAACGGAAACAAAAAACGTTTAATTTGTTCAAACAGGTATTAAAAACAATACAAAACAAAAGGTTTGACCAAGAGTTGACAAAGAGCGTTGAAAGTTCAAAATGTTTTATCTGAAAAGCAACAGAAATACCTTCTTCTACGTTAAAACTGGGTTTCACAGGTAGCTAAGAGTGCCTTTGATTCTTGTATTCTGAAAAATACCTATATTTGTCTTTCCCTCTACAGCTGGGAAGTGCAAGGTACAATGTACCAATGGGAAAAAATGTAGACAGTTTGGAAAATTTCTTTGTCTCTGTGAGAGGGGAAACTCTAAGCACTGATTAGATATATTTAGAAATTTAAACACCCACATGTACTCAGCTCATAATTCCATCACTTATTGCAACCATGTACAGTGTTTCTTATTATATTAACCCTTTAAGCCCTAAAGGTGACGTCGAAGAATATGAAATTTCTCTTCACATTGTCACTACTTGTCCAAACATTCAAGTGATGAGAATAAAGAAAGTGATCACAAAGGATAAGATGTATCGATATTTAGACAAATCCTCCTTACTAGTTCCATGAAAAATGTATGGCGAACACAATATCAGGGCTTAAAGGGTTAACAGGCAATTGAAATAAGTAAGCTCGAGCTCTCATTGGTTTCCTACTAATAGGCTATCAGCTAATGTTGTACGAGAACAGGCAACACGCGACATAGGTGGCAGTAAAAGAGCTCCTTTAAACAGAAAAAAATTTTTTGATAAGTTACGAATATTTCTCATGATCGGGGGTATCAAAGCTAACTCGACCAACTAACCTGCGCTTGCGCTTTGTTAGCTATAAGCTCATGTACAACTCAATTCCATGGAACATTTGTTAACCCTTTCACTCTGCAAGTCAGGAATGGAGACATTAAGGTGATTTTAACCTCTGAGTCTGTGGATGAGATCCGGACCATTTAAATGAAACCTCGTCAGCAGTACTTTCACAGGGTACTATTTATATTAAAGTTTTTTACAAAATGAAATTTGGAATTCGTCATGAATGTTGATTTCAGGCACTCTTGGGACAGAAAAGACATATGGTTTTGGTAACGTCAGCCGCTATCTTTTTACAGACCTAATGGGAAATATTGTGGTTGTCATCCTCACAATAACTAACGAAGAATGGAAACAAGAATATGCGAATATGTACAATATGGCCACAAAGGAGCTGGTTGATCGTATAAAGAAAGCTGTAAGTTTGAAAATGGATAGAAGAAAAGAAACCATGCGGATGAAGATGGCGCATTTTAAATTCGATCATTAAAATAGTAAATCAATACAATCTAGTGGTAACATGAATGCCTTATCCCAGGGCAAATAACACGTCCCACTGTGGCGGCAGTTACCTATTCTCGTTTGTCAAGATCTGCCCGGCACTAACCTAAAGACAAATAAAGTACAAGCGGATGGATAACATTGTGTTAAATCCACACGTTCCAGGTCAACCCTTCATTTACTGCTGATTAATTTTAGAGCTGGCTGAGTTTGGCAACTAGGTTCAAGTTTAATTTTTTATCTTTAGGTAGCTTATGTTGAGGTGTGTACGATTTAGACTGCAGTACAACTAACTTCACATTTTAAAACGATTTTAGATTACTGAAGAAATTGGTAACTAATGCTAAACATTTTGATCACAGACGTCACAATCAAGACGCCACGGTGAGTTCGTCATGATCTTAACCCACAAGCGTGAGTTCAATCATCGTTTTGTCAGATTCTTAACCTCGGAAATCGTTGCTGAATTTTTTGCGATATGATGGTAAAAACCGTGGTGAAAACGTTCGAACATCGCGGCACTTGACAACTCGTGCGATTTCCTTATAACGCAAAAAGCAAGGTTATGCCTTGATAACCCATGTGTGCGAGACACTAAGAAAGCTAGAAGCTCAAAAACCTAGATCAACAAACCTAGATCAATTTCCCTGATAGAATTATAACCAAGTCAAGTTTTCCTCCCTGCATACGTAAAAAAATTCAACATCAGCAAAACTGCAGGGAAGAACTGCTCTGAGGATTCACAGCTAGCTATTGCCACTTTAATTTATTGGGGTAACCTGATTAAAATTCATTATTTTGACAGGAAGGGAAGCGTAATAGCCGAAGTACAACTGTCTTTTGGTGAATCTGTTGGACAGAACGAGGTAGCATCTTTACTCAATGACATGACCAAAGATGGACGGCTTGGCCAGTGTAATGTAAATGAACCTAGTGTAGCAATGGCTGCTATTTCAGGTAAATGGCAAAAGTTTAATTTGGAGTGTTATTCTCCTCATCAATTTGAAAAGCGTCCTTTTAATGGGGACTGACTGTTCAGTGACTTAATTGCCCAGTTATAGAGACATAAATGATCAGGAGCTCTATCTGTGCTGTTATCAGGTGTCCGTTTATTAAAGTGCCCATGAACTAACATTTTTTTTTGCACATTTTGGTAGTTCATTATGTGTTAATTCCGAAATGGCAAGAGAAATTGGATGGCAAGAAACAAAAATCCGTTTTTTAGCCGTTGAAAGTACCCAAAATGACCAAAATCGTGTCTCCGAAGACTGGGAACGAGTTGGCCGACGAAGCGGGCCGTATGACGTCACAAATCGCGCAGTATGTTTGTCTCTTTGGTCTTTGTCAAGTGTTTGAGCGATGAAACTTACATATTTTTCTTGCTAATATTGATATACAATGAAAGATACCGACGACTGAGGAAAACGCTAAGATTCAGCTCGAAGCGATTTCGAAGATGTGCAGTTTTTGGGTTTGTCGTCCGTGAATAAAGCCTAAACAACGACAGCAACAATCTTGCGCGAAGCAAGATGGCGAATTGAATTGTTGGGATTGACTAACTTTCAGCTCTACTGGCTTGACTGGCCTTGAAGGAGAAGCTTCTAGAATTGAATGGTCAGTACCTTTATGTGTTAATAGCGAGAGGTTGACGCAGCCTTGACTTTCCTTCTTTTGTTAACACTAGGTGAAATGCCAAATTTAAGTAGAGTTTAAGCAATACTAAACGGGCATTAAATCTAAAGATCAATTTAATGTAGGGTTAGGCGACGTAAATATGACTTAAACAAGACTTCATATTTAAGTATTGTTTAAGATGTTCCAAAATGCATGTTAAATTTGTTTCATGATTTAAGCTATGTTTAATAAATGTTTAATGAATATCAAATAACGTGAAAGATTTACCTTTAGTTTAAGAAGACTTAAACACGACATTAAATCTGTTAGAAGATTTAGGCAAATTTAGGTTTACCTTAAATAACATTAAATCAGATTAATGATTTAAGGCTATCTTAAGCCACATTTGACGTAACACGAAATCTCTCACAGGATTTTAACTTACTTTAAAACAACATTAAATCAATGTAGAGATTTAGGATCGTTTTAAGTTTAGGTAAACACAACATTAACCCTTTCACTGCTGATTTTTTACCGTTAAGCGGTTTTTTGAGTGCTGTGTTGCCAAACGCCAGTAAACTTTGCTACAAAAACGTTTCTTTACAATTAAGCTAGATTTTAAACCAGACTCTGTTGTAAATTGTAAAATATTTTGTTTTATTGGGGCGCATAGGCCAAATTCACAGAACGCGTGAAGGCTGCGTAAAGGGCAATAAAGATACGTAAAGCACAAAAATGAAGATGGGTGTAACTAGCGGTTATTACTTGTGAAAATAGAGAGCGAAATGAAATTTTTACGTCTCGTCATTCATTCAAGATTTCCCCGCTGTATTTTGTCTGGCATTGCTGTCAATACATCAAGGCTCTTTAACGCCGTTCAGCGAATCTCTACGCACTGTTACTTATGCTTTTTACGATTCTATATCCTTCTTAACGCGCGATACATTTTCTAATTGACAGGTTATTGTTTGCAGAAATATAAGGTGATTTTCCCGTTGTGTTTTGAACGGCTTTGCTGAATAAGATTTACACCTCTTTTCAGCCCATCACGCATCTTTAAGCACCGTTCTTTTCGCTCTTTATGATTTTTTACCCTTGATTACGCACAAATTTTCCATCAATTTACAGATTATTAATATACAGAGAGAAAATGAAATATCTGTGTCCATGACAACTGTCATAACATTTAATAAAATCATGACGGGAAGTGACTTGTCAGAGAGAAGTTAGCAAACACTCATGCACTGGGCTGTTGATTTGTCAACCTTTCATTTAATCATGTCATTTTATAAGCAATGACTGAAGGAATGTTAATCTCATCATAAGGCAGTTGATGATGGATCTGATAACAGAAAGCGTCGTAGTGTAAACTTCAATTCATCTTTTCACGTAACTTTTCACCCTCCGGCGAAATTAAAACACTGCTTTCTTGCTTAATCTCGTCAAAAAGGAAAATAAAAAAGGGTGAAAAAGAAAAAAAATTGGGTGGAAACTGGAAATAGTTGTCTCCTCAAAGCACAGCTCTAAGGGAACTGGAAACGAGATGAGGCGGCGGATTTGATCAGCGGTTTCTGTGCTGGCGTCACTTTCTGGCGGACAGGTCTCAAAAACCGCTGAGCATGCGCGAGCTGTTCCCGCCATCAATGTTACAAAATGGCGGACGACAAATAAGGTTTTGCCACGTAGTTTCGCGTCCCGCCAGTCTGCTCGCGGAGAACTTCTCGTTAAAAACATGGGCTCAGTGAAACGAACAACTCTTCTTGTTTGTCTAGGAGTAAGTTCAGAGAAATCGGTAGTCATTATCCACATGATAATTCCATTTATCTTGCTCCTTTTGGTGAAAATGTTTGCAACTACTCGAAAGAGAAGTGGGCTTAGTTTTTCGGGTTGGTTAAGGTCAGCAGTCGCTGGATAAGCCTGAGATTTGGACTACGTTCTCGTCGTTTCTTCCACGAAAAAATATCAAAAATGACTTTTTTTTCGTTCAAATGGTCTTGAGAAAATGCTGTACGAAGGTTTATTATCATTATCGAGCAAAGGAAGCCACCCTTTATGACGCTGTAAGAGCTGGCTAGTATAAGATAGGACTCCGAAGAGAAACGTGTGAGTACCTTGATTCGTCCCTTTACTCGTTTTCTCGACAGGAAATTAAGCTTACCTTAAGAATCTTACGAGATCTTTTGCAAAATTGTAATTTCCAGTAATTTACTTCATATACGACTGTTGTATTAAAGCAGTAATATTGTATGTCTCTTCGTAAATGCTAATGAATAGTTTGGTTGTTTTTATAATTTGAGTTTATTGTACTGTCTTGTAATCGTTCTCGTAGCGCTGTGGCCGACACCGACAAGGCGAAAATTCCCCGACAGCGGCTTGAAAACATTTACGTGACTTGAAACAAAACGGGGAAAACCCATCTCAAGTTAACACCAAGTTTCACTTTGTGTGTTCATCACAAAAATGTTATGCGCCAAAGAACAACGGCTGCTCCAAAGCCGGAAAAAACAAGAATGTTTTCCACAATACATGTGCTGAAAAACAAACAGCACCACAGGATCAGCAAATTTATAAACCAGCTTCTATTTCAATGGTCACACCTATCTCGAGATTGTAACTCTGGGAGTGAAAGGGTTGAAGAATAGCGAAGTGAACTTAAATTCCAACCCGTTAATGTATTCCCTTCTAGAGCACCTTGCATAGGAAATAAACGACCTCCACATATTGAAGTTAATTGGCATTTTTGGTGAAAGAGCTTGAAATCGCTTCCCATTGAATATTTTTAAGTGATAAGATTTCTAATGAATATTTTTCAGAGAATGCTATGTTAGAACAATTCCATCTCAAATCACTTCATCTGGAATCAACCAAACAAGAACGTCTGTTTTTATCACTGATGGCAGTCATGGGAATTGTGATGGAGCATGAACAAAAAAATCTGTCAAACTGAGCTACTGAATACACGAACAGCACAAACACCAAAAACACCTAAATGTATTTTATTAATGCATAAAACGTGGAAAACTCATGGAAAATGCCGTGATTTTAATAGATCTGGAACAGGACAAAATAGTATCTTTCAAACACAAAGTACACCCCCCTTAGCAACAAAATTGTCATTGCAGCATAACTTCATTTAAAACATACTCAAAAATGTAAAATTATAATAGCAAAGCAAAGTGCATTTCCTTGCCAATACAAGTGTACTCATTGTTTCTGCAGCCACCTTCTTTAGCTTGTGACATAGAGGTGGATCTTGAAGAACTCCTATTAGTTAAAAATTAATGGAAACACACATTTAGGAATGTATCAGACGAACCCTTCATTTATATTCCAACAGCAGACAGGTGCAATCCTTTGTTTTTTAGAGAACTAGGCTGACAGTTGTCAGATGAATCAAAATTCAGCAACTTTAGGCTAATCCTCAAGAGTAATTAATGAAAGAACTTCACTATTGCAAAAGGAAATTGTTGAGCAGTATATTAACCAAATAATCTAAAATAATGATATCACACAGAATTTAAATTTGAATTTAAAAAAAAATGGTTTAGAAACACAAAACACTGAGGTAAGTTGCTTCAGAATTAAGTTCACTAATTAGAAGCACATGCTGCATCAATCAATGTTCAATGCTTCAAACGAGTAGTGTCTGAAAAGTGCAGATAGAGCAAAGACTTATAAAAATGGTTATAATCATCATTCATGCCCCTCTCACACAGCTGCTTCTGACTCCCTTCCAAAGAAAGGATGGCTACAAAATTAATGTAGGATGGCTTGCAAGATGGAAAAAAGGCACAAAGATGTTGGGCTTTATTTCTCAAATCTTTATATACATGCTTTTCACGCCACCTTTCATCAGGAGCATTATAAAGGCATCTATCTCAAGACAGACCTCAAAACATCAGTACACTCCACTGGACTGTTTCAGTATCAATGAAGAAGGTTATACAGCCAAAGAGTGTAGGGCAAACAGACATATGAAAGATCAATTAGAATAAATATTTGAATTGAACACTAGTGACTTTTATGGCTGCCACTCTCTGCTTTCTACCAAGAACTTAACAGGCTGGATAAGAACATATCACTGAAGTCAAAAGCTGTGATAACCTGGAGAAAAAAATGTAAAACATAAATTTTACTTCATTTACAATTGATTAAAAAACTTCTTGGCAAGAAATGTATCATGATGCTGGCACTCAGTAAATTTAAACATTAAAAAACATTCTGCAAATAGATTAAATCTATTTTGCCCACATGACCTGGTTTGATCACACAGGTCTTGAAAGTACAATGTAAAGGTGAAACCCTGTCTTACCAACCACTTTTTTACCTGCAAATATTTTATGACACTTCTTTTTCAGGGCCGTAGCTAGCCGGAGGGGCAAGGGGGGCAGCTGTCCCCCCCCCCCTGGACCAGTTGAGCCAGACAGCTCAAGTCTGTGGACTGTTAGACTCAGTTATTTTGATTGTAGTGACTTGTACTTGTTTGCCATTTTCATGGCCAGGAAATCGGAAATAATGTTGTAAGCACTGAAAACACCTGCCTTTTCACACTTATTCGAGGTCGACTTTTCGGAGACATATCTCATGACAAGTGCTGAAAATAGCGTTTCGGAGCCTCCAAATTTGAAAATTTTCTGGGGGAGGATACCCCAGACCCCTCCACCAAGGCTCGTGCCCCCGTTTACAAGAGACCTGGCTACGGCCCTGTTTTTAAGCCCAGAAATTAACTCATCCAGTTATTCTCTGACTGAAATACTTGCTGAATGCAACAACCATTTTTTAATTAATCATTTAACATCAGGCCCATTGATCAGAGATCATATTAGTGGAATTCCCCTGTAAACATCAATCAACACTCTGATCCAGCTATTTGCAAAAGGTTTTTCGCCCAAAAACTAATACAGTTGTTTCCTATTACTAGAATACGTCCTAAATGCAAAAACCAGTTGAAGCATAAATATTTTATCCACCATTAGCAATCATACTAGGGTTTTACTTTGAAAATTGTGGAGCTGTATACTGGTTCAAGTATACAAATAAATCTATTGCAAAACAAGTAAAATGCTGACAAAGAGATGGAATGGATCTTCATGGGAACAAAGTATATGGGAAAAGCTAACAATACACAAATCAATGAGCAGAAGCAAACCTTAATAAAAATTGTCATCATGTATTGATCAACAAGTGTGTTGATTAAATTTGTTAACCAATTAATAAAGCAAATAAACATGTTCGGTGTTGCTGATCTAAAAAGACTGAGTAATTGCAATTAACAAAATTCAAAATAATTATTTGATTTGCTTTCTTCAGAATTCAACACACGACATAAGGCAGCATTTGTCAGTTAACAAAATTATGCATCACAGTGTTGACTTAAAGTATCAAAAATTCCAAGCACAAAAGGCTTTTAACTGATGTCAAAAAAGGGCACTTTTGAAGACGGTTTATAGCATTATTTGAGCATCAGGTAACACTCTCTTCTTGCCATTAAAGCAATTGTCAGTTTTTAAAAGAGCAGCACTCCACGTCAACATACTCGTACATCAAATGTGCAAAAACTTGATCAGCAAAGGAAAACATAACAACCACCGAGTGAATTCAGTATGTTTTACGATGATCAGTTATGAAATAGTACATCAATAGATTACTGACCTGCAACCATGAGATCACCCCCTTCTGCATGCCTTGTCCACGACAAAGTATTGACGGAAGATAAAATTTTAATGAAACAACGAGATCAATCCTTAACGCCGTCAGAAGATGCAGTTTGATCCAAAATTGGACTGCCGATAAGTATATTCAGTTTCTGAAGTGTACGGCGGCCAAAATGGCTTCTTTGAAACCCACTGAAGTCAATGTTCGATTCAAACATCATTTCCAGTTTAAAGAACTGTCTAACGTAACTTCGATCATCCGTTCAAAGTGAAATAATATTGCAGTTCCCGTGCATAAACAACAACAGCCCGTCCGCCATATTGAATTTTTCAAGCGTGAAAAAGCAAGACGCATGCTCAGTAACAATTCCGTGACGCTTTTGACGTAATATCTTTAAACCAATCAGCGGTTTTTGAGACCTGTCTTTCTGGCGTCCATTTTGAAATGACAAGAAAGTGTGATATTTCTTCGACGTCTTTGAAAGGTAAAAACGAGAATTTGCTCCATTTGTTATCTGGAATAGTGCTATTTTGTAAAATGCTAGTGATATGTGAACCGCTGGTGATCCCATAAAGCTTCGAACCACCTCTATCGCGCACAAATGCAAAATCGTCGTGAATCGTGGATTTAAACTGGAGGGATATTTGAACTTGAACTTGAAGCACGCTTCGATGAGGCTTGTGAAGCTAAGTTTTCTTCTCCTATTCTGGATTGGATCTCTCCATTCACGGAAATACAGAAAACAGAGGTAAGCCGTCTTTCTTTTAGTCTCCATACAGATGATGTGTAGTATATAGTAACTTATAATGTATATTGTTTGCGAACACGTGCACTCAAAGAGGACCAACATTGTAAGTTTTTAGCTAAGAAAAATATTGGAAAATTACATTTTGTAGTTTAGTTTTTGACATCGGATTGCCTTCATCAAATTTAGCTTTGTTGAAGATTTGACTATGAGAAAGGTTTGCAAATAAATATAGGGGCTGATAACATGAGCAAGGAATTATATTTTGAAACTACTAAAAGTGAGGTAGTTTATGTGGGCCCCCTGTGAACAGACTTGCCAGGATCTTGGCAGATCAAGCCATCCCTGTTAACGAGGCCTGGCCTGGTTAGCAGGGCTAAACAGGGTATATGGCAATACCGAAACATCCCCATTAACATGGAATATTGTGAAAGGTATTTACGCCTGAGTTCAATATTAAAATAAAATCAGTTCAATGGTTTTCTGTTTGGTCCTTGTGGCTCTAAATGGTGCATTTTGTACAGTTTGAGGGGTTTTGCAAATCATTCTACTGTACATAATAAGAGAAAAACAAGGAAGGAACACTGCATTTCAAACTGGCCCAGAAATTCTCATCGCTCAGCTTCTAAACCACAAAGGCAAGCTCAATGGTTAAAGATTCTTCTGGTACCATTCAATTGTACATTTGTCAAAAACTTGTGACATGAGCTGCTGAGTATGTTTATTAATTTTTAAACTTAAAGGTAAGCATTGTTTGCAATATTCCATGTTGATAGGGACATTTCAATAATATCCAGGGCTATACATTACATTTTGAAACTGCATACTACTGGCCACATAGTTTGTGTGGGAAGCATGTGGACTGTTAAACATACCAAAAGTAAAATTGGGCCAAGCAATTATATGGGAAAATCTCACCCCAGTTTACCAGGATCCCAGCAATGTGATGCCAGAATCCCAGCTAGCCAGGCTGAAAGTTTTCCATGTAAACTGTGTTTTCTAGGCCAGGGTGACTTGCATCATGTACATGGAATGTACCAGGCTGAACAGTCATCTTGGCCTGAACCAGCCTGGCTAATCATGGGCCATCCCAGCGCATGTAATTGGCCCTAAATATTGAGTTTTCAAAGAAAAGAAATGATATTATTGAAAGTACAGGTGTACCAGATGAGCAAACATCCCTAATTTGCCAAAAAGGTTACCAGTTTCCATGTACTTTTGTGTTTCACCCTTTGCTTGTTTGACCTCCTTTTGTTGCAATCTTATCAGCCCTTACTCAAACATTAAACCAGTAACTTAAATACAACTTAATACATCACCTGGAAACAGCATGCCCTGAGGGCTACTCTTTCAAGAGGAAAAAATGATTGTATATGTTGGACATCTTGCTCCATAATGTCAAGTCACACCCTGCAGAGTCACTCCCTCACAACATTTAACATCAATAAATTGCATGAACATAGATTATGTGCAACTGCTGTTGTGTTTTATTATATGGGCAAGAGTGTTTTAGTGGAAAATAGACCACTCATAAAGTTCATACGAAACTACATCCAGGACTTGAGTGGGGTATTTTCCATATCCTTACTAGTGAGGATATTGATGACGTCATTTCCCACTCTTGCACTGTTGTTTGTGCAAAAACACGTCCATGTAATAAAAAGAAAATTACACGGTGGCTTGAAGGTATAAATTTTATTTTTTCGTGGTAAAAACAATATTCTACTCACTCGCTGCGCTCGCTTGTAAAATATTGTTTTTACCACTCGAAAATAAAATTCACACCTTCGTGCTGCCATGTAATATCTCAATTTATTATACAGACAAGAGTGTTTTAGTGGAAAATAGACCACTCATAAAGTTCATACGAAACTACATCCGGGACTTGAGTGGTGTATTTTCCATATCCTCACTAGTGAAGATATCGATGACGTCATTTCCCGCTTTAACATCGTTGTTTGTGCAAAAATCCTCTTGTTTATATAATAAAAAGAAAGTTACACTGTGGCTTGTATTTTGTCACGGTAAAAAACAATATTCTACTCACTCGCTGCGCTCGCTTGTAAAATATTGTTTTTTACCACTCGAAAATAAAATTCATATCTTCGCGCCGCCATGTAATATCTCAATTTATTATATAGACAAGAGTGTTTTAGTGGAAAATAGACCACTCATAAAGTTCATACGAAATTACATCCGGGACTTGAGTGGGGTATTTTCCATATCCTTACTAGTGAGGATATTGATGACGTCATTTCCCACTCTTGCACTGTTGTTTGTGCAAAAACACGTCCATGTAATAAAAAGAAAATTACACGGTGGCTTGAAGGTATAAATTTTATTTTTTCGTGGTAAAAACAATATTCTACTCACTCGCTGCGCTCGCTTGTAAAATATTGTTTTTACCACTCGAAAATAAAATTCATACCTTCGCGCTGCTATGTAATATCTAAATTTATTATACAGACAAGAGTGTTTTAGTGGAAAATAGACCACTCAAGCAAGCAATTAAAGGGACATGGTCAGCGTTCGTCCACCGTGGACTTTTTTCAAAACGACCCTTCAGAAATCTGCTTCAATCTAATCTCGTTCCCAGATCTTGCGGGTAGACGAGCCGGAAGGCGAGATCTGGTCAAATCCGATTTGTACCACGTGACTGCATGTCAGGAATGTGGCAGGCGAGTCAATTGCGCATGCCCGAGATAATTCTAAGAAAATGGCAATCAAATGAATAACCGATGCTCAACCAAATGAATAACGAATGCTTAACCATTCTCGTCTTTCCTGGAATAATATCTAGCAGAGTATTTTACTAAAGAATAAAGCAGAAGACAATCATGAAAGCTTTAGTTCGGGTAAAAATATTTATTTCATTCAAAAAAATTGTTCATTTGAATTGGCGGTTACATGCAATGACTAGACATGTCTAGATTTTATGCAAATTTGATCGGGTCATGTAATCGAACGTTAATATTCGTACGGCAGATTCTCTATTGTTAAACATCGTTATTCGTTAGAAATAGCTTTATAATGTTACGAAGAACTAAAAAGAAATCTTCTTGATTTTTGAGGCGGACTGTAAACAACCAAACGTCTCAAAAAAGAATATATTATGATTGCGTGCACGATCTCAAATTTGCATAAAAAACAGACATTGAATTCCCTTGGGGCTGCATCGCACGTTCAAATTTTAGCGCTGTGACAGCCATGTTTTGAAACAGCCAATCAAAAAAATTGAATTTTTTTACTTGACCAGATCTCGCCTTCCGGCTCGTCTACCCGCGAGATCTGGGAACGAGATTAGCTTCAATCTTCTCAGTGTTTCACTAAATGGGAAAATTT
Source organism: Siderastrea radians (assembly GCA_964017195.1). Classification (NCBI taxonomy): domain Eukaryota; kingdom Metazoa; phylum Cnidaria; class Anthozoa; order Scleractinia; family Rhizangiidae; genus Siderastrea; species Siderastrea radians. The sequence continues at coordinate 7,812,542 of OZ024895.1, read as the reverse complement.
AGAAAAAAATAACACTGAGAAGATTGAAGCAGATTTCTGAAGGTTCTCTACGCGTATTTTTGATTTCGGGTTAAGGTGGACTTTTTTCAAAACGTGAAAACTAGTGTCCAGGTCAGCGCAGTCTGAACGCTGACTATGTCCCTTCAATAGATGAAGGTTCTGAAATGAAAGCAATAATGTATGTACAGTCAACTCTCTCTATTTTCAGGGGATTGCCAACCTTATTTTTGGCAGTACTGCATTTCATGTTTGCATGTTGCAAAGCATCCTTTGTTTGGAATTACTAACAACCCAGGCCAAGTCACTTCTTAGAAAATGTACAGTGAAACCTCGATTTAACGAAGTGCCAAGTGACTGATGAAATTTGCTCGTTATATCGAGGTCCTGTTCCATACATTTTACTGTAACTTTGGACGGGCTTGACAATATCGTTTGTTAAACCGAGGACTTCGTTATATAGAGGTTCGTTAAATCGAGGTTCCACTGTACTGTAGTCACCCTTGACTGGCATCTGTTTCCCTGACTGATAAGCAATCATACTGACATTGTCACAAATAGATTACAGCTAGAGTGTAAATGATTAAGGCTACCATTTAAACATATACATGTATGATTGTTTGCTAACACTTTGAGAAAATACATGTACACCAAATTTCAATTTTAAGTTACTTTTTACATGCCCTTTTGTTTTATTATCTTCCTTACAGAAGCGGTTTCGGTTCATCTATAACAAGATGATTGAAAAAAAAGTGACACAAGGTTTCATCGTCAGTGAAGAGTATGTATACACTGTTCTCTTTTTTAACCAGTTTTAACCAGTGTAGAGTAATAAAACCTTAAATGCTCCATGAGAGATTGTCGAATAAGAATTAAGTACTCTTTATTCCACTCCACTTTTTCTGGGAAGGGCCATGAAGTTGAATGCACATGTTCTTGAATATCATTACAAGGACTTGGCCATTTGAAGCAGCTTTTCAGTGTTCCAAACTACCAAAGCTGCACACTTAGAATAATTGTAACAGGTCTCGACAAAACCCCCATCTGGTCGTCCAGAACAAGTAGATTTTCCAGCCGGACAAGCAACTTTTCATACTCTCTTGCCCGATGGGCAAGGGCCCTGGCAAACCACCAAAAAAAATTGGGTGCCCAGCTCTTAAAAGCTTTCGTAATAGCAAAGTTATACAAGCTGTACATGTATAAAGGCAACAGTTAGTCACCTGTGATATTCTGCCTTTGCTAGAGCACAACTCTGACTGCTATGTAACAAAATATTTTGCTTTTTTGCAGCCCACAGTCAGAGGCAAACCAGGTTGTTTTCACCAAAATAAAGGAAATTTTGAAAAAAGAGCATGGTGGAGAAAACTGCAAATGGACAGACCTACAAATGGAAGGTACAGTTGTATGAATCAAGTTTTTATTCAGAATCAGTTAGTAGAACAATAACATTACAGTCAAAATACTCAGCGCGTGTGACCTAGAATTCTGGAATGAACAGGTAACATTATTCATTTCAAACAATCAAATTTAATTTGAGTACTGTTGATTTGTTTGGTTAAGTTTTGACAGGTTCATGTGTTCATGGTTGGATGATGTACAGTATTCAAATTAAATTTGAATGTTTGAAATGAATGTAATCCATTCACAGTTGAACAAAACTGTTCTGGAATTCTAGGTGGCATGCGCTGAGTAGTTTTACTGTAAAATAACATTACACGCAAGAAGGCCTCAGTGTAACTACAGAAGTAGCTTAAATTTTGGTCTCAAATTATTATTTATGTCTTTGTTTCCTTTTTTTGAGCTGTTGATAATTATTACATGTATGTGAAATTTTTTCAACCTTTGATTAATTCAGTATCCTTTCCATACAAATCATCGCCCACATGTACATGTATAAGGTAGTATTAAAAATGCTAGAACAAAACAAGTTATTGTTAAACTTATTGTTAAGGATACGTATTTCTGTCTGTCTATTTTTTAGGATATTTTATAATTTTTTTTCTAATTCAACAGCTCAGTTCTATCGCTACTTCAAAACAATCAAGGAGCGAGAGCAAAGAATAAGAAAAGGAAAGAATGAGGCACACAAAGAGAAGTGCAAAAGGAGCAGACGTTTGCTTACTGTAAGGCCCAGTTAATGCTTTCTTCTCTTAGTGCTAATGTGCATAAACTTTACTCACTACACCCACTTTTAGTGTTCCATGCATAGCGGTTATTCACATGTATCAACATCTGTCTTTCAACATGCTTAACAAACACCAAAGATATAAATTTGCCAATCGCCGCCCATTACCTTGTCAGCTCATTTGTATGGAACCAACATCAAAATGTATCGGGTAACTTTGATTGGCTTATTTCAAACAGCAAAGAAAGAATGAAACAAAAACAAGTATAGCTATGCATGTAGTAATAACACTGAAGGCTGGTGTAAAGTGATTTTGGTACTTGTAGAACATGATATTTGCAATGTTGTCATTAGCAACCCTCCAAGTTACATGTAAGACCATTTTTGTTGCCATGGCTACTAAAATTTTGGAGCTAGTGACTAAATTAAACCAAAGTTGCCAGCCTGGCAACCAAAATTGAGAAGCAGGATTTAAAGCATGAGCTTAATTTGGCGTTTTAAATTTTTCACTGGCAACCAAACTTGAGCAGTCGGTTGCCAGATGGCAACTAAGGTGGCAAGGTCAGCCAAAATATTGATGCAACTACCCTTGGAAAGCAAACTTAGAGGGCTGCTCTATCAGATGTTAGCCTGGAACTTGAAATGGAAGTGACATTTCAAAACAATTAAGCTCCTGAGGGACAGAACTTGATAATATACCAGAAGATCAAAAGCCACGAAAAGGCAAAAACCAGCAAATAGATTATACAGAAAGTTTAAAAAAGCAGCATTCTTATAAGCTTTTTCTTTTATTAAACAGCACTTAAATGTGGTTTTAAGACAGATTTACATAAGATTAAACGGGACGTAAACAAATGTTTGGGCTAGATTTAATGTGAACTTAAACTTACATTAAGTTTTAGCCTTAAGGTGGTATAAGCTAGGTTTAAGTCGAAATTAAATCTGGGTTTAAGTGACTTAAACGCCAACTTAAACCAAGTAAACATGAGTTTAAGTCATGATTTATTCAGGTTTAATGTCCCTTAAATTTTCTTTTTCGCCTTGTGTAAGAGCGTCATTGTATGTACTTCAATTATTTCACTCAAACCGATACAAGACATGCTCAAGTTTACGGTGTACTTGTTTGTAACTTTAAAATTTGTTCATCTTTTCATAGGTTTTCGCGCCAAGAGAAAGATAGACTCAGTTGTTTGGCTCTTTCGAATGAGGACTTTTGCAGAGAGAACACTGAATAGATATAAACTCATTAGTTAGCAGGAAGTATTTTATACATTGAAGATAAGTATACCCAAAATTTGCTTGAAATATTACATGCCTAATGGCCGAGACATCAATAGTGATTTCTAAAGAGCGTGTTTTATTTATTATAATCAGCAGCTGCAAATGATTTTCAAATGGAAGTGCAGTGCTTTTATTGTAAATTTCAAGCCATTTATGGTGAGGGAGCATTTCAAAGCAAATAAATAAGACTTTTTGAGTATGGTGCTCATTTGTGGTCTTTTACTCCGCCTGGAGGTGCTATGAGGATGATGACTGTGATAGATAAAGATGGACATTGTATGATACGCGTGCAAACTCAGACTAGTGTGACTTCAGCTTTATCCTTGTAATAATCCATCGCTTCTGACTACATGAACTGGTTTAAGTAATTGCCTATACAATATTAGACCAGCTGAGATTTTTGTCCTTCTGTTCAGCAATTTGCTTGAGGATTTTGGTACATACCAATTTTGTGGAAACATTTTTTTTTCTTTTTTTTTTTTTATTGAAGAAAATAAGACTTTACAATATTGAATGTTGGAAAAAAAAAAGATGTACAAAAAACAGATACAATATTGATAATACAGAGAAAAAATTACACCGTTTCGCTACATATAAGTACAAGTACAGAGTTAGTTTACAACAGATTAATTTAATTACAATTTTAACGAAAACAAGAAAAAAAAGAAATAGGAAAAAAAAAAAAAAAAGCAGGTGGCACATTCTATGTGGAAACATTTTGAGGGGCTAAAGCGCATAATGTTGTCCATTTTGATCTAAATTTCGACAAGGTGTTGTTTTTAAAAGCGATTCTGCTTTCACAAAGGATCTTGTCTTTGAGAACGAGATGAAACATTTCAAAGCTTGGGGGGCTGTTATCCAACCAAGCCTGGAAAATGTGATATTTTGCGATGATTAGAACATGGTTTAAGGCGTAAAACTTAGTACAGTCTGGTTTATAGCCGTACAGAATATCCGTCACGCTTAAGGAACGATTCTCCGATCGTTTCTCATTCCACCAATTAACAATTTCACGCCAAAAACTTTGCGTAATGGGGCATTCATACAAAAGATGAACAGATGAACCAAAGTTTCGTTGGGAAAGTTGCAGCGCTCACAGCGAGGTGACGTTTTCAGTCCCATTTTAAAAAGGCGTTTGTTTGTAGGAAGAATACCATGAATGATTTTGTATTGGAAACATCTTAGTTTGTTTTCTACTGTGACTTTAAAAGGCAATTGGTAGATAGCTTTCGGGGATAAGTTTTTTCCGACTAGTTCTAGTTCTATTTTTGGGGATTTAAGAACTTTCAAAACAAAAAGTTCGCAAGCAATTTTGGCAGTGACATTAGAGGGGGTTAGGTTATCTCTGACAGCCATATTGGAGGGTATTTGCTTAGGATTTAAAAGGGAGTTTTTCCACCTACTAGGGATTGCAGAGAGGAGGCCGTAATATTTTAAGAAATTTACTTTTAGACCATATTTATCTTGAAATTCGGTTATGGACAAGAACCTACCATCTACCAGAAGGTCGCGTATTTTAATCACACCTTTTTGATACCATGACAGAAAAAAGATCGGTTTTCCATCTATTCTAATAAAACGGTTGTTCCAAATGATTTCATTTCCGTATTCGTCAGCAGATGAGGGGTCTGTGGAGTGTATCTCCTGCCAGGCCGAAAGTATTTCTTTGTAGAAGGAGGGTAATTCTGAAGACAGATTTAAGTCATGTATATCAAAGTTACATTCGAAAAGGAAAGTGCCACCGAGGTGGGTTGTGGCCAAGGAGAAGGCAGCGCACCATTTACTATCTCCAGCTTCGCATAATCGCTTTGCCCACGCAGCCTTAAGAGATTTATCCATCATAACAAAGTCAACCATGTTAAGACCGCCTTTATCAAGAGGACCAATAAGAGTGTGCCGTTTAATTTTATCCGGCTTCATTTTCCATACGAACCTGAAGCAAATATCGTTGACTTGTTTACATATGTTGGATGAAACTGAGAGAACAGATGTGTTATAGACTAGTTTGGAGATGGCGAGAGTCTTGACAATGCATATCCTTCCTATTAAAGTTAGATTTCTCGCTGACCACCGATTTAAAGTCTTTTTCAGTGATACAATTTTTTCTTCGAAATTGATTCTGCAGCTAACCGCCGGGTCGTAAGCGAAAGCAACACCGAGAGCAATTACGTATTTCTCTGGCCACGAGATACTAAAGGGGGATCGCTTGCCCTTGTTTTGTTTAAGGCTGCCAAGCCACATTTCTTCTGTTTTAGAAATGTTTATTTTAAGACCTGAACACTCTCCAAATTCACTTAGGAGGTTAAATAGGTGGTCCGCAGAAGAGTCGTTAAGTATGAAGGCTGTGATGTCATCAGCATACAGACTTAGTTTTATTTCAGTGTCATTAAGTTTCAGGCCACATATGTTATTATTCTGCCTGATGGATTGGGCCAGCGTTTCAACAGCCAAGATAAATAGCAGCCCTGATAGGGGACACCCTTGCCTGACTCCTCTATGAAGGGACAAGAAATTCGAAGCAAAACCATTATTAAGTACGCAGCTGGAGATGTTAGAATAAAAGACGTGAATCCAGTTCTGGAACATTGGCCCAAAGTTCATAGCGTCAATAGCCTCGAATAAGAACTTCCATTCGAGGGAATCAAAAGCTTTTTCGAAATCTATAAATAGAAGCATGCCAGGCAGATTTTGTTTCTCGTACACATCGATAACATCGGAGATTAAGCGGATATTTTCTCCAATAAAGCGATTTTTTACGTATCCAGTTTGATCACTATTTATTAAAGTCGGATGAACTTTCTCTAGTCGATTTGCAATGCATTTGGTTGCAATTTTGTAATCTGTATTTAACAAAGAAATTGGTCGCCAGTTTTTCAGAAGAAGATTATCTTTGTTTTTCTTTGGTATAAGCGAGATCACGCCTCTTCTTTGTGAGATTGACATTTCGCCTTTTTGGTAGGCATCATTATAGCAGTCAATTAAAGGGCCCAAACATCGTTCCAGAAACATAAATAAAATTCTGCTGTGAGGCCGTCGGAACCGGGGGTTTTGTTTTTTGCAAAAGTTTTGAGAATAGACAGACATTCATTGGCAGTAATAAGACCTTCGCAGATGTTTTGCTGTTCGGCATTTAGTTTGGGTACCATTTCAGGGTTTAGGAAGTGTTTGCTGGGTTCATTAAATGTGCTAACTTCAGGCAATTGTGAAGTGTACAGCGTTTTGTAAAAATGTTCCATCTCCAATAGAATTTTATTTGGTTCCTCTAGGTACTCATTTTCATCTGTTTTTAATTTAACAATGTGTTTCCTGTTATGCGAGCGCTTTTCCAAATTGACGAAGTACTTGTTATTCCTTTCACCGTGCTCGTACCACCTTACTCTGCTCCTAATTATAGCACCTTTTGTTTTGGGCTCAGATAAGTTTTTCAGTTCCAATTTAACGCTTCTCGCTTCAGTTTTTAAATTCACATCGTTGGGGTTTTTACCGAGAAGAACATTGAGTTCGTTTAATTTTCGAAGTAGGTCCATTTCTTTGTTCTTTCTGTTTTTGCTAAGGCGTTTTGCAAATCGTTTACAGAAATCCCTGATTTCCATTTTAATCATTTCCCAATAAAGTCTTTTGTCGTCAGTTTTACTGTGCTTTTCTTTTGCGTGAATTAGAAAGAATTTCAGGTTTAAGACAAATTCTTCATTTTCAAGGAGGGAATTGTTGAATTTCCAAAATCCTGGACCAGGTTTTTTCTGTGAATTTTCGTACTGAATTTCAACATAGATTGGGGAATGATCGGAATCATGATATGCTTTAACCTCCGTTTTACATGTCAGCGGCACTAGGTGTTTAGACACAAGCCAGTAATCTAGGCGGCATTGTATTTTGCCAGAACTGTTGCTCCACGTGAAACGTTGGGAGGAGGGGTGATGAAGTCGCCAAATGTCAACGAGACCCAAAGTGTTGCGAAGGTCGTTTATGCTATCAATAACGCTTCTTCGGTTGTTTGTATCTTTTCCTCCCGTCTTATCAACACTTTCAAGCGGGCAGTTGAAATCGCCACCAAGGATGATATTGTCGTTAGAGTAGGGTCGCAATTTGTTAGACAATTCATTGAAAAACGTTTTTTGGAGACTTGGATCATTTGGAGCGTAAATGTTGACAAAACAAAATTCTTCATCTTGTAGCGAAGCCCGAACGAGAAGAAACCTCCCTTTTTTGTCTCGGATAATGTCAGGGTTTTCAATTTTGAAAGTCGGTTTGATTAACAACATCACGCCTCTGCTGTGTTTTGAACCATGGGAGTAGAAAACGTCGCCACCCCATTCCGCGCCCCATATGTTTTCAATTTTGTCGTCGCTATAGGTTTCTTGTAAGAAAATTACGTCATATTTACCGTTATGGAGCCAACGAAATAAATTTCTTCGTTTGATCGACTTATTTATGCCTCTGATGTTCAGAGAAATACATTTAAGATTCATGTTTGCTTAAAAACATAAATTACTGGGCAACAAATGCGCACCGCTCAAAAGGGATATTTCCCAAGAGATGTGCCTGACTGCAACTATTTAAAAAAGAAAATAAATTAACATTAAACACACAATAGAAACTAAAAGAGCCGACAAGCGGCTTATTGTATAGAAGGGATACTAGAGAATGGTTAAAACTCATGAAGATAATTAAAGGTGTCCCCTCTACGCCTCCCCGCGACCTAATTATTAATTCTAGTTTCGTTCAACGTGATTGAAAAAAGAAATTATAAGCAAGGGCGAAGCCTTATTAAATAAAAATATCTGGAAAATACATGGTTTTAGGCAATACATTTCAACTAGCTGTAACCTCAGATAATAAGGAAGTGATTAACCTAGAAATTATCTAAGTCTTCTAAGCTATAGATTCTTTCTGGGGCATCATCAACAGAAATTTTGAAAAAGACTTTACCATCAACTGTCCACACACTGTGCCAATGGTTCAACTTTTTGGTTTTCCAGACTTTGTTGAAAAGTTCGCGGCGTCTTCTTGTGAGGTTCTCATTGATGTATACGATGTCTGCTCCAGGGAAAACATGGTTTAAGCTTTGATTCTTCAACTGCTTGCGGGCGCTGTATAGTGCTTTGTTAACTTCGTACGATTTAAATCTGGCAATGACTGGCCTGGGTTTGTTTGATTTCTTGTTTGCGGATAACCGGTGGCAGATGTCAATGTCATTGTTTCGAATAGGGACGTTGAGCACGTTTCCGAGCTTAAAAATTTGTTCGGCCAGGTTTTCTTGGGAGCTCTCTGGAATGCCGTGGAACTCTAGATTATGTTTTCTCGAGTACTGTTCTAAGTCGTCAATCTTGTTGATAGCGGTGGCAAGGTCTTCGGCCATTATATCATTGTCTTCTTTGACTTCTTTGAGACTAGCTTTTAGAGACTTGACTTCTTTCTTTAAGGTTTGGTTTTCCTTCACAAGCTTTTCCACTTCAGCTATATGAAAGCTTAGCGATTCGTGTAAATCGGCGTATTGCTTTCGTAAAGCTTGATTGTCTTCTAACAATTTGTTAGTGTTGTCTTGTATTTGTGTCAAAATCTCGCGCATATCCGCCATTTCGATGCTATCGGATGTTGAAGGCATAATTCTTACCGATTTGGCAGGCGGAGTTTTGGAATCAGGGGAGCTGCTACTGCTGCATCTTTCCTGCCGTTTGCCACGTAAATAAAAAGTGGTAAGGCCTTCCTTGTTTTTATCTTCTTCGGTCATCGGGAAGGTAAAGAAACGGCTACGGAAAAGTCCGTCCGGCCGCCATGCTGCCGTATGCTAATTTTTTCATTTTTGTGGAAACATGCTATGGCAGGTGAGACCTAGTGTGCTGAATTCCTTTTTTGTTGTTGAGATATGCTCTTCAGTTACAAATGTCTAAGAGTTTGTGTTCGATCAAGCTCGCATAATCCTTTGAATTCTCCCAATACTCTCGTGTTTGCATCAGGCTTCCGCTATGTAGCCATGCATGCCTCTATTAATGTTTGAAGGTATGTATTCTATTATCTTGGGCACTTATTTAGTAACAGAACCCCCCTTTGTTACCAGTGTTTTTACACTGATGGGGCTATCCTGTGTATACATCAGTACAAGACATTTATATGTTATGGGAATGAGCCGGGAATAGGGAATAGGGCGGGAATGAGCCTATGCAGCTAATTTCCGGAAAAATTATTATTATTTTATTATTATTATTATTATTATTATTACAAGTGAGACCGGAAAACAATGTTATAATTATTAGTTAATCATTAGTAATACACCTCTCATCAAATTAGAACCAGTGTTTCATAAATTTTAAATAAGCCTCTGTTGTAGGTAATATAAACTTAAATATCTAAGCAATTTAAATGCTTTATTCAATAAGTGATTTGAAACCGGGATACTATAGTGCAATACGTTTTCTACAGTGTAAGACGCTCTCATACTCATATTTGTCTCCTTATATGGTAAAATGACGCTGTAGTTGAATGATGATGATGATGATGATGATGTACCTTATCTACTTGTATTAATTCCCCGGGAGGTTTAATTAATAGTAGGAAGTAGTGAACCCTAAAACATACCAGGGCATTGCTTTCTTTCTTGACTGTCCAATAGTGGTAGTTACTCAGAAGGAGTAGCTTACTGGAGTTAATATGAAATATAATTTAAATTACTGTAAAAGCTCTAATAGTCCTGCTCTCTAATACGCCTTCTTACCTACTACTTGCTAATTACAAATAAATTATTTGCTTACAATTATGTCATGACATTGGGGCTTGAAAATTATTTTATGTTTCGACTGATGCCGGGTATTATTTTACTGCCAGAGGAAGATGCGAAGAAGTGCAGCATTATGCATGTAATTACTTACATGTAATTCAGGTGAATCAATTCATTCATCTATTTTAACTACCAATCAGTCAATCACTCAACCACTCAACCAACTGGCTGATAAATCAGTCAATCAGCCAATTAAAAAATCAATCATTCAATCAATAAATCAATAAATCAATCAATCTGTGACTTCAGTGTTGCCAATGCGAATAACAAATGGTCCAGTAATGACTAGTGACTTTATTTGATGCACAGATTATGACTCACTCTCTTACTACCCCAGACCGTGATGGCAGTAGATCTCGAGACTTAAGGTCTTTTTGGTTTGATAATTTGTCACCAATAAGCATTGTTACTGATTGCCATAATCTGGTACCAAAGAAAAACAAAAGGAATAGCCTCTTCCTAAATCATTTCAGAATAGTCTGAAACCTAATAGGCAATGAACTGACAAAAAGGGATCAGACTGGTGAATCAGTCAATCAATATAGTTTTCCCCATAAAGAGAATTGAATCAAATAGGTCTGACTCTTCATTCCTGGGATAGTAGTTGGGGGGATACTCCCCCCAAAAAAGATATGGGGCAGGGTGTGCTCATCAGATATTTTGAAGTAGAGCCCTAAAAGGTACTCCAGGATTCATTCCATTTTCATACATCATCCACTTAGTAGTACTGAGGGGTCAGTCAAACTAATCAATGACATCAAAATGTTAAGCAGAAAAAGACAAAAAAATATATAACCTTATTTCAAAACTGCTCTTCAAATTTTTTATTTGAATTGATAAAGTGTGTCTGGGAATACAGCTAAAAGTACAAATTTCTTAACCAAACCCTTACAATAAACTGCCATATTTTCCTGACATCAGGTTGATGGAATAAAAACCTGTAAGAAAAACAAAGCAGATTTTAATTATCGCAATTACCAATAGTAGGACAGTCAGTGTGCATGCGCCAGAGAAAAATGAGAGACTGCTCGTAGTCTATGAGAATGGTACCAACTTGGGCCGGTACGACTTCAGATCGACTCCAAATGCTTACCTCTGTTTACACGAAACGTACGAAACATGAGTTCACCTAGTATAAAAAAATTATCATCTTAGGCTGTGTTTACACGAGTGATTTCATCCCGAGATGACTTTCATATCGGTGTCTGGTCATTTACCTGTAAGTTTTTACATGGTTTGGAGCTGAAATGGTGCTTACCCCAGGACGATTTCATCCCCGTGCTGAAGACCGGGATGAAATCGTCCCAGGGTGAACACATTTCAGCTCCAAATCATGTAGACATTTACAGGTAAATGACCAGACACCGCAATGAAAGTCACCCCGGGAGGAGATAAAAGTCATCCCGGGATAAAGTCACTCATGTAAACAGGGCCTTAGGCTGGTTTAACTCATCACTGCTGCTGAACCAATATGAATGACTCAGAACGGTTTGAAATCAGACTGGGGTGCCACTTAAGCATGAACAGGGTTCCAATTGGTCTGAGATATTTGTTTTGGGTATGCACTTTTAATAAGTGGCGTTGGAGCATTCCAAGCTGTTGGATAATAGATAAAGTGGATTTTTAAGGATGGGATGGTTGCGGACCATATTAACACAAACAGAGTTTAGATTGGTCTCAGGTAAACACTTCATGCCAGTCTGACTTTCAGACCGGTCTCATGTAAACAAAATCGTACCAGTCTGAGTTTGTACCGGTCTCATGAAATCAGGGCATTACTGCCCCTGGGTCTCTGAGGATGTTGTTAAACATTCTTGAGAGCTGCTCGACTTTAGGCTAAGGGGGTGTTTTCATAATACCAGCATGATTTTCATTCTGGTACAAGTTCCTCCCGATTTCCTCTTGTTTCTCTGTATTTGTTTAATGATTACAGCACAACATCTCATAACTGTGCGTTAATCAGCATGGTGCATTCCTGGATGAAACATACGGATGGAACTGGATCTACGGTCAGGGTCGTTCTGTTCGATTACCGAAAGGCTTTCGACCTGATAGATCATACGCTTCTCGTTAGAAAGCTGCTGGCCCTTGACATGCCTGTTGGTGTATCCTGTTGGATCATCGATTTTCTCACAGACCGTACGCAAAGAGTCAAACTGGGAAACGACTGTGTGTCTGAATGGAGAAAGGTGCCGGCTGGAGTTCCCCAAGGCACCAAGCTCGGGCCATGGTTGTTTATTCTCATGATCGACGACATCGATACAAGCAATGCGGAACTCTGGAAGTATGTCGACGACACAACCATCGCAGAGTGTGTGGACAAGAACAAAAACAGCACTATTCAATCTGACGTGGAGGAACTGATTGCTAAGTCTAACTGTAACAAGTTCCAATTAAATGAGGCAAAGTGCAAGGAGTTACGAATATCTTTTGCTAGATCCACTGTGGACTTTGCTCCCATTGTCATTAATGGCAAAGCAATCGAATTAGTACCCACTGTTAAGCTGCTAGGTCTAAATATATCTTGTGACCTTAGGTGGAATTGTCATGTTGAGGAAATTAGTAAGAAAGTTTCGAGTCGACTGTATTTTCTTAAACAACTGAAAAGGGCTAATGTTCCCCAAAAAGATCTATTGACCTTTTACGTAACGTGCATCCGCCCTGTGACGGAATATGCGTGCCCGGTATTTCATAATGCGCTGCCCGCTTACCTATCTGCGGAGCTAGAACAACTGCAAAAACGCGCGATGCGTATCATTTTTCCATTTACATCGTACCGCGACGCACTACAGCAAGCACGCTTAGAAACGCTTTCTGCGCGCAGAGAATTAATCACATCTAAATTATTCGAATCTATTAGCAGTAATGAAAACCACAGATTATATAAGCTTTTACCCTCGCGAAATAAATGTCATTTTAACTTGAGACATAAAAGAAATTTTAATATTCCTATGGCCAAGACTAAGAGACTCATGAACACTTTTATATATAGTAATTGTAATTAGACGATATTATAGTTTTTATTCTTATAATTAATAGATTTTATTCTTTCTTGTAAAAATTAATATAATTCAGCCTCTGGCTGCAATTTTAATTTTAATAAACTATCTATCTATCTATCTATCTGTACAAGTCATACCTGTGTGAGCTTGCCCCAGTAGTGGTACTGGGTCACAATAATCACTGTGGTACGGAAACCCAGACATGGTATAACTGTTTGATTCATTCTGCATTAAGTTTTAACCCTTTAACCATCAAGAATAAATCTTACATCACCGTGAAAAATGGATTTTGTAACTTAAGTGGGTATAAGGTTTTCATCACCTACCCCAATGGAAGTCTTGATGGAACACTCATGTAAATGTTGTGATTTAATTTTTTCCTTGGTTCAACTTTTATTTGCCTTTGTGAGTATTAGGATTGCCAAATTTTCTTTTTCCGAAAAGGCTGTTTTAGCCACCCAGTCTTCTATGTGTTTACACGACAATATAAAACAGATCATGTTCAAATTCCACACTACAGAAATTTGTGCTTGTTCTCACACACTTAAAGGCAGATGGTTTAAATCTCTGGTATATTTGAATGATTTTAAACTGTTTAACTGTGCTTAATTATGTTTGACTGGGTTCAGAAATTGGAATCAAACACTGCTGTATGCATATTATTGGTTTAATTGTGTTCAACTACCGAACCCAAATTAAACCGATCATTGCATTTGACCCAGTTCATTTTACTGAACAGTAAGATAGTACGTAAGCTGGGATAATTATGTGATTGATATCTTCCATGTGCATACCTTCACTGTAAGAAAAGCTGCATCACTGATCACTGCTGACATATACATGCCTAGTATAGATAAAAAAGGATCAGTGAAAACAACAACTTCAGGGCTAAAAATTGACAGTGTCCTGGTTGCCAGTAGCAATTTAAAACTGACCAGGGCCACTAAAAGTTGAGGTTTGTTTTTACTTAGAGTTCTACAGTATGTGGTACTTTTTCCACATGATTATTGGCGAAATCCCTGGATAAAAGACTTACTTCTCACCCAGGTTGGGAGGGTCTATTCAAGTAAATATGGTTTTAAATTTTTTGATTTAGACTAGAGGATTTTGAAAGCCACTTTATCTAAATGGCCTGGTCCACTATACTAAGCGAGCAAGTGAAAAGACCTTGGGGACGAGGTTGGAATTCAAGGATACTGGCCCGAGTTGCAATTCAATGATTCAAGCACTGAAGTTAATTTTGTACCCTGCAAATTATGGAATAACTTAATCAGTGAAAGTAGAGAATGAGATGTACAAAACAATTACATTCACCTGCTTTGAACTCGATTATCTTAAGCATATTTTCCCAAAAGTGATCAACACATAACTTTTAATAAAAGTTTTACAATTGTACCTAATTCGAAATTTAAATTTGTTGTTTGTCATCAAATCATGCCAACTATAGCTTTGAACCTTACTTGACCTAAGAAACATTCGTGAGTCATTAGATGTATATAAATAATTTGCAAGCAGTGAAGAAAAGCCCAGCTAATAAACAAAGGGAGATGGAGATAAAATAAAGTATGTTATGTGTTATGTTATGTTATGAGATGTTTACAACACGTAAGCTTAAATGATGCTACACAAAAGAATTTAAGCTTATCTGCCAATATCAACATTAGGAGAATAGCCTGACCTTCTTGCTTTAAGCAATAGCTGTTTGAAACATTAATTTTAACAGCAACGCTGTAATTAAAGTTACTGAAAACATAAAGGATGCGATGCTACACTTTTACTGGGCCAACAAATAAAATACATGTACGATTCACAGACGAGTGTACAAAAACTACATCACTTCATATAACGTTTATTTAAAGACTTACGAAACTTAATAAACTTTAGCTACCAACCTACGTGTCTATCTTTAGGCTTTTTGCTACCGGAACGAAAATGGCAAATTATTTAAGCACTGGACTAACGATAAATATGAAACATTAAACAAAAATGATCGATCGGTAAAGCCCTGCTAATATATTAAGCTGTTTACCGAAGACAATAAAAAGCTATAATTACACGTACCTGACATGAGCAATGCAGCGAGAAATGAAGTGCTGTCCTCTTTCGGAGAAACCATTAACAATTCTTTAGCAGAAATGGACCGACAGAAAGCTAAAACACCTTTTTACCCCATTTTTCAGCTTTTGTCGCTAGCTATGCCGCCGCGCCTAAAACGTGCACCAGTCTTCCTGAGCAATCCGTTACATTGGTGCCCAGTACTCCGCGTGCCTGCAATTCACATCCCTAAGCTCTATGAAAACGATTTTTTTTAAAAAAACTGTTAACGTAGTTAGAAAGAGCATAGTTTGAAACCAAATATGCTGATTCGTTTTTACATTTATATTAAAACCTCACAAAACAGGGGATTATCAAAAGTTTAAGGTTCATTTTTCATTGTGCTTTTTTCAAAAGGAAAAATAATAATGGACGTTTTTGAATAACTTGCAATTTTTTCTGCGATATTACTGTGAGAAATTACGAATTTATTGAGCTTAAAGCAGTTTTAAAGTGATTTGAATTTTCTGTACGCTCTGGTCACGTGACCAATGACGTCACAACAGTGAGCATATCATGGTCGTTACTTTCATGCGAAGTACTATTAACCAGCCAAGCTTTGTTTCTCTCCGCCTTAAACTACCATAGTTACTGACTCCTTACCAGTCCCCTGGGAAATGCTCCTGTACAGAGCCACCTTAACTTTCAAATGCCAGATGTCAACTGGCAATTTCCATATTGCCCATTCCAATGACTATCAGGGCACGTTATCTGCTTTTGAATTGATGGAGGCCTGTTCTTGCAGTGAGCTAAAACATATTTTTTGCCATAGTCACGTGAATAATGACGTCATCAACCCTAACGTTAATATGAGGGATAACTTTCACGAAGTTGTAAATAACACATGGTACAGCATTCTCTTCGACCACAAATTAACTAAGTTATTTTGCATTGAAATTTTTCTGGTGCAAGGCATTCTGGGAAAGTTCTTATTATAATTATAATATTGTTTTTAATTATTATTATTACAAATTAAAGGTGGAGAACGAGATCGAAAAGGCCCATTTTGAAACCTCAATATTGATTTTCTGTTGGCTAATTAGGTGGCTTGTGTGGTACATGGAATGAGTCAAGAAGAGACTAGGAATTTCCAATACAAAGCCTGCCACAAAATTAAATAATGGGAAATGAAGGACACATATTTTCATTGCCCTTCAGTAATAAAAATGATTAAATAACTTATGCCATAAATTCAAATTAAACCTACATCACCAAGACTGTACTGCAGAAGGGTCAATTAGACGGTGTTAAGTGTGGTATGTGAAATTTCATATTATGGTCCTCTTGAGATAACAGGAGGAGGGTCAAAAAGAAGAGAGGAACAAATCTGTTTGAAATGTGTGGTGTTTAAAGAGGACCACATAAATAAAATGCAGTGGAACCAGAGTGATTTGCAATAAAAATTATCAATGCTGAGCTGCACTGCTTCTTTTTATTTGACGAAACATCAGACACGAGGGATTTATAAATATTCTTATAGCTATCTCTGATTAACTAAAACGTCTTGTCTCGTCGTCGGTCAAGACAGTTCCGTTCATTGTTATCCCTTCAAACTCTATGGTGAACATCCAGTTTGAGAAACGTATTGCATATGGTTTCCAAAAAAACCGGAAATGTAAACAAAACTTTGTAGCTCAGTTATGCGTTGTAGATCTTGGATGCTTTTAGTGGACAGATGCATATAGCAATAGTTTTGTGGCCAAATATTGAAAACCTTCTTTATCTCGATCTTTAATCTTGAATTGCAATAATTGCTACTAGTAGAACTAATTCAACAGTGGCAGAAGTTACATATATTAACGCGACATTCAAATGCTGCGGCTTTTCCTAGAAGCAGCTCTGTGATGCGGGTCGAATCGAATTCTTACCGAGTCGAACACGGTTCAAATGAGTCCGCTTCTCTCCCTAATTCGTTTCCTTTTGAGAAACGACACACACATGCTCTCATTGTGCGAATCCTGCCCTTGTAGCTTACAATCCTGGGCCCACGAGTCACTCCAAAGTAATTTCCTTTCTGGAAACCCTCTTGTCAGCCATAACACTCTTGTCTTCTGCGCGATTTGTGACGTCACAGCCTTGTAATGCGATCGTTTTGGCCGCGCGCAAAATGGAGACACATTTCGGGTGCCAAATTCGAACTTTGCGGCTGGAAAAATATCCCATGCAAAGGGTTCTACTCAGCAAAACTTACATATTTAGACTGAGGGAGACATAAACTATCACATTTAGGAGAAAAATGTTTTAGTTCATAGGCACTTTAAATTAGTGTGAGATTAATTGGATGTAAAGGAATTAACTATTATTAACTAGAGTAGGGATCAACTCCAATGTATCCCCCTTGAAGAGGTGGAAACTTCCAGTAAAAGGTAAGATACAGTAAGGACCAACTCTTTGTGTCTATTTTATACAGTCCTTCCCGTTATAATTTAAAAAAATAACTTAAAAGAAAGCTATTTTGCCTATACTCGCTACAGTAACATATGGTGCAACAGCACACTTATACCGCGGTCGAGAATTTAGCATCATTCTTGGCATTGCTTACAAGGCTTAATGCAACTTGTTTGTTTCTTTGTTTTTGTTCTCGTTTGTTTGCTTGTTTTTCCAACCATTGAAAAGATTATAGGGGGATCTATATTCTCTAAATAAATATAGTTTTTCTCTCTTGAACGCAGATTTCCCAACCACCGCACCAACTGACCCGGGGAAAATGAACATAGCATTCATATATGGACCTGTAGCTGGTGTCCTTGTCTTGATTTTAGTTGCGTTTGTCATTTACGGATTACTTAAGCGTCGCAACTGTAAGTATAACCCTACATACCTCAACCTATGAAACTATATACGAGTAATTCAATTTGTCAGAACTCTAAGAAAATTCAGAAAAGCCAAGTCGGATCACTCAGTCGTCCGATACTCTCACCAGCATCTCAGGTTACTATGTTATTTGCAGAGATTATTGGCAAGTGTCGGCTTCCTGGCTTATACGTTTATGAAGAAAGGCCAGAGGTTGATCGATACAAAAGAGGAAGCCAAGGGGTTAATTAAAACTTTCTTCTTGTACGGCTCTACTCCTATTTTTTCTTTTCCTTCCAGCTGCTGCTAGCGTTTCGTCGTCATCATCGTCATCATCATCATCATTTTATGTCTTCTTTTTCTCCTTTTTTTGTTAGGTCTTCTTATTCTTCTACGTCATTCTAAACCTTTTACTTTTAGAAAATCACTTAATATGTCCCCACTTAATGTTTTAGTCTGAGCGTAAGATCCGTGGAAATCAAGTTTAGGGAATTTTTCTCTATTCGGGTCAAAGTTAGAACAGCGTTGGCAAGGACGCTCTCACGTTTAGCATGGAACGAATTTACATTTTTCTGAGCCTGTAGTTGCCAAACGCTGACAATTTGGGTAAATTCCTAATTGAATAATAGTCCAGTACCAGTATCAATTTTTTGAATGCCACCAAAACCGGGTAAATTTCAAATGAAATCATAAAAAAACCATACCAAAGAGGCCTTATATTTTCCTTATAGGTCAGAGAAATAGGAAAGATACTAGGTAAGCAATTATTACTAAAACAATTATAAGACCCTCATATATTTATTCAGCATGACTTTTTCATGATCAAGAAAAATGGATTAGAGAACACTGCAATATTTCGCAATGACATTTTTTTTTCGATCGATCAACTTGAAACATACCAACTGAAATGAAAAATTGAGCTTTTAAGGAAACACTCATGAGATTTATTATGAAGCAGCACTATGAAATGTTTATTGTAAGTCCTCACCGAGTATACTTGATCAATAATAGTTTCTAACATAAGACCAATAGCTTTTGCATTTCACTTACTTTTTTTTCTTTTCACTGTAGAAGGGAAACAAAACTGAATGCCTATGAAACTTACGGGGCATACGAAGTAAGTAGGACGTTAAGTACTATAAATCTATAAAACAATGCATGGAAGGGATTTTCAATTGAGTGTCGAGATTAATTTACGTTTGCCGAAGTTATGTTTATAAGCTCCGTAACTGATTTCTCAAAAAAACTCATACCACTGTTCAAACCAATAAGAAATAAAACTAAAACCAGCTGTGACTTTGTTGCAAGCAATTTTTTTCTACTTGGCACCGGCCGGCTACATGCGTTGGTATCACAATTTTCGATATCAGGGGCTTTGAGCAACTACAAACGTCAACGAGTGGACAGCACCTGAAAAACAAAGGATGCTTTTCATAATGCCAGACCAACCGGTCAGAAACCAATGGAGCTAACCAAGGGAAAATGGAACGACATTGTGCGACATTGCGACAAAATGGGCAATATAAATATTATTATTATTATTATTATTATTATTATTATTATTATTATTATTAGATGGAAGCAACATTTCCAACCGAGCCGAAGCGTTCCATTTACATTTCGACCGAGATTTCTATTACTTCTCAGTGAAGTGGGACTGGAAACGAGAATTTTTAAAAATTGAACGGCAAGTTTCGGTCGGACCGGACCGAATCCGTCAAAGAGGACCATCTGGATCGAAGCGTTCCATTTATGTTTCGACCGAAATTTCCGGAAATTTTGGCAATAATGGAAAGCACCCGAATTCTCCTTCTTTAACCTACTTCGTGTCATCTACTAATTCTAGGTTATTCCAAATCGTTCAGTTTGTGTCATAAGAAAATTGACCATCGAGTAGTGGGGATTCGCAATGAATGGAGCTTTGAGATTGGTAATTTCACGTAATAATTGATTTCGGAGAACGTCAAATAAGTTTATATCAGAATGTTCAACGCACGTGCAGAACGATTGTGCCATGACGGACTTAGGATTTAGAGGGGCACATCCTAGAGGGGGCTCCTCGTCCACTGTATCCAGGTTGATGTTGGTTTTTGAGGAGGGGGGAAAACCATGCAGAGAACCCGGAGCAAAACCTCTTAGAGCAAGGACAAGAACCAACAACAATCTTAATCAACATAGGGCACCGAGTCCAGGAATCGAACCCCAGCCACATTGGTGTGAGGCGAGTGCTCTCACCACTGCGCCATCCCTGCTCCAAAATATGTCTTGTAGACCAATTTTGTACGAATTACCATTTTTAAAAGAGGAAGATGTAGTAACCGTGACGATTATCTGTAACGGTTTGTATCCCTTTCTCCAGAATGCGGTGGATGAAATTGAAATGGCCACAGTGAATAACAACACCGTTGACAATGAGAGAACTGTACAGCTCATGACATTCAGTCAAACTACAAGGGTTCCACAGGGCGGAGATGAAACAGAAGCAGACGATGGATCATCAGATTACATAGAAATAATAGAATATGCCCCACTTCGCCCAGCAACCCAATCCTGGGAAGTTTCAAGATAACACGTGACCATTCAAAAAATCATAGGAAAAGGTGCATTTGGACAAGTTATTTGGACAAGTTGCTCAAGGAATAATTTTATCACGTCAAGAGGGTGAAGAAGCAACTACAGTTGCCATAAAAATGCTGAAAGGTAAAACAGCTTAATAAAAACAAATGCAATAATGCAAAAGGTAGTACAGAAAGGCGGGCAGTCAAACACGAACAACATTGAAAAGAATTGCGAAACTGCCACACACAAAATTTGGTAAAAGTTATGTATATGCGAGGTTATAAAATTTCCATCCAAGAATATCACTGTAGTGTCATTTTCAATATTTTTCAACTAACAGCCACTGAGGCCATGTCGAGTTACGAGGACCGAAGTCGGTGACCCCCCCCCCCCAATTATTTATTTATTTATTTATTGTTTGCATTTCTGACAAAGGTAACTCATTATCTGACTGTAGCAAAAGTGTGAAAAAAATCTGTGTTGTAGACGTTTTTCGCACGAACGTCCTTAAGGAGAAAAATAACACAGACGCTAAACAGCCGCAGTATTCAAGCCGCCTTGCAGGACCTCTTAACAGCCATGGTCTAGTAGATTCAACGCGCATTTCCTAAACTAATAATTCTCAAGTCTATTTAACTTTCCAAGGCACTAATGCTCCAAAGAAAAACCTTTTTCTTGCTCTTGTGGTTGGTGAGCCGTTAATTTTTTAAGTCTAATTTTGCTACAATTGTCCGAAGTTACATTAAACCTACAGAAAACGCCCCTGAAGCAGAGAGGAAGGACTTGTTATCAGAACTTGAACTGATGAAGCAGCTTCATCCGCATCCACACGTAATCAAACTACTGAGATGCATCACGGAATCTGGTAAGAGCACTGAGGTCCCAAAGTCACAACACGACGTCCCACGACGGATTTGTATAGGGTTTTATCGTAATTTGAGATGAAGTATCAAAGAAAAACAACCATTTAAGTGTACATGTATGTACCATATGAAACGATGTCTATGTGTCGTTTTTTGACTGTTTTGTGCCTTCTTGATAGCACTTTAGCGAGTTTTGGGATTTTGGTTTGTCTTCACCTTTTTCTTTTAAGGTCAGGAGACAAACCAGAAACTAAACTCGCTGAAAAGGAAGTCTAGAGGGCATAAAACAGTAAAGAAACAACACATAGACATCATTAAACAAGGTGCGAACACTTTATACACAATTTTGAGAGGTAAAATCCCATTCAGTTTCTTTATTTTCCCTTACGAAAGCCTGCTGTAAGCCTACGTGCTCGTGATAAAACAAGTTTCAGTTATACTTAATTTATACGCGACCAGGGAAGTATTAAATAAATGGTCGAGATTATGCACATATAATTCATTTCAATTAACTAAGAACAATCCAACCAATGTTAGTCCATTTCCTAGAAAACATTTTAATTCGAAATTCTTTTCCGAAGACTATGACCTGCAACCCATGTTGCATTTTGTTTCTCCATTTTCAGTGGGGGCCTGGGCCTGTCTCCAACTCTAGAACTAGAACATTATGTTAAAACTTTTTTTACACCGCAGATCCTTTGCTTGTCATCATTGAGTATGTCCCGTATGCTGATTTGCTGGGTTACTTAAGGAAAAGCGGAGGAATAAGTGACATGTACTTCAATTACCCGGATATCAAGCCGCAAACCAGTCTGACGTCAAAACAGCTGATGAAGTTCGATTGGCAGATCGCTGATGGAATGCGTTACTTATCTTCAAGAAAAGTAATCTACGTCACACGTTCCTCTTCCATTACTTTGCTTGTTAGAGATACGGGATTTAAGATGCGCTACTTTTTTTATCAAAGCGTTTGACCAGCGACTGCATTTAGATTATTTACACAAGGACAATTTCACATAATTTATTAGCCAAACCTCATTTAGACGAAACACA